>CM053029.1:281906097-282506097 GCA_028564925.1 Lithobates sylvaticus
GTATTCGTCTATACTGATCTGTCTACAGGAGAAATTCACCCCCGCCCTTACCAGTATACTTACCCCTCTACTATATGAGGAGTATACTGAATGATACTGGCAGTGGTATTTCCTGCTTTGCAGGAGCGGAGCGGTTTGTTTGGTCAAGTGAGTCTCCTGGAAACAGATTAGTCCCACCCCATAGTTTTCTAATGTTGAGAAAATTGCTGCTCTCTTAACTGGCGTCCCCAATCCTCTAACATTCCATGTACCTAACTTCAATGTCATCCTTTTTTTTTTCGTGGGGTAAGATAGTTGCCCCTCTTGCAATGACCGACTGTCCAAGAGCAGCCTCGGGGTTCCATAATAATAAAAAAAGAAAAAAAGATAAGTAAAAAATGAAGAAACAAGGACCTCTTGTTTTTTCCATATCTCAGTGCCAATCCCCTTTGATTCTCATTTTCCACTGCAACCATTGTGACCAAATGTAAACAGGGAACGACCCAGGTAAATAAAAAAAATTGTTGCCCGTGCTTTGATCCCTAACTTCATGTGTATGTGTCTATTCTTCATGCTTGTGTTTTCCTTATCATTTCTAGTGATACCTCTTTGCATTATGCCTATCTTATCCCCCTTCCCTTTTTGTATTAATTGTTTTATTCCGTGTTTACCCCTCACCCCCCTACTCCCCCCCTCCCCCTCCCCTACCCCCGTCCCGCCCCCCGCCCCCCACCCTCCCCACCTTACCAGGTGTTCCCCTGGAGGTTTCCAAGTGACCAATTCCCATACTTGCCTGCCCTCATTCTCAACCATTCCACTCGTGCAGTATTTGTGTGCGTTTATCTCCCTCCCCCTCCCGCCGATATATTGTTAAGTACATTCTATCCAAAAAAAAAAAAAAACAAAGGAAAAAAAAAACCCCAACGATAATGCATATATACTTATCAAACCAACTTCACAAATATTTTTTTCTCCCCCCTCCCATCCCTCCCCCTCCCCCCACTCTCTTTAATTTGTCGTGATTTTGTCCCTATTTTCTTCCATCCACTTCTCGACTGCTTCTGGAGAATAGAAAATCTGGGATCCCCCCCACGCTGTCACCCGCAGCCTTGCGGGGTAGAGTAAAGCATATGTCAGTTTATGCCTTTGTAGGGTGCACTTAACCTGTACAAAGCCGGCCCTTTGTCTCTGCAGTTCAGGCGAGAAGTCCGAATAGAATGAGATCTTAGTCCCGTTGAGGAGGATAGTACCTGCTTCCCTTGTTTTTCGTAACAGTGAGACCTTATCTTTATAATTTAAAAGTTTCATCAGTAGAGGCCTAGGGAAGCCCCCGTCTGGAGGAGCTCTGAAGGGAACTTCCAAAGAGGTCGACAAGCCATTTTTCCAAGAACTGTATAGGATCTGGACCTTCACTCCTTTCTGGTAGTCCCACCACTCTCATGTTGTCCCTGCGCAATCTGTTTTCCAAATCCTCAAATTTTACTGCATGTCTGGTTATCTGTTCTTTCATACATTTTATTTCAGTTATTAAAGGGGATATCTCGTCTTCTACATGGCTTATTCGCTGCTCTAGAGCTGTTGTTCTCTGAGCTGTTTTTTCCAGCTCTAGCCTGACCAATACTAGGTCCTCCTTCACACCTTTCATTTGGTCGCTCAGCTCCTTAACTGAGTTATTACATGCATTAACAGCCAAAAATATGTCTTTCAGTGTAGGTTCTATCTCTGAGGGTTGGCGGGGCTCTGTTGTTCCTGTATCATTTAAATTGCTTCCATTGTCTTTGTTACCAGGTGGTTTAGCCAATGCTACTGGTAACGTTATGCTACTTGCGTGGCCCTGGCCTTGGCTTTTTCTATCTGTCCGACCCCCTTGTTGTACTTTGGTCTGTGTGCTCTTTTTTGGTGGTGTCTGAACCGGGGTATGTGCTTATTGCTCCAATTTTGCCGCTGCTGTAGTCGCGGTCATTTGTTGGGGATTTTTCTCTTTAGCTGATCTTAAGTGCTGCATGGCTTAATTCCCTAATTGACCGAGGGTAGGTGCCCAGGAAGTAGTAGGTGCCAAAAAAAAAAAAGGAAAGGAGGAGGGGGGTGCCCAAGAAGGGGTATAGTAGTGTTGCCTGCAGGATTGTTGGCAAGGTTATTTGAACTGTCCGTTTCCCCCTTCTCCTCTCACCTCCCTCCCCTCTTCTCCTCTTCCTGGATGGACCGGGTGGGGGGGGCAACAGGGGGTATCAAGTTCCAAGTTTTCCGCTTAACCTCTTAACTGGGCTTAATCATGGAGTAGCATTCAGTGTATTTAAAGCTTCAACACATGGACCATCCACTTAGTACAGAGTTCATTACTTGAATGTCAAGTGGGAAAGGAGAGGGTGGGCAGAGAACAAAAAGGAAACAGGGTTGCTGAGCTAGTATTTCAACGTTATTACAGTTAGTTCCACATATATTGAGTGCATTAGATACTAGCGTTTTGGAGGGGAAAAGCACTTTTCCTGAGTGGATGTCCTCAAAACAGTTCAAAAAATACAATTGTTGCCGGGTTTTGATATTTAAAGTACTTTCATGTGGGTTTTACTCACGTGCCCTGCGTGTTCTGGGCGTACAGCACTTCATCACTTGTCCTGCTTACAGTTGGGCTGCGCTCCACGGGGTATCAAATTTTGTCCCCCTGGTCCAACCTCCACAGCTCCGACCCTCTCGTAAGGCACAGACCGGCGTCTCATGTGTCCCCCTGCGCCGCTGGTGAAGCACCTGAAATTCGCTCACCACTCGCCAACGCAGCTATCCTCTGGTTCTCCCCTTCAGTGTGCATGGTCCGGCGCTCTGCTTGTGACGTCAGATGTCGCTCGGCAAACTTTGGAGCTTGTTTGGAGCCCTGCTCGGTCCCCCAGGGGCGCCCGCGCCACGCTGCACTCCTCTGGCACTATACTGGCTCTCTCACAGCCACAAGTAGGATCCGTGGACACAGGGTCTACAAGGTCTGTAGTTACACTCCCGGCTCTGCCCCAACAAGCCACTCCTTAAAGCGGGGTTTTCGCAGAGTGTTTCACAAGGTACATGTCCCTTCTGAAGTCCAACGTACCAGCATGCTAAGTGAGCACATTAACAGGGCGGAGGGGAGAGAGACGCACACCTGTCTTCACTCAGCTCCCATCTCAGCTCACATCTCTCAGCACTCTCTCAGCATTCATGTCCGGCCACGCCCCCCCATTTTTTTTTAATTTCCAAGTATTTTATTTTCCCACTATCTTATCCATTAAATTGAATAATTTTTTCCAGAAAGTGCGTATTCTGGGGTATTCCCACCATATGTGCGGCATCGTGCCGTTGAGTTTCTGAGGTTCTTAATGACTTCCTGTACCTCTTCTGCTGAGAAGGGGGCCTCCAGCATTTTTTTTACATTTTTTATTTTTTTATGTTATTTTAAGTTATTTCCCTATCCACATTTGTTTGCAGATCACTTGCCATGCTCTTAACAACATTTTGTTGCCATTTGCAGCCCTCTAGCCCTTTCCATTACCTTTTTACAGCCATTTTAGTGTTCAAAAGTCTGGGTCCCCATTGACTTCAATGGGGTTCGGAGTTCGGGGTCAAGTTCGGTTCAAGTTCGGTCCCGAACCCGGACTTTTTTCCAAAGTTCGGCCGAACCCGCCGAACCCGAACATCCAGGTGTCCGCTCAACTCTAGTCAGAAGCTCTGCTTGTTGCTTAATAGAGTCTCGTTTTATGCATTCACCTCTGAAAAAGGCTTTATGAGCCTCCCATAAAGTGGATGTGTCCACAACAGAGCTTTCGTTTAGCTGTTAATATTCTATTAATTTCAGTTGGAGTCGATCTTTAGATTCAATGTTCCGTTAAAGAGACTCGTTAAGCTGCCAATGACAGGTCTTGGGTAAGGTCTTGGGCGGAATATAGGGCCAGGTCTAGTGTAATGGGAGCATGGTCGGACCAAGTAATGGGGTTCATTTCGGAGGATACAACATTAGGTAAAAGCGGGGCGGATATTAGGAATCTAGTCGTGAGTACATCTTGTGAGAGGGTGAATAGAAAGTATACTGTCTATGTGTGGGGTATTTCACTCTCCATGCATCAGATTGTGGGATCTTGTTAATTTCTGGAAGGGAGTGGGTAATTTGTGAGTTTGAGGCGATGGAGTATTCTGAAAGAGAGTACATCTGCCTCTGTTAGGAGACATGCACACATTAAAATCGCCTCCGACTATCATGAAGGGCTGAGAGAAGGATTGCAATTTTTCAAGAATTGTTGTGAGGAAGCCAATCTGGCCCAAATTGGGTGCATATATATTGGCTAAAATAAAGGTTGTGTTTAAGTGTGAACAGCTCAGGAGAACATACCGACCATGGGAATCTAGATGTGAAGTGAGAAT
The DNA here is from genome assembly GCA_028564925.1 of Lithobates sylvaticus. Taxonomy (NCBI): domain Eukaryota; kingdom Metazoa; phylum Chordata; class Amphibia; order Anura; family Ranidae; genus Lithobates; species Lithobates sylvaticus. Next base: position 281,910,457 of record CM053029.1, read on the forward strand.
TCTTATAGGGAATGATGGTTTGATCAGTATGGCTACTCCAGCCTTCCCTGATGGATCAGAGGCCATGAAGACCATAGGGAACATTTTGGAAGCAAATTTAAAGGATCCCCCTGGTCAAATATGCGTCTGCTGAACCATGACCATGTCAGCACCAGAGGATTTGAATTCCTTTAAGGCTATCCATCGCTTACACAAGGAATTCAAGCCATTGACATTAGATGAGATTTTTTTTAGAGCCATAAGACATTTTGGAATGAGAAAATAGGCCTTAGCTTAATATAACACTTACCATATATACTCGTGTATAGGTCGACCCGAATATAAGCCGAGGCCCCTAATTTACCACAAAAAAACTGGGAAAACGTATTGACTCGTGTATAAGCTGAGGGAGAGAAACGTAGCAGCTACTGTAAGTGGAAAAGAGGGTCAACAATGCCCATCTGCAGTTGCATACCTCCCTGTGTCCTGTGTACCTCCCTGTGTCCTGTGTACCTCCCTGTATCCATTGCAGCCTACCTGTGTCCTGTGCATGACTCCGAGTGCCGATCTGCAGCCTCTGTGTGCCCATCTGCAGCTCTGTGTCCTTCTGCAGCTCTGTGTCCTTCTGCAGCTCTGTGCCCATCTGCAGCTCTGTGTCCATCTGCAGCTCCGTGTGCCGTTTTGCAGCTCTGTGTGCCATTTTGCCCCGATCAGCGTGTCATATCAAAACATACGGCGGCCATTCCAGTATTCAAAAGCCGCGCCTCCTCCTCGTCTGTGATAGGCGGAACACTTAATTTCCCAGCAGTCAGTGTTCCACCTATCATGGACATCTTCTCATCCTCATACCACGGACGAGGATGAGAGGATGTCCCTGATAGGCGGAACACTGACTGCTGGGAAATTTAGTGTTCTGCCTATCACAGACGAGGAGGCACGGCTTTTGAACACTGGAATGGCAGCCGCCTGTCTGCATGACATGCTGATAAGGTAGGCAGACGGCTGCGACTCGAGTATAAGCTGAGGGGGGCATTTTCAGCCTAAAAAAAGGGCTGAAAATCTCAGCTTATACTCGAGTATATACGGTATCTAAGGAACATCCTGATGCAAATAATCCATAAAAAAATACATAAATGAGTCCATCCTTACTTTTAGGAAGACAGTGGTAGAACAGATAGGAACCTGATATGTAAGAAAAAAAAAACAGGACAAGAACAGGTCAAAAGGGACCTGATATGAAAAGTAAAAATTGAAAACCAAAAATCAAAAAAAAAAGAAAAACTGTTTGAAAGCCTGAAGATGAAAAACTCCTCAGGAGACCATGAGAATAGGTCATGGTCAAATGGAGGAGCATGATGATCAGCAACATGAACGGAACGGGTCCCGCTCCTTCAAAAAATGGCAATACCTTAGGCAGATGTAAAACTGCAAAAGAAACATATTGTCAGGGCTCTAGCCGCCCTGGGCACCCTAGCCGGAGGGTGCGCGGGCGGGCGCCCCGGTGCGCGTGCACGTGCGCGATCGGCGCCGCTTTGTCGCCAGTGGCCTTATTTAAAGGGGACAGCTGCCTGCATGCGGCGCTGTCCGTCTCAGCTCCCAACCAAAAATCTGTTGCTGAACCCCCGGCTTGCCTCCTGACCAAAACCCGGCTTGCCTGACCATCCCTGCTCCAGTGTCCCTGCACAGGTCTTCGCTGCTGCCGTCATCTGCTGATCTTCTGCCGTTGCTGTCAGCTACTTCAGCCGTCTGCTGCTGCTGCTCCTGTTGTTTTCTGCCGAACCATCTACCCTGCATCAGCCTGCTGCATCCACACGCTACGCTACGTCCCCTGAGCCTCAGGCTCAGCACTACCAGGTACCTAACAGTACGGACAGCCAATATGACTGAAACTCCTCAGGAGACCGGTCCAAGTTTCAAGCTTTCCGAGATGAGAATAGGTCATTCTTCCAGGCAATGGCACAGTTGTATGACGACCCTCAACGCACGGCTACAGCTGAATCTGCCCTATCCGCTCCGAACCGAGCATAAGTGCTTGTCATCCGTTTCATCCTCTCTCTGTGCACCCTGCCCAGCCAGATCGTGGATGCCACCTTCGCCAACACTCACGCCCTGCCGCTCCAGAAGAAGACCCAAGGACTTACTGTGTTTCTGTCTGGCGGATGGGTCCTGCATTAAGTCTGGCAACATGTCACGCCCTGCCGCTCCAGAAGAAGACCCAAGGACTTACTGTGTTTCTGGCGGATGGGTCCTGCATTAAGTCTGGCCAGGTGACCATAACCCGCTGATCCATTGGTCCACCGGGGAGGTAGAATTTCAATCTCGGTACTGCCAGGAACACTGCCTACCTGCAACCCTCGGAACATCCTCTACCTTGCTTTGCCTAGACGCGGATCAAGACCTACGCCAATCTGTACCCCAACCTTATCATGACTTTCTGGACGTTTTCAGCAAGCGGGGGGCAGACTCCCTTCCGCCCCACCGTCCCTATGATTGCCCCATCGAGCTCCTCCCTGGGGCTGAAATTCCCTTCGGTCGCATTTTTCCTCTCTCCGAGAAAGAACAAGAGGCCCTGAAGACCTACATTGCCGAAAACTTAAAGAAGGGGTTCATCCGCCATTCCACCTCTCCTGCTGGCGCAGGCATCTTCTTCGTCACCAAGAAGGATCAGTCCTTGAGGCCCTGTGTGGACTACCGGGAGCTCAATAAAATAACGGTCAAGAATCGGTACCCCCTGCCCTTAATCCCTGAGCTCTTTCAGAAGCTAAGATCGGCAACGGTTTTCACCAAATTGCCCTTCGGGCTCTGTAATGCCCCGGCCACGTTCCAGCATTTCATCAATGATGTACTCAGAGACTATTTGGACATTTTCGTGATCGTCTATCTGGACGACATCTTGATTTTCTCCCAAACCCTAGAACAACATCGTGGGCATGTGGGCAAGGTAATCCAGTTTTTGGGACTTGAAATCTCCCCGGCAGGCATTAGAATGGACCCTCAGAAGGTGTCCGCCGTTCTTGACTGTTTACCTCCGCCCCTATCCTCAGTCACCCCGACCCTGCCCTCCCTTACATCTTGGAGGTCGATGCATCTGAAGTGGCAGTTGGGGCGGTCGTGTCACAACGACAGGGCAATAAAGACGCCATGCACCCAGTGGGATTTTTCTCTCGGAAACTTTCTCCAGCCGAGAGGAATTATGATGTCGGGGACCGGGAGCTCTTGGCTATCAAATCGGCACTAGAGGAATGGAGGTACCTCTTGGAGGGAGCTAATCATCCAGTACTCATCTACACTGACCACAAGAACCTTGAGTACTTACGAACTGCCAAGCGACTCAAACCCCGACAAGCCCGCTGGGCTCTGTTTTTCTCAAGGTTCTGCTTTCATATTACGTATCGTCCCGGTTCCAAGAATGTGAAACCTGACGCCCTTTCCCGGATGTTTGACAGTCCCAAGGACTCCACCACCCCAGACACCATCCTATCTTCCGGAAACTTTCTACTTTTACAGCCAGATCTGCTATCTCAAATCCGGGAGGCATCCGCCAGTTCCCAGGGACCCCATGGGGTCACCCTAACTTCCAGTGATGGACTTCTCTGGAGGGGAAGTCAAGTCTTCGTCCCGAATCTGTAAGGGTGAAGGTCCTGACCCTTCTACACGACCATCCACTGGCAGGACACTTCGGGAGCCGTAAAACTGTGGAGCTGGTGCAACGCACCTTTTGGTGGCCCAAACTAAAGGAATTCTGCAAGTCTTATGTTGACTCCTGCCCTGTTTGTAACCGCAGCAAGACGTCTAGGAACCGAGCTTGGGGACTTTTGAAGCCTCTTCCTGCACCTGATCGACCTTGGCGAATGTTGTCCATGGACTTTATAGTCGAGCTTCCGTGCTCAGAGGGGTGCTCTGCTATTTTTGTAGTAGTGGACCGGCTGTCCAAAATGGCCCACTTTTTGCCTTTAAGGGGAACACCATCTGCCACAGAGACTGCCCATCTTTTTATTAAGGAGATAGTCAGGTTACATGGGGTTCCGGCCAATATAGTATCAGATAGGGGGGTCCAGTTCACGTCCCGTTTTTGGAGGGCCCTTTGTGAGATCCTTAAGATTGAGCTGGCCCTTTCTTCTGCATACCACCCCCAAACTAATGGGCAGACGGAACGCACCAACCAGACTTTAGAGCAATACATAAGGTGCTTCACGTCCTTTGTGCAGGACGATTGGGTGTCCCTATTACCCCTAGCTGAATTCTCTTATAATAATGCCAGTCATTCAGCCACAGGACAATCCCCATTTTTTGCCAACTACGGTTTTCACTTGTCTTTTCTCCCTGACTTTCTCCCAGAATCTTCAGTCCCGGCAGTCCAGGATACAGCTTCGTTCCTCAGCCGCAACAACAGGATTCTTCAGGAGGCAATCACCAAGGCACAGGAGGACAGCAAAAGATTCTTTGATCGGAAGAGGAGGGGTGAGCTGAACTTGCAGGTGGGCGACCAGGTATGGCTAGCTACAACTAACCTTAGACTTGCTTGTCCCTCTAAGAAGCTTGCTCCCAAGTTCTTAGGACCTTTCCCTGTGAAGAGGAGGATCAATGAAGTTTCCTATGAGCTGTCCCTGCCCGACTCTATGAGAGTCCACCCAGTCTTCCACGTTTCTCTCCTGAAACCCGCTGTGCCCGATCCCTTCCCTGATAGGGGTACAAACCCACCCGGACCTGTCCTGGTCCAAGGTAATGAGGAGTACGAGGTAGAGGCCATCCTTGATTGCAGGAGACGTAGGGGGGAGAGGCAGTTCCTGATTAAGTGGAAGGGGTATGGGGCCGAGAGTAATTCATGGGAGCCAGAATGCAACCTTCATGCCAAGAGACTAATCCGCACCTTTCTTTCTTCCCATCCAGAAAGACAACGCCTAATGGGCACCCGGAGGTTGCCCCTTGTGAGGGGGCAATGTCAGGGCTCTAGCCGCCCTGGGCACCCTAGCCGGAGGGTGCGTGGGCACCTGGGCAGCCCTGGTCCCTCTGAACGCCGGCGCGCGCGTCGGCGCGCGCCGCGGGCGCGTGCACGCGCCCGCGGGACTCGTGCGCGCGCTCCCGTGCGCAAATAGCAGGCGCGCGCACCCCCGTGCGCGTGCACGTGCGCGATCGGCGCCGCTTTGGCGCCAGTGGCCTTATTTAAAGGGGACAGCTGCCTGCATGCGGCGCTGTCCGTCTCAGCTCCCACCTGTGACCCCAACCTGAACCTGTCTGAGCTCCCTACCTGTGACCCGGCTTGTTTGACTCCGCTACTTTCTCCGTTCCTTGACCCCGGCTTGTTTGACCCTGCTCTGGACTGTGTTACTGTTGCTGAACCCCCGGCTTGCCTCCTGACCATCCTCCTGCCTGCCGTCCTTACCTGTCTGCCTTACCTGTTGTGACCCGGCTTGCCTGACCATCCCTGCTCCAGTGTCCCTGCACAGGTCTTCGCTGCTGCCGTCATCTGCTGATCTTCTGCCGTTGCTGTCAGCTACTTCAGCCGTCTGCTGCTGCTCCTGTTGTCGGTTTACCTCCTGCCTCCTGGTTTTCTGCCGAACCTTCATCTGCAGACCTACCCTCTGAGCAAGCCCTGCATCTACCCTGCATCAGCCTGCTGCATCCACACGGACACTCCTACCCGCTGAGTTCACGGCTACGCTGTCCCCAATCCAGCAGGCCCTGAACCAGAGTTGTAAGAGAGGTCTCCAACCATCAAGTCAGGCTCAGCACTACCAGGTACCTAACACATATTAAGCAAAGCAAACCGGAACTTCACGGGCAGCAAGGTTGGCCAACGACCTGGGTGCAAGGCCTACAGGATGAAGAGTAGGGAGAGCCCTCCCTGCCGACCAGGTAATCTGACTGGAACAAAAAAGAAAAAGTCACTTCGATAAGTCAGTGGGAGGGTCAGGTGGGGGGTCTGGTGGAGTTGGAACATTGAGGTGTAGAGAAAGCCTTCTGGTGGTGCCGACGGACTGGGGTCCAAATCATTGCAGGGGCTTGAAGAGGTTTAAGGGTCATGTTTAAAGGTGGAGGTGGAAGATCTTCCTCAGGTATGGGCGGTAGTCCTAGATTGCGGATAAAGGCCTCACATTCTTGTAAGTCTCTGCTTGAGTATTGCGTGCCATCTTTGGAGGCTGAAAGATGAAATGGGAATCCCCATCTGTAGGGAACTTGGTGTAATTCAAGGTGTGATGTTATCGGGCGAAGATTGCGCCTTTTAGCCAACGTGATGGGGGATAAATCACTAAAGATTTGGATCCTTTAAAGTCTCGTGGCCACCATGAGAGCTTCCCTGCTATAATAATAGTGGAAACTGACTATTATGTGTCTTGGATTAGCTCCAGGGGGTGGTTTTGGAGCCAGGGATCTGTGAGCCCTATCCAGACGTGAGTCAATGTCCAGTATGTGTGGGGCTATAGTAACAAATAGATTCAGACGATAGGCATGTAATTCTTTGTCTGAGACTGTTTCAAGGGCCCCTCAAATCCTCAGATTCTGACGACATTCTCTATTTTCCAAATCTTCCCGCTGTAGTTGTATCTGAGATACAGTATGTTTGAGAGCCTGGTATGTACTGGGGGGACCCTATGCCGTTTTTCTCCTTGATTTTTGAATAGCCGTTTTTTTGGAATTCCACACCATATTATTGAATTATTACATACCATTGCATGCATTTGAATAGTTAAAATTATGGAATGAACCAAACTGATCTGCATAGGCTAATTATGCTGCTGAGTACAACCAAAGTTTTCAGGAGTTGATACCATCGGTGGGCTTTGAACCTTTGAAAGAAGCAGGGCATTCCACTATGCTACGGAGCTGAGCACAAACATCTAAAGAAAATACAATTACTAATGTTTGATTATTTCTATTCTATACAATAATGTTTTGCATTTGAGGCATTAATATTAATATTATGGTACCAACCATGCTCATGTGGCATATGCTGCTTATTAAGATGCAAGCTTTGCGGTTTTTATTTTCACAGTATCTAGCTACAGTAAGCAAGGGCCATAAAGCCGGCCGCTGCATCCTTGACAACCGATAAGTCCTCAGCTGTCAGCGGGGTTCCCCACTGACAGGTGAATGTAGAAAAACAAAAACTTGCCAGCCAAAAAAAAAGCATGAAAAAACAGTGTGAGGTTCCCCCAGGTCCATACCAGGCCTTTCGGGTCTAGTATGTATTCAGAGGGGACTGCCCACCCCCAACATTTAAAAAAATGGCGTGGGGTTCCCCCCGAGTGAGCGAGGGCCCCCCTTCTGAACCATACCAGGCCACATGCCCCCAACATGGGGTGGGTGCTTTGGGGTCCCCCCAAAGCACCTTGTTCCCATGTTGATGGGGACAAGGGCCTCATCCCCGCAACCTTTGCCCAGTGGTTGTGGGGGTCTGTGGGCAGGGGGCTTATCATATTCTGGAAGCCCCCTTTAATAAGGGGCCCCCAGTCCCCCCTCATGTGAATGTGTATCAGGTACATTGTACCCCTACCCATTCACCAAAAAACGCAGTGAAATGTGACAAAAGACAATTTTTTTCACAATTCCTTTATTTTCCTGGTGCTCTCTTGCCATCATCTCCTGCCGCCTTCACTCCTGCCACCATCGTCTCCAGCCGCCGTCTCTCCCGCCACCGCCTACTTCTCCCGCTGCTGTGTTATTCCTCTCTGCCGTGTTCTTCCTCGCCGCCATCTTCCTCCGTTGTGTTGTCACCCACTGTACGGCATCTCTTACATAGCCATGGGGCATGACCATCTGATGATGTCACACGGAGTAAGACAGCGACAGAAGATGGCATCAAGAGAGCACCAGGAGAACATAGCGGCGGGAGACACGACTCAGAGGAGAAGACAGGTCTTGTCTTTTGTCACATTTCACAGATTCCAATAAGTCCCCCGCCTGCAGACCCCCACAACCACCAGACAAGGCTTGTGGGAATGAGGCACTTGTCCCCATCAACATGGGGACAAGAGGCTTTGGGGTGGTGAAGGCAAAGCCCCACCTGCCCGAAACCACTCTCCCTTATGTTGAGGGCATGTGACCTGGTATGGTTCAGGAGGGGGGGGCTCGCTCGTCCCCTCTCTTTCCTGGCCTGCCAGGTGGCATGATCGGATAAGGCTCTGGTATGGATTTTGGGGGGAATTTTTTTTTAAATGGTGTGGGGGTCCCCTCAGAAGCCATACTAGACCTAAAGGGCCTGGTAAAGACCTGGGGGAACCTCACCACGTTTTTTTTATTTTGACATGGGGGGGTCTCCTCCGAAACTATACTAGACCCGAAGGGCCTGGTGTAGACCTTGGGGGAACCCCACGCCGTATTTTCTGGACTTTTTTGCAGACAGTGGGAAGTGATGCAGGAAGTGATGTGTGCACATGGGCCAGAAGCAAATGTGTGGTGATGCCAAACAAATCAATGAACCCCACCCACACCAAATCTAACTACCACATCCACCCCCACATTGAGTAAGCACAAGTACATACCCTACACTTACCCGGGAAAATGAGCAGCACCTCTTCTTTGCTAAAGAGGGACCTTGCCATGTCCACCTAGATGGAGATCCTGACCAGCACAGGAACTTCCGGGTGATTACAATGACTAATTTCCATGTCAGGAGGTAAAACCACGCTCTTTTGATCACAGCTGTGAATATTTGATCTTTATATAACAATATTTGAAGCCAAACATAAGTTTGGTAAGAAATGGTGTCCCTGGGATTGTAGCAGGTGAATTACAAAGACAAAGGCCCAGTTTAAGCCCTGGTTCACACTGACAGTGGGAGCAAATTGTGCGAGTTCAGCTGAACAGTCCTGACTTCAGGGGGAATTTCAGAGACATATGTGTGGGCTCCTGCACTGATGTCAATGAAAATTGCACCCCGTAGTCAACAAAAGTAGTAAAGAAACTACTTTTGGAAATCGATTAGGACAGGGACATTTCCAGCATGTCAAATCGCATGCCAAATCGCACCAATGTGAACCAGGGCTGACACATACAACAAGGCCTATCCACCAGCTGAATTCATTACCTGCAATTCTCCACAGCCGTTATATATAAAGACTCCATCTAAACACCTTTATCATTTACCATTTAAATTTATCATTTAGGTGTACTAAAGAGATTAGGTTTTTTGGTGCACAATTATATTTTATAATTTCTATGGGTATAAGTAAGATATTGCACTTCCCCAAAACCCCCACCCCCCAAAACAAATTAAAAAGAAGAAAGAAAAGAAAAAAAAAAAAACAAGCTCAATAATGTACTTTTATTTTGGCAGCAGAAACACAATTATGTACATTTACTGCCATAAAAAAAACTATTCTACAGGATACATGGTGCTACATTTATCAAAACAGTTAGCAATTGTGTTTAAAAGGCCCTGCTCATAGGAGCTTACAATCTAAAATTTGTCTAAACCTTTCAGTATATAACGGGTAACGCAGTTCACAGTACAACTACTCACCTACCAACATCACATTTTTATCTACAAGATTATAGAAACATACTTAACAGCCATTATTCTTACAAAGCATTCTAACATAATATTAAAAAAGGCACATATTCAAACCACAACACTCATCCACCGCCCCACAAGCCACACACATACATTGGTGAGTATGTTCTGCTGGAAGATGCATTTCTATGTACATGATTAAGCAATGAGATCAAAGATTAGAAGGTCAGTAGATGCTCCCAAACTATGAATGCATGGTCAGACAGGAACAATACACACACAAAATTGACAGCATGGCCACATAAACCCACTTTTGATGGACAAAATGCGCAAGAATTTTAGCAAACAAACAGCCCTAGTAGGACGCTTGTCATTATGTACAATATCATTCCTTCTCCCCCCACAAATCACAGCAAAATACCTGGCCTCTTCTCAGGCCAAACCAATCCCCCCCTACTGCAGTCTTTTATATAAGCTAGGTTGTATTGTTAGTACTCGCCAAATAGAATTACACGCCCACAAGTATCTTTCAATCTGTCTCTTCATGTATGTCTAAAGTGATTGCACCTGATGGGCAGGAACACATAATACTATTTGCAACTATGTTAGCCCTTGGCTATGTGCATAAAATCTCCAACTACAGGCCAAAGATTGAAGTCCATTTGCATGCACATAAACAAAGAAACAGTTGTCTAAGCATACGTACCTGTGCAGTGTAAACCCTACAATTTTAAATGTCCAAGTCCCTGGGCATGATTAGTGCTAACAAACATAAACATCAGTCCCTGGCTGCAATGAGCTTCCAAACTAAAGTCCAAAACTAACTTTCTTACATTAGAGACTATTTTGACAGGAGACAAATAATGTGCCAGCATGTCTATGGATTGTGGTGAGAAACCCACACAGGGAGAACATATAAACTTCAACACAAGCATTGGCATGTTGAGGATTTAAACCAGCAACCCCAGTGCTGCTAGACAGAATAGCTACCCACTTAGCCATTGGGCAGACCCACGCATGTTGTCTGCATCTCTGTAGTGTGAACCATGCTCAGTGTCACAAGCAATATACAATATATTGTCCTAAGTATTGGGACGCCTGTCTTTATATGCACATGAACTGTAATGGCATCCCAGTCTTAGTCTGTAGGGTTCAATATTGAGTTGGCCCACTCTTTGCAGCTATAACAGCTTCAACTCTTGTAGGAAGGCTGTCCACAAGGTTTAGGAGTGTGTCTATGGGAATGTTTGACTATTCTTTCATAAGTGCATTTGTGAAGCCAGGCACTGATGTTGGACGAGAGGCCTGGCTTACAGTCTGCACTCTAATTCATCCCTAAGGTGTTCTGTGGTGTTGAGGTCAGGACTCTGTGCAGGCCGGTCAAGTTCCTCCACCCCAAACTCACTCATCCATGTCTTTAGGGACCTTGCTTTGTGCACGGGTCCAAATCATTTGGCGGAGGGGGATTTATGATGTGGGATTGTTTTTCAGGGGTTGGGCCTGGCCTCTTAGTTAACACTAGGGGGCGATCAAGGGGTTAACTGTGTTCCCTGGGTGTGTTCTAACTTTAAGTATGTACACACGATCAGTCTCCTCTCCCCTGAGAGAACCCGGATTTGTGTGCTTACACACATAGATCCCAGTTCTCGCTCTGTCACGGGTGCCCGGTGGTCATTGCGCCTGCCTTCTGTGATGTCTTAAAGGAGCGATGTACAGCTACTAATAACTGCAGCAGCTGGTCAGCTAGTGGTTTATCCAGCACTCATTTTGGCATTTACTATAACTCTTGGTAAAAAAATTGGTTAAAATGAGAGTTGTTTGCGGGTCTGAGCATGCTCACTTGTGTTGGCACTTAGTTGTAAAGAGATGGGGAATGTATCTCTTCTCAGATATTTCAGTGTAGAAATCACTTTCTCACACAGTTTAAAAGCAGATTATCTTTAAACAATATACTGCATATTTCAGTACCATTTACGCAATTATATCATGCTCTAAATATTATTTCTATGTGCAATATTCATGGTCTTAACAAGAGTCATGGTATGGGCACTTTTTGTTTTCAGGAAGCTATAGTAAGTTCGTTTTGAGAGAATTTTTTGCACCAGCACTATAATGAATACCGTTTTAGTGCTAATTACCCCTAATTAGCGCTAATTCACTGTAATTAGCATGCAGCACTATAGTAAATGACCCCCTATGTCTATATAGATACCATTGTTTATAAGTTAAAAAATAAATTGTATGATCATTTATAAAAGCAATTGCATGATTTCAAACTAAAAAAAGTATTAATCTTTAGCCTACTGCATTTGCAGAAAATCCATTTGTTATACTCACACCTTGTTTTTAGACCATGCTATACTGTTTTTCAATGTTATTTGTGTGTTAGTTAGATGAATTTAAGAGAACTAGATACAACTATAGCTAAGAGTGAGGCAGAACAATAAAGGAATTAGATATTGTAAGTACAAGAAGCAAACAGGGCATAGACACAGGCAATGTTCATGAATAGGGATGGGCCAAATGACCCCCTGTTGGTTTGCACCAGAACTTTCAAACATCACGAAAGTTCGGAACCGAATAACGAATCCTATTGAAGTCTATGGGATCTGAACTGGAAAAATGCCAGTTTTGAAGGCTTATATGCAACTAATTGGGCATACAATGGTTATGGGGGTCTGGGTACTACTCTGGCAGACATGCATCGATTAAAAAGTAAGTTTGTAAAAAACAAGCTTTTTAAATGAGCAGTGATTTATTGCTGCTTAAAGTGAAAGCATAAAAATAAATAAAAATCCTTTCAATATAGTGCATGGGGTCCCCTTATGCCGCGTACACACGAAGGGACTTTTCCCGGCGGACCTAAGTCCAGCGGACAATCCGCTGGACTTTCCAGCTGGGTCCGCTGGACTAAAAAGCGAACGGACTTGACCACACACGATCACGCAAAAAGTCCGACGGTTCACACGATGACGTACAGCACGTACGACGGGACTAGTAAACGAAAAATACTAGAAAAATACTTGCTACTGAGCATGCGTCCTTTTTGGTCCGCCGGACCATACTACACACAGCCGGATTGTCCGCTGGACTGCCAAGTCCAGCGGATAATTTTAAAACAAAACTTAAAACTTTAGTCCGCCGTACTTTGGCCAAAAAAAGTCCGCCGGCGCCCACACACGAGGGGATTATCCGTTGGACTTCGGTCCAGCGGATAATCCCGCGGGATAGTCCCTTCGTGTGTATGCGGCATTAGTCTACCTGTAAAGTGGCCCATCTGTACTGTGTATAGAAGCTGCTGCAGCAATAATTGCATTTATAAAGCCAGAAAAAAATCAAATTTTCCCTGCAAACTTTCTTTATTTTGTAAGCAACGGCTTGCGGAGCTAGTCTGTATAATGAGGCCACATAGTAGTGTATTGGGAAGTCTTCCACAGACTTTGGATAGAAGTAACAGGTGCGGAGAAATTGGTATTTGGGTGTCTGTGGCACCTTCACACCATAACCCTATTGAGGTACTCTTGATGAAAGCAAGAATTGGCCTTGCTGTCAAAAATTGCAATGATAGGCACCTGTCAAACAGCAAACAGGTGCGGAAAATTGTTTGTTGGGTGTTAATTGTGCCCGTGAAACCTACACCAAAACAATTCTTCCATATGAAATCAACACCCACGACGCTAGACAGCCTAGAAGTCCTGTAGAGATTCCACATCCCAAAAAACGTAATCAGTGACATCTGTATCAGAAGCTTCATAGCTGCTGGTAATCCAGGACTGATTGATTTTGATAAATGTCAGCCGATCCACGAAATCTGTGGACAGACGCGTTCTATTATCAGTAACAAAACCTCCAGCGGCACTGAATGCCCATTCAGAAAGCAGGATGCAGGGCAGCCCAGCAGCTCAATTGCATACTGGGCAAGTTCTGGCCAGTGGTCTATTCTCATGACCCAATAATCCAGTGGATTGTCAACTGGAAAGCTCTCCATCTCTGTTTTTGCCCCTAGATAATCATCCACCATGTGATTCAGACGCTGCCAATGGGATGTGTAAGCTGACAGCCCTGGGCGGCGAGAACTAAAAAAAATGTGAAATGCATCACTTCGGTGGTGTCCTTCTCCACCACTCCTCTCTTGACCAACAAAAGCCTCAAAACAATGTTTTCCACAACACTGTAACCTACTGGAGTATGATTTTTTTTTTAGATAAACTCCTCTTTAAGGTGTCCTCAAGAGATTTCATCTTCTGCACTCTCTGTGGGGACAGGTTGAGTTCTGAGACTTTCCCCTTGTAACGGTGGTCAAGGAGGGTTGCCAACCAATAGTGATCCTTCTCCTTTACGCCACATATTTTTGGGTTATTTTGCAGGCTATGAAGCATGAGGGAGCCCATGCACTGCAAATTTGCAAAGGCATGAGAAGCCGATTCTTCGAGGGTTACTGAAGATTATAGTAACTGGAACTGCCTCCTCCCAGCCACATACTACCCCCAAGGGTTCAGGGGATGGGAAACCATCTCTTACTCTTTGACATATGTCTTCCTTTGAATTCAATGCCTCCAAAACTGCCATAATCCTCGTCCTCCTCTCTCTCCTCCTGTGTGTTCTGTGGTGTAGGAACAATGGTGTCTGCATAAAGTGGGCCTTGAGAGGAAATGAAATCCTCCTTTTCCTCCGTCTTGTCAATAATGGCACACAGATTCTGCTCCAGCTGGAACACAACAGGGACTGCGACACTGATGCAGGCATTGTTTATGAGCAACCATTGGGGTGGGAAAAAAAAAAGAAGCCAACCTGAGCCTGTCGTTGTGCTATACTCACACAGGTACTCATTGACGGCCCTCTGCTACATGTGCAGCTGCGGCAGCATTGCCAAAGTTGGGTTTCACCTGGTGGGCACGTCACAAATCAGGTCGGTTTTACGGGCAGGTGGAATTCCCTCTAAATTTTAGCCAACCGAGCACTGGCTGTGTATGACCACCGGAAATGGCTATAGACTCTTCTAGCCTGCTCCACCAAATTGAGGACATGTGCCAACATGTGGACAAGTGTTATCTTTCCCTGTCTAAGGGCGGACAGGAGGTTTGTGCCATTATCGCATACCACCATTCCTGAGTCCAGCTGGCGTGGCGTGAACCTCCTCTGGGCCTGCCCCTGCAGAGCTGCAAGAATCTCTGTTCCAGTGTGGTGCCTGTTGCCTAGACAGACCAGCTGAAGCACTGTATGGCACCTTTTAGCCTGACTTATTGAATAGCCCCTTGAACGCTTAGGGTGTACTTGTGGTTCAAAGGACAATTCAGCAGAGGAGGGCATGGAGGAAGAGGAGGAGGGGGTAGAGTTGACAAATCTTGCATCATCACCACTAGCTATATGGAGATGTGGCAGCACAACAAGCTACAGCACTGAGCCCTGTCCTGCATCCTTCTGAGTTGCAAGCAGAGTTATCCAGTGTGCTGTGGTTGAAATATATGGCCCCTGACCATGTTTGCTAGACCACGTGTCAGCAGTAATGTGGACTTTGCGGCTGACTGCTTTGTCCAACAATGCCACAACATTGCCTTCCATGTGATGGTACAGAGCTGGAATGGCTTTACATGAAAAAAAAAAAAACTACTGGGGACCTGCCATTGTGGTACAGCACATTCTGCAAATTCACAGAAGGGGGCAGAATCCACCAGATGGCAAGGCAGAAGTTGTAAAGCCAGCAGCTTTGACAAACTTGCATTTAGACGCTGGACATGTGGGTGGCAGTGACTGTATTTTTTTTTCCGCTGCAGCAGATGGAGTAGAGAAATTTGCTGGCTATAGTCTACAGCTGGTGGTGTGCTACTGGCAGATGTGTTGCAAGGACCTGGGACACCCTGCACTATATCATCCTCCTTGTCATTGGAGGCTGCTGAGAGGCGATGAGGTATAGCGGGGGCAGACTGAGGTGAGTAAGAAGAAGGAACAGAATTCCCCCCTTTTGTGCAGCTTTCATGTGCCCAATGGGCTGAGTGGTGAGAGATTAAGACCACTTTCACACTGAGGCACTTTTCAAGCGCTTTCACGCTAAAAACAGCACCTAAAAAGCTCACGAAAACGTATTTCCATTAAAATCAATGAACACTTTGACACTAGGGGAAGTGTGCTGGCAGGGCTGTGAAAAACTCCCCTCCCCATTGAAATGAATGGAAAGCTCTTCAAAAGCGCCTGAAAAGCTCTTCAAAAGTGCTCAGTGTTTTTACTGGCAGTTTAGAAGCGCTTCAGTGTGAAAGTGGCCTAAATGCCTTGTCAAGTATGTGGTACCCAAATGGCTGGTGTTTTTGCCACGCTTGATGTGCTTGGGACAAAGTTTGCAAATAGTAACAGTGCGATTGGCTGCACATGTGCCACAAAAGGCCCAGGCAGATGAGCTGTGGGAAGTGGGCTGGGATATAACTGCTCGACAATGAATGGAATAGGGTGGCTGCTCTCTACTCTTCCATGATGGCTGCCTCGTTGGGGTTGTGCCTCACCGTCAATTTCCTCCTCTGCTCTATCCGGCACCCAAGTCACGTCAGTGACCTCATTATCATCATCTCCTCCATCCTCATTACCACTGGAGACAACATAGCAATATGCTGCAGCTGGGAGAACATGACTGCCAATGTGTGTACCAGTGTTCTCCCCTCTCTGTATGTTCCTGTCTTCCTCAACCTCAGAACCAACATCTGAATTAAGTAATGGCTGTGCATCGTCAAGATGTAGGTGGCTGATGCTGTGTTCAAATAACTCATCTGACTCCTCCATGCCTGATGCTGGGGCTTTGGCAAGAAGAGCTGTCGACAAGGAGGCAGGTTTTTCCACCCTTGCAGCTGCAGTGAAATATACGGCGTTAAATGGCACATAACACACTGAAATATACAGTGTTATACTTGAAGTAACACACAAGTAAAAAAGGCGCATAGTCACAATACCTCGTTGGTATGCAAGAGGTTCCTAATAGTCCAGAGAAAAAGGAGGAGGAGGGAGGGTTTTTTTTTTTTTTTAAAAACAGCTGGGTGTGTATGTACGGTATACACAGTGGGGCATATGGGGTCGTCAGGGCTGCCACCACAGAGGCCTGAAGCCAGGTCCAATAAGAGCTAGAGGAAAAAACACAAGGAGAGGGGCGCCTCTGAGTATATATCACAAACATTTATTAAGAAAACAATATCCACTCACATCTTAGTAAGTAGTGTTGCATTCTGACATCTCTCTGTAGACGGAGGGCCATTGGGACTACAAGTCACAGGAGGTTCACCAAAAAGCTGTCGTCCTTCTCAAGTCCTGAAGGAGATGAATAAGGCAGGTGGAAGTAGCAAGTGGGGTTGTTTCCTCTCTTTAGTCCTCCGGAAGGGTGGTCAAATCAATTTCAAGAGAAGTCAAATGGGGATCACAGCTCTTAGTATTAAGAGTGGGTTCCAGGTAGTAGGAGAGAGGGGGGAGGATAGGGGGTCAGAGGAAGTCTCTGTATAGAGTTAAAATAAGGTTAAAATAGGAGGATGAAGGAATGGAGTGTCGGGAGACGTTTAAAAGCCCAGTTGCCTGCTGTAGGATGTGTGCGGCCAGGTTCGTTTCCGGGTTGTATTCAAGCACGGCCGTGTCTGTGGTGTCAGAACGAGGCTTGCACCGCAAACAGTACTAGGCGCCAGGGCGTGACGTCATATCTCTGCGACGCGTTTCATAGCTGGCAGCGCTATAGGTGTTCTGTATAGTGGCGCTCCTTTCTCAAGCAAGATCCCCCGTTTTGTGTCTTTTTTCGGCCTAGCTAACTATGTAACTATGTAACCTCTTTCCCTTGATGATTCCCAACTGGAATGACAAAAGGTTTATTTAGATGACCTGAAAGGGACAATTGTGGAGAGATACTCCTTTAAAGTTCTGAAAATGAACAGTACGTGTGACTTTCCTGTGTGATGTTCTGGAAAGTTAGGCAATGTCCAGCTGTCTGTTAAATAGCAGTCTGTTGCTACGTTTGATGCAGAATGATCTACAAGATCCAACTCTACTCTTTCTGGAAAGAAAGATATATATATATAATTTTTTCTTTATTTTTTTACTTTGAAGCTCCAAGAGCTTGAATCTCTGATAACCTTCTGCTTAAAGTTTTTGCGATTGATACTGCTTTGTAAGTGGTGGCTAAATGGTTAAACTGATACGAGATCCAGCAACTGCAATAGAGCTATCCTTCCTTGGTGACCGACTCCTCACGACTGCCCTCAAAAGTTGTGTAAACTGAAGGATTCTTGGTCCTTTCAAATGTGTTATTGCGAATATAGCCCACACTCGTGAGCTATGTGAGGATAGGCTAAAGCCAGGAGGAAGAATACAACAGCTGACACTGGAAGGGCAGTAGGATCAATGTCTCGCCCTACCAAGAAAAAGCAAACTTGTTCCAGAATTAGACCTAGATGTTGTAAGTAGAATGTCTTCTCGCACACAACAAAAGTAGAGATCACTCTGGAGTGAAACTGGAGCAACCGGAGTTGCCCATCCTCCCCCTTTAGTGCCCCTGCTTGCAGCCCCAGTCTGCGCATGTTATAGAGGGGAAATGTCTTCTATATCCTGAAATGAATGGCCAGGGAAAACCGAGGGCCTCCTGGTCAATATGGAGAACTGGCTATGACAACTATGTTCTCCCTTGACAGCCTCAAGAGGAACCTCATTTACGGGAAATGTTGGGGAAAATATATAGGTTAGATTGCAGTCCCAGGGAGAGACCAGAGCATCTGCCCCTTGTGCCTTGGGGTACAGACAAAATCAGACCAAAGTTTGTGATTACTGTGGCAAATGAGGAGGTCTGTCTGTGGTAGGCCCCACCTGTGGGCCAGCTCAGAGAAGACCTGGGATGTAGACCCACTCGTTCTCTGGGAAGCCTGTATTCGTTCAAAAGAAAAATATGCTGGGAGGTAAACTGCTTCCTGAATTTTTTCTGGTGATCTTCTGCCCCAGGCGTTATGGGTTTCACCTCTCCCAATAGCATATTGCTGCGAGTTTCATTCTGGAGCTGAATATAGGCGACTGCTGCCCTATTGCTAAACTACAGGGAGATTGATCCTCCTTGACTCTGTGTAGTGAGGCCAAAGTGCTTAAAAGTGCTGTTTAAACCCCCAGCGTGTTCAAGATTATCCTCCTTGGCTGGCAAGCTCTGATTGCCTTGACCGAATGTCCCTCGCAATGCATCTTCCTGGCTGTCTTGAAGACATGATTCGTAGCAATTCTCCAGTCTAAAAGGGCCTAACGGACCGAGACTTCCTCAAGGTCTTTCCATCACCGCTGAGCGCTACTCATACTGAGTAACACTTATTAACTGTGTTCTATCCTGTTTCCTCCCTTGCACTAAGAATTCTAGATGAAATTTGCGCAGGTGCCCATGCACCCCAGGAATCATCTATATGCATGATGACGTTGTGCCCAGATAACTGAGGCACTGAGAAGCCATCAAACATGCGGAAGTATTCATCCTCAGAAATATATTCCTGACTATCATCACTTCCTCTGATTGAAACAAAACAGAGGAACTAGCAGAGAACCCCCGGGTACACCAACCATTGAAATGGAGAAAGTTGGCTTTGGTTTCCCTCTAAGGTTTGAGAATAGGATAGGCATCCTGACGATCCAGCAACAGCCTCCAGCCATGTGGTTATACTGTTTAATGGACTCCGTCTTAAAGAACTCAAAGAGGGCCCTACAGGGTTCAACCTCTTCCGATCTGCAACTGGACACTAACCAACATCTCCTGCGAACTCCAAACAGGATTGGGTAGAAAAAAACGTGCAAACTCTCTTGAGTCTGAGGTGTCTGTAAGCAATGTAGCAGTCCACCCGCTGTTGTGGTGGACTTGGCAGCTTCATGGAAGAGAGGAGCAGTGAGGAATCTCCTAAAGTGACCATGAGTGTCTGATACCTTCATCCAACATGCCGTCCAGAAACCCGTGAAGCGTGCCTTCTAGGTCTTACCTTAAGAGTCTGGGCATGCACCTGTGTGACTGGCTCACTGATCCCCCCTAGAAGTCTGCACCAAGACACAAGCCAGACCCTCGGTATCCACTGCCACAAAAATCTCATTTTTGGCAAGACACTTCCAATAGGAAAACATGTCTAAAGGGATGCAGAATATAATAAGATAGTGCAGCGCAAAAAATAATAAATGGTAAAATGAATAAATCAATGTGATTTTAAATAGTCCCAGAATACAGTCAATGAAAGTTCCAGTATAAAGTGCATGTGCAAAACTACAGCAGCTTCAAGTGGAAATGGTGACAAAATCCAGTAACAAATCACTGTGGTGGAGGTCCCTTCACCGAAAGTAAGGATGGCCTCTCACCTCCCTGCTTCGACCTAGGATAGGTCACAAAGCAATATGTAGCTACTTAAAACTCTGGTCTCCACCGTCAGGATCTCATTTCAAACGTCAAAAGAAACAACCAGGTCCAAGTGGTATCCAGCATAAATATGTAAAGGTAAAGAAGGGGACAACCTAGTGCTTTCTGTTTCAAAAGTAATTTAATATGCACAAGAAATAACATAAATTGAACTCACATTCTCCAGCACTCAGTCCCGAGTGCTGGCGCTGTGTGTATAGTAAATCCAAGATGGCCGCGGGTGACGTCACTCGTGCTCCCTGACCCTTGTTAGCTGCATACTTTTTCAGGCATTGTCTACTCACCAGCCTCCCAGGCATAGATACTGTGTCACAGGCCCTGCAGGAATCTTGCTGGGGCGCTGGCTCTGGGGAAGAGGAGCAAAGACATCTTCCTTGGAGCTCTTCTCCTGATTGGGAGCACCATCCGGGCTATGCTCCTCTGAAGAACGTCCGCCTTGCCTTGGCCTGGCCATCTTGAGAGCGTGGGCGTGCGGGGCTGAAGCAAATCAAAGCAAATCCGCATGAGAGGGCACTCTTTTTCCTGAAAACTTACCAATATGGTGGTCCCCACCCTAGTTGTTGAGGGTCTTTATATGCACGGTAACTGACTCTTGATTTGTGGAGAAATGTGATGGCCAGCTGAGGTGAGGATAGCTAAAAAGCGACAGAAGGATCAGGAGTAGATATAGGAGAAAGGATTCCTCTTTCCTTTTTTTTTTATTTATCTACATATACCTACATATGAACACATATACAAACATACCCACATATATATACACACACACACACACATACCTACTCACATATACTGCAGAGGGTCAATCTGGGGCGGGTTAGGAAAGGGTAAATTAAAGAGGGTAGCAACTTCTCCTTCAGCCCTGCTTACTGTCAGCTGTGCTGAATATGTCAGAGGAGAGTGTGTTTGGAGAGAGAGAGACACACAGCGGCATGCTGTGTGAGGAGCCATTTGCTGGATTATGTACCTGCTGGGGTGAGCAAAACCATGTCAGAGACTGTAGCTCTGACTAGAGCCATGTACTTTGTCTATATATCAGCCTGTTGGTTAAAGAGACTGAACCTTTCCTATCTCTGCACCTGTGTGACAAGACAAGCCTGTCTTTTTCTTCTGTTTGTTTTGCTGAATAAAGCCATTTTTATTTTACTGAACTGTCTGAAATGGCCTTTCACCCCTCTGATCCCCTACAATACATACATGTATTTACATACACCCCCGCACATACACATACAGTGGTGTGAAAAAGTGTTTGCCCCCTTCCTCATTTCCTGTTCCTTTGCATGTTTGTCACACTTAAGTGTTTCGGAACATCAAACCAATTTAAACAATAGTCAAGGACAACACAAGTAAACACAAAATGCAATTTGTAAATGAAGGTGTTTATTATTAAAGGTGAAAAAAAATCCAAACCATCATGGCCCTGTGTGAAAAAGTGATTGCCCCCCTTGTTAAAACATACTATAACTGTGGTTGTCCACACCTGAGTTCAATTTCTCTAGCCACACCCAGGCCTGATTATTGCCACACCTGTTCACAATCAAGGCATCACTTAAATAGGAGCTGCTTGACACAGTAAGGTCCACCAGAGTATCCTTAAAAGCTACACATCATGCCGAGACCCAAAGAAATTCAGGAACAATTGAGAAAGAAAGTAATTGAGATCTATCAGTCTGGAAAGGGTTATAAAGCCATTTCCAAAGCTTTGGGAATCCAGCGAACCACAGTGAGAGCCATTATCCACAAATGGCGAAGACATGGAACAGTGGTGAACCTTCCCAGGAGTGGCCGGCCGCCCAAAATTACCCCAAGAGCGCAGCGACGACTCATCCAAGAGGTCACAAAAGACCCCACAACAACGTCCAAGGAACTGCAGGCCTCACTTGCCTCAGTTAAGGTCAGCGTTCATGCCTCCACCATCAGGAAAAGACTGGGCAAAAATGGCCTGCATGGCAGAGTTCCAAGGAGAAAACCACTGCTGAGCAAAAAGAACATCAAAGCTTCAAGTCTCAATTTCTCCACAACACATCTTGATGATCCCCAAGACTTTTGGGACAACATTCTGTGGACCGATGAGACAAAAGTGGAACTCTTTGGAAGGTGTGTGTCCAAGTATATCTGGCGTAGAAGGAACACTGCATTTCAGAAAAAGAACATTATACCAACAGTAAAATATGGTGGTGGCAGTGTGATGGTCTGGGGCTGTTTTGCTGCTTCAGGACCTGGAAGACTTGCCGTGATAAAAGGAACTATGAATTCTGCTGTCTACCAAGAGATCCTGAAGGAGAATGTCCGACCATCTGTTCGTGTACTCAAGCTGAAACGAACTTGGGTTCTGCAGCAGGACAATGATCCTAAACACACCAGCAAGTCCACCACCGAATGGCTGAAGAAAAACAAAATGAAGACTTTGGAGTGGCCTAGCCAAAGTCCTGACCTGAATCCTATTGAGATGTTGTGGTATGACCTTAAAAAGGCCGTTCATGCTCGAAAACCCTCTAATGTAACTGAATTAGGACAATTCTGCAAAGATGAGTGGGCCAAAATTCCTCCAGGACGCTGTAAAAGCCTCATTGCACGTTATCGCAAACGCTTGGTTGCAGTTGTTGCTGCTATGGGTGGCCCAACCAGTTATTAGGTTTAGGGGGCAATCACTTTTTCACACAGGGCCATGATGGTTTGGATTTTTTTTCACCTTTAATAATAAACACCTTCATTTACAAATTGCATTTTGTGTTTACTTGTGTTGTCCTTGACTATTGTTTAAATTGGTTTGATGTTCCGAAACACTTAAGTGTGACAAACATGCAAAGGAACAGGAAATGAGGAAGGGGGCAAACACTTTTTCACACCACTGTATGCATACACACATCCACATACATTTTTTTTTTAAACGTGTATATACGTATACACACACCCATATCACATGTACATACATACATACCTACACACACACACACACACACATCTGCAAAGGACAGCAAGGAATGGGAAAGGCAATGAAAGACAAAAGAGGGAGACATAGGTAAGAGCAACACCTGTATGGCACAAGGGGCTAAGAAAGAGATAAAGCATAGCTGGCCCCCCACATTCCACAAGTGCTGCAGTTGTAAATTTTAAAAGCAGATTTCGTTCCTAAAGAGGAAACACTGCAGGGGCCCCAATAAGACCCAAAGAAGGGGCACCCAGACTATAGCGCATGTTAGCAGCCTGAGCGCTGGGACTTCGCACTGGGAGAGGCTTGAACCCAGCCGGATGCTGCACGGAGGCAGAGGGGGGGACATAGTACTGCTTACTCTTCATGTGTGGTGCGTTGAGGTATGAGGAAAAAAAAGAAGAATGGGGTGGGGCCTAACTAGGCCTTTCATTTTTTCTATTCACTGGTCCTGAGGGAGTGGTCAAGAGGCGGAGCTCTATCACTAGTATGCTGCCATGGTTTGGCGTCAGGAAATGTCCTTTTTTCAAGTTATTGGTAACTTCTTTTTAACCTAGGTTAGCATGTATCTCTATACCATTTTAGGGTATTCACTGGACTTAAACTGCTTACATTTAATAACTGAAAACAATGTAGTGTTCTAAAACTTTTACCTAAATTAATAAATAAAATATATATATATATATATATATATATATATATATATATATATATATATATATACACACACACACACATACTTTTTTTTAAATATGTATTTGCATATCAAATAACTTGCTTAACAAATTTTGTTTTTTATCAAATTAACATACTGCATGTACGCTGGCACCAAAAAAACTCGCTAAGTAGAAAATATTCCAGGGGATTTTTTTTCACCTAATGTGCTGGAACTCCTTTTGACAAAGCTATTGTATTCCTCTGTGTTACTTATCCCTTAAGTGATCAGAATTATTTCTCAGCATGGCAAAGCTATGGACATTTTCAGCATCAATATGCTTTTAATGGACACAGCTGGAATATAAATAAATGAAGTAACTGCAAAGGTTTCTATTAATTAAATGAATTGGGTTTTGTCAGAATACTAGACATAGCAATCCTGATATTGATTTTTAAATCAGTAAGTATGTCTTAAATCACAATTATACACTTCTGCCAGGCGCTGTGTATTTTTTGGCCCATTTACATTCCATTGTTTTATTTTTAACCCTATCAGTGCAAAATGAGTTTGGAATGCTTGGCTAAACATTTTACAGAGTTTAACATCTTTTCATTTATTTTGTGTTGTTGAGGCTGATAATGTATAGAAGCATCTTGTTTATGAAATATATATATAATTTATTCTCTTAAAGTCTAACTCCCTAATGAGATAGCTTGAACCAAGTGAGCCAAAGCAAACTATTTCTTTTACTGTTAGATGTGCCCACTGTTAGAGCTGTATAAACTTTATGCAGCACTGTGTTCTGGCAGCAGTACGGGGACATCACATCTGCTGCAGATATAAAATTGAATCAGGCTGAGTGCTGCTCAGCCATTCACAGGAAGCCTTAAGAGTGCCCTGGACAGTGTTGTCAGACATTTGCATCTATTGGATTACTAGGTCATATTCAGACACATTGCACAACTTCTAAACCAGCAAAGTAGAAGTGAAATGATGAATATGAAAGCTATTAGGACAACATCTTACTGAATAAATAGTTTTTTCTATGAGTTTTATTGGATTTTAAGTGTTTAATTGTATTATATCTGTCACCTTCATCAAACAGTACAAATCACTGAAAGCCTCAAAGAGAGATGAAAACCATTTCTGAAAAAAAGAAAAGTATGAACTCCTGGTGCCATCTAGAAAATAATAGTAAATAAAGAAAATAATTTCTCGGGTCTCAGTAACAGCTGCATCCTTTATATTCTAGGAGGTCCAAAGGTGAAGAAAAACTCTCACACCTGCATAAACCAGGTTCTTCTTGAAAATTACAAAAATTAATTCATACTGATCAAGTAAAAAAACGTAAAAAAAAAATGCGCTGTCTCCTTAAATAGTAAACAGCAGCCAGCACAGCAAAAGAACAATTGCAATCAACGAAAATAAATAAATAGTAGTGCAGCGCTAATATGCAATTTCAGAGTGAACTAAAATTAAAAAGTGATTATGTGATAATCAATATATATGAAAAAACTTAGAAAATAAAAACAATATATGTGATAGAACACCTGAAGGGACATAACAATTAGTACATAAATCCTTAAAACAAATATAATGTGTACAAAAAAAGTGAACGTGCTATCCACAGAAAAGAAGATCAAACATGTGAATGAGTCCAAATCCATAGATGGATTGTCATGGCATCCATGTGACTTCAAAGAGAAAATATATAGAAAGGTTGCAAGTAGATAGTCTGCCATCAATTGGTTGAAGGCTTACTGGAGGATTTGGACTCAGACAGGCATACGCCTAATGAGTCAACCGAGCTTGTGGTGAGACACACCAAGAAATGTAGGCATCCATATAGACGACCTCTGGCTTTGGAGTCAGATATTCTTATGGTCTTTTCAATAGCTCTCCAGATTAGTAACCCACAGAATGGTTAAACGAGGAGCAGGATAAATATACTCTCCCATGTGGTATGGTTAAGGAAAAAATAGAGGACCACATAGTGTGATTCCATTAAGAAAAAGGAGTATTTTATTAAATAAAAGGAACACTCACATTTGTGAAGATAAAAAGCGTTTTAGTAAAATTGACGTAATGGCATCAACAGAGCCCGCCCCAACGCGTTTCGTCTAAGGAGACATCAGGATGGGCTCTGCTGATGCCATTACGCCATTATGTTTTTAATGAAATGTTTTTTTTTTTTAAATGGTATTGTCAAATTGTTAGTATTGTATGTGTATAACTGTTGTGTTCATCAGTGAAATTCTGTATAGTTTGACACATAAACACAATTTATTAAGTTACACTACATCATAGCAAGAGCCAACAGAAAAGTATTTCCTGCTTAGCTACTCTATTACAATAATGTCAACACAAAACCGCATGCTCATGAAAGTAAGCAAACATTTGCTAACTTTTACAGTGTACATGAAGAAAAAATATGTTTTGATATGATTAGTGCTTGCTATCCATTTAAAAAAACATATCTCCTCCTCCCTAATTTTAACGTATCATTTTTTAACCAAATTTTTGGATGTATCTGTGCTTTATAAAAGCAAATATATATGATGTGATAGAGTCTTGCGAGCTACCTAAAAAAACAAAACTAATTATATATGTACTAGAAACACAGTGTGTGTGTATAGGAAAGGTATTCAAAAGACCAGCTGCTAGCACTGATCACATCTCCATATGCATGTGCACAAAAATCAATATATAAGAGTGCAGCGCTGAATCATGAAATATAAACAAATATCAAAAATCATTGAATCAAACAACATATAAAGTGCATAAATAAATGTCCATGTAATAAAGTGCAAAACAGTCCATATTAAAACAGTGACAATTCAACAAATGGATGTTGATTGATGAACAACTAAAAATATTGAAATCCTATATAAAACTTCCAGACCACCAATGAATCACCTCATTCGTGCTCCCCCCCCCCCCCCCCAATGGTTATAGGCTCACCTCTGGGAGTGCTACCCCCCAACTAAGCAGGGTCAGAAAATGCCTGTAACTCTGCTGCTTTCATCCTGAGAAGGAGATCTTTGGAGAAGTTTAGGAGCCAGCTGTGTTGGATAGCTCACTGAGTCCTGGGGTGGCTCACAGCCGTTTTCTGACTCTGCTTAGTGGGGGGGTCGCACTCCCAGAGGTGAGCCTATACCCATGAGGGGGGAGGGGGGACACAAATGAGGTGATTCGTTAGTGGTCTAGAAGTTCTATATAGGATTTCAAGATTTTTAGTTGTTCATCAATCAACATCCATTTGTGTAATTTTCACTGTTTTAATATGTACTTTTTTGCACTTTATTACATGGACATTTACTTATGCACTTTATATGTTGTTTGATTCAATGATTTTTGATATTTGTTTATATTTCATGATTCAGCGATGCACTCTTATATATTGCTTTATAAAAGCAGTTATAAATGCACAGTTAGCCAGATCTAAAACAAGGACTATTCTGCATAGCTCTGTTCATTATTAAAATATATGTCTGGACATTTTTTGAAAACATGCAGTACATCTGTGCAATAAATGCATAGTTCTTCAATGTATAATTCCTTTATAAATATATAAATATTGAAGGTAGAGAACACTACCTAATGATTCTAAAGAAATGCATAAAAAATCATGATTTCCTTTTGTTGGCTGACAACACTGCTTCTGCTGCAATATAATCCCATCTCAGCACTATCAGATTTACCAGACTACATAGCTCAGCTTATCCCACCTCCCTCTGCCCGTCTCCTCATACAATAAATGATTGCTGTACCCCAACAAAACAATGCTGATGCCTTGACTCATAAGTACCTTCAGTACCTGACTCATAAGTATTCAGCATGGACTAATGTGACAACTTCTGGCTGTCAATATTTGGTAAGGTAACAGTGGGTACTTACATCCACCATGTCTTTACCATCTACTGACATCACCTGACCTATTCACTTAGAGGACCAGGAATTCCCAGCCGCATAAAAAAATGGCTGGGGAATCAAGTGGGTTACATGGACGTGCCACAGCAAAAGTGATGTTTACAAAGAAAAAAAAATACACATTTTAAAGTGGAACTTCACTCTCTCAATCAACATGGACTATTTTTAATACTTATTTATTTGCTAGCATTAGTAAATAGATAGGAAAGTATATTATATGATTTTTTTTTTTTTTTATCAAATAGATTATTTATTGAGAATTTTTCCAGAGTACAGAGTATTTAATGCGTTTGTCAAAAAAAGCATACAGTTTACATATTGTAGACAGAAAATAACTTTTTATTAATTTGTGCCATTGGAGTTCAGTGGACAGTAAGGCACTTAGTGTCCTGTTGTTTTAACCTTGTCCGAGGAATTATGCCCCATACACATGGCCGGATATTCCGATGGAAAAAGTCTGATCGGATTATATTGTCGGAAAATCCGATCGTGTGGGGGCTCAATTGGACTTTTCCCACCGGAAGTTCAGCCGAAAAAAATTTGAGAGAAGGATCTAAAATTTTCCGACAAAAAAATCCGATCAGACTTTTTCCGATTGTTTGTAGAGAATTCTGATGGACAAAGTGCCACGCATGCTCAGATCAAATTACGAGACTAAAGCTATTGGCTACTAGCCTCTATGTAGTCCTGTCGTACACAACGAATGTCACCATGTTCCAAATGATCGGATTTTCCGACAACTTTGTCTGACCGTGTGTATGCAACACAAGTTTCAGACAAAATCCGTCGGAAAAAATCTGACGGATTTTGTGGTCGGAATGTCCCACCGTGTGTACAAGGCATTAGAGGTGTGGATTCAACTTTAATATAACAGAACAATAACAAGTAACAAAAAACATTTCCAGAGGTCTCTATCTCACTATCGGGTGGGTCTGTTTCATTCAGTTTGTCAAGATTTTTATATTCATTTGATCTGTTTGAGAAGAATCCAGGGGTCCCACTGTTTGTGGAAGCGAGGGATATTTCCTTCTTTGTGGGCCATAATTTGTTGGTATTTAAAGGCTTTTTGATAACTTCACCAATATTTGGGGATAAGTTAGATTTCCACTTTCTAGTAATTGTCAGTCTAGATGCCATTTGTATCACTACTGGTCTAAGTGTTGGTGCGTATTGGTCTAAGGGTATACTTAAAATGGCCATTTCTGCATTGCCTGAGTGGATAATGCCTGTGGTTTCGGAGATTAGGCAAAAAACTGCTCTCCAAAGATTAGGGCATTCCCATAGGATATGTAGTTGGGTGCCCACTTTACCACAGCCTCGCCAGCATTCATTAGAGTGAGAGTTGGAAAATGATGCAGTAATGAAAAGGGTATAGTACTATCTGAGTGGTATTTTTTGGGCCATCCCCCAGTATGTAGTGGATCTTGTGTAGCATTGGCTATATTTAACAGCCTTTTTCCACTGTTCTACTGAAAATGATGTTGCAAGATCTTTTACCCACTTCTGAAGAGGTGAGGACTTAGTGAAAGTTTTTTTCTGTTGCAGTAAATTGTAAAATAAGGAAATCCCTTTTGTAGTTTTATGTATGTCGTTCCAAAAGGACCATGCTTCGTGTGATATTTTAGTTGGTATCAAAGGATGTGCTTTTACAAATGTGGCTATCCTCATGTAAGTGTAATGATCTGATGATAACAGTGAATGTTTCTGTTTTAGCAACTGGAATGGAATTATTTTTCCTTTGTGCAGAAGGTCTGTTTTATTGTGATCCCTTTTTTTTCCCAGGTAGAAATCGGTAAATCTGCTATTATCAGTGCTGTGCTCAGCCTTTCCTTCTAAAAGCTGGCCACTCAGTTGTCTGCTAATTGCCATCTCCTTTCTCTCCACAGTGGCTCACATGTTGATGATATCCTGCTCGTCAGTCCTGCCTACTTAAAGTGGTGTTGCCACCCAAAAAAATAAATTGGCTTAAAAATCATAAAAAAATAAAAAAAAATAATTGGAAACATTTTTTTTTTTTTACTCACCTCTAAATTCCTGTTGCTAGGGGGTCCCTCGTAGTCACAGTGGGTGCCCGGCTGTGAAGGCACAGCCGGGTGCCCGGCTGTGAAGGCACAGCTGGGTGCCCACATTAGGAATGCCGGCACCACGAGCGGAGCAGGGAACGAGGGGGGGCCTTATTCCCTTGCATCGCTGGACCCTGGGACAGGTAAGTGTCCGATTATTAAAAGGCAGCAGCTGCAGTATTTGTAGCTGCTGACTTTTAATTTTTTTTTTTTGTGGGCCCTCCTCTTTAAGCCGTCCAGCCCAGATGATCTCTGCCTTCACCTTTGTCACATCTCGCTCTTCTGTGTTCCTGTTAAAGATTTGCTTGGCTCACATTCCTTCTGGCTCCAGATTCTGCTTGCTGTTCTACTATGCTCATCTCTGGCTCCATGACGTTTTGGCTTGTCTGACTATCCGTTCCGGGTCCTGAACTCTGGCTGTGTTTTGACTATGTTTACTCTGTTTACCTTTTTATTATTATTATTAAAAAAGTGTGATTTAACTGTACTTCTGTCTCAGTCTGATTCATGGTTTCTGTCAGTGGACGAAGGATTCAGAAGATGCAGTCAATCCACTTGTTGGTAAAAAAAAATTCAGATTGGATGAGGCAGGATCATAGCATGGATCAGTTTGCCATAGTGTTACAAATGCTCCTGAGTTGCACGGCTCACCTGGAATCTCCCACTGTGGCTGCTCTGGTACAACCTGTGTTGCAGGCCGTCCCTGCTGCTGCTCCAGTCTCTGTGCTGGCACCCGCCTCAAGTATTACCTCTATAAGAGGTATGTCTGGTTCTGCTTCGCTTCCCCATCGATTTGGGGGTGATCCACTCCAATGCAGAGAGTTTCTCAACCAGGTTGAGATATACTTTCAGATGCTGCCCCAGGCGTTTCCCACGGACAGAAGCAAAGTAGGTTTCTTGATAGCTTTGCTTTCTGAGAGAGCCTTGGCCTGGCAAACCCTCTATGGGAGACGCAAAAACCTGTTGTCTTTAGTTACCCTGAGTTTGTGGCTTTTTATTAAAAGGGTATTTGACATTCTTGGATGCTCCACTTCTGCTTCCAAGTGCCTCATGTCCCTCAAACAGAGTACGAGAATTGTTGCCGATTACGCCATTGAATTCCATACTCTGGCAGCAGAGATTGCTTGGAACAATGAGGCCCTCCTGGCTGCTTTTTCTCATGGTCTCTCGGATACCATCAAGGATGAGATAGCAGCCCGAGATATACCCACTGAGCTGGAGAAGTTGATCACGTTTGCCATCCTCATTGACTCCAGACTCAGAGAAAGACTTCCTTTTAAAGAGCGCTTGCGTAAGCCTCCTGTATATTTGTCTCCGAAATTTGCAGTCCCACCCTTGCCTCCCTCACCTCCCATGCCTCCTGGTACCGAGTCGGTCTGTGAAGATGAACACATGCACTCAAGCTTCACGCGTCTCTCTGCGGATGAGAGAACCCTTAGGAGGTTTTATAGTTTTGCCCTACCTGTCCAGGGAACATCCAAACCTTGAGGTCCTGTCACGGACAGACCTTAGGTGGCGTTGTTTCGTCCCTGGTTTCGATTACCCTTTCTTGGGCTGAGTCGTCCATCGAGATACAGGCTCTAATCTCGACTATGGGGCTGCACGCCTGTTCATTGATGTTGCCTTTGTATTGAAGCACTCAATTCCACTGCAGCTACGTGACACTCCACTTGTCATTGAGGCTCTTGATGGGAGACCTCTACAGACTGCCATGTGACTCATGAGATTGTTCCGTTATCCATGGATGTAGGGGCTCTTCACAATAAGACCATACAATTCCAAGTTATTTCCTCACCTAAGTTTCCACTGGTTATTGGTTATCCTTGGTTACAGAGGCACAACCCCTCTGTGCTGAGGTTCTCTCCTGGTCGCCACAATGCAGTAAGTCATGCTTCCAGAAGGTAGCCAAGTTCCTGTGCACCTCTTCACTCTCCTCCATGCTGGAGGAGTACCGTGATTTTAGAGATGTTTTTGACAAAGTTCAAGCCGGTAGTTTGCCTCCACACCAGTCATATGATTGTGCAATTGACCTTCAACCTGGTTCCATACCCCCTCGTGGCCGGGTTTACCCTTTGTCGGTCTTGGAGGATAGGGCCATGGAGGAGTGTGTTGCAGACACACTTTCTCAAGGATTTATCCGCAAATCCTTGTCTCCTGCTGGTGCTGGTTTCTTCTTTGTGAAGAAGAGTGGTGAACTGAGACCTTGTATTGATTATAGGGGTCTATGCCTATCCAATTCTGTTGATTACAGAGTTATTTGACTGCCTCAAGGGAGCAACAGTTTTCACAAAGCTTGATTTGAGAGGGGCATACAATCTTATGAGGATTAAGGAGGGAGACGAGTGGAAAACTGCGTTTAATACCAGACCAGGCCTTTGTAACGCCCCGGCAGTTTTTTCCGGAATTTATTAACGATGTCCTCCAAGAGTTGTTGCAGTTATGTGTGGTGGTTTATCGCGATGATATCCTCATATTTTCCAAGTCCCTGGAGAGCCACCACACAGATGTCTGTCATGTGCTTCAGAAACTAAGAGAGAACAATCTCTATTGTAAATTGGAGAAGTGCGAATTCATTCGTGAACAGTTTAAATTCCTGTCATGTTATTTCCACTGCTGTTTTTTTTGGTGGACCCAGAGAAACTTTCAGCAGTCCTACAGTGGCCCCTGACCCATGGGTTTACGCCCTCTGCAGCGTTTTCTTGGCTTTGACAACTATTATCAGGAGATTTATTCGTAAATTCTCATCTCTGGTCAAGTTCCTGACTGATAAAACCAGAAAGGATGGTAACCCACAGAGTTGGTCTCCGGAGTCCATTAAGGCCTTTAAGAGTCTCAGGGCTGCCTTTGTTTCTACTCTTGTGTTGGCAACTCCTGATCCTACGTTACCTTTTATCCTTGAGGTTGATGCTTCTGAGACTGGAGTTGGTGCCCTTCTGTCTTAACGTCCTACCTTGGCATCCTTGTGGCTACTTGTCCAAGAAATTGTCACCTGCAGAGTGCAAGTACGAGATTGGTGACAGAGAGCTGTTAGCGATCATTTTAGCCCTGAAAGAATGGAAACATCTCCTCGAAGGTACCACTGTGTCGGTTCTCATTCTTACTGACCATAAGAATCTCACGTTCTTATCTGAGGTTAGATGCCTCTCAACTCAGAAGGGAGTGATGGGCTCTTTTCTTGTCTAGTTTCAATGACATTGTCTAATTCTTCCCCGCTACTAAGAATGTAAAGGCTGACGCTTTGTCACAACTATTTTCCTCCACTTTCAAGATGGAGTCAGTTCCGGTTCCTGTGATTCCTTCTGATCGTATTCTCACTTCTCCTTTGGGTGTCAAAGATCTTGCTGCTCAGGTCCATGCTCCTCCTGAGAAACATTGTGACTGCTGCTTTGTCCCAGAGAGTTTCTGTACTGCTGTGCTCCAGACTTACCATTCTCCCAAGCAGTGGTGGGCCCGTCCATAGGGGGCGCTCAGGCGCCGCCCCCCAAGCTTTTGGCAAAAAAAAGGTCACTTTAAGAGTGACCAGGCACCGGACACACGGCGGTCTATGGGAAGCTGATTTGCCCATGTGCAGGGTGTGTGCAGGGCGCAAGCCGTGCGCCCACACACACTCCCACTTTCTAGTGATTTGTCCCTGGCTCTTGTCCATTTATTTTTATTGGCCGGGACCGGAGGACAACTGGGTGGTGCTTTTTCAGTGCTACACAAAGAACCAAATATAGGCCTAGTGTGCATATACACAGCCAATACCCCTAGGGGATGCTTAAATAGATAGACACAGGAAAGTGTATGCGATTCAAAAATGAGGTGGGTTTTATTTGTTGAGGCAAAAAACACCTAAAATGCAAGGATATGACATACAGATTTTTTGTCAAAAAGAGCATACATTCAGCATATACAATTTGACCATATCAAGGCATGAACATATAATGATTTTACAAGATAACTTGCAATGCATGTGTGGTCTAGGAAAACGCCAACATGTTTCGGACTTTGGTCCTTTTTCAAAGGCAGTTTAATATCCTGTTGTTTCACATATATAATGTGTGAATAAGTAAATATTAGTACAAGGATTATGAACAGGTAAACATGTTTTGTTGCTAAAAATCGACATATTGGTGTACTTTTGTGGGTATGGTACTCACATGCAATAAAGAAGGTCTCCCCCAAATGTAGTAGATTGAGAAGACAGATATTGGATTCATATAGTAAATGTATGCACTGGTGTAATGCCTGTGCTGATAAAAGCAAGAGATATTGCCGTGTGGCTAGGCGATAGGCTGCAAAGGACCCCAGTAGCTGCAAGGTCTCTGACAGGAAACAGGTTGATAGTCTGTGACCTGTGGGCATATAGCCAATAGATGCAGGAGGCTGGAATAAATTGAGAATTGAAGAGTATAAGTAACAAATAAATCGTATCGTAGAGACCAAACAAAAGTAGTAGAGTAATACATGAAGTATAGAAATATATTACCTGACTGGAAAGTAGTCTGGGGTGTGTTGGCGCCACAAAATGACGCGCTGATATCGCTGGGTAATGTTGGCTACAGGGGCGGGGGAAACAGCCAATCCAGCTCATAGGGGACATACACACAGCTGGATTGGCTGTTTCCCCGCCCCTGTAGCCAACCATTACCCAGCGATATCAGCGCGTCATTTTGTGGTGCCAACACACAGCTGTGAGTAATCCCCACATCTACTACAAATAGCCAGCAATGGCGGCCATAGACATGCCGTTTTTTTGCTGGTGTTTGGCAACGATAACACACCCCAGACTACTTTCCAGTCAGGTAATATATTTCTATACTTCATGTATTACTCTACTACTTTTGTTTGGTCTCTACGATACAATTTATTCGTTACTTATACTTTTTAATTCTCAATTTATTCCAGCCTCCTGCATCTATTGGCTATATGCCCACAGGTCACAGGCTATCAACCTGTTTCCTGTCAGAGACCTAGCAGCTACTGGGGTCCTTTGCAGCCTATCGCCTAGCCACACGGCAATATCTCTTGCTTTTATCAGCACAGGCATTACACCAGTGCATACATTTACTATATGAATCCAATATCTGGCTTCTCAATCTACTACATTTGGGGGAGACCTTCTTTATTGCATGTGAGTACCATACCCACAAAAGTACACCAATATGTAAATTTTTGGCAAGAAAACATGTTTACCTGTTCATAATCCTTGTACTAATATTTACTTATTCACACATTATAGATGTGAAACAACAGGATATTAAACTGCCTTTGAAAAAGGACCAAAGTCCGAAACATGTCGGCGTTTTCCTAGACCACACATGCATTGCAAGTTATCTTGTAAAATCATTATATGTTCATGCCTTGATATGGTCAAATTGTATATGCTGACTGTATGCTCTTTTTCACAAAAAATCTGTATGTCATATCCTTGCATTTTAGGTGTTTTTTGCCTCAACAAATAAAACCCACCTCATTTTTGAATCGCATACACTTTCCTGTGTCTATCTATTTAAGCATCCCCTAGGGGTATTGGCTGTGTATATGCACACTAGGCCTATATTGTTTCTTTGTGTTCATTTAATAGGGATGCGATAGACCACCCATATCCTATCACCATCTGCCCAAACTTTTTTCTTTTTCAGCACTACAGGGTCACTTCCAGTTTCCCTGGCGTTGAAGTGGTGTGCAGACCCTGAGACTACTTTATTCCTGCAACCGTGACCCTGTAATGTGAGGTGGGGAGCCGATCACAGATGCAGTGGGTGGGTCCAGAGCTAAGCTCGAGGGCGGTGTGGAGCAGAAGGTGAGTGACTGAATGCAGAGATCAGAGGTGATCTCTCTCACATTGTGAGGGACAGAGGATTTTTGCATGTCTCTCCCTCCCAGCAACATGCTCCCATCCCCCGTGTCCTCAGACTCCTCTGCAGGGTGGCTACAGAGTGACTGCCCCACTCAATGTGTAGAGTGTCATGCCATGAGCCTGGTTCCCCATCCCCCACCTCTGTTAAATTTCTCAGCTGCTGCAGAGCTTCATGGAGGGGGGAGGGTGGGGCTGCTGAGTGTGTGGTGAGTGGTGCAGGGCAGTAACTGGAAGCTGTGGGGTTCCCAAAGCCCCCCTTTCCTGCATCCTAAAATGACACCCCCTGTCCCTGCCTCTCCACCCTAAAATTCCCCCCCGCCTCTCCACCCTAAAACGCCCCCCCCCTCCCTGCCTTCAATTCAGCTTTCTTTCTCCTCTGCGTATCACCCGCAGTCCTTGAAAAAAAATTACGTTGCTATATTTCTGACCATCATAACAACTGATCAGACCTCTTACTGTGGGCAGAGTTTGCTCATAATAGTGCCTTGAATGGCGAACTATGGTTTCCAACCTTCCATGTTGCCTGACTTGTTTGTTCCACAGAGTATTCCTGTGTTAGAGGAGCATCTCCGTGGTCTTCGTTCCACTTGGGCACAAGTTCAGGAGGCTTTGCGACATGCTAATGATAGGTACAGACTCCATGCTGACCGCAGATGCCTGCCTGTGCCTTCCTACCAGGTTGGGGACAGGGTCTGGCTGTCATCTTGCCACCTCCAACTTCGTGTTCCCTCTCTGAAGTTCGCACCTCACT
This sequence comes from Lithobates sylvaticus, assembly GCA_028564925.1. Taxonomy (NCBI): domain Eukaryota; kingdom Metazoa; phylum Chordata; class Amphibia; order Anura; family Ranidae; genus Lithobates; species Lithobates sylvaticus. The sequence goes on from CM053029.1 coordinate 281,946,450, forward strand.
TTATTGGGCCTTTCCGTATTCTTCGCAGGATTAACACAGTGGCTTACGCATTAGACCTTCCTTCTAATATGCGTATCTTGAATGTATTTCATGTCTCCTTATTAAAACCTTTGGTCTGCAACAGCTTTACCACCTTTGTGCCTCATCCTCACCCCGTACAGGTTGAGAACTAAGAGGAGTACGAGGTACAGTCCATTGTTGACTCCCATAGGCTCCGTGGGCACATACAGTACCTGGTACGTTGGAAAAAGTATGGTCCAGAGGAACGCTATTCGGTCTCATCCTTGAACGTGATTTCCATAGATGTTTTCCCCTCAAACCTGGTGGTCCTCCTAAGGTGGGGGGTCATTGAGGAGGGGTACTGTCAGGGCTGGGCTCAGCACTTCCTTATGAAAGCTGTCCCTCCGCTGTCAGTTAATTACCAGCTCCTTTCTCTCCACAGTGACTCGCCTGCTGATGATATCCTGCTTGTCAGTCCTGCCTACTTAAGCCGATAGAGTGTGATTTTTGTGAGACGAGAATGCCATTTATGTCTGGGTGGGATCTTATTTTTTCAGCTAAGGGTTAAAAAAATTTAAATTATTTTAAAAGGGCAAATATCAAGGGGGATAATGGACACCCCTGCCTTGTCCCACTGGTGATATTAAAGCTGTCCAAAAACATATATTCTGAAAAAGCTGAAGGATTGGTGTATAGTGCTAATATAGCTGAACCTATTGTATCTATTAAACCAAATTTAGATGTGACGTGTTTCAGATATCCCCAATGAATCCTGTCGAAGACTGCGTCTAAAGACAGGAGCAAAGAGGAAAGCTTTGACGACTCTGCTATATGAATGAAATTTAGAATTCTTCGTGTAGCATCAGGTGCTTGTTGGCCTGGGATAAAGCCAACTTGATCTTGTTTTACCAGACTAGGCAGAAACTGAGCTAGTCTGTTAGCAATAATTTGGGGATATATCTTCAAATCTACATTCAGTAGCGAAATGGGTCGGAAATTTTGCGAAGAATCAGGTGTCTTCCCTTTTTTGGGGAGTGTCACGATTGTGGCGTTTAGCATTTTTGGAGGAAACAAAGTTTTGGAAACAGCAGTTTCGTATACTTTTAATAAGAACAGGCCTAATATGGAATAGTATGTACGGTAGTATTCGGAGGAAAACCCATCCAGTCCTGGAGATTTGTTCTTAGGCAGGGACATGATTATTTTTTGGATTTCTTTGTTAAGTAATTTTTGTTGTTCTACTGTAATCTTAGGCATAGAGATGGAGTCCAGAAATTCCTGGATCATCTCAGGGGAGGGTTGTGTAGTTGATTTGTCATCTTTTAAATTATAGAGATTACTCTAGTAATTCCGAAATGCATTACCAATTTCTTTTGGGTTTGACAGTCTGGTTCCTGTGGTTGGATGAAATAAAAAAGGTATTTTTTGCTTTACTGATTTTTCTTTTACCCGATTAGCTAAGAGGTTACCCGCTTTGTTTTCTTGGCAGTAAAAATTTGCTTTCCAGTTTCGTAGTGTATGTTTGTGTTGGGAGAAGAGCAGTAATCAAAGCTTATGTCGAATTTTATGGAGCTGTAAGCTGATTGTAGGGTCAGGTATTTTTTATTTGTCAATTCCAGATTTTCAATCTGGGGTAATAAGTCATTGAGTTGCTGTTTCCGCTGCTTCTTAAAAACATTACTGAGTTTCATGAGCACCCCTAATATGTAAGCCTTGTGGCTGTTCCATATAGTGAAGGGATCCGACACAGACGGAGCATTAATGTGGAAAAATTCTTGGAGGTCATTAGCTATTTTAAGTTTATGGTCTGGGTGTTCAAACAAAAAGACGGTAACCCTCCACTGCGATGGAAATTTACCAATATGTTTCAGTGGATTGTGAGATGAGCCTCTAGAGAGCACAGTCCCAACCATGAGCTAGAGTCCTGGATGGGAAATCTTGAAATTAAACTTAAGACAGTAGTCTGAAATACACCAGAGATAAAAAAATAAACGTAGAATTTCTGGTGTGAGCACAATTCAGAGAAAAAAGAACAATTTAAACCAAATCTGATGGGATAATATCCTGCAAGATATCAAATGGACAAAAATAGAACTAGGTAGAGTTCCCTGGGTCTACCAGAGATTAGTTGAATTAGTAGGGAAGATAATTAGCCTGCGCTTTCACCCATTTGCCGCATTCGGCCATTGGGGAGAATGAGGACATGAAGAGGAAATTGTTGACAGGGCTTCTTCGTCACATTCCAGGATGCTCCATTCTTTCAGGAGATGTATACCATCCTCCACGGAGTTGATAGTGAATTGTTTTCCTATTTTGTGATAAGCAGTTTGGCCGGATATGCCCATCTATAAGTAATTTGATGGTTCCTCAATGGTTTTGTAATAGTGGCCTTCTTTTTTACATTGTGTATGCAGATAGATCTGGGTAGAAAGAAAGGCCTTGAATGCATGGCGGTACAGTTTCCAGGTTTCTCGTGATCATAAGGAATTAGTCCTTTGTGTGGAAAAAGTGTATCCTGGTGATTGTGTCTTTTGGTAGATGTTCTGGCAAGTGTCTAGGTTTGGGTAGTCTGTGGATCCTGTCGATAAACACGTCAGTCAGGGATGGAGCAGGGAACATTTCTTGTAAGATATTTTGGAAGTAGGCACGTAATTCAGATAGTTTTACTGATTCTGGTATCCTGCGGATTTAAATCTTATTTCTTCTTGACCGATCTTCGAGATCGGCCAATTTAGATTTAATTTGTTGTAGTTCATCATCTCTTGCATTGTGGGCATCAATCACTTAATTTACTGTGTCAGCAAATTCACCCATTTTATTTTCGATATGGGGGACTCTGCCATGAACTGCTTTAATTTCATATTTGAAGTGGTTTATTAGGGATAAAATATCAGCATGGATTGTGCTGCATAATGAAACAAGCATGTCTTTTAAAGTTGTGTCAATCACAGGGGACGCTAAGATGGAGTCCTGTAGTTCCCTGGTATTATTGAGAGAGATATATGTTTCTCCTTCATTTCCCTCTGTGTCAGCCTTTTGTAGGTTCTGCTGTTTTGCCTTAACTGGGCTGGATGATGAGGAGAATGACTGGGAGTGAGGGATTTGATCATGATGTGGCTTGTGCTTATGGGAAGAATAGTATTGTGCAGTATCACCCTGTCCCGAGTGGCTGCTGTGTGCTTTACCAGCGTGCTTACCAGCGCCATCTTGGGTGTACATGGGGCGGGGTTGGTGAAAGAAATCCGTCATTCTGCCTATTTTTCCAGTGTCTTTTCTCTTCCTGGACATGCTGCCAATATGTGCCTGAAGGTCTGGGAGGAAAAACCGCCGTGATCCAAGGCTCAGGGATGTTGCTAATCGCTCCAGTGTGCCTGTGGGAATCAGAGCTCTATCACTTGCAGCCATACTCCTTGGCAGCTGGCCACGCCCATACTCATTGGCAGCCAGCCATGCCCCATAGTATAATATATTTATAAAGTGGCAGCAACAGGATGGTTGGGATTATAACGGTGCCCAAGATTGAAAGGAATACATTTTGTATAAAAATAGAAAGTTTATTCATAAAATAACAACATATATTGCTTTCCAAATATATGTTGTTATTTTATGAAAAAAGTTTCTATTTTTATACAAAATGTATTCCTTTAAATCTTGGGCACGGTTATAATCCCAACCATCCTGTTGCTGCTACTTTTTATTCAATAGGGATGAGGAGCCAGATAACAATAGTGTCACCTAATCTATCAGCCAGTATATTATATTTACTTGTTTTAAACTGTTTTTTACATTTCTTCAGTTATTTCCTGGTTTCCAAGCCGAGGCCAAAAAATAATGTCATACATGCCAGGACATTCATTCAGGAGGGGCATTCTCAGCTAAGCACACTATCCTGCATGCATGCCTAAGCTAAAAGGATATGGATTCCAGGAAATAAATGCTACATGAATTATCTGCCCTTTCTCAAGATGGCCATGGCTAGAAATGCTGAGGGGTGTTTTTTCAAAATGATTTTTCAGTAAAATAACGCATGGAGACCTGAATGAACCTGCACTATCGTCCTATTTCTCTGATAAATATGAATCCCAAAATAATGTAAAAAATACTAGCTGCAAGACTAAATTTGATTCTGGGTCAGTATGTTCACCCTGACCAAGTGGGATTTGTTCCTAACTGCCAGGCATCTGATCAAACCAGAGTGATAGATGTTTTTTCAGAAATGTATTCTGATTGGGACAGAAGGGGCATTGACAGGCAATGTTGCTTTCCCTAGATGTTCATAAGGCCTTCGATACTCTGTCCTGGGATTATATTTTTCATGTCCCGTCAAGGTGCAGTTTTGGACCGAGATTCCTGTTGACCCTTCAGGTGTTATACAGCTCTCCAATGGTGTCCATAATGGTGAAGGGATATTCGTCCAACCTGCTCAGTTTCCACAGAGGAACTCGTCAGTGCTGCCCTTTATCCCTGCTGTTGTTTGTCTTGGCCCTAGAGCCATTAGCTATAAAAATACACAATTGCATAGATGTGAAGGGGGTTGATCGTGGAGATGAAGTGTGTCCTCTTAGCGGACAATATATTGATGCTAATCACCATCTAGTTCCCCTTCATCATCTATATGCCATATTTAAAGCGGAGGTCCAATTAAGTTAAATTAAAAATTACATTAACATTCTACAAAAAAATATAAAAAAACATTTAAAAAAATGCCTGTTGCTAGGCAGTCTTCCTAATCTGCCTTTTCCTATTCCGCGGCACTGCTCCTTCACTTCCTCCTCTTCGGCGAGCTGCCCCGTTGTCTTCTGGGACATGTGTGTGTACCAGAAAACTACAGGGCCATTCACAAAGCGCTGCGCGAAATGCGCATGCACAGTAGGAAATGGGCAGTGAATCGCGCAAACCAATCAATAAACGCTTATTGCGCTTTTTTTTACCGAAAATATGTAGAATATGTATCGGCCTAAACTGAGGGAAAAACATGTTTTTTTATATATTTTTGGGGGATATTTATTATAGCAAAAAGTAAAACATAATTTTTTTTTTTCAAAATTTTCGCTATTTTTTGGTCTATAGCACAAAAAATAAAAACCGCAAAGGTGATCAAATACCACCAAAAGAAAGCTCTATTTGTGGGAAAAAAAGGACATCAATTTTGTTTTGAAACCACGCCGCACGACCGCGTAAAATTGTTAGTTAAAGCAACGCAGTGCCGAATTGCAAAAAGTGCTCTGGTCAGGAAGGGGGTAAATCCTTCCGGGGCTGAAGTGGTTAAGCCATTCTTGATAATATCAGGTCTTAAAATAAATCAGGACAAGTCAGAGGCTTAGAACTTATCCCTTCCAGATAGCACAGTTGCGACCCTCAAGTAAACCTATAGGTTTCATTGGCAAACCAAGATTCTTCCATATCTAGGAATACAATTAACGCCCTCCTTTCACACCCTTTATACTTAAAACTATCCAAAGCTATAAAAAAAACCTTGTCGGAAGACATGTCTAGATGGCAACTTCACTCTCCATCATGGTTTGGCAGACTGCACTCCCTGAAGATGAATGTCCTACCAAGACTATTGTACTTGTTTCAAATCCATCCTGTGGCACTGAATCAATCTAACTTGATAGCGTTTCAGAGGAAGGTATTTCTGTTATTTGGGCAGATAAGAGGCATTGGGTGAACAAAAGTACATTGTTAACCCCTACACAGAAAGGTGGTTTGGGGGTTCCAGATCTACGTAAATACTTTTATGCAGCCCAGTTGGCTCAGTTAATTTGATTTCATTCTCTCCAGCCACACACACTTTGGATGCAAACAGAATCCCATTCTTGCTTGTTTGAGCCAATAGCCCATATTATGTGGCTCCGGGCTAAGGAACGGCCACCAATTATGTGCCCTTCCTTATCATTCTCACTGGGAATATGGGACAGACTATATAAAGCTCATACTTTTAAATCCCTTTATAATTCTTTGGCCCCTTTGCTCTGAAATAGAGAGTTCACTTCCGGACCTCTCTCCTCGAAGATTTTCATGGTGAACAAAAAGGATTTCCTGCATATAACCCAGGGAAGTTTGGCTCATCAGTAGTGCTTATATTAATACGAAATGACCTAGTGCACCCTCCTGATCCCTTCTTACAGCAGCTGTCCCAGCAAGTATTTTACAAGCCTGTGATGACATTACAGGAAGTAATAAAAGTTATTTTGTGCTACAGGATCAAGGCAAAAAACTAAAAGTTTATTTTAGAGGGGGAGAGTAAGGTTTGGGAGGAAATCTGGGTCATGCCTGGAGATAACCTTTAAATTGGGAATAAAGATTTTATTTATGATGAAAGTTATGACATATAAATATATTTTGCCAAATGCTGTATTTTGTAGATTTCTAATTTAAGTTTTTTTTTTTATTGTTTTTGATAATTTCCCCACAAAAATACTATTATTTTTATTACTTTCCAAGCCAAAGGGGCTGTTTTTACCGTTGTGCTGCATTAACACATGTTTTAACACAAGTAAACGTGTGTTGTGTTAAGCCAATACATTTATTTAAAGTGGCTTTAAAGGGAGATTTTTTTTACCTTAATGCATTTTTTGGATAAGTTCATCTTTGGGAACATGTTAAATGTTCCATCTGTTTTTAGGGTCGAACATGTAACATGTTCCCACTGCTGCCTCCGCTCACAGATGCCCTCTCTCCCTGTGACAGCAGTACGGGAAGAAGTTCCCCATACGAGTTGTCACTTTTTTGAAAACAGCGTGCCATACAGGTTCTGTGAATGGATCAACTACAATTACTAAAATCCTTTGTGGATATCAGCTTGTAGTTTGCAATGAACTACCATGGTGCTGTTGAGCTCTCTAGTTATTCATTGATTCTTGATGTCAGTGTGAAACTACCTGCCCGAACAGCTTACACTGATAGTCTGCAGGAGTCCTGTAGGGCACCAGCTGATCGCTGAGAGTGCTGATGTGATGCCAATTGGCAGACCTTTTTTGGTTGTGCCCCTTTGACAGAAGCCAGCCTGGCTGCAGTACGTATGGGCAGAATGTCGGACGGTTTCAGTTGAACCAGCCAATGCCATCTGACTATTGGCCCATGTGTACTAGGCTTAATGCTGCTTCCTGTGATGGTATGGCAGCAGTGTTGTGCTGCTCTTCAAATCATAATACAGTTGCCATGGTCATATAGGCTTGCACTACAGTTGAATTAGAAGATGTTGCAGCATGGTGCTTTGAAATTGTCCAATTGTATACAGTACTTTATGATTATATTGTTCTAAATATCACTGACTTTCTATTAAATGCATTGTAGTAAGATAGATGGAGCCTTGAAGAAAGATGAAGAAGCCACTATTCATATGTAAATCTGTGTATCTGGCTTGGCTATCAATAGTATCACTGCTGGTTCATATCTAAGCCCTGTCCAAACATTTCCTATTGTGAGCTATGATATCTGGGAAGGTGAGCATATGACACACAAATGAAGAAGGATCTGGCTCACTCAGGGAAAGTACAGGATTTTCTATTTTCATTTATTTTCATTTATGAGGCTTGCACATCATATAGTAACTGGATTTGAGACTAATTTAGACTATTTTACCAATAGTTTAGTACTTTACACCTATGGCACTGCAAATTAACACTGCAGTCTGAAGGTGAAAGTGGTAATTTGCAAGCTGAAGACTTTCATTTTTTAAATTGAAGCTTCCAGCTGTCATGTGATCTCTAAGTTATAGCTGACACAGTGAGGTTGATTTACTAAAACTGGTGTGGCCAGTGCAAAATCTGGTACAGCTCTGCATAAAAACGAATCCAGTTTCCATTTTTTTTTTGTCAAACCCTAATTGAACAAGCTGAAGTTGATTGGCTACCTGCACAGCTGCACCAAATTTTGCACTATGCAGTTTTAGTAAACCACCCCCAGGGATCACATTGTCATGAACTATTCTGTCTGATTCCTGATAGTTAGGGGGGATTCAGTTCAGTGATAGCTATGATTAAGGGCCAGTGCCACCACCAATGTCAACATTTCCCCAGCATTTGGAGGAAGGGGGTATAATAAGAAGCAACCAAATGTACACATTTTAAAGGTTTGATACTATTAAAGCTAACCTTTATGACTTTGTTGCCAAATTGTATAGCTATATCTTAAGTATGGCACACATTGGTGCTGGGAATTGCATACAGTACATTTGTTGAGTCTATGCATACTACTTTTATCTATGCTCAGAATTGATGTGCATAATTTCAACCTCATATTTTCAGTATAAACTACAGTTGTCCATGTATTTTCTGAAATCAATTAACGATTCTATTTTTGAAAGGCCTTTTTTCCTTGCAGCCTATATAAACTGACATTTTCTAATATCTTGTAAGCTGGAAAAACACACTTATCATTTCAATGAGAATGGTGGATATAGGGCAATGTTATCAGCAGCATTAAAAATGACTGCATGTTCCAGTGACCTACTGTACATGACCAGCATTCTATTAGGACATATTCTCCAAAAGGCAGTTCTTCAGGAAATCCTGAGCCTTCAGAGTCCTACCTACAGTATGGGTAGCTATGTCCAGTGGTAGCTTTAGAATAACTTTCCTTGCCCCAACCTCCTCTGCCAGTCCTATATTGACTTTTCTCTGATCCAGTGAAATATCTCAGATGTGGTAGGACAGAAGCTTGTTAGAATATTCTGACTTATGCCAAGGCATTTGCTGTACTCTATTCATTAAATCCTATAATAAGTAAAAACTCTTCAAATAATGAATGGTAGGGCTGTAATGTGGCAGTGATCAGGGCACTTAATTAAAGATTTATTTTTGCTTCATGGGAACTCTTAATGTAAAAACAAAATTTGGGTATGTGAAGCTGCTAAGATAAACTAACTTAGCATCTCTTCTTTTCTATTGGAAGGCTCCAGATTAGTAAACTATGCAGTAACTCAGCAAATAAATAAGACAGCATGGAGCTTTGAAATTGTACAATTGTATAAAGTAGTTTATGATTATATTTTTCTAAATATCACAGAATTTCTATTAAATGCATTGTAGTAAGATAGATGGAGCCTCCAAGAAAGATGAAGAAGCCACCATTCATATGTGAATCTGTGTATATGTAAGTCTGTCCATTTAAACTATGAGCACTCAGAATTCATCAACAGAAAGCAAGTAAGATTAATCACATAGTTCTTTAGGTTTTTTGCTTGGTGTAGAATGTTTTCAAACAGAAATTGCAATATAGAGTATAGATGTGACATCAGTTTCTGAAATAGCAGGATTATTAAGCGTGTATCTATTAATATTTCAATTAGACAAATGGAAAGGAAAATGAAAAGATAGGATTAGTAAGTCTTCAAGTTGACCCAAGGGCAAATCATATGGATTTTTCTCTTTGCAAAAATTATCATAAAAATGGAATTGTTGTAAATGTGGAAGAAAAGTTGCATAATTTGCTAAGATATTTGGAAAAATTTGCATGTGAATCAGCACAAACTTGCAGTATTCCCTTTATAACTATGTTAGATAAAGTAATGCGGCTGTGGACAAAATGAGCAATGATGTACAATGAATGAAAGATAATTGTTGGCAGTAATTTATATTACAAAGACACACTGTCTGTAAGACATTTGTATCTTATTTTACTATCCTCTTAGCAGAAAGTACAATTTCTATGTAAAGCCAGGCTCCCAGAGGGAGCAAATTACCTTGATATGACAACCAATTTAATTGGTTAACAGACCTACCATAGAGCAGAGAAACCTAGACAGTGACATGTTTATTGGGTTAGAAGGTCAGTTCCTCTGGGAAGTGATGAGTCCTACAGATAGTGAACTGCTTAATGGATGAAAAAGTCAGTCAAACATATTGCAAGCTTAACCACTTTCCGACTTTCCACTTTTTTGAAGAGGGATATCTCGGTAACGGCAGCAGCTGCTGCCACAACCGAGGTATCCATCTCTTCAGGCGCCGGTCGGCTGTCCAATAATGGTGGTCATCGCGGCAGATTCGCCACGAGATCACCGTTATCGGCGGCGGGAGAGGTGCCCCCCCCCCCCCTCCCGCCGCTCTCCCGCGCCTTCCGCCGCTTACCGGAACCGTCGGCAGCGGCGGAGGCGATCGGGTCCGTTCTCCTCCTGTGTCTAGAGATGAGTGACGCTAAGATGGCCGCCACTCATCTCTATACCATAGGAGGGCGGAAGCGACGTCAAAAACGTCACTTCCGCCCATACCTCTTAAAGAGGAATTTTCAAATGTCATTTTTTTAAATGACATTTTTTTTTTTTTTTCTTTTTTTTTTCATTGAAGTCCAAATATGAGATCTGAGGACTTTTTGACCCCAGATCTCATATTTAAGAGGACCTGTCATGCTTTTTTCTATTACAAGGCATGTTTACATTCCTTGTAATAGGAATAAAAGTGAGCCAATTATTTTTTTTTTTTTAAAAAACAGTGTAAAAATAAATAAAATCAAGAAAAATAAATAAGAAAAAAAAAAAAAATTTTTTTTTAAAGCGCCCCGTCTCGACGAACTCGTGCGCAGAAGCGAACGCATACGTGAGTAGCGCCCGCATATGAAAACGGTGGTCAAACCACACATGTGAGGTATCCCTGCGATCGGTAGAGCGAGAGCAATAATTATAGCCATAGACTTCCTCTGTAACGCAAAATATGCAACCTGTAGAATTTTTTAAACGTCGCCTATGGAGATTTTTGAGGGTAAAAGTTTGATGCCATTCCACGAGCGGGCGCAATTTTGAAGCGTGACATGTTAGGTATCAATTTACTCGGCGTAACATTATCTTTCACAATATATAAAAAAATTGGACTAACTTTACTGTTGTCTTATTTTTTTATTCAAAAAAGTGAATTTTTTCCAAAAAAAGTGCGCTTGCAAGACCGCTGCGCAAATACGGTGTGAAAAAAAGTATTGCAACGACCACCATTTTATTCTCTAGGGTGTTTGAAAAAAACAATATATAATGTTTGGGGGTTCTAAGTTTTTTTCTAGCAAAAAAAACTGTTTTAAACATGTAAACACCTAAAATCCAAAAGGAGGCTGGTCTTAAAGTGGTTAAAGTGATTACTGTTCAATGCCACATAATATCATAGCCCGAACTTGAAACTTCTATGAATAAAACAACATGTTTATATATTATTAGACAAACAAATATATTTTACTATAGTATATTACAACTTTATATTTTTATGATATGTGCAACAATCACTGCACATTCACAGCTGCCTAACATAATGTGGTTGATTTACTAAAAAAGTAGATTATGTTCATTTGGAATGGAAATTTTCATTTAGCTTAGTGAATGTGGTGAAATGTATTTTTGCAAATAAAAACAAAAACTATCATATCCAAGGAAAATTGATACTGAATTTGGCATGCAATTACTGGATAATTGAAGTCAACAGAGCTTCATCTTTGAAAATTCCTGTGCAAAATGAAAATACTGAGATGCCCATACGTCTTTAGTAAATTAACCCCATACATAATGTAGGTATGGCAAAAACATAAATTAATGTTCCTGTAACCAAACCCCAATGTTTTGTATATAAACTAAACATTGCCCAAACAATGCGTGTTTTTTTTAAAAAATAAGTTATTGAAAATTGATTCTTGTTATGTGTCATACATGTCTGGGTAAGAAATAGCATAAATATAATGTATTGATTATGTGAATGTACACCCACCCACCAAATGGGTAGTATCTATATATTGATCTATATTCAAGGGGTTTAGACTCGTTGGTATAAGCTCTGTGGATCTTAGGTGAAAACATTGACAAATAGACCACAGAGTGTTGAACATTGCTGAGCTGTATTGCCATAAATATTTTTTTGGGAATCTAGATTGTAAAATATACAAAGCACATAATTGGGGATGCACTCTTTTAAGGGAACAGAGAAGACATGATTTCACATTTAAAAAAATTTAAAAATGTTGGCTCAAAATGAAATATCCCATCTAAAAGCTAAAAAAAGTAAAAAAATAAAAAATATATATATATATATATATATATATATATATATATATATATATATATATATATATATATATATATATATATATATATATATATATATATATATATATATATATATATATATATATAATATATATATTTAACAGAGACTGAACTACGGGTTCTAAATAAGGGTTTGGGATTTTGTCCTAAAGAAAAAATTAATGATTTCATCTTGAAACAAGACCTTTACCGATTTTATAGGCAATTTTTGCATTTCAACCTGCTATCTTGAATAGAGAATATTTGCCTTTATCAATTAAAATTTTTAATTCAAGATCTAAAAGTTCTAAAGTACCTCCCACTTCTTGCTCTGCCATTGAAGTGTTCATTGACAAAGTTTATAATGTTTTGAAGTATTTTTTAGAAGACAAAAATAAGATTTACCATAGACGAACAATTTGAGTCGGCAAGAGATTATGTTGTTAACCTCCTTGTCAGCTCGGCGAGATATCGTTATCAAGCCGGCTGACAAGGGGGGGCGCTATTGTGATTATGGACACCCCAAAGTACGAAGTAGAAGTGTTGAAGCAATTATCAGATGTTGATACATATAGAGGACTGAATTGCAATCCGGTATTTAAAGTACAAACTAAAATTAAGAAAGCTTTGACAGTAGCATTAAAATATGGAATTATTCATGATAAAACATACAGATTTTTATTATGTGAACATTCCATTACACCTGTGATGTATATTTTATCTAAAATCCACAAAGACACTATTAACCCACCTGGACGTCCCATCGTTTCAGGGATTGAATCGATGACAACACCATTGGCACAATATTTAGACAAATGTGTAACTCCATTATTGGTTAATACCAAATCATTTATAAGGGATACCAGTGAGTTCCTTAAAAAGATTAATGGTATCAAATTATCACATGATTCCATCCTTGTTACATGGGACGTATCCAGCCTCTATACCATTATTTCTCATGAATTGGGTATGGAAGCATGTCGACGGCTCCTGGTTAGGGATGGGCCCGGTGTTCGATTCAAACCCATGTTCGAATCGAACATTGGGCATTCGCCCGCTCGGCGAGCCCAGAACTATTTAGGCCGCTCGCATCAAATTCGTGTGATGCGAGCGGCCCGCAATGCACTGGCCAATTATAGCTCAGGGGGTTTAGTACAAGCCCCACAGTATAAAAGGCCGGTGGCCTTGTATATTGTGTTCCAGAGTGTCAGTGTTATGTGCTGCTGACTGCTGAGCTGACATTATCTGCTGTGATTTTGGGGATTAGTGTGTGCATGCTGTTAGTACAGCATTGCAGTATCACATCTGGGGGGTGTCTATAGTATGTCTATAGTTTGCATTGATACATGTCCCCTGGGGCAGGACCCAGGTCCCCAAACACTTTTTATGACGATAACATGCATATTAGCCTTTAAAATTAGCACTTTTGATTTTGAACGTTCGCATCCATTGTAACTAATAGGGTTCTTATGTTCGCACTGACTTTAGGTCCGTTCACGGGTTCTGGTGCGAACCGAACCCGGGGGTGTTCGGCTCATCCCTACTCCTGGTACAATCACATTGTTACAATGATCGACAAATTGCTTTTCTCTTGGTATTAATGAAAATTGTCCTTGAGGAGAATTATTTTCTCTTCATAGAAACCCATTATCTACAGCGATGGGTTTCCGATGTCGCACCCCCAAACTTGTTCATGAATATGATTGAAACATCATTTATATATAAAATAATAAAATAAATTGAAAACACTGCCAGGGATGGTACAGATTTATAGACAACATATTTGCTGTGTGGGGTGGCGACATTGGAACCCTTTTATTATTTGATCAGTACCTTAATTACCTTATTCCCGCACAGCAGGGCGGAAATTCCCTTTCTGGATACCATGTTGAAAGTGAATCAGACCAAAATTGAAAGCGATCTGTATGTTAAAAGTACAGATCACAAACCAATTGTTACACTATGACAGTTTTCACCCTCAAGAAGTCTTCAACTCTATCCCCAGGAGTCAATTAATGAGAGTGCAAAGAATAGTCAGTGATCCACAATGTTGAGAATTAATATTATTAAAAAAAACATTGGAGCTTATCGAAAGAAAGTTATCCCACTATAGATGAATTTTCAAATCCACCGCTACCCTCCTATAGAAAAGGTAGGACATTGAGAGACCGTTTAGTAAGTTCAGATCAACACTTTCCTTCCACTCCTAAAACAACCTTTTTGGGACCACAAAACATGGGATCATTTTCCTGTTTATCATGTATTCAGTGTAATTCAATGATTAAAGGAAAAAGTATATCACACCCACACAAAGGTTTTGATATTCCAATTAAAGGCCAGGACACCTGTCAATCATCTTATGTGATCTATGCCATAAAATGCCCATGTGGGTTACTTTATATTGGAGAAACAACTCAAAATATCAAAGACTGTATAGCTAGGCATAAATACTCGATTAGAAACAAATTAATGCAATTACCCCTGGCTAGACACTTTTTAGAGAAGGGACATTTAATTTCCCAGATAATATATATGATGTTGAAAGGCATTAGTAAAAGTAGTAGAGGAGGTGATCGGGAGTTGGTTTTAAGAAAACATGAGCTTTATTGAATACATTTCCTTAATACTATAGCTCCGAAAGGAATAAACACAGATTTAGATCTATACTTGTTTGTATAACTGATTAGAATTTTTTATTCTTTCTCCCTTTTCCCCCTTTTTTTATTTTTTATTTTTCTTTTCAGAATTGTTTATACTCAGTCTATTTTTTTGTTATATATAATAATATTATTTTTGGATATCTAGATCATGATACTCATATACGTTCTTTGACAGATTACCAATATGATGGTTTCAGATGGAATAGTGAGATGAATGTCCGCTTGATTAACCATTTCTGTATCAGTGACTTTGAAAAAAATCAACACACGAAGGAATACAATTATACTAGTGAGTAATTAACCAAAACATTGATTCCATATGTGATTATTTGAAATGTTTTTAAATTCTCATGAATATGATTGTGATGTTAGATGTGTTCTGATCTGAAGGAAGGGCTTAAGCATGTGAGCCCGAAACAATTTAAGCATATTGCATGCAATTTGCTAAATATTTATTAACTGATATGAGGAAAAAAAAAAAAAAGAAAATGTTTCAACATGGAAAGTTGATGCACCTAGGTGATGCACTAAGTTGATGAACCTGACTCATCATCCAAGATCCCTCCATCCATTCATTATCCCAGTCTTTTTTATGCATTATAAATTCTATAAATTTATTAGAATGACATATTGCAGGAAAGATAGCTGTTTAAATAAACAATGTAGTGGTACCAAGCTGCTGGTTACACACTAAAATACAATGATTTTCTCTGGTAGAGAGAACTTTTTTCCTGTAGTTCCCCTTTAAAGAGCTGCATTCTATCAGTATATGACAGTCAGAAATGTAATGCTTAAAACAAAATTAGAAGGTGCAGCTTTATTTTATGACTTAACCGCTTCAGCCCTAGAAGATTTTACCCCCTTCCTGACCAGAGCACTTTTTGCGATTCGGCACTGCGTTGCTTTAACTGACAATTGCGCGGTCGTGCGACATTGCACCCAAACAAAATTGACATCCTTTTTTTTCCAACAAATAGAGCTTTCTTTAGGTGGTATTTGATCAGGTTTTTATATTTTGCGTTATAAACAAAAAGAGAGTGACAATTTTGAAAAAAGCGCATTATTTTTTTACATTTTGCTATAATAAATATCCCCCAAAAATATATAAAACATTTTTTTTCCTCAGTTTAGGTCAATATGTATTTTTCTACATATTTTTGGTTAAAAAAAAATCGCAATAAGCGTATATTGATTGGTTTGCGCAAAAGTTATAGCGTCTACAAGATGGGGATAGTTTTATGGCATTTTTTAATTCATTTTTTTTTTACTAGTAATGGCAGCAATCTGCAATTTTTATTGGGGCTGCGACATTATGGCAGACACATCAGACAATTTTGACAAATTTTTGGGACCATTGGCATTAAAACAGCGATCAATGCTTTAAAAATGCATTGATTACTGTAAAAATGTCACTGGCAGTGAAGGGGTTAACACTAGGCAGTCAAGGGGTTAATGTTTTCCCTAGTGAGTGTTCTAAATGAAAGGGGGAGGGGGCTGTGCAGGGGAGATGACAGATTGCTGTTCATACTCTATATGAACAGACAATCTATCTGTTCTCCCCTCAGAGAACCGGAAACTGTGTGCTTGATTGTGACCGCTGGGCACTCGCATCGGCTCAGGGGGAGAGTGGGGGGTGCGCGCATGCCCCCTAGTTGCCACAGGGCAAAGCGATGTTACATAACATCGTTACGCCCAGCCGTGCCATTCTGCCGCAGTACAACTGCGGCAGCTGGTCGGAAAGTGGTTAAAATAATAGTTGTTAAAGTGTATCAGTAAAGCAAATTTACACTAACATGAGCTCTTTCTGTGTACTCTGCTTTTTTTATTTTCACATTATACCACTTCATTTGCTTGAAACACTATTTGTATCTACACAGAAGAGATAACAGTTTCTGCTTGTCCTGCTTTGCTTCAGATTTATAGGCTATTATGTACAATTAAAACATAATTGCAAAGAATTTGGTTAATCATATGACATTACAAAATCAGCTAAAATAACAAATATTGTTGCTTTAATTAAAGAATAGCAGTTGAGGATGCCTGCTTGTGTTATTACTTTGTTTGAATCCAGCAAAGATGAAATAACCTTATTGCTTCAATTAAAATTCTCCTGATAATGACCAGAATGATATGGAATTTCTTTTGTGGCATTCTGTTGATTGACTGTGTATCAGGTCATTAAGAAACTGTCCTCTTACTGCCATCTGTTCCTTCGTTGCACCCGCTGTACAAAGTGCTTGTTAGTTAGTGCCATGTAGATCCATTCCCTTCTCTTTCTAATAAGCCACATCAATCCTTTTTGTTTTGGGACTTTATTTCTTTTTTTTTTTTTTAATAATATCAAATCTACATAGTATACATAATAGTGGGTTTGTGTCAAAATAGCTATAGTATCCATTTGTGAGTCAAGAATTTACTTGGACTATATTTCTAGATTTTACTTAAACATTTAGCAAATCTTCCTTCATTTAACTGCTATTTTATTTTAACAAGAAGTTCTAGTCCAAGGCTGATATGACCTAAATAACGAAACTCAAGTACTGTAATCAGATTATACAGGAAGCAGAATGTTTGGGTGCAATGTTGAAGGATGGTAAACACCAATGGACATTTGGCTTAGAAGCTGCAAAGAAAGGAATAATCCAAAGAAGAAAAAACATCCAAGAGGTGCTGGGGCTTTGATGTGAGTTCATACAAAGTAGTGAGAGGGCAAAAACATTTGGAGAGCTCACTGGCTCATGCAAGGCTGCTTACGACAGACAGGGCTACCCTCCAGTGGGTATCCAGCAGGTTACCAGGAAAAAAAAACATAATGGAAGGAGCACCAGACCAAAGCATTAAAGAGTCCAAATTCATTTATCGGTGTACACCTTTCAGGGTTTTCCTGTGGGAATCTCTGTAGGGAGGTTAATTGCTGGATTAGGAGAGCTAGTGGCCAGCAGTATTTGCATGAGCATTCAGTTATTCTTAACTTTTCTTTTTTTCTTTTATTGGTATTACAAAATAAAGCAAAGAAGTTCTAGTCCAAGGCTGATATGACCTAAATAACGAAACTCAAGTACTCTAATCAGATTATACAGGAAGCAGAATGTTTGGGTGCAATGTTGAAGGATGGTAAACACCAATGGACATTTGGCTTAGAAGCTGCAAAGAAAGGAATAATCCAAAGAAGAAAAAACATCCAAGAGGTGCTGGGGCTTTGATGTGAGTTCATACAAAGTAGTGAGAGGGCAAAAACATTTGGAGAGCTCACTGGCTCATGCAAGGCTGCTTACGACAGACAGGGCTACCCTCCAGTGGGTATCCAGCAGGTTACCAGGAAAAAAAAACATAATGGAAGGAGCACCAGACCAAAGCATTAAAGAGTCCAAATTCATTTATCGGTGTACACCTTTCAGGGTTTTCCTGTGGGAATCTCTGTAGGGAGGTTAATTGCTGGATTAGGAGAGCTAGTGGCCAGCAGTATTTGCATGAGCATTCAGTTATTCTTAACTTTTCTTTTTTTCTTTTATTGGTATTACAAAAAAAAAAATAAGATATAATACAGCACATAAGGATCCATTGGCATTACAAAAGTAATGCGGTGGATGTATTATTCATTATCACTTACCATGGAAACCATGGATTATCCCATATTGGATAATTGTCAGATCTCAAAGAAAGTCATTTCTCAAAGAAGCAATTGGTCCTGACCAATTCAATTACCTCAGAGGGGTTAAATGCCAAATTTGACTTCCAGTGTCTGGTAAACATCTAACCTAGCAACTAAGAGAATGTGTGATACTATTGTGCATAAATGTGGGGGGGAGTGCTATACCCAAATTTACTATAGCTAGTGAAGGAGGAGTAATACATCCTGTGACATCAGATAGCAATGGAACAATCTTCCGCCGAAAGCTGATCAAGTGTGTGTATTTCCAGAATATGTGCAGTAGTGACCCAGGTCACATTCTCTCCAACGTAGGGGTGATTGTGGATTATGGATGGAATTTTGCTAGTGTGTATGGTGTAAGGTACTAGTGGAGATTAATGTTTTTAGTTAGTTCCCGGTGGTCTATACACTTTATACACTTTTGTCACTTTATATATTAAGGTGAGTGTTAAGGAATAGGGCTCATGAATACATACATGAGTTGGAGTGATGCTTTAACTGCTCTAAAAATCTTATATCAAGGCTTGTAATGCAAGAAAAGCAGAACTCTGATTACTCTCATTTGGCTTTGCTAGCTTTTGCAGAATAGCTCACAGGAAGTTACTTGTGGTTAAGACAGATTCCAGACACAGCGTGGGCTACGGTTATTTCCAATCATGTTAGATCATCTTTTTAAAGGTTAATATAATATCTTTTAATATATATATAAAAAAATAGTTTATAAAAAAACCCCAATGATTAATGTCTCATATTTCCAGACAAAGTATGCAAATATATATTACGTATATGTGACGTGTACATGTACTGTAAACCCTATATAACTGCTTAAATATTTTCAATACATTGTATTTCTTGACCATCCATGTGTTATGGTATCTGATTTACCCGATTAATCAAGGGAATCTCTTGGTGGTGTCTGCTAAGGTCCAGCTCGAGCAAAGGAACATAGAGGGGCGCACTTGACCACTTGACCACTGACCTAACAGCGATGGTGGCAGCGGTGGGATTTTGACTTCCGGTCAAGGTAAGGTTTATTATCACACAATTATTTGTGAAAACCTTGCTTTGATAGGATTCAAAATCCGAACCTTAAAGTTGAAATTTATAGGCAAGTAGCTCGCTAAAAGTTGATGATTGATGATTATATTGTGTAGTAATGATAGTCCCCGCTAGGTTGGCCAGGACTGGGAAAAAGATAATTGGAAATAATTTCCGATTATCACATTGGACAAGACAACCAAGAGATTTCAATTTTTGTTTAAATGAATGGCCCAGGGCATTTTAGGGAATTAAGGACAGGACGCTGTCCAGATTGTAAAACTGGTTTATTGTTTGTATATTGTGGTCAGCATATATATCTTGTTTCTTCTGTTTCTGGTGGATATTATCACAAAGTCAGAAAAGGGCCTTAATTCTGAGAAGGTCCACCCCGGGTGTGGACTTTGCGATTTAATATCCACAATAACTTTGTCTTCCAAGTGTTAAAGGTGTTAGAAGTACTATTGAATTTAGAACTGGTGACATATTTGTTGTATGCTCAAGATCTTTGACTGTATGTTCTGTTGAAAACATTTATAAATAATTATGGGGAATCAATTGGAGAAGCTGGATGCTGTTGGTGAGTCAGAACAGCCGACCCCTATTGATTTCGTGTTGGGAAATTATGGAAAAATTTGTACTGATCCCTTTTGGACTAATATTCTGTCCCGTGCACACTCTTTGCAAATATCTGGATTGACTAAACATGGTCCTTGTAGTCAAGAGGACTGGGAAGAGGTTACTAAATTATGTGGGCAACACGGACAGTACAACTACCCACCATTTCCCTATGATAAAGAATATATGTTGAATTGTTACAAGATTTGGTCAAAAGCTTTAAAGGAATATAAAAAGAAATTCCCCCAGACTATTTATAAAAATGCTATTTCCAGACCACCACCTAGTGCTCCTCCGACAACTCTCACACTGCCCCCACCACTAGTCCCTTATCCTGCGCCACCACCCTACGTCATGGCCAAAATTGATGGGACTCTCACAGCTCCTGTGATGACCCCAAAACAACCAGACCCTAAACCAAAAAAGAAATTATACCCCTCAGACGAATTAACCATAGGCACCCTAATGGCCATTGCTGAGGATAAGGGTGATTATTGGCTAGAACAACAAGATATAAATAGACAAGCTATACAAGAATATGAGCAGTCACTAGGTACAACACAAAGGGAGGTATATTCACACAAACTAGTGCAGATTTAGTACCAGCAGTATCAGCAGTTGAATAGACAACCATGTGCCCATTCATCCCTGTATCTAGCTACGCACATCGGTATGACAACACTTACACATGAAATGAACAGGGTTGCTTTAATTGTGGGGACCCCAACCACTGGAAATCAGATTGTCCTCAACGAAGGGGTTATCGCCCAAGATGAGGAATGCAACGGAGGGGAGGTCCTAATATGGGATATAGGGAGGGAACAACCGTTTCACACAAAGACAGAATGGGTCTCCCCAAGACAGAACACCGGAAACTCCTGGTCCCACTCTAGGTCATCAGAGGGAAACACGGGCAAACATTCAAATGAATTGGCCAGGACACACAAATGACAATTACATCTCACAAAATAATCCTTTCCACAATCAACAATAGGGTTGCCCAGAGCATGTTCCCACCTTGGTGATGCATTTTTTGTTGTTTAAATGTAGTTTAAATCCTTGTTTAAATGACCCCCGTTTTGTAACCGATGACTGCACCGAGGGATGCTCTATGCTCTATGGGAATTAACGGGACAGACCTTATCCACAAAATGACACCTCCACTGGAGGTCTCTGACTTGGATAACAAATTACTCACCACATTACAGTTTGCCGTACTAGTAGACTGTCCATTATGTCTAATGGGACGAGACTTAATGTCAAAACTGGGACTACACATCAAATTTGACAGGGATGGGGGTATGATGGCCAAATCCCCCCATTGTAACCTTACAATGCCAAAAAGACGTGACTTTTTATTTTACTTCATGTCCATACCCGTCCACTTGGAGGGACATCCTATTTGGGCAAAATCAAAAAAAGATGTGGGACACATTAAGTGTACTCCTCCATGTATCCGGTACTGGATCTGTCATATGCATTCTTTAGCATAGATGTGCACAAGGATTTTTAACCCATATTTGCTTTTTCATGGGATAGGGGGGGGTCAACCAAGGGGTCAACTAACATGGACCCGTCTTCCACAGGGATATGTAGACAGTCCAGCTGCCTTCTCTATGGTTCTGAAAGCCACTCTAGATGATTAGGTCCCACCAAAAGGTTCAGTCCTACTGCAGTATGTGGATGACCTGCTGTTGTGCAGTGTGGATGGGGCGCAGTGTGCGGTAGACTCCGAGAGCCTGATGACTCACTTAGCTCTTAAGGGCCACTTGGCGTCTTGCAAAAAGATCCAGTGGTGTCAGAGAAAGGTGGAATACCTAGGATGTATTATCTCAGGCGGGACCAGAATGGTATCCCCAAAGAGAGTCAAGACCCTCACTTGCCTAGGCCCCCCAAAGGACAAAGCAGCCCTCTTGTCCTTCCTCGGATCAATAGTGTACTGCAGGCAATGGATTCCTGACTGTTTCTCTTATGACTCAATCCTACGCCCGACCACCAGCCTCCAGGCACCAAAGACTGTCACATATACCAGTGAAATGACAATGGCTTTTAAATCCCTTTTGAAAGCGTTGGCCAATGCCCCTGCATTAGGGTTACCAAACTATGACAAACCTTTTGCACTCTACTGTGTTGTCAGAGGTCCTGCATTTGCTGCAATCCTTGCGCAAATGCACGGCACTCACTACCGCCCCGTTGCCTATATTTCCAAAAAATTACCAGTGCCAGTTCAAGGCATGCCTGCCTGTTTGCAGGCACTGGCAGCCTGCGCAATGACAGTAAAAGAAGCCTCTAAAATTACTCTAGGCTCACCCACCACTCTGTATACATCACACAGTGTCCTGCATCTGTTGCAAAATATGTCTGCCCAACATATGACTGTCCAAAGATCAAGTGGATATGAAATTATTCTGATGAATACTCACAATTTGACAGTAAAATCTTGTGCGGACTCCACACCAGCGATGAGACTGTTACACGCTCTATTGAAACTCCCAGTCATTGAACAAACCGTACATGACTGTACACAGGAACTTCTGACTGTCACAGCACGCTGTGGTTACACTTCCTGATAGAATCATAGAAGCAAAACCTCTATCTGCTACATATAGAGCAGAACTCTACGCTCTAATAAGAGCATGTCAACTTTTTAAAGACCAAAAGATCAATGTATACATTATGTGACAGCTTTACTCCAAGCTATTAACTTACTGGCTAAAATTAATGTCATAAAAGTCCGGGGACATGCTCATGGCAAAACTCACACAGCTAGGGGAAACAATTTAGCAGACATCGCAGAAAAACAGGCGGCCGCATTGGCCGCATTGGATCTGTAGATTCGGGTTGCCCACTGCCATCTACTAAGATCTGGGTCCAGCCTTCACAGCCAAGCTCACCAAGGAGCTTGCTAGGGTTTTTAGGAATACAGTGGAAATTACATATTCCCTATCACCCCCAGAGGGCAGGAGTAGTAGAGAGAATGAACAGGAATATTAAAGACAAATTTAAAAAAAAAAAGCCACCCAGGGCTCCATTTCCTACCAGGAGTACTTTTTCGAATAAGAACAACTCCCCACAGTAGGACAGGGATCTCCCCTTATGAGATACTAATGGTAAGACCAGCTCAGAAAAGGCCACCGGAAGGAGAAGAATCGAATTTATATTCTTTACAGGAAGAGCACGTGAAACACCTGGTAAGTAGCTTAACTGAAACCTATGACAAGGTTGCTGTCACTTTTCCTCCTCTTTTCACAGAACCAACACATCCGTTCATCCCTGGAGATAAGGTTCTGGTGAAACAACTCGCTGCAAGGAAACAACCGGGACCCATCTACCAAGGCCCATTTGAAGTAGTGAAAGCCTCCAGGACAGCGATCCTCACCGAACAAGGACCACAATGGGTACACGCCTCAAGGATAAAAGAAGGACCCGGCCAGAAGGAAGTCCCGATTCACCCATCGAAAGAATGGACTCAGACCCCTCAGAGAAAGCCAACCACCTCACTCCACCCCCCTTCACACCCTTCCCAGAGGACATAGAGGCATTAGAAGCCTCGGACCAGATGATTTTCAACTAGTCCCTGAACAACTCCCCCCTCTCCGCCCAAGAGACCTACCAAGCAGAAATGTACCCCCCAGATTATTATTGTTTTTTCTTTTCTCATAACATGTAAGGTATTATATTGGATCACCTTTAGCTGCTGCATGACCTCAAACTGCGGTTTCCAGACTGCTTTGAGAAACCACACAGGTAACGAGAGTACTCATGTGCAGAAGAGAGCAACATTTATAGACACAGGCTACATACTACCTAGTTGTACACAGTTGATAGGGCAAATGTCTAAAACACAGGCACAGTCAATAACAGGGTACCACATTCAGTCAATATCTAGTAAGTAAGTTCAAAAAGGTCAAACTAGCTGAGCGAGGGATAAATCAGGTAATGACCAATAGTGGCCAGGGGGTGATCAAACAGAGAATGTCGTTCTCTCTTTGATCAATGGAGGGGTAGTTAAGGAATGGGGCTCATGTATACATACATTGGGTTGGAGTGATGCTTTAACTGCTTTACATTTTATATTGAACTTATAGACCTGAACTGCTAAAATGCTTAATTAACAGAAACTGTGGAACTAGGCTTGCATAACAGGAAGTTACTTGTGGTTAAGACAGATTCCGGAACATTGTACAGACACGGCGTGGGCTACGGTTATTTCCAATCATGTCAGATCATCTTTTTAAAGGTTAATATAATATCTTTTAATATATATATATAAAAATAGTTTATAAAAAACCCCAATGATTAATGTCTCATATTTCCAGACAAAGTATGCAAATATATATTACGTATATGTGACGTGTACATGTACTGTAAACCCTATATAACTGCTGAGATATTTTCAATACATTGTATTTCATGACCATCCATGTGTTATGGTATCTGATTTACCCGATTATTCAAAGGGAATCTCTTGGTGGTGTCTGCTAAGGTCCAGCTCGAGCAAAGGAACAGAGAGGGGCGCACTTGACCACTTGACCACTGACCTTACAGTGAGGGCTGTCTTCCATTGGGTAATGGTAAAGGAGTTAGAGAGATCCACCTCAAAATGTATAAAGGGGGAAGACTTATTAAAATATCCTAAGGGGCATGCGCAGTCTCCTAGTCGGACATGTCCATCTAGAGCTTTGGTCCAGGGAGAGACACAGAGATGCATAACACCACAGACAGGCCATTTCACAAGCTACAGCCACCCCTCTCTGCCTCACACAGGACCCAGGCATGGTCACCGGAGGTTCCTGGTCCAAAACGAATTCCATGAACATCTGAGAGGCCCTGGCACAAGATGGCGCTGCTGACCGTCTCACATGCAGGCTCACCACAGTCCCACAAACTGAAGCCGCCGACAGTCAGAGGGGAGGGTGAGTCAGACCTTGATCTCCCAGCCACCCCACATACATCTCAATCTAATACAGGGCAGCCTGATATGCTGAAGCAATTTGAACATATGCTTCAGTGTGCCCTGAAACAAACCTCAGACCAGATCACAGAACGCCTCTCTAGAGAAATCAGGGAGCTGGGCCAGTGCACATCAGACCTGGAACAGAGGGTGGATGACCTGGAAACCCTCTTTAGCCACCAGGAAGATGAGCTGGAAGCCCTATAGCAGTAAAATCAGTACCTCCAAGCCCAGCTGGGAGATTATGAGAACAGGGCCAGGCACTCCAATATTAGGATCCGTGGGATCCCAGAGACTGTACTAGACCTTCACTCTACAGTTACTGCCTTATTTCAAGAACTGTCTCCATTCATTCTCATTGAGCCCCTTGAAATGGACCAGGTGCATAGAGCCCTCGCTCCACGCAAATCTGATGGGCCCAACGTGATATAGTCGCTAAACTGCACTTCTTCTGCGTGAAAGAGCAACTCCTCCAAGCTGCAAGTCACTGGGAGTCCCTCTCATTTCAAGGCCACGACTATCAGCTCTTTGCTGGCCTGTCTCAGATGACCATCTCCAAACAGAGAGCGCTCAAGCAGCATCTACAGCAACACCACATTGCCTACTCATGGGGATTTCCCTTTTCCCTCTGATTCTCCTATCAAGGACACAAACATTTATGCAAGATGCCTGAAGATCTTCACTCCCTACTACAGGATCTGAGTCTGGCCCCACCTCCTTTGTCTCCGTTCACTCAGAGCCAACAGCCTCACGTTCTCCACAGAAAGCCTCCACCTCCTCCTCTGTATCAACCAAGAATGGAAGATTCTTCTACCCACCCAAGGCTCAACAGGACTCGATGGATTGACAGTAATCCCTTCCCCCTGGGTCTTTTATCCACCAACCAGGGCTTGGTTACACCCCTAATGAGGTTCACTTTTTCTCAGACACCCCCCCTGTTAGGCCTTTAGTTGCCTGATGTGGGATATTAGAGATCCCCCCATGCAGTCTGATCACTCCACTGCACTTGCTTTTTTTCCCCATTTTCCTTTTTTTTTACCCTCTTTGGGACTGTGATTAGATACCTGGTTCAACCCCCATTGTTCTACCTCCCCCCCTTTTTTAAAGAATGTTTATATATATATATATATATATATATATATATATATATATGTGTATATACACATATGTATATATTTTATATGTTTCACCTGTTTGCTTATTTGTTTGAAAGTCATTAATCACTTACTGACTGGCTCACACTGATATATATGTTGGCAAAGTGGTTAGTTCCTGCGAATTTCTGTATGGGTACGGATTCTGTACAGGCACGCTTGCAGCCGGCCACCCACCACCCACGATCGCATGCACGAGAGCAGGAACAGGGATTTGTTCTGTCAGGGGAGAGGAGACATATTGTTTGTTCCTACTATGTCTCCTCCCCTAGTCAGTCCTACCACCGTACAGTTAGAAACACTTACTAGGGAACACATTTAACCCCTTGATCGCCCCTGGTGTTAACCCCTTTCCTGCCAGTGACATTTATACCATAATCAGTGCATTTTTATAGCACTGATCGCTGTATAAATGTCAATGGTCTAAAAAAATGTGTCTCTTTACCATCTGCCACTGGGTGTAAGCAACCTTGTATTGTAAGAGTTTGAACATAATCATCTCCACATGTATTGTTCTTTAACCACTTCAGCCCCGGACCATTTGGCAGCCAAAGGACCAGAGGTCTTTTTTCAATTTCGCACTGCACTACTTTAACTGGTAATTGCGCGGTCATGCAATTTTGTAACCAAACGAAATTTGCGTCCTTTTCTTCCCACAAATAGAGCTTTCTTTTGATGGTATTTGATTGCCTCTGTGATTTTTATTTTTTGAGATATAAACGGAAAAAGAGCGAAAAATTTTGAAAAAAAAAAAGAGATTTTCTACTTTTTGTTATAAAAAAAATCTAATAAACTCAATTTTAGTCAAACATTTGGGCCAAAATGTATTCAGCCACATGTCTTTAGTAAAAAAAATGCCAATAAGCGTATATTTATTGGTTTGCGCAAAAGTTATAGCGTCTACAAACTAGAGTACATTTTCTGGAATTTACACCGCTTTTAATTTATGACTGCCTATTTCATTTCTTGAGGTGCTAAAATGGCAGAGAAGTACAAAACCCCCCCAAATGACCCCATTTTGGAAAGTAGACACCCCAAGCTATTTGCTGAGAGGCATGTTGAGCCCATTGAATATTTTTTTTTTTTAGTCCCAAGTGATTGAATAAAGACAAAAATAAAAAAGATTTTTTTTTTTTTTCAAAAAGTTGTCACTAAATGATATATTGCTCACACATGCCATAGTTATATGTGGAATTGCACCCCAAAATACATTTTGCTGCTTCTCCTGAGTATGGGGATACCACATGTGTGGGACTTTTTGGGAGCCTAGCCGCGTACGGGGCCCCGAAACCCAAGCACCGCCTTCAGGATTTCTAAGGGTGCAAATTTTTGATTTCACTCCTCACTACCTATCACCGTTTCGAAGGCCATAAAATGCCAAAATAGCACAAAACCCCCCCAAATGACCCCATTTTGGAAAGTAGACACCCCAAGCTATTTGTTGAGAGGCATGGTGAGTATTTTACAGCTCTCATTTGTTTTTGAAAATGAAGAAAGTAAAGAAAAAAAAAAATTTTTTTTCTTTTTTCAATTTTCAAAACTTTGTGACAAAAAGCGACATCTGCAAAATACTCACAATACCTCTCAGCAAATAGCTTGGGGTGTCTACTTTCCAAAATGGGGTCATTTTGGGGGGTTTTATGCCATCTGGGCATTCCATGGCCTCCGAAACTGTGATTGGCAGTGAGAAGTGAAATAAAAAAATTACACCCTTAGAAAGCCTGAAGGCGGTGATTGGTTTTTGGGGTTCCGTACGCAGCTAGGCTCCCAAAAAGTCCCACACATGTGGTATCCCCGTACTCAGGAGAAGCAACAGAATGTATTTTGGGGTGTATTTCCACATATGCCCATGACATGTTTGAGCAATATATCATTTAGTGACAACTTTTTGTAAAAAAAAATATATATTTTTTTTTTTTTTCATTATTCAATCTCTTGGGACAAAAAAAAAAATATTTAATGGGCTCAACATTGCTCTCATCAAATAGCTTGGGGTGTCTACTTTCCAAAATGGGGTCATTTGGGGGGGGTTTGAACTGTCCTGGCATTTTATGCACAACATTTCGAAGCCTATGTCACACGTCACCCACTCTTCTAACCACTTGTAGACAAAGCCCTTTCTGACACTTTTTGTTTACATGAAAACATATTTTTTTTTTGCAAGAAAATTACGTTGAACCCCCAAACACTATATATATTGTTAAAGCAAAGGCCCTACAGATTAAAATGGTGGGTGTTGCATTTTTTTTTTCCACACAGTATTTGCGCAGCGATTTTTCAAACGCATTTTTTGTGGAAAAAATACACTTTTTTTTATTTTAATGCACTAAAACACACTATATTGCTCAAATTTTTGATGAAATAAAAAATATGATCTTAGGCCGAGTACATGGATACCAAACACGACATGCTTTAAAATTGCGCACAAACACGCAGTGGCGACAAACTACATACATTTTTAAAAGCCTTTAAAAGCCTTTACATGATACCACATTAGATTCACGGAGGAGGTCTACTGCTAAAATTACTGCCCTCGATCTGACCTTCGCGGTGATACCTCACATGCATGGTGCAATTGCTGTTTACATATGACGCCAGACCAACGCTTGTGTACGCCTTTGCGCAAGAGAAGGGGGGGCAGGGGTGCTTTTTTTTTTTTTTTTTGTTTTTTTTTTTATTTATTTAGCTTTTTTATTTTATTTTTAAACTGTTCCTTCCATTTTTTTTCTTTGTTATGATTTTTATTGTTATCTCAGGGAATGTAAATATCCCCTATGATAGCAATAGGCAGTGACAGGTACTCTTTTTTTGAAAAAAATTGGGGTCTATTAGACCCTAGATCTTTCCTCTGCCCTCAAAGCATCTGACCACACCAAGATTGGTGTGATAAAATGCTTTCCCAATTTCCCAATGGCGCGGTTTATATCCGGGAGGGGGGACATTCCCTCCCACTGCTTGTAAAAGCAGTCTAGAGGCTAATTACCCGCTAGAATTGCTTTTACATGAAAGCCGATCACTGGCTGAAAAGAATGATACCAAGATGATACCTAAACCTGCAGGCATCATTCTGGTATAACCATTCAAAGTCCAGCAACATACTGGACATATATTGTAATCTTTTTTTTTTCATGCAGCCTCTTGGCTGAACGAAAAAAAGAGATTGATTGGTGGGTATGCCCACCATTAGAATACCTCCCTTCATCCACCCACTTCTAATGATGGGCATCCTCCCGCAAAAGTTATGCCGTGTACACACGGTCGGAATTTCGACCGTATGTACGTGGCATTAGGAGCCAATCGCTCCTCCCCCCCCTGCTGCCCCCATGCTTCGGCATATATGCTCTTTTTTTTTAACTGTGGTGGTGAAATCACCTCCTACAGCGTTGGAGTCGCGGCTTTATGTATCGTGGGAGCAAACGCTGTTGCTGTCAAGATAAATAAATCCGCGTTGCAACTGAATGGCGCACCTGAAAACAAAAAAATGCTCAACACTAAAACACAGTAAACAAAATTACATACCTGAAAAGCAAGCATGATAAAACATGATAAAACATAATAAAACATTGCAGAATAGAATGGAGTAAAAAAAAGAGCAACAATAGAGAGAGAATAGAGTGAGAGAGAGAACAATAAAACGACAACTATTTTATTTTTTTTTATTTTTTTGAGATTCACAGGTAAAAAAGCTCCTGACTGAAGCGACTGAATCAAAACGCTACCACAAAAAAACTGTTAGCGATCGCAGGGATCAGGCCTGACTCTGCGAACGCTGCAGTTATGTGTGCTTAGTGTTTTGTAAGTGACAGTGATCGATCGATACTGCACTTGGGTGGGCTGGGCTGGGCGGAGGGGGAAAACGCAGGTGCTAGCAGGTATCTGGGCTGATCCCGCTAACAATGCGTTTTTTTTTGGAACCCTAAACTGCTGGGACGCTAGTATAGATCTGATCAGATCAGATATCGATCTGTTCAGATACTGTGCCACTAAGGGAGGTGTATGCTTTGCGCGTGGGTGTTTGCGGTACTGGCACTAACCTGGGGCGACGCAGACCTTATTTGACCCTAAAACCTAATTGATATCACCCGCCGGGCGATCAGGGGGTTAAACCGTTATTGGGTAATAAATGGCGGGTGCCCTGACAGTATAAAAAACAAGCTAACTAACCAGCGTCACCCGTAACAGTAATACAAAAAAAAACTGGTTACCTAGCGACACTAATGCAGCGATCAGAAAAACGATCGCTTAGTGACACTGGCAAAAGGGGGTGAAAGGGTTAACTAGGGGCAATCAGGGGGTTAAACCTTTATTAGGTAATATATGGGGGTACCTGACGCTATATAAAAACCTGACGGGGAACCTAAATAACGAAATAACTAACTGGCTAACCAGCGTCACCAGTGACAGTTATACAGTGATCACTGGTGAAAGGGTTAACTCTAGGGGCAATCAGGGGGTTAAAACCTTTATTTAGGTTGTAATATGGGGGTACCTGACCTATAAACCTATTTATGAACCTATATAAACATGGCGGTTACCTAAAAAAAAAAAAATGGTTACCTAGCGACACTAATGCAGCGATCAGAAAAACGATCGCTTAGTGACACTGGCAAAAGGGGGTGAAAGGGTTAACTAGGGGCAATCAGGGGGTTAAAACCTTTATTAGGTAATATATGGGGGTACCTGACGCTATATAAAAACCTGACGGGGAACCTAAATAACAAAATAACTAACTGGCTAACCAGCGTCACCAGTGACAGTTATACAGTGATCACTGGTGAAAGGGTTAACTCTAGGGGCAATCAGGGGGTTAAAACCTTTATTTAGGTTGTAATATGGGGGTACCTGACCTATAAACCTATTTATGAACCTATATAAACATGGCGGTTACCTAAAAAAAAAAATGGTTACCTAGCGACAGCAGTGACACTAATAAAGCGATCAGAAAAACGATCGCTTAGTGACACTGGCAAAAGGGGGTGAAAGGGTTACCTGGGGGGCAATCAAGGGGTTAAACCTTTATTAGGGGGGGGTAGGGGGCTACCTTGGACCTAAAACTAACTGCCCTGACAGTTATTACAGTCACACTGACACTAAATGCAGTGATCAGTAAATAAATGATCACTGCAATTAGTGACACTGTGACTGGGGGGGGAGGGGGTGATCTGGGGGGTGATCAGGGGGTGACAGGGGGGTGGAATATGTGCCTAACTGTACTGGTGTCAGTGTAGTGTTGTGCACTAACCTGTACATGTTCGCCGCTCGGCGTCTCCGGTCACATAGACCGGCGCACCGAGCGTGACATCACTTCCGCCTTCCTGTCTATACAATAGACAGGAAGGGGAAGTTTCTCATTGGCCAGGAGCGATCGCGAGGGGGTGGCCAGAAACCACTGGCCGTCCCCTCGTCCCGGATCGCTCCTGAAGCGATCCCGACCGTCCCCGCCGGCGGAGGGGGGTCCGATCGGACCCCCCAACCGCCGGAAGAATGTCACGTACAGGTACGTGATTCTGCCTGTACGTGCCATTCTGCCGACGTAAATATACAGGGGGCGGTCGGGAAGTGGTTAATAGTAAGACCTTGCAGAATATTGTGATAATGACAGCAATACATGAGACAAGAAAAAGAAATCATAGTTTGTGTTGTATAACATGGTCATAAAAAAGTGCTCAGAATATTTTGTATATGATAAACATACAGTATATAAAAGCCATAACAATGAACTTCTCTTATTTTCTCCCTCTTGGTCTGTTAACTACCATTGCAAATATTTAATTATATAAGTTTTATAAGAGCAATACCTATTGGTCCTGCCAGAGATCCAGTGCTGTATGTGTCCTATGCACACTGCAATGTTTTCTCAAGAAGTGGTATTGACTCTGCACATCTATCTTACTATCTTTGTGAGCTACAGAACCCCTCCATCTCATATTATGTAGATAAGAAGAACTGTTCCAGGGTGACCACTCTGCTTTTTCATGGGTAACATATGGCATTGGTGTGTAATTGTTGCCAGCCTTGAACAGAAAGTGTGTTACTGGAAGGATCAACAGGTGAAGGAATGGAGCAAAGGAAACCTTAAAATAGAAAAAAAATGCAACCACCACATCTAAGAGCTGGTCAGTTGCAATAAATATAATTTCCATTCTTGGATTTAAATACACTTTAACATCTTTAATTCTTAGTCAGTAAGTATAAGCTCTCCCTCTTAATCACCAACTATACACATTCTGCTGTTCTGTCTGTTGTGCCTCTTCATCCTTCTGTAAAGGAAATTGGCTTTCCAGAAAATGTTGTGATACATGTCTTGATACATACACATGAAACCTATTAAAAGCAAAGATGTAAACAGAAATTGTATACGGGGATGCAACTTGAGCAGCTGCCTTGTTTTCTTTAGGAAGAGTAATGTAAGGTAAGGTATGGGTCCTCCAGCCATTGCAGACTATGAAAAATGTATTCACCTCATAGTATTTAAAGTAAGCAAAATAAACTAAGCAAACAAACCCTTTTTTACTCCTGTTCAGCTAGACTGTAAACTCTAAGTGCCTTATATATAACTACAGAGTTGCTGCAATCACTGCTTATGCATATACACATGTGATTTTTAACACAATACAATATTCCAATATAATACTAAAAAGTATATATCATAAAAATTCTAAATTAAAATGATAAAGGTGTCTCTGTGGAGTTGGTTTACTAAAACTGGAGTGTGCAAAATCTAAAGCAGCTCTGCATAAAAATTGATTAGCTTTCAGGTTTTTATTGTCAAAACTTCATTGAACAAGCTGAAGTTGATTAGCTACCATGCACAGCTGCACCAGATTCAATGTGTGTCTATAATAATCACTCTGTTTTAGAGACTGGGTTCACACTGAAGGTGGGTTTGTAATCATGCAAGTTCAGCTGAACTTCAAACCCGCATTTCATTTTGACTTCGGGAGCGACTTCAGAGATATCTGTGCGGGTTCCTGCACAGATGACTATTGAAATCGGCCCCGAAGATGCCAAAAGTAGTGCAGGAACTACTTTTGGGAATCAGTGCGGAGCTGCAAAGTTGGCTTCGCACCGATTCGGAAGTGCCATTGCCGGCAATAGGCGGCGATTTGACATGTGATTTGACATGTCAAATGGGCCCGATGTGAACATGGGCATACTGTGGTAAATTGTCTCTTCATGCATCTGTGTTAGTCCACTCTACACTGTGCAGACAAAAAATCTTGTAGGTGTTTCTTTGTTGGCTCTCCACCACCATGTGTGCTCAAACACCAGATGTGCTCTCACCTTCTCTTTTTGACGTATATGTTGCAACAGGTCAAAATATACGTATTTCTATTTAAGTGATTATTTAAGACACACAGAGACACTTTTTTCATTTTTTTTAGGGCTTTCTAATATAATATATGCTTTTTAGTATGATATTGGAATATTGTATTGCGTTATTAATCATGGGTGTACAGTGGGGAGTAGTGATGGACGAACTTCCGACGGGACGTTTCGCGAACAGGGCAGCACAGTCCTGTGCCAGTGTCCCAGTGTGCCAACCTGTGCTTGAGCCCCTGACCCCTCCCTCTGCCCGGCCCTTACCCCCACCTATGCAGGGCTCCACTGCGGTGGTCCGGAGGTGCCAGTCCAGTGCTGATCCCCAGCCATGGGGCTGGCACTGCCTGCTGATTGGCTTCTCCGCTGCTATATCCCTCACTGACACCAGCACTGAGATAGAACACTGACACCAGCACCGCAATAGAGAGCACTGACACCAGCACCAAGATAGAGGACACTGACACTAGCACCGAGATAGAGAGCACTGACACAAGCACCGAGATAGAGAGCACTGACACAAGCACCGAGATAGAGAGCACTGACACCAGCACCGAGATAGAGAGAACTGACACCAGCACTGAGATAGAGAGCACTGACACCAGCACTGACACCAGCAACTCGCTGCGGGACTCAAAAATATGACACCGCTCAATCTCTTTAAACAGGAGGGTACGGGCATATAGTACATTTTTTTGTACAAGTGAGCCAAAGGTAGAAAAAAGGTCCGTGTGCTAGATTATATAAATCGTTTATAGAGTTATGCATATACATGGCTTACTGGTCACATGTGTTGAATTCCTCAGAGATCCATGCCTCATTTATTTTTACAAATGTGAGGTAGTCAACACTGTCGTGAGCTAGGCGAGTGTGCTTATCGGTCACGATCCCCCCTGCTGCGCTAAACGTCCTTTCGGACAGGACACTGGACGAGGGGCAAGCCAACAGTTCCATTGCAAATTGTGCAAGCTCTGGCCAGAGGTCAAGCCTGCCCACCCAGTAGTCCAGGGGTTCATCACTTCTCAGAGCGTTCACATCAGCCGTTGTAGTTAGACACCTGTCGGTCTAGGCGTTCCCTGATGCTGGATCCGGATGACACCTGTCGATGGGTCGGCTGAAAGAATGATCTCCTATCAAAAGTGACCAACACATATTCAAACCGCCCTCTTCTTGCATGCGCTGTTGGATTGGTACCTGCAACTCTTTCTCTGGGAGTGGAAATTCCTCTGCCAGCGCACGCAAAAGCAGAATGCGGCATTTCTCTAAGCAAGGCCTGGAAGTGCTCCATTCTGGCAGCCCTCTGTGATGGTGGTAACATTTCCGCCATTTTTTGTTTGTACCGGGGGTCTAAGTACGTTGCCACCCAGTACTGATCCTTGACCTTTATGCTTTTTATACGGGGGTCCCTGTTAAAAACACTGGAGCATATAAGGCCCCCATTTGAACTAAACTGGAAGCGGTGTGGTGGCCTAGCTCCTGCTCATCATCCAGGATAATGTCGTCCTCCTCGTTCTCCTCCCCTCATCCAAGGACAACAACAGGGATCCCAGAAAGGTTTAAAGCATGCTCTTCTTGCTCCTCCTCATCCGACCCGGCACCATCCTCCTCTGACTTCTCTTCAGACTCCTGTTGTTGACTTGTCTCAGATAGAGTAGCCCCCCCTGGGAATTCATCCAGCATTGCGACTTCCTCATCTTCCTGCTCCTCCACGGCTTGATCAATGACACAACGCAATGCACGCTCCATAAAGAAGGTGTAAGGTACGATGTCACTGATGGTGCCATGGCTGCGACTGACCAGTTTGGTGATCTCATCAAATGGCCGCAGAAGTCTGCATGCGTCGCGTATGAGCAGCCACTGGCACCGAGAAAAAAAACCAAGCTCCCCAGAACCTGTTCTGCCGCAGAGTTCGTACAGGTAGTCCTTAACTGCAGGTTTCTGCTGGAGCAGCCTATCAAGCATATACAAGGTTGAGTTCCATCGTGTCGGGCAATCACAAATAAGACGTCTGACCGGCAGATTGTGTCGCCGATGAATGTCAGCAAGGCGAGCCATGGCTTCTGAAATGGGCCGAGATTTCCCTTGCCTGCCGCAAGATGTCCTGGACCCCAGGGTATTTGACAACGAATCGCTGTACGACCAAGTTTAAGACGTGTGCCATGCATGGCACATGTGTAATTTTGCCCTGTTTCAACGCGCTCAGCAGATTGGCACCATTGTCGCACACCACTTTTCCAACTGTCAAATTGAGCGGTGTTAGCCACTGATCTGCCTGTGAACGCAAAGCTAAAAAGGGGCCAATGCAGGGCCATTGTGGCTCTTGGCTTCCAGGCACAACAGACGCAGTACAGCATGGCACTGTCTCACCTGGCATGCCGAATAGGTTCTGGGGATCTTGGGCGGCGCAGCGGAAGAGACAGTAAAAGCGGAAAAGGAGGAGTCAGCCGAAGAGGAGAGGGAGGATGGAGTAGGAGGAGGAGACGAAGTGGCAGGCCTGCATGCAATCCGTGGCGGTAAAACTAAATCTACACGGTGCCACGGGTTGCATGCTTGACGGCCGTCAGAAGGTTCACCCAGTGGGCAGTAAAAGTTATAAAAATTCTGTGCCCGTGTTTGCTAGACCACGTGTCGGTGGGCAGATGTATCTTGGCACTGACACTGTGTGCCAGAGATACATTCACTTGCCGCTGAACATGGTCATATAGCCCTTCTGTGAGAAATACTTCCTTCCTGGGAGCTTCCATTGTGGTGTTCCAATAGCCACAAATTTTCGAAAGGCCTCCGAGTCCACCAGTTTATATGGCAGTAGTTGGCGGGCTATCAGTTCTGACAAGCCAGCGGTCAACCGCTGGGCAAGAGGGTTATCCAGCGTCATCATTTTTTTACACTCGAACATTTGGCCCACGGAAGCCTGCCTTTTTCCAGAAAAACTTGAGGACGGCCTGATGGAAGGTGGAGTAGAGGACAATTCTGAGGAGAGAGGAGAAGGAGAAGTAGAAGAGGCTGGACGGGGAGAGCCTGGAGTGTGGCTTTGTGGGTTTCCTGTGACTCAAGTGGAGGGTATATGGTGGTGGTGGTGTTGGTGGTAGTGTCTTTGGGGGTGCACACAGCAGAGAGTGAAGAGGGTGCAGATAGAGAGGATGAGGAGGGTGCAGAAGAGTAAGGCTGAGTGAGCCACTCAACCAAGTCTGGTAGTTGGACGCCCTTTGACGTAATTAAACGCACCTTCTGCAACTTCCCACTTTGGCTCAAGCCTAGTGCTCCTGCCCTACCCCTACCACCCCTGCGGATGGGCCTGCCTCTTCCTCTGCCTGTCATTTTTTAAATGACCCTGTGACAAAAGTCTCTAGAGAAGTGCAGTATATGTGGAAGACAGTATATAACACTCCGCTTCAATCTGTCGTTTTGGGGAGCCACTGGTCTATCACACTTTTTTCTAATTGTGTTTGTCACGCTTTGCAGTATCGCTGCAGAACCACTTAGCAGTCACAATGCAGCACAGTAGAAATGCACTATACTCTGTTTTCTATATTTGAAAGTATTTTATACGTGTATTACACCCCTATATACTGCACACCAAATAGTACACCTATACCACTCCTTAAAAGGACTTTTGTGGACCTATATTCGTTAGCGATTTGTGTCGCTACAATCTGTTCCCTGCGACACACAGCAACCTTTATCTACACTGACAAAAGAGCTGCGGAACCGCTCAGCAGTCACAATGTTGCACAGTAGGAATGTACTCACTATACTATGCTTTCTATATTTGAAAGTATTTTATACGTGTATTACACCCCTATATACTGCACACCTATACCAGTCCTTAAAAGGACTTTCGTGGACCTAATAGTAGCTAGCTAGCGAATTTCAGACTGCCCCTGCTCCAAACAGCAAACTCTCCCTACACTGAGAAAAGACAGCTGCAGAATCGCTCAGCACTGCAGTGAACTATAATATGATTTCTATATTTGAAAGTATATTATAAGTGTATTACACCCCTATATACTGTACACCTATACCAGTCCTTAAAAGGACTTTTGTGGACCTAATAGCTAGTGAGTACAGACTGTCCCTGCTCCACACAGCGTCCTATCCCTACACTGACAAAAGACAGAATGTAAAATGGCAGCCAGATCAGGTATATTTATAAGGTAAGGGGTATGTCCATGTGCTGAAATGTCTCAATTGGCTGTCCTGTACCCCATGATGGATGTGTCATGGGTCAAAGTTCTTCACAATGTAAAAGAATATGGCCGCCGCGAACAGCGCCATAAGTCCGTCGATTTGGCGAATCGCGAATGAGCAAAGTTCGCCACGAACTGACCGCCGGGCGAACTGCAAGGCCATCTCTAGTGGGGAGAACAAGTATTTGATACACTGACAATTTTGCAGATTTTCCTACTTACAAAGCATGTAAAGGTCTGTAATTTTTGAGAGATGGAATCTCAAAGAAAAAAAAAAAAACAGAAAATCACACTGTATGATTTTTAAATAGCTAATTTTCATTTTATTGCATGACATAAGTATTTGATACATCAGAAAAGCGGAACTTAATATTTGGTACAGAAATCTTTGTTTGCAATTACAGAGATCATATGTTTCCTGAAGTTCTTGACCTGGTTTTTACACACTGCAGCAGGGATTTTGGCCCACTCCTCCATACAGACCTTCTCCAGATCCTTCAGGTTTTTCGGGGCTGTCGATGGGCAATACGGACTTTCAGCTCCCTCCAAAGATTTTCTATTGGGTTCAGGTCCGGAGGCTGGCTAGGCCACTCCTGGACCTTGAGATGCTTCTTACT
Organism: Lithobates sylvaticus; assembly: GCA_028564925.1. Taxonomy (NCBI): domain Eukaryota; kingdom Metazoa; phylum Chordata; class Amphibia; order Anura; family Ranidae; genus Lithobates; species Lithobates sylvaticus. The sequence continues at coordinate 281,984,648 of CM053029.1, forward strand.
GAGCCACTTCTTAGTTGCCCTGGCTGTATGTTTCGGGTTGTTGTTATGCTGGAAGACCCAGCCATGATTCATCTTCAATGCTCTTACTGAGGGAAGGAGGTTGTTGGCCAAGATCTCTGGCGAGTGGAGTTTAGACCAAAAAGCTCTATTTTTGTCTCATTAAACCACATGACATTCTCCCATTCCTCCTCTGGATCATCTAGATGGCCATTGCCAAATTCAGACAGGCCTGGACATGTGCTGGCTTAAGCAGGGGGACCTTGCGTGTGCTGCATGATTTTAATCCATGACGGCGTAGTGTGTTACTAATGGTTTTCTTTGAGACTGTGGTTCCAGCTCTCTTCAGGTCACTGACCAGGTCCTGCTGTGTAGTTCTGGGCTGATCCCTCACCTTCCTCATGATCAATGATGCCTCACGAGGTGAGATCTTGCCTGTAGCCCCAAAACAAGGGAGACCGTCATCTTGAACTTCTTCCATTTTCTAATAATTGCGCCAACAGTTGTTGCCTTCGCATCAAGCTGCTTGCCTATTGTCCTGTAGCCCATCCCAGCCTTGTGCAGGTCTAAAATATTATCCCTGATGTCCTTACACAGCTCTGGTCTTGGCCATTGTGGAGAGGTTGGAGTTTGTTTGATTGAGTATGTGGACAGGTGTCTTTTATACAGGTAACAAGTTTAAACAGGTGTAGTTAATACAGGTAATGAGTGGAGAACAGGACGGCTTCTTAAAGAAAAAAAAGCAGGTCTGTGAGAGACAGAATTCTTACTGGTTGGTAGGTGATCAAATAATTATGTCATGCAATAAAATGCAAATTAATTATTTAAAAATAATCATATGTGATTTTTCTGGATTTTTTAGATTCCATCTCTCACAGTTGAAGAGTACATATGATAAAAATTACAAACCTCTACATGCTTTGTAAGTAGGAAAAACTGCAAAATCGGCAGTGTAAAGCCTCATACACACGATCGGACCGTGGACCAACTTTTCCGTGGATTTTTGTCCAAAGGGCGTTGGCAAGTTGGTATTGCATACACACGGCAGGATTTTTCAGCCAACTTTCACCAAATCACTTGTTTTTTTTGCTCTTTACCGCCACCTTTGGTCAACTTCTGTATTGTTGTCTGATCTTTTGCATTGGTTCTGCATTGGTTTGTACAAAAGTCCGTTGGTTTTATGTACACACGGTCAAACTTTGGTCCATCGGACTTTTGTTGGCAGAAAGTTGGTCCGTTCGCACAGCCAACAAAAGTCCGATGAAACCTGGAAAAAGTTGGTCCGATGGAGCGTACACACAGTCGGATGTTGGTCCAAAACAGCTAATTTGCATGTTGGTTGTCAAAAAGTCCGATCGTGTGTACAGGCCTTATCAAATACTTGTTCTCCCCACTATATATGTATAAGCATTATTGGAAAAGGAGTAGAGCAACACTGTTTTTGCACATATATAGAAGCAAAATAAACTACCACTTTTTTTTCTAATGAGAACTACTTTGTACATAATAAAACAACTGTACACAATAGTCAAGACATGGGAAAGAGAACTCGACATGGATCTCTCCAGTAAGGAATGGGAGATTATTTATCAATGTATTCACAAAAATACTGTCAATGTCTCAGCACAGGAGAATTCTTACAAAATATATGCCAGATGGTACAGAACGCCAAATATTATACACAAATACCACCCAGAAATTCCTCCAATCTGTTGGAGATGTGGTCTAGAAATGGGCACTCCACTTCACATTTGGTGGGAAATGTACTATGATCCAACCTTTCTGGAAGGAAATCCATGCGGCTGTGTCACGCATCTCCACATATACTGTGGACTTTACACCTTCTCAATTTCTCCTACAGCACATCTCGCTCCCTCATTCAGTTTATAAAAAATCCATCATTCCACACTTACTCAACGCTGCTAGACAATGCATACTCGCTGGAGGACTACGACTCCACCGACCTTATCAGACTGGTTTCAACGTATTGAAAAAAACTCAGAGATGGAAAGTATTATCCATCAAACCAAAGACACTCCGACCGCGTATAGTAATACCTGGTCTTGTTGGGTACATTTCAAGACCTCCCAAACGTACCAGGAACTTCTTGGTTCACCTTAAAGATGCATCTACTGGTCCCAGTATTAACCCCCATTTCCCATTCCCATCTGGCCAGGTATCCGTCATGCTATGCTGTTCTCGTTCTCGTTCTCGTTCTCATACTAATGTAATAGGTTCACATGCCGATTCTCATGTTCTATGACCATCTTCCCCCACACCCTCTAGGTCCTCTAACAGCCTACACCTAGACTTTCACTTGCCCCCTTGTTCTTCTACCCCACCCCATCCTACTTCTAATCACCTGAGGCTCTGAAACCTAAATATTGGACATATTTTTCCCCCAAAAGATTTCGGTCACCCTCCAACACACCCAGGCTCGACATGCCCTTTGTGGTCCACCACCCTTCTCATACTTTATGATCCTCAATTTCCCACTCCCTCAGCACAGCATGTCCCCAGTTAGGGTGCTGAGGTTGAGAGGGAATTGCCCCGGTTCTGTTCCACGAATGACAAATACTCATAAACGCCTTGGGCCACTGCTGATTTTAAATAAAGATGAAACGTGATAGCCTATATACCTATCAAACTTAGTCCACGGCTCCACCCTGTATAAGACTTATTATCCAACTCCCTTGTTCTGAGTTATGTTCACAAACTGTTTCACACATTTCTCCCTTGCTCCATTCACACTGTATCAGATGTACAGTCTACCCATATGTTACCTCTGCTAACTGTTATGATTTCTATAGAGGTCCTTTACGGGAGTAAACTGTCCATGTATACTGTTTTTGTATTCATTATGTATTTACTGTATCCATTGTTATGTTAATCTTCTCAATAAAAATTTTATTGGAAAAAATAAATAAAAATCTTTTGTAGGTAGTAACCTAATATACTGTAGCTGATCCTCTAATATACAAGTTTCATTTAAGTATTTGGAATGATATATTACTATTATAAACATGTTACATTTATATATTGCTTTTCAGTTGCTGGTTTTATTATAAGATATTGTAGATGTATATTGACACTGTATTCAATTGGAGTAACAATAACAGAAGAAAAAGAACATGTAAATTGCACCTGTTGCTGTTAATTGCCATTATTTTTTGAAAAATACCTCATAGTATTACTTATTGACACAAAAGTTTGACATTCTTGCCATTTAATACACAAGCGATAACACAGGAGACTCAGACATAGACCCCAGTGGTGTATATGAAAGAAAAAAAGTACTCTAAACTGTAAAGTTTCTTATATCTTCATTTTCTTTGATGTTTCGTAGGTGGAACTGTTTTCAAATTCTAAAATTCACTACTTTGAGTGTGTGTTGAAAAACTATGTCTTCCTTTTGATCTGTCTACTACAGTAATAAGTGTCTGGACTACATACATAATGGTAGAGCTATGGTTAGCAACACTTGGCACTTCCCAACAACATAGCTTCCTCAAGTTCACCCTGTAAAGTGCAGCTTATTAATGAATACAGATATTCCTACAATTATATTAGCAATAAATATCATTCAAAGTAACACATTTAAAATACTACAGTTACACACACAACAATACTTGTTAATAATTTTAATTTAACAGAGGCGATGCTTTAAAGGAAAACTAAAATGTTTTGGAAGTCTAGTAGATATTTTATTTCATTATTTTTACTATTGTAAATCCATATTTTACAAATAAACCTGTAATCCAGGGTGCTGCTGATATAGCATATATTATATAATCTATATATATCTTATATATATATATATATATATATATATATATATATATATATATATATATATATTTATATCTCTATATATATATCAAAACATATGAAAAAAAAAGATAAAGCAATCAGAAAGTTAGCTAAGGACTGGACCGGCATTACTACAGGATTAAAGTAAGTAAACTCCCTGGGGATAAGGTGTTCTCAAAAGGGAATCATATTTGCAAAGCCCAAAGCCCTACTAGGTGGAGGCACTGTGCAAAGTTAATTTAGTAAACTTACCTATCTTTCATTCATGTGAAGGTTCAGATCTGCTGGTTTACAGAAGAAAATTTTGGTGTAAATTGTCAGGACAAGTAATTACATGTTACCCTCGCCACAGTGTAACTTTCGGAGATCTGGTAGTATCTTACCAAAAAGTAACTTGCCAAATGAGGATGTCAAATGTGTAAACATTAAATATTTTAATCCATAATTTAAGATGGCTATAGCTAAAGACAGACATTTCTAAAAAAAAAAAAAAAACTTAAAAAAATAAATGTTATTGTAACTCTATATGGGAAAATGCCTCAACAAGGACATTCATAGCAGGATCACTAGGTATTATTTAAACGGAAGCTGCAGACTTCAAAATTACCAAACATTGCATTTTAAAATTACAATAAAACAAAAAGTATAAGCTTATATGAGATTTTAATAAATGGATTTACTTTAGGGACAAATTACCCTCTGGAGATGAAGTCCTAAGCTGCTGAATCAAGTTAAAGTGGTAGTAAACTCTGCTTTGTGATTCTTACCTACAGGTAAGCTTATAATAAAGCTTGCCTTTAGGTAAAATGAATATCTCCTCAATGTGCATCGTTTAGGAGATTTTCCCTTATTTGGCAGCCGGTGACCCCACTGGGTTATTTGGCAGCTCTGTCATTAAAATGGCTGTAAGGAACCTGTAAGGAAGACTGGGTGAAGATTAAAGACCTGTCAGCGGTGACAGCACACCGATGGAGGGCTCCGTTTCAAGGTAAGTCTTTCATAATGTGCTAGTATGCAATGCATACTAGCACATTATAATTTTACCTTGCAGGAGGATTTTTTTTTTCAGAAGTACTGCTTTAAGGACCGTAATCAAGCTCTTTATCATGCAGAATAAAAAGGAAATGAGCCACATTAGAACCTCAACTGGTCCAAATAATGAAGTAATTATACATGGTACAGTGAAGGAACAGAAACCCCTGCTGCATTGAGAGATAAATCATTCTGCTGTTTGAACAGAAAGTCCAAGCAGCTATCCATGGTTGCCTGAGAAATTCAGCCTGAGAAAATCCCTGCTTCCTTTCGGGTAGTACACCCTGCTGCAAGTTCTACAATAGAGTTATCTTAAGGGGTCATGCACGTGGATGCAGCATTTTTTTCTGGATCTGAACAAAGCTTTGTCGTTTTTTGGGGGGCCCATGCACCCAGCACGTAAAGATCAGAAAAAATACAATTACACATTCAGATTAAATAAAAAAATTAGAGCTGTGGAAATTAAAGATTCATTTCTCGATTAATCATTCATTTTTTTGATCGATCAAAATTATTTTGATCGGTACTCACCTCTCCGCCAGCTTCCGGGTCTTCAGGGAGTTCCGTCGGAGATCTGGTGATGTCACGTGCATCAACGTCACCGGACTACTCCCCCCTTGCCCAAGTGCCTCCGTCTGCTAACGAAGGGAAGGGGGGAGGAGTCCGGTGACTTTGAAGTTCTGATTGAATGTAACGCATACGTGGGAGGAGCTATATATGACGTGACCGCTGCTGTCCTACGGAACTAACATGATTGTCGGCTTTACATGCTGTGTTTTTATCATCTTTATGTAAGTAGTTTGTGTTTGAACAGTTGAAGCAGAGCTACAAAATTTTATCTGAAAATGATAAGCCCCATAACTTTGGGTCATCAAAAGTAGCTTGTTTTTCTTGCAGAATGACATAAGAGTGCTAGATATAATGCAAAAAAAAAATAATAAAAAAAAATAAATAAATATACACACACACACAGTATATTACCAAAAGTATTGGGACACCTGCCTTTACACGGACATGAACTTTAATGGTATCCCCGCCTTAGTCTGTAGCGTTCAATATTGAGGTGGCCCACGCCATGCAGCTATAACAGCTTAAACAAAGTTTAGGAGTATGTCTAGGGGAATGTTTAACCATTCTTCCAGAAGCGCATTCGTGAGGTCAGGTACTGATATGGTCTAGAAGGCCTGGCTCACAGTTTCCACTCTTAAGCCCCATACACACGGTCGGACTTTTTCATGGATTCTGTCCGATCGGACAAGGTTGTTGAAAAATCAGACCGTGTGTATGCACCATAGGACAGTGTTCGTCGGTTTGTCCGACGGACAAAGTCTTATCTCCTGCTGGAAAGATTTGCCGTCAACACGGTCCGATCACACCAAATCCGATCGTGTGTACGGTTGTCCGACCGGACAAAGTGCTACGCATGCTCAGATCACATTACAAGACCAAAGCTATTGGCTACTAGCCTCTACGTAGTCCCGTCGTAGGCAACAAACGTCACCACGTTCAGAATGATCGGATTTTCCGACAACTTTGTCTGACCGTGTGTACGCAAAACCAACATCAGACAAAGTATGACGGACATGGTCCGACGGACCTGGTCCTCGGATAATCCGCGCGTGTGTATGGGGCTTAATTCATCCCAAAAAGTGTTCTATCATGTTGAGATCAGGACTCTGTACAGGCCAGTCAAGTTTCTTCACCCCAAACTCGCTCATCCATGTCTTTATGGACCTTGCTGGTATGTGTGTAAAGGCAGGCGCCCCAATACTTTTGGTATTATAGTGTATATATAAACCTTACACATTTACATTTAAAGGAAACTTCTAGATTTAGTACTGAGTTTAACTGATACTTTTTTTGCACAAAAATTCTTCAGAGTCTGTGTAACTGGGACATGACATGGGTGCATTCTTCGCTGACATACTTTGTGCTAAAATGTGTCACTCTCTTTCACCTCAAAAAAATAAATAAAAGACAGGTGCTACAATGATACAGAGTTTTTCTTTTTTTATAATATCCTTAATAGTTTCTCTTCTGACATGCACCTTTAACCGCTTCCCGACCGCCTCATGTAGATATACGTCTACAGAATGGCACGGGCAGGCAAAACCACGTACCTGTACGTCCCCTTTAAGTTGCCGGCCAGTGGCGCCCTCACGACCGGTCGGGAGCTCCGTGACCCCGGCCGCGGGACCAGCGGACCCGATCCCCGCTGGTGTCCCGCGATCGGGTTACGGAGCTGAAGAACGGGGAGAGGTTTGTGTAAACAAACCTCTCCCCGCGCTTCCTACTCTGCCTGTCATTGATTGGCTGTTCCCGGTCATCGGGAAAGCCGATCAATGACGTCAGACGTCAGCCCCGCCCCCTAATGTAAAAAAACACACACACACGTCAGAGCCCATAACCCCTCCCCTCCCCCTAGTGGTTAACTCTTTCACTACAACTGTCATTTATACAGGAATCAATGCATTTAAATAGCATTGATTGCTGTATAAATGACAATGGTCCCAAAAATGTGTCAAAAATGTCCGATGTGTCCACCATAATGTCGCAGTCACAATAAAAATCGCTGATCGCCGCCATTACTAGTAAAAAAAAAAATATTAATAAAAATGCTATAAAACTATCCCCTATTTTGTAAACGCTATAACTTTTGCGCAAACCAATCAATAATCGCTAATTGCGATTTTTTTTTACCAAAAATATGTAGAAGAATACGTATCGGCCTAAACTGAGGAAAAAAAAATGTTTTATATATATTTTTTGGGGATATTTATTATAGCCAAAAGCAAAAAATATTGCATTTTTTTCAAAATTGTCGCTCTATTTTTGTTTATAGCGCAAAAAATAAAAACCGCAGGGGCGATCAAATACCACCAAAAGAAAGCTCTATTTGTGGGAAAAAAAGGATGCCAGTTTTGTTTTGGAGCCAGGTCGCACGACCGCGCAATTGTCAGTTAAAGCGACGCAGTGCCGAAAAGGGGCCTGGTCCTTTGGCTGCCAATTGGTCCGGGGCTGAAGTGGTTAATGACCTTTTCATAAAACAGAAATTCAGGAATTGGAACACTTTAGTAAGCTAAGTATTCACTAACATGGGAGGGAATCCTAGACCATGTAAGCAAAGAAGCTGGAGACTGTCTTCTGATAGTATTAAGGGGCAACCTGTTGCTTTACTTCTTCCAAATGATAGGTCTGGCCAATGACAGCTGTTATAAATAAAGGGTTAGGGCCTCTTGGGTGACATCATTGACTCCATATGGACATGAACAATTATGATCCATATCTTCATGGGGAACCCTGTGATGTCATTGGTCAAATATGCTCATGTCAAACTGTCAGATCTGTCATTTGACAGGAGTAAAGCAATGGTACTAGACATGTGTAGGTGATGGGTGGGTGTTTTTTTTTTCCCCAGTGTATTGGTGGGCATCATCCTTCATGACAGTCGTGGATCTACATCACTGAATGACATGATTGAGGATATATGTTAATTGGGGGATTTTTTCAATTAAAGAACTTGTCAAAAACTCTATCTGTGTTTTTATTTACATGTTTTTAACCTTACTCATTTACATAGGGGGGCTGTTATCAGGGCCCCCCTTATTATTAATGAAGGCTTCCAGTTTTTAAGCCTCCATCCCACAGACCCCAACAACTACCATGTCAGGGTCGTGGGGAAGAGGCTCTTGTCCTTATCAACATGGATACAAGATGTTTTGCCAGGTGAGCCCCCCCTGCAAGGTACCCCCCATGTTGAGGGCATGTGGTTTGGTATGGTTAAGGAGAAGGGGCCCATGTTCATCACACTCTTTTCTGGTCTTCGAGGATTCATGTTTGAGTAAGGACCTGGTGTGAATTATTGGGAAGAGTCCAGGATTTTTTTTTTTCGTCTTTTGTATAGGGTTCTCTAGACCTAAAGAATCTGATATAGAATTTGGACGGACAATTTTTTTTCGTTGTGTCCCCGTAAACTTCATATCAGACCTAAGGGTCCTGGTATAAATTAGAGGGAGAAATCCTGTGTAATTTTTTGTGGGATCCCCTATTGACATCTATATGAGATTCTCTTCTGAGATAAGGGTCGGGTATAGATGAAGGAGATCCCTGACTGCTTTGTTTACAAACAGAACAAGGTAGTTTGGAATTGTCAATTTAAACACACTTTATTTTCCAAATGTCAGTTTTTCTGTAGTAGGTTTTGACATTGCATAGGTGTGCCACTTCTCAGGCAGGGTCAGGGCATGTCCCATGTCATTTATAGGAATTTAGCCTTTTTAATATTTCACTTTAACCCCTTGCCGACCAGCGCACAACAATATACGTCATCACAATGGCATGGCTGGGCAAATCCCCTTTAAGATGTGGCACCGTGGGCGCACACGCCGGCCACATGCTCCATGACCGTGAGCGCGGATCCCGCATGGAGCAGAGGAACGGGGAGATGCCTATGTAAACAAGGCATTTTCCCATTCTGCCTAGTGACATGACAGAGATCACTGCACCCTGTCATCAGGAGCATACTCATTCACATAGGGTGGGGGGCCGGGATCTGGGGGCCCCCTTATTAAAGTGGGCTCCTGGATGTACCCCTACCCATTCACCTAAGGTGTAAAAGTGTAAATAAAAAAAACACACCATTTTTTAAAATATTTTATTGCACAGCTCCGGGGGTCTTCTTCCGTCTTGGGGGGTCTTCTCGCCAGACTCCTCCGCTATCTTCTGCTCTTTTACCTAGCCCTTTTACCTAGCAGAGGAGCCCGGCTTTCTTCTTCCTCGTCGCCGCCGTCGTCTGGGGGTCTCGTTTCGCCTTCGGGGGTCTTCGGGGTCTCTTCTGTTCTTGCCGATGTGGCCGCCTTCTGCGCCTTCTGCAACGTCTTCCTTCTCTTCTTCTTCTTCTTCTTCTTCTTTTTCCGATTTTGAATCGTCACTCTCTCTGTGCTGTGTTGTGACTTATAAAGGGACAAGGGGCGGGGTCACATGCTCATGTCACATGGTGACCCCACCCCCATATGATGTCACAGTCCCGGAGGATGAGCATGTGACCCCGCCCCTTGTCCCTATATAAGTCACAACACCGCGTGTCTCTGCCATTCCGGCCAGAGAGAGCGACGAGTCAACATCGGAAAAAGAAGAAGAAGAAGAGGAGGAAGAAGAAGACGATGCAGAAGGCGCAGAAGGCGGCGACAGCGGCAAGAACAGAAGAGACCCCCGGAAACCCCTGAAGGCGGAACGAGACCCCCAGACGACGGCGGCGACGAAGAAGAAAGCCGGGCTCCTCCGCTAGGTAAAAGAGCTAGGTAAAAGAGCAGAAGATAGCGGAGGAGTCTGGCGAGAAGACCCCCCAAGACGGAAGAAGATCCCCGGAGCTGTGCAATAAAATATTTTAAAAAATTGTGTGTTTTTTTTATTTACACTTTTACACTTTATGTGAATGGGTAGGGGTACATTGTACCCCATACTCATTCACATAGGGTGGGGGGCCGGGATCTGGGGGCCCCCTTATTAAAGGGGGCTCCCGGATTCCGATAAGCCCCCCGCCCACAGACCCCGACAACCAATGGCCAGGGTTGTCGGGAAGAGGCCCTTGTCCTCATCAACATGGGGACAAGGTGCTTTGGGGTGGGGGGGCCGCACGGCCCCCCTTTTCCCAGGGCACCCCCCATGTTGAGGGCACGCGGCCTGGTACGGCTCAGGAGGGGCTGCGTGCCCCTTTCCTGGCCGGCCGGGATGCGTGCTCGGATAAGGGTCTGAGATGGATTTGGGGGGGACCCCCACGCCATTTTTTCAGTGTAGGGATTCCCCTTTAAATCCATACCAGGTGACGGGGCTTGCCTTCGCTAGCCCCGTCTACCTGGAGTCACATTCTAAATGAATGGACTTTCCTACGTGTGCGAGGCAAGTCCGTTCATTTCAAAAGTCCCGCGGACTAGCACACAGACCGCGAGATTGTCCGCCGGACTCCAGGGAAAGTCCGCTCGTGTGTATGCGGCCTTAGTTGGATGTCTTACGTTGCTTTCCTAGATAAAATCAATCTCATCTTCAGCTTAAAAATATAGTTTCAGTAAGCATACTAATTCATTGTATATACTAGCCCACAGGCAAGGAAATCCCTAAACAAATAGGTTAGCAGGTCTCTCATTCTTTCCATAAATAATTATAACTTCTCTTATGCAGTTTTATGACCAATTGGTTATGTACTATGTTTATAACATAACACAAAATACATGTGTATTTCATGAAATTAAAAGTCCTTATCAGTCATGCATGTTTTATTATAGAGTGGTTTTGTTCCTTTTTTTTGCCTAAATTATATTTTCAAAATGTAATGCTGAACTGTGGGCCGATATAAAAATACAAATAAATGCAGTTAGCTATTCATTAAAAAAATCATCAAATATGTCTTAAATCCAATTGGCACAAGTGTCGGATTTTGACTTAATTTCAGCTTCTTGTTAACATCTATATTTGGACTAGTAGGTGCAGCCAGTCAGGAGTCCTGCATTCTCTTCCAGAATGCAAAGAGTATGCTTTTAGAAAGAGAATGAAGATAGATGACCTCATTAGCCTGCTGTTGGGCTGGACCTATGAATCATCCACCCTTCCTCCATTCATAAATGGTGTTTCATTTGTAAAAACTGTAATTTGGCTTCTATGAATTGAGCAGATGGTAGAAGGGGCAGGCATAGTTGGACCCTCTTGACGAGAGCCTGTAGCAGTCCCGTATTGTATTAACCTCCACTACACAAGAAAATTATGGTGACGGGGTTAAGGAAAATGACTGGAGGGAAATTTCACCTAAAGAAGAGGCAGCAGCAAAAGGGACATATCCTACCGACTGTATGTTATGTTTTTTCACGTTTACTGATTTTTCAGTTTTTTGAATTTGCCAGATAAAACATACCGTATTTATTGGCTTATAATACCTTAAAATCGGGGGAAAGTCGTGGGTGCGTGTTATACGCGATCCCCCCCAAAAAAGTGGCAAAAATATCGAGCAGCGCCGAAAAAGATCGAAGCGCCGCTGAAAAAGACAGAAACCCTGCCGAAAAAGACCGAGCCTACTCTTCGGCTCCGCTGACAGTCCCGCCTCCCTGCGCTTGCTCCCGAAACAGCAGGGAGGCGGGACTGCGAGCGGAGCTGAACAGTCGGATCGGCCTTTTTCGGAGGTGCTTCGGTCTTTTTCGGCGGTGCTTCAGTCTTTTTCGGCGTCGCTCGCGCGGTCTGTCTCGGCGACGGGAAATTTAAACATGGTCAAGGCTGCAAATGACGCTGGCAAGTTGCAAATGACGCTGGGCGGGCTGCAAATTACACTTAAATGTACGTTTTTTTTTTCCCTAAACTTCCCTCCTAAAACTTTTTTTCCTTAAAATGCCCTCCTAAACTTGGGGTGCATGTTATACATCGGTGCGTGTTATACGCCATTAAATATGGTACATGCATTTTAACAATGTATTTACCTAGTTGTCTGGAGTTTAGGTTTAGGATGAAAACATTTTCATTTAGATCATTCCTTGCCTAGTGGCCAATTTACTACAATTGCCAGTCTTACTACAATTATAATCATAGAATGCTAGTTTAACCTACTGTATATAAGGCCCTCTGTCTAGCAATCCCACTGAATGAAATTCATCTTGATACGTATCATGCCTCAAACTAAAATGTCAGATAACACAAAACAACAAACTGCAATGACCTACAAAGTAAATGAGGATAATTTACACAATTTCTAATAAATTTATTTTGGCTTTTTGCAACTAACATAGTGTATGTAAGATAGTACTCTCAAAATATTGCTGAAAGGACCTAAGCTCAGTTGAAGGTCATTGTTGCTGAGGCTGAACATGACACAAGTATCTTAAGCCGTCCATGCATTTCATTCAAAAATTTTGATTTTATGAATCTTCATTCAGTTTTACAATATTTATAGGGGTCAGATCAATGATTGTTTTCAACTATAGTGATGAAAAACAAAAGGAAGAAGCAGAAAGGTACATTTTAAATGACAGTTGTCAAGTCTCTGATGGCATTATCAAATGTAAAGCCCCATACACACGCGCGGATTATCCGAGGACCAGGTCCGTCGGATCATGTCCGTCGTACTTTGTCCGATGTTGGTTTTTGCGTACACACGGTCGGACAAAGTTGTCGGAAAATCTGATCATTCTGAACGTGGTGACGTTTGTTGCGTACGACGGGACTACGTAGAGGCTAGTAGCCAATAGCTTTGGTCTTGTAATGTGATCTGAGCATGCGTGGCACTTTGTCCGTCAGAATTCGCTACACACGATCGGATTTGGTGTGATCGGACTTTGTTGTCGAAAAATCTACCCAGCAGGAGATAGGACTTTGTCCGTCGGACAATCCGATGGAAACTGTCCGATGGTGCCTACACACGGTCGGATTTTCCGACAACATTGTCCGATAGGACAGAATCCATGGGAAAATCCGACCGTGTGTATGGGGCTTAAGATGTTTTTGTTGTAATTTACCAGTGTATGGCCAACTTATCTCAGAATAATGGATGTTGACTCAAATGCCAAATCCCTTTCATTGGAACCTTCTGTATTCACCTTCTCACCAATTTAACCAAAGGGCTGATTAGGTACATATGCAGTGAAAGCTTTGCTACCTTTTCTTTGTGAAAATAAATTGGAATTAGAACAGGTGTTTTCAAGCAGGAAGCAACCATTCCCTAATTATTTCAAGCAGCGGATAAGTTACTTGCAGCCCCCGTAAATACTTGCCTCACCCCAATCTCAGGCCAGTGCTCGGCACTCTGCAAAAGCTCTTCTTCCTTCTCCCAGCTCTCATAGGCTTGGCTGAGAGCAGCGGTAGATATTGGTTCCTGCTGCTGTCAGTCAACACCTGTAAGCAGAGAGGGGGGCGGTGCCGAACCAGGCTGTGTGCCTGACTCAGACTCTAGTGGTATCTTCTGTTATAAATGCCCCCTTAGCCTGTCAACGATAATGTGATTTGAGCCACGCATGCGCAGCTCTCATTACATTTAGCGGCCGCTCTGTGTGCAGCAGCAAGGTGACTCCAATGCGCATGTGTGGGAGTGACTTTACCACAGCCTGGCCATTCAAGTGGTTACAGGTTGAGAAACCAGATGGAAGACTGAGAGAAGAGAGATGCACCGGGGCCAGGAGGAGCTGTGACACAACAGTGCTGAAGAGCTCAGTTTGCAGGTAAGTCTGTTATAATGCACTAGTGGCATAATGGCACATTATGACTTAAACATGCAGGGGGATGAGTGTTTTTACTTTTAAAATTTATTTTACTACTGCTTTAGGCCTGGTTCACGTGTATGCAGGTTGGCGGCCCACATTTTCACAGGCACAGCAGCCCATTAATTTGAATAGGCTGATGTGCCTGCTTTTCCCACAAAAAAAACTAAAAAAAATTGCAGTGGCCTTAAAATTGCCTCATGTTTTTGCACCATATGACTTCCCTACGGTTCCTGCGCACACAAACATGCTGCTTTTTTAGATGCGTGGCCATGCATCTAAAAACACAGATCATTTGCGGGTGCAGGAACCACAGGGAAGTCATATGGTGCAAAAGCATGATGCAGTTTTAAGGCCACCACCTCTTTAAAATGCTGCATGCACCTTTTTTCTGTAGGAAACACAGACACGGCAGCCCATTCAGCCCATTGTGCTCGCGCAAACCCACATACACTATGTGGACTAGGCCTAAGGATAAGCCCATCGAGCAATGTTGTGTTTTACTGTGTGTGGAAGATGATCATGTACTGGTCTGGTGGCCCATGCTGCTCTCTAATTAATAACAGCCATCAGGGTTTCAGAAGTCACTTCTACCTATATGGGGAGAAAAAGGACCTAACTGGTCCTGGCCAGTCGAGCTCTGCTCACCATCCACTCAACAGTGCTGCCACTCCCACTCCTACCCCGAGGCCTCCTGAGTCACGATGTACATGGCATGGGGCGGGGTCAGAGCATCAGTGGAGCTCACGGCCCCACCCAATCCTTGCTTGCTGGAAAAGCGCTGCTGCCTGTTACCTGTGTACCATGGAGTGGGGTCAGAATGTCAGTGGAGCTCATGGCCCCGCCCATTTCTTGTTCACTGGGAAAGTGTCACTGACTGTGTGGACTGTGTACAGTGCACCCAGCTGTTCTGCAACACTGATGGGGCTCCAAATTTGCACGCAGCACGGGCTCAAGGGGCAGCTGCTTTGGGCCACAAATCAATGAGTGGGCCCCAGGCAGCTGCCCCTTTTGCCCTGCATTAAAGATGGCCCTGGCCTGAATAGATGCAAACAGTCTGGCTCGGGAGCAAGTCTACATGAGTTCTCCAATGGGAAGCTGCTGGGGGGGGGGGGGCTGGAGCTCCGGCGGGGGACCCGAAAAAAGAAGGATCAAGGCTACTCTGTGCAAAACTAATACACAGAGCAGGTAAGTATACATTATTTTTTATTTTAATTTAAAACAATTTTAACCTTTAATATGACTTTAACTATTACCCACCCCCTCTCTTTCTGTTTTAAATTTGACCAAGAAGAAGGATGTGCTTGCCAAATTGTGAAGCAAATTAAAAAAATAACAAAAGGCGTTTGTTTTTTAACAAACTAATGTTAGATTTTGATTGTAGACTTCCTTGTACTATGTGTGTACCTAGTGATCCTACCAGTATGAGTTTTGTTAAGACCTTTTAGGGTGATAATGCTACCTAGTGATAACCTATGCAGGAGCAGTGTTCATAAATTAGGATGCAGCCTCCCCTTGTTGTCTACAAACTTGCGTATAGATGCACAGCATACTTGCACATACAGTTTAGTTCATGACTACAAGCACAGGTTTATGAACACCAACTAATAACAGCTGAAGGGGACATAGAATGAGTGGTCCCATGAAAGCTGGCTGCAAAATTCATATATGCAGCTGAGTAAGCAGCTTCAGTACCGGGCACAGATTCATGTTTTTATAGCTCAAAAAAAGGATATAAAGGATTTTAAAAAGTATCCTTCTACTCCTGTTTAGGATATTTAATGTATTCATTTTTAAGAGTTTAGTTATATTTTATGGGATGACAGCCCCAGAGCATGCACTCTTAAACCCTAAACTGCAACAGCAGCTCTTGTATTTCTTTCTTGACAATTTCCACCTAAAGATATTAACTTTAAAAAGACCCTGCCACTAATCTACTTGCTTACTATGCTTACTTGCAGTGTATTTTATTCCCATAGATATTTTTTTATTCACTTGCAATGTGCCATTAAAATTGCTTAAAAAAAATTGATTGGTCAGTTCTCTAGTACAGCGCCCTCCCTCCTTGCACATCATAGCCCTCCTCTTCTCTGGGAGTGTGCAATTACTCTCTGAGATGGTAGCTCTTCCATGTCTCATACCTCCATACACAAGCTTTTATGTAGCTGCTGGGGGTGGGAAGAAGGGGGATACTACATAGTGCACTTGGATACAAGAGGGAAGATTTATAGGTAGCAAGCGTAAAATACTTTAAGTGCACATAATCTCATGGTAAGATTTTTGCTTAAATTAATATTCTAGCAACAGGGTCTAGAAATAGTCTATCGACATAATAGAATTTTGTAAAAACTGAACATGGCCCTTTACAACACAGACCTTGAGTCAATCTTTAAAATCAGAGATATTTCCACTGGCAAATTTCTGCTTGAGGGTTTGGAAAATAAATATTCATATAATGTAGGCAGCAACTTTATATGATACTTTCATTCACTCAGACTTAGTACACATCCAGTGGTTATTCCTGCATGTGATTGTGCAGACAGCTCAAACAGAACAGCATCGCTTTAGCCTTGTAGTTATCATATTTACAGTTTGGCCAAGTTCTGTCAAGATCTAGTGTAGGGTGAGCAGAGTATATAAGTTTAGGATTTATGTTAGCCCCCGGTCACACCGGTACGACTTCAGGTATGACATGCAATTTACAAATTGTCCCTGGAGTAGCATCTCATGCACTTTCACCCCCTTCCAGCCCAGGCCAGTTTTCAGCTTTCAGCACTGTCACATTTTGAATGATAATTGCGCGGACATGCAACACTGTATCCAAACAAATTGTTTATAATTTTTGTCCCACAAATAGAGCTTTCTTTTAGGGGTATCTGATCACCACTAGGGTTTTTATTTTTTGCTCTCCAAATAAAATAATACAGAAAATTTTGTATAAAAAACGTTTTCTTTGTTTCTGTTACAAAACATTATAAATAAGTAAGTTTTCTCCTTCACTGATGAGGCAGCACTGATGGGCACTGATGAGGCAATACTGATTGGCGCTAATGGGCACTGATGATGAGGCACTTATATGCAGCACTGATGAGCACTGAAAAGACAGCACTGATGAGCACTGAAAAGACAGCACTAATGGGCACTGGTAGGTGGCACTGATGGGGGCACTGATGGGCACTGATGGGTTGTGCTGATAGATGGCCCTTATAAGTAGCACTTATTAGGAGGCACTGACCTGCATCCCTGATGGGCACAGAGTGCCATCCTAATGGGCACTGATTGGCATCTCTTGTGCGCTCACATGTTGGTCTCCAGTGGACATCCCTGGTGGTCTCCAGTGGGCATCCTTGATGGGTCTACACTGATAATCAATGCGCCAATTATCAGTGCAAACCCCCCCTGTTAGGAGAGAAGCTGATCTACTCTCATCCACTTGCGCCTGTCAGTGCGAGTAGCGGAAAAGCCTATAAATGGCTCTTCCTGGTTACCATATGATCAACTGTGATTGGACACAGCTGATCACATGGTAAAGAGGCTAAGTCATAGGCTCTTTACCAGGATCGGAGATGCGGTGTGTCAGGCTGACACACCACAGATCGGCTTATCCCGCTGGACGGCATATGACTCCCAGTCAGGATAATGAAAGCACTTTCTGGCCATCATTTTGCTATATGGAGGGTGGGAAGTGGTTAATAGATACGGTTTCAAGTAGTGCAATTTGAGAAGTACTGTAGTTCATGTATTACTTTTAACCACTTCAGCCCCGGACCAATTTGCAGCCAAAGGACCAGGCCCCTTTTTGCGATTCGGCACTGTGTCGCTTTAACTGACAATTGCGCGGTCGTGCGACGTGGCTCCCAAACAAAATTGGCGTCCTTTTTTTCCCACAAATAGAGCTTTCTTTTGGTGGTATTTGATCGCCCCTGCGGTTTTTATTTTTTGCACTATAAACAAAAATAGAGCGACAATTTTGAAAAAAATGCAATATTTTTAACTTTTTGCTATAATAAATATCCCCAAAAAAATATATAAAAAACATTTATTTTCCTCAGTTTAGGCCGATACGTATTCTTCTACATATTTTTGGTAAAAAAAAACGCAATTATCGATTATTGATTGTTTGCGCAAAAGTTATAGCGTTTACAAAATAGGGGATAGTTTTATAGCATTTTTATTAATATTTATTTTTTTATTAGTAATGGCGGCAATCAATTTATTGTGACTGCGACATTATGGCGAACAAATCGGACATTTTTGACAGAAATCATTTATACAGAAATCAGTGCTATTTAAATGCACTGATTCCTATGTAAATGACAGTGGCAGTGAAGGAGTTAACCACTAGGGGGTGGGGAGGAGTTAGTGTGACGTGTGTGTTTTTTTTTACAGTAGGGGGCGTGGCTGACGTCTGACGTCACTGATCGGCGTGTAGGAAGCGCGGGGAGAGGTTTGTTTACACAGATCTCTCCCCGTTCTTCAGCTCTGTAACCCGATCACGGGACACCAGCGGCGATCGGGTCCGCTTGTCCCGCGGCCGCGGTCACAGAGCTCCCCACCGGGTCGCGCGCGCCCCGCCAGCGGCGCACGTGCGACCCTACGGCTAGGCAATTAAAGTGGACGTATATATACATGGTTTTGCCTAGCCGCGCCATTCTGCCGACGTATATGTGCAGGAGGCAGTCGGGAAGCAGTTAAAGAACTTCAGCACAATTTCACTGCCATAGATTATAATGTAAATCATGCTGAAACTCGTACCTGTGTCTATATCAGCACTACTTGAGCCTGGAAGGAGTTAAATATTAACCCTTTGCTAGTTAAACTTTTGTTCATAACATCACTGTTCCTCCTTGTGACATGAACAGCCCCTCTCACTAAAGTAGCACTAAATTCTTATGAAATCATTACAAATTTCAAAGAAGTAGTGCTAAAGTATTAAATAATGGTTGAAGTCGGGCTTTAAATTTCACCAATTTAAATCATAACCGGTGTGACCGCAGGCTTGGGTTGGTGTTAGGGTCAGAGATTAAATGGGTTTGTTTATGTTTTGGGGTTATTTTATTTTTTATTGAGCAAGGTTATAGTGTTCCTGTCATTGCCTTCAAAAATTAAACCACAAATACTCTGTAAAAAAAGATTAGTTAACTGTCATGTCCTGGGGGCAGACAGATGCCTGGTCCTTCATTTGTGCACTGTGATTCCACTTGCCAGCTGCTACCACACTGCAGTACACAGTACTGATGGCCCTTCTTGGGACTTTTACACCCTTAAAGGAAACAGCTGAACATGTAGGTAATAAAATGAATTCATGCAATTTTACACTTTATTTGCTTCCAGCTTTATTTGTGTAAAAAAAAAAAAATATCCATAACAAAATGATAGTTTACGTAGTCATTTTTGTATTGTTTCAAAAAGGCATACTATTGGCTGGAAAGTCTGTCAGGTTCTAAAATAATTGTATGCTTCTCTACATCCAAAGAACTTTTGAGGTATTCTAATAACAATAAGTTAATTATTCTGCCTTGCTGTGTTTTAATATTAAAACATTCAACCTTCAGTCAGAAAGAAAATAAAACTGATTACTGATAAGTAGATTACTTAAAATATAAAGAAAAGTTAAAAAGTTGTTGCATAACTATTTTATAACTTTGGCTACCTGTAGTGTTACTATAATTTTACATAAGAATAAGAAGTCCGAAAATGCCACAAATTATGATATCAAGCCTGAAGCTAATATGGATAAGTAAGTTATCAAGCATGTTTTTTAATGCAGGTGTTTGTGGACTTAATTTACATAGTATGTTCTCCAAGTAGATGTTAAGCCCTGTATAGAATTACAAATAACATGTAATATGCCTGAGAGCTAAAATAAATTACTTTTG
The DNA here is from genome assembly GCA_028564925.1 of Lithobates sylvaticus. NCBI lineage: Eukaryota > Metazoa > Chordata > Amphibia > Anura > Ranidae > Lithobates > Lithobates sylvaticus. The sequence goes on from CM053029.1 coordinate 282,004,596, forward strand.
CAGTATGCACTTTCTTTTTCATATAAAGCCTTCAAAAAGGTTTTATGATATTATAAATTTAGATATACACACTTTATTGCCAAAAGTATTGGGACTCCTGGTTTTTGGGAGGTTAGGCAGATCAGGTGAGTATGAACTTTGTGCTCACCATTTAATATATTGCAGCATACCAATTCTTTGATGTGGTGGCTGCATTCTTTTTCCTTTTTAGACTTTCTTTATTTCTTTTATTTTCACCTATCCTGGCCAGTAAGTATGCTGTTTTTCAACAGAAAAAGCTCTCCGGCAAATTATATCAGTTAAGAGTGTTGACACAAACCATTTACCACAGACAGGGGTCCTTACAATGATCATCTTTTATTTATTTGTAAAAACTTTATCCCAAAAGAAAAAACAAATGCTGTTGTAACTACTTGTGTAACTGCAGTGTGAGCTAGAGTTTGGCTTCAATTTGTTGGTGTATATAAATCTTCTAGTCCTCCTAACTCTCCCTCCCCAGATAGCAATGCTGCTGTTTTCTGCACAACCTGTTTTCATGTTCTCATTCAAGCAGAGTGAAGGCATGCTAATAAGCAGGTGTGTTACTGGCCAGATCCCTAGGTGAAAATAGAGGAAAAAAGCTAAAAGAAAGAAGAAGGAAAAAAAAAAAACAAATGCAGCCAAATCTAAGCCTTGGTAAGCTGCAATATATTACATTTTTGGTTTTGTGTTTAATACCGCTTTAAATCGGTAGTAAAGTCCTTTTTATTTTAACCTATATGGAAGCTTATACTAAAGCTTACCTATAGGTAAAATAATGTCTTCTAAACATGCACCGTTTAGGACATATTTTCTCTCGTCACTGGCGCATGTACTCTGAAGGAACAACCTACCATTCCATCAGAGCACAGTGCCGTGGCCGTGACTCCTGCACGTGTGGGAGTGACGTCCATGGGGATTGGCCATTTAAGCTGCTAGATCCCGCAAATCCAAAAGGTAGACCAGGTGAAGATGGCAGACCTGTCAACGGTGCCAGCGCACCGCTGGAGGACTTTGTTCTAGGTTAAGCATTTCATGTGATGCATACTAGTACATTTTGCCATTGCCTTGAAGGGGATTTTTATTTTTAAATGCTGCGGTTTACTACCACTTTAACCACAAAGTGATGAACATGGAAATTATATAGTTTGGATAAAAGCATGTGAAGGGAGTATCACATCTCTTTCATTAAGTTTAACATAATAAACTTTCCAGGATCCTGGGCAATTTAAACTTAGCAATTAAATACTAAATATAAAGTTATAATGAAGGTGGATCCACTAATATAATTACTTGGAGATATAGCAAAACCTGGGCTTTTTAGTGGAGGATATAACTAACTTTCTAACCTTTTAAAATGGTTCTAAAGACTTCATGTGTTTCACCTTAATGCATTGTATGCATTAGGGTGAAAAACCTTCTGTGCTAAAGCCCCCCAGCCCCCTCTACACTTACCTGAGCCCAATCCAATCCAGCGATGTGCATGAGAGCAGTGGCCCTAGCGGCTTTCTCCCTCCTGCCTGGGCAATGGCTCCCGCTGCTATCAATCAAATGCTGTGCCGAGTAAGCAGGGGATGAGACCAAGCCGGCCACCTTGTGTCAATAGACACAGACAGGGTGGCTTGGGATTGAGCTTGCTTTGGTGCATCCATGTAAAGCAACATTCCATAGGGGCACTTGCCAAAATAAAATGATGGTTTAATCTCATTTCCCTACTGATCATTGAGATTACCCTACATGAAGGGGACCAATGAGAAAGTTTTGAGATGAAAGGTATACAGTGAACTTATTTTTTTACAGGGCAAATTGAGACTTGCATATACAATCAGTTTTTTCTATATATTTAGGTTCTGACATGCAGTTTTAACTTCATGTAACATCTTTTTTTCACAATTTGCTTCATCTGCAAACATTATTTAGGCCTTATTTAAGGCAGAGCAAAACCATGATAAAGAAAAAGGAAGGGAAAGGTAGCAGTGGTGTAAATTGTAAAAGAGGACATTTCATGTTTAGAAAAGGACAAGCGGTTGCCATCATCCTACAGATAGCATTCAAAGACACAATGTTATGGAGTGTGCTGAAAGTCAGTTCTGCTCATTGATTCTCATATGCCGCGTACACACGAACGGACTTTCCCGCGGGATTGGCGCCGGCGGACTTTTTGGCGCCAAAATTCCGGCGGACTGTTTTAAAATTATCCGCTGGACTTGGCAGTCCGGCGGACAATCCCGTCGTTAGTATGCTAGTCCGCCGGACTTTTGGAAATGAACGGACTTGCCGATCATCGGAAAGTCCATTTATTTAGAACGTGACTTCAGGTAGACGGGGCTAGCGAAGGCAGTGAATGCCACCGCGCTAGCCCCGTCACCTGGTATGGATTTAAAGGGAATCCCCACGCCGAAAAAACGGCGTGGGGGTCCCCCCCAAATCCATCTCAGACCCTTATCCGAGCACGCAGCCCGGCAGGCCAGGAAAGGGGTGGGGACGAGAGAGCGCCCCCCCTCCTGAGCCGTACCAGGCTGCGTGCCCTCAACATGGGGGGTGCCCTGGGGAAAGGGGGGCCGTGCGGCCCCCCCACCCCAAAGCACCTTGTCCCCATGTTGATGAGGACAAGGGCCTCTTCCCGACAACCCTGGCCATTGGTTGTCGGGGTCTGCGGGCGGGGGGCTTATCGTAATCCGGGATCCCCCTTTAATAATCCATAATAATGATCCCGGCCCCCCACCCTATGTGAATGAGTATGGGGTACGATGTACCCCTACCCATTCACCTAAGTTGTAAAGTGTAAAGAAAAAAAACACACAATTTTTTAAAAATATTTTATTGCACTGCTCCGGGGGTCTTCTTCCGTCTTGGGGGGTCTTCTCGCCGGACTCCTCCGCTATTTACCTAGCTCTTTTACTGAGCAGAGGAGCCCAGCTACCTTCTTCGTCGTCGCCGTCATCTGGGGGTCTCGATCCGCCTTCGGGGGTCTTCCGGGGTCTCTTCTGTTCTTGCCGCTGTCGCCGCTTTCTGCGCCGCCGCCTTCTTCTTCCTCTTCTTCTTCTTCTTCCGATGTTGACTCGACGCTCTCTCTGGCTGGAATGGCAGAGCCGCGCTGTGCTGGGACTTATATAGGGACAAGGGGACAGGGTCACCTGCTCATGTCACATGGTGACTCCGCCCCCCTATGAGGTTACAGTCCCAGCATCCTCCGGGACTGTGACCTCATAGGGGGGCGGGGTCACCATGTGACATGAGCATGTGACCCTGTCCCCTTGTCCCTATATAAGTCCCAGCACAGCGCGGCTCTGCCATTCCGGCCAGAGAGAGCGTCGAGTCAACATCGGAAGAAGAAGAAGAAGAATAAGAAGAGGAAGAAGAAGGTGGCGGCGCAGAAAGCGGCGACAGCGGCAAGAACAGAAGAGACCCGGAAGACCCCGGAAGACCCCCGAAGGCAGATCGAGACCCCCAGACGACGGCGACGACGAAGAAGGTAGCTGGGCTCCTCTGCTCGGTAAAAGAGCTAGGTAAATAGCGGAGGAGTCCGGGCGAGAAGACCCCCCAGTGCAATAAAATATTTTTAAAAAATTGTGTGTTTTTTTCTTTACACTTTACACCTTATGTGAATGGGTAGGGGGTAGGGCCCCCATGTTGAGGGCACGCGGCCTGGTACGGCTCAGGAGGGGGGGCGCTCGCTCGTCCCCACCCCTTTCCTGGCCGGCCGGGCTGCGTGCTCGGATAAGGGTCTGAGATGGATTTGGGGGGGACCCCCACGCCGTTTTTTCGGCGTTGGGATTCCCTTTAAATCCATACCAGGTGACGGGGCTAGCGCGGCGGCATTCACTGCCTTCGCTAGCCCCGTCTACCTGCAGTTACGTTCTAAATGAACGGACTGCTCCGTGTGTGGGCAAGTCCGTTCATTTTTAAAAGTCCCGCAGACTTTTTCCCGCGGATTGTCCGCCGGAGAAGTCCGGGCATGTGTGGACAAGTCACACGCTCGGAAAGTCCGGCGAAGCCCCGCTGGAAAGTCCGGCGGTTTGTCTGCTGGACTAGGTCCGGTGGACAAAGTCCGAACGTGTGTACGAGGCAATACAAGTAATAGAGCAACTGCAGGTGCTTACTCTCCCAATCTATGTTCACTTTGAATTTTCAATTAAGTGCATGGCAAAATTTAAAAATAAAAACAAATTTTCAATTCTGCATGATTGGATCATCAAACTGAATGCAGTTTTATCTTATTAACTAAATGCAAATTGAAAATTCTGTATTCCATTAGTAATACAACTTGCTGAGTCTTGTCAAGTACCAGATACTGTACAGTACAACAGTGTTCCATTAGTGTTTCAGTGAGCAGTCCCTGACCCAGAAGAAGTATGCAGATAAGGATTCAAGTCAAATCATAGACAAGTCTTGTTATACCCCATACAAACCGGCAGAAAAGGTCTGACGGTCTTCCCGACGGAGTTCCGAACCAACAGACTTGCCCACACACGAACGGACAAAAGTCCATTAGTTTTTAAACATGATAACGTACGACGGGACTAGAAAAGGAAGTTCAATAGCCAATAGCTGCCCTTGCATCATATTTGGTCTGTCGGACCAGCATACAGAAGAACGGTTTTCCCGATAGGAGTTGATTCCGTCGGAAAGATTTAAAACATGTTCTATTTCTAGGTCTGTCAGAATTTTTTTTTTGAAAAACGATCCAATCACCCCACTCACGATCGGAATATCAGACGGAATGTTTCCGTCTGACCTTTTCTGCCGGAAAGTCCAGTCGTGTGTACGCGGCATTACAGTGCATTGAAAAAGTATTCATACCCCTTGACATTTTCCACATTTTGTCATGTTACAGCCAAAAATGGCTTTATATTCACTTTTTATTTACTTGTGGTGAAATTACACTCAAAATAATGAAACCCCAGGATCATGATGTATCAAATTAGGTTTGGTCCAAATGTAAATTTGTAAACATTTTGAGCTTTTGTCCCCCCCCCCTTTTTTTTTTTTAGGGGTGGAGATAAGGGAATGGGCCTGCTTCCAGGCTTCTCCTCTTTTCATTATCCTCTTTTTTATTGTTGGTAATTCAGATGGCCCAGGAGAATCAAGAGTATATGCCGAGGTGAAGATTTACTTATGTATTTAAGTGTGTGTTAGAGGATAGATCCATTTATGTACCTAATGTATTTTTTATGTATTTATGTATACTTGTACTTTTATGAATGATTTGCAAATAGTTTTGCAAGGGTATGTAAGATTTTTCTTTGGATTGAGAACCTATTCTTAATTTTTACGACGGAAAACCTTTCTATCGGATTTTCCGATTGTGTGTATGCAATTCCGACACGCAAAATTCAGACGCATGCTCGGAAACTATTTGACGCAAAGGTGTTGTATGCTGTGGTGTTATTGACTGTTGGAATTTGGTGTGACCGTGTGTAGGCAAGACAGTTTGAGCGAAAATCTGTCAGAATTCCGACGGGAAAACCATCAGAGCTTTTTCCGACGAGAATTCCGGCCGTGTGTACGGGGCATAACACATGAATATGCTTTAATCTAAACCATTCCATTCCATTCTGGCTGTATGTTTAGGGTCGTTGTCCTGCTGGAAGGTGAACCTCTGCCCCAGTCTCAAGTCTTTTGCAGACTCTAACAAGTTTTCTTCTAAGATTGCTTGTATTTGGCTCCATCCATCTTCCCATCCACTCTGACCAGCTTCCTTGTCCCTGCAAAATAAGAAAGCATCCCCATAACATGATGCTGCCACCACCATGTTTGCGGTGGGGATAGTTTGTTCAGGGTGATGTGCAGTGTAAAGCCCCATACACACGCGCGGATTATCCGAGGACCAGGTCCGTCGGATCATGTCCATCGTACTTTGTCCGATGTTGGTTTTGCGTACACACGGTCCGACAAAGTTGTCGGAAAATCCGATCATTCTGAACGTGGTGACGTTTGTTGCCTACGACGGGACTACGTAGAGGCTAGTAGCCAATAGCTTTGGTCTTGTAATGTGATCTGAGCATGCGTAGCACTTTGTCCGTCGGAATTCGCTACACACGATCGGATTTGGTGTGATCGGACCTTGTTGTCAAAAAATCTATCCAGCAGGAGATAGGACTTTGTCCGTCGGACAATCCGACGTACACTGTCCGATGGTGCCTACACACGGTCGGATTTTTCGACAACATTGTCCGATAGGACAGAATCCATGCTAAAATCCGACCGTGTGTATGGGGCTTAAGTTTTCTGCCACACATAGCATTTTGCTTTAAGGCCAAAAAGTTTGATTTTAGTCTCATCTGACCAGAGCACCTTCTTCCACATGTTTGGTGTGTCCTCCACATGGCTTCTTGCACACTGTAAACGTGACTTCTTATGACTTTCTTTCACAAATGCCTTTCTAGACACTTTCTTCTTCTTGCCACTCTTCCATAAAGGTCAGATTTGTGGAGTGTATGACTAATAGTTGTCCTGTGGACAGATTCCCCCACCTGAGCTGTGGATCTTTGCAGCTACTCCTACTAAGTTACCCTGGGCCTCTCAGGGGCTTCTCTGATTAATGCTCTCCTTGCCTGACCTGTCAGTTTAGGTGGATGGCCATGTCTTGGTAAGTTTGCAGTTGTGCCATACTCTTTCCATTTTCGAATGATGGATTGAACAATTCTCCATGAAATGTTCAAAGCTTGGGATACTTTTTTATAACCTAACCCTGCTTTAAACTTTTCCACAAATTTACCCCTGACCTGTCTGGTGTGTTCCTTGGCTTTCGTGATGCTGTTTGTTCACTAAGGTTCTCTAACAAACCTCTGGGGGCTTCACAGAACAGCTGTATTTATACTGAGATTAAATTACACACAGGTGGACTCTATTTACTAATTGGTGACTTCTGAAGGCAATTGGTTCCACTAGATTTTAGTTAGGAGTATCAGAGTATATGGTGCGGAATACAAAATGCACACCACACTATTAAGATATTTATTTGTTAAAACATTGGTAAACCATTTATCATTTTCCCTCCACTTCACAATTATGTGCCATTTTGTGTTGGTCTAGCACATAAAATCCCAATAAACTACATTTACATTTTTGGTTTTAACAATTTCAGAAAATGTCAAGGGGTATGAATACTTTTTCAAGGCACTGTATATCCTATAACATCCATACTTACAGTATTTGTATGTTGTGTATACCATATAGGCAAATATGACAAATGCAATAGGCAATACAATTGCATCAGCTATTATATGACTTTATCTGTGCTTCTCAGAGGGAATTCATAAGAATGTATATGTAAATTGTGATATCAAAGGAAGCGTGTTAAATACCTAAGGCCTGACATTTATGTTGACTCTTCAACACTTGATAAATATGAACTTATAAAACCATGGCTTTATATTCACTTTTTATTTACTTGTTGTGGTGAAATTACACTCAAAATAATGAAACCCCAGGATCATGATGTATCAAAAATAGGTCAGAAATGTTTGCTAGACATGTGCAATTAGGCTTGGTCCAAATGTAAATTTTTGTTCCCCCCCCCCCTTTTTTTTTTAGGGGTGGAGATAAGGGAATGGGCCTGCTTCCAGGCTTCTCCTCTTTTCCATTTCCTCTTTTTTATTGTTGGTAATTCAGATGGCCCAGGAGAATCAAGAGTATATGCCGAGGTGATGATTTACTTATGTATTTCCTCGTCAAAGATTTTTATTTCAATTTCAAACAAGAAACAGAAACTTTAAACAATAAAAAAAAAGGAAAAAGAAAATAATAGAAAAAAAATAAAAATTAAGATACAGTACATATATTCAATTACATATATAGTAGTTCTTGGAGATAGATAAGCATAAATATTAACATGAATAATATATAATCTAAAAAGTATATTAATGTGTTAGAAGTCAGAAGCAGTGACAAAAGCCTAATTAGTAGTGTTTCATGTATACAAAGAGTAGCCCTGAATCACTTCTAAAGCCGTTATGAATTTGCCTCCAGACCGCTTTGCCACCCCCTATGGGTACAAACTGTGGCAAAGCGGGGGCAATTAAATATAACAGGTATTGCCTTAAATAAGGGAATACTGAGAATATAGAGGCGATAATATAATGCTAGGAAGAATGCATATAAAGTGACCGAGGTCGCAATCATACTGGTTGCAGCGTACTTCTAACTTCTATTTAGGTAAATAAAAAGAAAAAAAAGGGGGGGAAGAAGGGAAAGAAGGAAAGGGTTTCTCGAGGTGGTGATCTGCGTGTCATAAAGGATGTTGTAGTTTATCCGCTAAAATAATTGGTAAACTATTGAGGTAACAATAATGACTGGTCAAAGTCCGATGGAAGATAATGTTTTACCCAGGGTTGCCAAATATGCTTAAATTTGATGATATTATTATCTTCTATGGCTGACATTTTAGCATGGGTCAATGCTCTATTCATCCTGTGCTTAGCTTCCGCTACAATTAAAGTTTTGGATTTCCAAGCTTTGGCTATAGTTTGTTTAGCGGCAGTACTAAGCTGGAGAAATAGTTTAAATTGCGGGTGCGTTAGTGATGGAGGTTTTAGATTCAAAAGAGCCAAGGCTGGATCTATGGGTATAGGACATTCAAGGGCTTTTGAAGCCAAGGCAAAAATATTTTTCCAGAATTCTACGACCACCGGGCATTGCCACCAGATGTGGAAATGGGTACCTGGGGTCGGGCAACCTCTGAAACAGGTATTAGGATAGGTCGGGGTAAATTTGGCTATTCTGGCCGGTACCAGGTACCATCTAGCTAATACTTTAAAGTTGGTTTCAATAGCATAGCAATTTGAGGAAGAGCTTTTAGTGGCTTGCCATATATTGGACCAGTCATTAGTGTCAATAACTCTGTTCATATCTACTGCCCATTTATCAGCATAAGAGGGTAATACATTATTAGGAAGAGAAGTGAGTTTTTGATATATCAGGGAAATAACCCCTCTAACATGTGGGTCACTTTTACATATTCGTTCAAATTGAGACATTTGATTAAGTGATGTGCCAGTATTTAGAAGAGGAGTATAGAAATTTTTGATTTGCAGGTATCTGAAGGTTTCAGATCTTGAGAGTCCGTGAGTATCGCATAATGTCGGGAAATCCAGGATATTGGAATTATTACATATTTGGTAGAATCGAGATAAATTTAAGGAGGACCAGGCAGAAAATGATTTCGGATATCTCCAGGCTGGGTAGAAGGCTGGATTCCCGAGGAAGGATAGAAGAGGGTTATGTGGTGATTGAAGGTTGGCAGGTTTACCAAATTTGTCCCATATTGTTAAGGAGTGTTTCGTAATGGGATTAGAAATATGTGTGCGATCTGTGGGATGAATCCATAGTATATTCGCAATAGAGATTGGGTCACAGTCTACCGATTCAATAGACACCCAAAGGGGTGTTTCTACTGTTGAGTGATATTTCGCAAGAATTGAGAGCTGTGCAGCAGAATAGTAGGAAACAAAGTTTGGTAAACCGAGCCCACCCCTCAATTTACTAAGATATAATGTGGTCATTGGTATCCGTGGTTTAATTTTCCCCCAAATGAAGGCCAAGACTCTACGTTGTATTATTCTAAGGAAATATGCAGGTAGTGGGATAGGTAAAACTCTGAACAAATATAAAAATTTCGGTAGGATTGACATTTTAATTGCATTGATCCTTCCTAACCAAGATAACGGTAGGGAAGACCATTGTTTCAAGTAGTTAGTGACTTGTTTCAATAAAGGGAGGTAATTAACTCTAAATAAATCTTTGAGTGAAGTTGTGAGATGAACACCCAGGTATGGTAACTGGTTAGTAACCCAGTGAAATGGCAAGGTAGATTGGAAACGCAAAAGGTCAGTATGTTCTATAGATATATTAAGCACGTTTGATTTAGTTGGGTTAACTTTAAGGCCAGAGACTGTAGCAAACATGTCCAATATGTTCAATAAATTTGGAGCAGATATATGTGGATGAGATAAGAATATGAGGATATCATCAGCAAAAAGACACAGCTTATGTTGATAACCACCTAATTCAATTCCCTTAATATCATGATTGCTCCTGATTAATTGTGCCAATGGTTCGATAAGGAGAGCAAAAAGCAAGGGGGATAGGGGACACCCCTGTCTCGTACCCCTACTAATGTTCATCATAGCAGATTTATATCCGGCATATTTGATGTATGCTTTAGGGTTATCGTACAGCGAGGAGATCCATTTAAGAAAATGATCCCCAAATCCCCATTTTTGTAACGTATACTGCATATAGGGCCAAGTGACTGAATCAAACGCCTTCTTAATATCTAGAGATATAAGGCATGAAGGGATGCGTCTAGTTTTAGCTGCGTTTATGAGTAAAAGGGGGCGTCTGATGTTATCACCTGCCTGTCTCTTTGGCATGAAGCCAGTTTGATCACGATGTATTAATTGACCTATAGTTTCATTAAGGCGGGTAGCTAGTATCTTAGCTAGTAGTTTTATGTCAAGGTTGAGAAGGGAAATAGGACGATAATTTGACCAAGAAGTAACGTCTGAATGTGGTTTAGGAATCATCACTATAATGGAGGTGAGTGTTAGTGTACGAAAGGAGTGGTTTTCAAGGATAGAGTTGAAGGCTCTGGTTAGAACAGGCGCTAATATGTGTGAAAACTGCTTATAGTAAAGTGCCGAGAACCCGTCTGGACCTGGTCTTTTATTAAGTTTTAAGTGATTGATTGCATTCAGGACTTCCGGGGTAGTTATATGGCGTTCAAGGTTGTCACGTTGTAATTGATCTAGGGTGGGGAGGTTAATATTAGAAAACATGGTATCCGCTTTTGATGCATCGAACTGCTGGCATGAGGAGTATAATTTAGATAAGTTGGAGTGAAAAACTTCGAGTATTTTAAGTGGATTGCTTGTGTAACCGTCACGAGTAGTTTTGAGTCTGAAAGAGGACTGCACTTTTTGTATCGTTTTTAAACTGCGTGCCATGGGAGTGACAGGTTTGTTAGCTTTGAGATACTGGATATGCTGGCGCTTACTTATTAATTTGTCGGCCGAGTCAGTTAAAAAGAGATCTAGGTCTAGTCGTGCTTTATCTAATTTCGTATGGTTATCAGCAGTCGGAGAAGATTGGAAGTTTGAGTGACATGTGTTGAAAGCAGTCTCCAATTTTGCAAATAAAAGTTTACGTTCTCTTTTAAGTGTAGATGATAGACGAATAAGATTACCTCGCATAACAGATTTGTGGGCTTCCCACAATGTCAGGGAAGAAACATCTTCTGTGTCATTAAAGGAGATATAGTCAGATAGTGCTTGCTCAATCAGCAATTTGTGGGATGGATGTGTTAGTAGGGTATCATTAACGCACCAAGTTGTATCGTGCGATCTGGGTATAGTGGAGGCTAGGGTGGTGAAAACTGCACAATGGTCTGACCATGGTATTGGGATAATTTTAGATGAAATTACTTCTGGTAACATACTAGATGGAACTATAATGTGGTCAATATGGGAAAATGATTTGTGTGGATATGAGTAATGTGTGTAGCGTCTATTAGTAGGATTAAGTTCTCTCCATGTGTCTACCAATTTGTGAGCTGTAAGCAGGGGCTGTAGGGACACCTTAGCGGAGTTCAAATTGGGGGTAATTGGGGATTTGTCAAGGAAGGGGAAAACCGTAGAATTGGAGTCTCCACATAGAACTAATGTACCGAATTTATGTGTATCAATAAGTTGGAAGAGATGAGACATAAAAGCAAGTGGTCGCTTATTGGGGGCGTAATAAGAGACCACCGTAATGGGAGCATCAGCGAGGTAACCAGTAATCAAGATGTATCTACCTTCTGGATCGTTCAATTGTGACACAAGGGTAAATGGAGTGTTACGGTGAAAACCTATACGAGTACCGAGTTGCTTAACGGAAGCAGAGGAAGCATAAAATTGAGGGTAAGTGGAGGAGAGGAATTTTGGATATGCTTTATCTATAAAGTGGGTTTCCTGCAAACATATAATATGGGCTTTTTTAGCATGAAAAGTGCGCATAGCTTTAGAGCGTTTGTGGGGAATATTAAACCCTTGTACATTTAAAGACAGAACATTTATAGGGGCCATGACATCAAAATAAACAATACTATGAGAGTAAAAACATAACTTACTACTAGACATGCGATCACCACCTGGGGAGGGAAAAGGATAAAGATAACAAAAAAAGAAAAAGGCAAAATAGAAATAAAAAAATCGGTCAACCCCTTTATAATAGCATATTAGTAATAAGAAAAAGTGGCAACATAGGGTGAGGGAACGTCTACGAAACATATTCAGTATGTTCCGAGAGGTTCCAACGCCATCCGCAGGGACCCGCATAAGCCTGGCGGGTAACTGGAGATGGAACAGGGGGCTGCAAGAAATTCCTGAGGGAGGAGTAGCACTGGAGGACCACAGGTGTTATACAAAAAAAAAAAAAATTATCGATCAAAAGTCCGCTTTGTATAAGGACCTAAAAGAAAATAGCGTATAAGAATGTTACTATTTAATTGTTAGTATATAAATCAAAAATGCGTGTTATAGTGGAGATGAGAAAAAAAAAAAAAAGAGGAAAATGTTAGGGATGGATACAAAAACAATGTGACTTAGGATGTCTGTTGGAAAAAGAAGCGTCAAGTTTCGGCGGATAATTTCCTTATGGAAATTGGAAATTGGTGTGGAAGTGTTGGGAATTTTTAATTTTTCAACCAGCAATTAATGCTGGTAGTGAGTAATAGCAGGACAGACTAGATTGTTGTTTCAGTCCATAGAATCCTCGTTGGAGGTAGACAGATTTTCAAAGCGACCACGCTTGGGTATATGAAGTAGAGAGGATGAAGAAGCCCCTGTGGAGGTTGTCGTCGTCTTTTGTTGAGGAGATTTTGAGGCTGGACGTCTACGAGGGTGATCATGTGGTGTGGGCCTGTCAGCGATGCCCATTTCAACCAAGGCCGATTGCAGGTCTTCAGGGGATCTACAGACATATTTAGCTTCCAAAAAGGAAAATCTTAGGGAAAAAGGAAATCCCCAATGGTAGGGAATATTATGTTGTTGCAGGATTAGTAGCTGGGATTTCATTGCACGTCGTTTAGCAACTGTGAGGGGAGATATATCGGCAAAAAGTTGATATGTGTGGCCCTGAAATTGCAATGAGTCTTTGTCCCTGGCAGCCGCCAAAAGTTGCTCTTTGGTTCTATAGTAGTGAAATTTAGCAATTATATCTCTCGGAGGACCGTTTGCTTTGCGGGGGGCTAAGGCTCTGTGGACTCTATCCAGTTCCAATCTTTCCACAGGTATACCAGGTAGTAGTTCCTGAAATAACGCTGTTATAGTGGCCGGGAGATCTAGGATAGTTTCAGGAATTCCTCTTATTCTCAGGTTCGAACGTCTGTCCCTATTTTCCTGGTCTTCTAAACGTGACTGTAATAAAAGATTTTCTTCTTTAAGTGTTTCAAGCTCTGAGGTGTTTTGCTGTGTAGAGCTATCTAGGTCATCCACTCTAATTTCTAACTCAGCTGTTCTCTGTCCCAGCTCTCTAATCTCCTTAGTCAGTTTGTCTGTAATTCTATCTGAAGTCTTTTTCAGGGCTTTGTTCAACATATTTTCAAATATTTTAAACATATCATCATTTTTTCCATGTTGTGGAAACTCAGTATCAGAATCAGTGCCGGCAGCTTCCTCAGCAGACTGTGAGGGCGCTGTATTACATCTCTGTGTGCTTGCCTGTGAGGAGATAGCGGCCGCCATTTTCAGAGACTGCCTGGCCGGCGCCGTTTTTGATAAGGATGCCTTAATTTTGGATTTGGGGCCCCGCAGGACCATTCTAATATCACCTGGGGTCTAGATGGGGCTCGTGGAGCTGTTTTGTACCGATCGCAGTACCGCTGGGACCCGTAGTCCTCCGGCTATCTCCTCCCTCGGAGCGGAGCTCTAAGTCAGGACGTCCGCCCGCTCAGGCATCCGCGCATGCGCCCGATTTACTTATGTATTTAAGTGTGTGTTAGAGGATAGATCCATTTATGTACCTAATGTATTTTTTATGTATTTATGTATACTTTGAAAAGGTCTTGTACTTTTATGAATGATTTGCAAATAGTTTTGCAAGGGTATGTAAGATTTTTTTAAATGTGGAAAAATTTAATAAAAATAATTTAAACACAACATTTTTGGTTATTCAGAGATTTGGATGTATCCAAATCAATAAAGGAAATAGTAACACATTTTGTTAAAATTCGTTTAGTTTCCTTTCATTTATTCATTTTCCAATGAATTTAAAATTTTCAGAATTGGTAGAAAAGTAATTGACTGATTAAAATTCTGCATGAAGTATAGCTGGTTGTTAAGGAGTGGGCCGGAAAGGCGGCTGCCGCATCCTTAACAACCAATGATTTATCAGCTGTCAGCGGGCTTCCCCACTGAGAGCTGAAATGTGAACAAAGGAATGCCGGTAATAGAAAATTTAGAAAAAAAATAGCGTGAAGTTCCCCCAATGCATACCAGGGCCTTCAGGTCTGGTATGGATTTTGAGGGAAACCCCACGCCAACATGCATTCCCCAGTCGGTGACGTCTCAAAGGGGTGGGGTCATCCACTGACGTCATCGGGTGACTCCTCCCCTTACCTATTTAAGAAATGTTGGACACCAGAGCAGGCAGTTGGCTGGAGCATTCAACGAGGCTGGAGGTTTTTCTTTTTTTTAGGGTCTGGTGGTGTTGATTGATTGATGATGGATCTGCATTGGGAGGACATTTAAAAAAAAATGTAATTAAGGAATTGTCAAAAACTTGTGTTGTGTATTCACTTTTTACACTTTTTTTGTGAATGGGTACGGGTACCATTGTACCCCATCCTCATTCACATGGGGGGGGGGTGGGATCTTGTTAAAATGTTTACATTTTGATGAGGGGGACCCCACGCCATTTTTTTCCAAATTTTATATTGCCGGAATTTTTTTGTTTACATTTCAGCTCTCCACGGGGAAGCCCGCTGACAGCTGATAAGTCATTGGTTGTTAAGAACATGGCAGTTGGCTTCCTGGCCTGCTTCTTAACAACCAGCTATTATTCACACAGAATTTTAATCAGTCGATTATTGTGCAACCAATCTGAATCTGAATGGTTTGCAAATTTGAACTTTCGTTAGAAAATGAATAAGTAAAATTACATTAAACAAAACAAAATTAAACTAAACTAATTCTGAAACGAATCAACAAAACAAAATTAGTAAAATAATGAATCTATCTGAAATGAAACACATTTTTCCATTCTGCACATGTCTAATGTTTGCCCATATATTTCTATATATTTCTTTTGTGACGGGTATTTATTAAACATTTTCTTTTATTATTTTATATTTTCCAAAAAAATAACATTGAGAGGGCAATGCTTTATACTTTTATCTCAATCTAGAATATAGTTTGCATGTACTGTACATCTAAGAATCTATAAAGTGAACGTTAACCCTAACAAAGAATGGCCCTATTTTGCTCCCTATTGGTTTGTTGCATGTGTACACATTCTGTCATCTCAAAGAGTCTAACTAGCACTCCTAGTTCTTATCATGGATTACTGAATAATTTTGTCTCTAAGTTTGTTAAGACAGGGGAGTGGGAGGGTTTGAGTAGTTTAACAGAAGATAGCTTGGCAGGATTTACACCTCTCAGTCCATAAATATTCTGTGTGTTGTCAGCTCATTATAAGCTGAGTGTGCATTTCTGAAAGGTTTGCTGGTATTTTTTGTACATGCAGGGTGAAGGGGATAAAACATGGGGAAATGTGCTTGTATTTCTAAGATGTATGCCAAGTGCACTTATTTTTTATTTAGTCCTGACATACACTTTAAGTAAGCCTAATCCCTTACCTCCTGTAATTCAAGAAAAAGTCGGAAAACGCTTTTAACATGTGGGTACGTTTAGCCAAGTTACAAGATAGAGTGTAGAGGGTCCTTCTATGACAGGGAAAGGTATCAGTGCTTGTTGCCCTTGATAAAGAAAAGTTCCCTTTAGGTTTTCCTAACATTTCCATTCCACCATCCCAATATTTATTTCTGTTATTGTGGGAATATAAAAATAACAGCTTAAGAAAGGTCTTTTGATACTTCCATTCCCTTTTTATGAGTGGCCCATAAGGCTGTTTTGGCTGTTCACTTGATAGAATTAGCCACCACTAGAAAACGCCTTAAGATAGTAGAGATGAATACTCTCACCAGAGACTTAAATAGATTATACCATATACATGGCCAATTTCATTCCCCTTCGTCAAATCAATCAGGAACGGAGAGATCTTGATGCAATTTTATCTGAGCAGACCAAAAAAATAACTGAGGTGGTCCAAGGCACGTTTCCTTCTTCATAGTAATTCCACTTCTGCAATGTTTACAGGAAAACTTCACCAAACACTCCAACCATCACACGTGTATAAGCTTTAGAATATCCAATGGCACATGGGGGGTTATTTACTAAAGGGAAATCCACTTTGCACTGAAAGTGCACTTGGAGGTAAAGCCGCTGCAGATCCGAGGGGGACATGCAACAAAAATAAAAAACAGCATTTTAGCAAGAACATGATTGGAAGATAAAATCAGCAGAGCTTCCACTCCTTTTAGATCTACCCCTTAGATTTAGAGCGGCTGCAATTCCAAGTGCACTTTCAGTGCACTTTCAAGTGCACTTGTAGTGCAAAGTGGATTTGCCTTTCGTAAATAACCCCCATGTTGTCTCATCCTAAACAGGTTTTGCATTTTTCACATCTTACTACCAATCCCTCTTGTCCCCTCCCATGACCTGGTCAATGCCAGAGTCCAAGACTTGGTTGGATTCTCTGATACTTCCAATGTTATCAACTTAACAAATCCACAGTTTGGATTGCTCCTTGTACAGAAGAGAAGATTTTTTCCATCATAAAGTCCCGGAAACCCTCCAAGGTCCTAGGCCCAGATGGTTATATGGCCACATTCTATAAGAAGTTTTCAGGTATTTTAGTTCCTAGATTAGTTGGCCTATATAAACATATTCTCCAGGGTCATACGCTCCTGTAAGACATGCTGTATACTAACATGATACTGATCCCCAAATCTAACAAAGATCATACCCGCCCCCAAAACTATAGATCTTTATCAGTTATCAATAATGATTTAAAAATATTTGGCTGCTTGTTAGATGATTGCCTAGTGCCCAGACAAATCACAGACAATATCCCCCTTGCTTCCAATATCATACAAGACTCCAATCTTTTTTTAATCCAGTCCTATTACTTAGCCTTCATATACACAAGGCATTCAATAGTGTCTTGTGGACATAAGTAGAACATATCCTCACTAAATTTGGGTTAAGATAATATATGCATGGTTTTCAGGCATTATACCATAACCCCCATACACTAATTATTTACCTGTTTGTTTCTCTGAATATTTCCATCTTGGACATGGCACATGGCAGGGCTGCCCACTGTCACCATTGTTTTGTCCCTTGGAGATATAACCCTTTGGCCAGAGCTATAAATAATGACCTGAGGGTTATTTGAAAGGAGATCATGAGTTTAAATTGAGTATGTAGGCAGATGATGTGCTAATGTTTTTGTCAGACCCAAAGGTATCCCTTCCAAACCTAGTGGCTATTCTGAGGGTGTTTCAGGATCTCACTGGTTTGGAAGTTAATCTTTTTTAAGTGTGCAGCACTCAGAATCAACTTACCTCAATCCTTGATATCTAGTATTAGAGATAACTTTGGCTTTACAATTTTGGATGGTTCTCTGAATGGAGCAGTGGCATGCCTCCCCTATACAGATACCTTGGCTCCAGTTCAAAATCACCTCACATCACCCCTATTACCTTACAGGTGTATTGAGGTCAGCTTCCATATTCCCTAGAGATGTAATCCCTTTGAATAGTGTAGTATGCCAAACATTGCATTTATGGGCAATACACTGGCAAAATTATAAACTGCGCTCTACTACACCTCCATTGTTTTCCTACTTGGGGGATTTAGGCTTCATCTCAGCCTTTCAAGCCACCACTGATTTTCCAGGGTGGGAGGGAAATGCCCCAATAATAGGGGGTAATTTCAAAGATATATGGTTAGTTAAATGGGCTATATCTCCCGGATAAATCTAACGCCATGGTGATATGAGAAGCAGAGATAGGTCAAGAGTTTTGTATGGATGATTGGATAGAGATGCTTTGGAATATGCATAAATGCAGGGCATCAACAGTTCAAGTCCTGAGCTACTAGCCAGGCCTCAAGGATTACTCGCCACCAGTTGCCCCAACCAAACCCTACCCTGCCCCACCCCTAATCCCGCCTAAATTATCTCATGAAATGACACTTAAATGTTTTATACAGAATTAAGTTACAAAAATAAATATTAACAACAGCATTATCAGTGCCACTCATCACAGCCTCACCTGTGCCCACCATTGCAGCCTCACCTGTGACCATCATTGCAGCCTCACCTGTGCCCATCATTGCATCCTCACTGTGCCCACCATTGCAGCCACACTGTGCCCACCATTGCAGCCTCACTGTGTCCGCAATTGCAGCCACACTTTGCCCACCATTGAAGCCACACTGTTCCCACCATTGCAGCCTCACCTGGGCAGAGGAAGAGAGGGGGATCATGACTAGGGGAAGAGCTTACATTCGCTCGCTGTCACACACAGCCCCACCTCCTCCTGACCCAGAGCCTGTGATAAGCAGAATGCATCCCAGCATTGGACCCGTATTCTGTCTATCACAGGTGCAGGTCAGGAGGATGTGGGGCTGTGTGTGACAGCGAGCAGAGCGGAGACAACTGTAATGTAAGCTGTTACAGCGTGCTATCCGCGCTCTGTGATCCTGTGGCTTTCCTCTTCCTCCATGCTCTCTTCCCCGCGATCACTGGGAGAACAGCTCCTGATCAACTCCACCCACCGGCGGCAAAATGCGAGTAGGCGAGTGAAAAATTTGAGGGCTGCATAAATGTTCACGTTCTATGACCATTAAAAGAGAAGTATGTTTTTTTTTATTATTATTCATACTTACCCCTGTGGAGGGAGCATCAGAGCGATGCTGCAGCTGTCCCCCCTGTTTCTGCACTGAGAACCAAGCCACCTAACACCGGGGATGGCTCGGTTCTCACAGACCCCGAGAGGAAAGCTGCTGACTTTCAGTCATCGTCTCTCCTCTCCCTGTTTCTCTACACTCATTGGAGCGCTGAGCTGTAGAGGGGCGGGGAGAAGCTGTCTCAGCGTCTCAGCAGCTCACTGAGATACTGAGACTGCCATCAATCAAGGCAGCTGGCAGATCCAGATTTGGAAGTCCAGATGATGAGCTGCCTCAATTGATGGCAGTGACGTCAGCGGAGAGCGGACTTCAGAACGCTCTCCACTGAAAACGGGTCACAGTAGTGCAAAACATATTGACCCAGAGGAGAAGCCCAGCCTAAAAAGCTCAGGCTGGACTTCTCCTTTAAGGAAATGGTGGTAAAGCTCCATACGAGATAATTTGTTACATATGATAATGATGTTTTATGATGTTGCATATGATCTTTCTTAATATTCCAGATACCTGCTTTAGAGGCCCCGATAGAGCCACATTTCTCCATATTTTCTTGAGCTGCCTAGTCCTTAAACCACTCTGGCAACCGGCAGCAAAGTGGCCCAAATCACTGGGACTCAATTAATACTGACCATGCTAGTGTGTTTACTGTTTGCTTCTTTACCAGACATACCCTTTTCCAAATCATACTCTCTATAGTGCCATTCTATGGGCCATAGCCCTCAATTGATGTACCTCTGCAGTTCACTGGTCTCAGATGTTACACCAAATGGAAGCTATTAGATTGATGGAGCACATATGTAATACTAACATATAATCACACACATAGGTTGGACTTGATGGACTTGTGTCTTTTTTCAACCTCACCTACTATGTAACATTCATCATACTAGTATGGATAATATGCCTATATTTGAACGTAAAAGGGAGATATAGTCTTTATATTGAACTCTACTGGTAAAGTAGTAGTTATTGACTGTGATGTAATTGATGAGGACAATGCTTTCCTTTATTACTGTTTACTTACCAATAATACACCTACATTTAGTTGGTTCCTGTTATTGTTACAGTTTTGTCTTTGTATAGACATAGTTATTATACGTGCTTGCAATTTGACTTATACATCATTTGTTCCTCAGAGTCTGAGCCTTCTACATGCATACTATTTGATGTCTTTTATATGCTGTCTCTCCTGGATTGTATTGTTATTATACCTCTCAATAAAATAGTTTGCATTAAAAAAGAAATGTCTTTTGTCATTATATTATAAAATTGATTTTGCGCTCATGTGCAATAAATAAATATAAATAAAAAACACTGTCTTAATCAATAAATACACGTTACAATCATACACCAAGTGCTATAAATGTGTAAAATATTGTAAAAAAAGTGTAAAAATGGTAGTACAAATGGTGAATAAATTATATCACTACCAAAAAAGTGCCACATAAACTAGTGTCACAAAGTGAAATATTGAAACACAGTCCAACTGGGCTATAGGTGAGTAAGTATAAAATCTAAAATAGGACTGCAGGTAACAACGTCCAAAAGGTGACTGGTGCTGTACGTTGGTGCAGAACCGTTCTTCAGAATATATAAAGAACGCAATGTGTCATATCCAGACGTAAATGGTACAGTGGTTCAAACTTAGGCTGCGGTGGATGTGTAGGAATGGGATCCTTAAACGTGCTCTCTAGACTCTCACCTGAAAGCACGCATTCAAGAGCGTGTGTAGAAGATGCCTTGTCTTGTCTTTGCTCCTCGGATCAGGTAGTTCCACCGATATCCACCACTGGGGGCTGTATGGTCTTGGCTCTCTTCTTTGTACTCTCCTATTCACTGGATGACTCTGAGTAGCCCACAGATCTATAAATAGGCTTGGGCTCTCTCTTTAGACCTCTTGATTATCTTGTCATCAACATCTGTTATTACCATCACCATAACAACATTGATGCCAAAGAATTGGGTCATAATCCTCTGAATTATGTCAAATCGAACATAGGAGCATGCATGCCCGAGATGTGCGTGATCATAAACTGTAGGCCCACAGCTATACCATGTGGCTGCAGCCGCTGAGTGCAGGATGAGCGCTTCCTTCTTCCTGCTCAGGCTGTTGTACACCTGTATTTCCGTGTCATGTCCACTAGGGACACTAGTGGACATGACACAGAAATACAGGTGTACAACAGCCTGAGCAGGAAGAAGGAAGCGCTCATCCTGCACTCAGCGGCTGCAGCCACATGGTATAGCTGTGGGCCTACAGTTTATGATCACGCACATCTCGGGCATGCATGCTCCTATGTTCGATTTGACATAATTCGGAGGATTATGACCCAATTCTTTGGCATCAATGTTGTTAGGGTGATGGTAATAACAGATGTTGATGACAAGATAATCAAGAGGTCTAAAGAGAGAGCCCAAGCCTATTTATAGATCTGTGGGCTACTCAGAGTCATCCAGTGAATAGGAGAGTACAAAGAAGAGAGCCAAGACCATACAGCCCCCAGTGGTGGATATCGGTGGAACTACCTGATCCGAGGAGCAAAGACAAGACAAGGCATCTTCTACACATGCTCTTGAATGCGTGCTTTCAGGTGAGAGTCTAGAGAGCACGTTTATAGATCCCATTCCTAGACATCCACCGCAGCCTAAGTTTGAACCACTGTACCATTTACGTCTGGATATGACACATTGCGTTCTTTATATATTCTGAAGAACGGTTCTGCACCAACGTACAGCACCAGTCACCTTTTGGACGTTGTTACCTGCGGTCCTATTTTAGATTTTATACTTACTCACCTATAGCCCAGTTGGACTGTGTTTCAATATTTCACTTTGTGACACTAGTTTATGTGGCACTTTTTTGGTAGTGATATAATTTATTCACCATTTGTACTACCATTTTTACACTTTTTTTACAATATTTTACACATTTATAGCACTTGGTGTATGATTGTAACGTGTATTTATTGATCAAGACTGTGTTTTATTTATATTTATTTATTGCACATGAGCGCAAAATCAATTTTATAATATACTTTTATGGGATTGTGTTGCACCGTCAGATTTTGCAGCTCTTTTAGGAATATTTTCCACATTTGTCACGTTTTATTGGTTTATTCACTGTTATTTAATATATATATTGTTTTATGCATTATTGAGTGTGTGCATATGATCTAGTTTACCAACAGCGCGAAGGTCATCCACATTTCAATGTCTTTTGTCACTTTATGCACTCTCCAGTGGTCTGTCGTGTTGATGTATTTAGGATTTCGTACAAGATAATAGGCCACAGATGACCATAATCAGTACAAACTCAGCTTGTCAAATGCATCAAATATATAATTCCTCCATCATAGGTTTATTAAATGTATTAATACTAAATGTGGTCTTTGTTGGTTAGTGCTGCTCCAGTTTTTGCAGTTGGAGTCTCCAAAGTTTGTTTCTTCCAAGTTATAAAGTGTTTATTAGTGCTGCACTATCATTTAGCATAGTAAAGACTGTACCAGTTATAATAGCTCTTGGAATTTTGGTAGATAAATAACTAATCACCCCTGGAGCCCGTGACATATATAAGAGGCCAGGATGGAATTCAACTTGTCATCAACCATACATAACAAAACATCAGGTTTTGTTGAAATTGACCTCTAAAAACTGTCCACTACATAATCAGAGTTGATTGACTACTGATGCAGACGCAACCTTGGATTTGGTCTTTATATGAATGGAAAGATGTAAGGTGGGTATTGGCTAAGTAGGTTTCAATTGATAATTCAGATGGTAGTTGAGTTCTTGAGGTTAAGCATTAGGCACTAGTTAGAGTTTGGAAGCAGACCTAGGGGGTAAAGTTGAAGTAATATCTGAAGGTTTAACGATGTCCCTATGAGCTGGAAGATTAATTTTTAGCTCCCAAATCTAGCATACAAAATTAGAACGGTAGAAAATTACTTACAGTAAAGTTTTATGGTGGTGTAAGAACTTATGGCTATTTTCCCAATTTTTGTGGGTATTGCTTTCAGAGTCTAATTCTGCTTTGAGACTTCAAACCAGGACAGATGACACAAGCACAAGAACACAAGATGGAGAACAGCTGACAGACTCAAAAAAACAACAACATAATGTATGTGACCTAGAACTTAACATGTGTCAAAGTGCATCTGGTATTTCTAAAATAGAAAACTTCTAAGCTCGACCATGGATAAAATATAGGCTCAAAATCCACTGTGCACTCTTCCCAGCAGCATTAAGAGCTGACTAGCCCTATAGATCCAACAAGCCAAGAGAAATTTGCAGGATACAGAAGGCCACCAAAAACTGCATCCCAAGCATCAGAAATGCTGGGGTTCATTTTTTATTCCTTAAGACAAAGCACATAATGATGGCAAATAACATAAACAGACTGGCAACAACTTGCTATTGTATGTTTGAACACATACAGATAATTACTGTACATGCATTTTTGGGATATAAAATTTACTTATTAAATTATTACTTACAGTAAACACAAGTAGGTTTGTCCAGTTCTGTGAATTCATAAGTGGAAAACAATGTTAATGGACCTGATATGTTGCCCCTGCCCTACCAAAGCATTGCCCATGTAGTTTTACATTTGAAAATAAAAATTACAATACAAATTAGTGGAAGTACTAACCACAATGTACTACAACCCTGGTTATCTATGATTAGTATGAATACTTAATTTTAAAAGTATAGCTAGGGTATAATTCCATATGTTTCTTTATTATCTTATTAACTCTTTTTTTATATATTAACCTAAATCCTAGGCTGAAAATACAGTGGAACTAGCTAGAGATCACTGGTGTAGACTAATGCCAGTACAAATGTAAATGCACATTAAGACCAATACACAGTTATTTCATTGCAAACAAGGTTCAAGGAAAAACGGAAAGCCTATATTTCAGTACTGCAATTTGTTTTTCTTCTAACCTGGATATATCTCAAATAAAATGTGTGTTGGTCTTGAGCAATTGTCCTGAATTTCATTAAAATTTCTATTAAATATAACATTCTGACCTATAAAATGCTTGTTACTATTCTGCAAATATTGCTTGTTGACCTACTAAGTTTTTATTTACACTGCTTGTAGATCTCAAGGTCAGCACTGAAACAGGTGGATTTAGGAAAAAATAGGCAAATGTACTATCATTAACAACAAATTAAAATCTAGGACTTGCCTGGTTTTAAAATAGTATATAAAATAAAAAATCAAACAAGTGAATAGATCATCTCCATTAAAAAAAATGTAAACATGCTGCTTAATGTGGGTGTTTAGTTGCTCTCAACAGCTGTTACAATTGAGACAGTTGTAAATCTACTAAGGTGACAATAGCTTTTATGTTTTGTTTTGAATGAATATATGGATATGTTTAAAACATGTTCTCCCTGTTCTTTCATGGAATACTTCAGTTTTCTCTCAAACTCCAAAGGGTGAGCCTAACTTCCCAGTTCTAACAGGGTTTGGCAAACTTCAAAAAAGTTCAGATCCTAAACTTCGATGAAATGGGAACATATACTAGTGAAAAAAAAAAAAAGGTAAAAAAAATCCATTTGACTGGGAGCAGCGATTTTTAAAGCACTGAAATCTACAGAGGAAAAATGGTTTTAAATTGCTTGGTTTAAACAGGACACAGACTCCTCCTAAGTTCCCCTGCTAAATATTTAAGGGACCTTCAGTGGGGTCTACGTTTTCTTTAAAAAAAATTAAAATAAGCCAGCAATGAAATGTTGTTTGCCGGCCCTTTAAACTGTGTTTTTTCTGTAGCACATCCTACAGCAAAAATGAACAAAAAAAAATGCATAGAGCCCCTCCCCTAAAAATCGATACCTGACCCTTAAACTGAGCATGCAGCCTTGATAGCAAGAAAATGGCAAATGAGTGCAACCCTCCACCTGCACAATAACAGGCCACATTTCCTCAAAATGGGGGGTGCCTTGCCAGAGTGGCAAAACATCTTGGCCCCATGTTGATGATGATGTTGATGAAGACAAGGGCCTTTTGCCTGAAAACCCTGGTGCAGTGGTTGTGGGGGTCTGTGGGCTGGGTGTTTGCCAGAATGTAGAAGCCTTTAACAGTAACATGACGCTCGCTGTAAATTCATCTTCAACAATGATGCCCACAGCCCACCAACTTACCAACGTTAAAAATCCAATGGACCTAACACACAATTGATTAGAATGGTACTATTGACTGAATGACAATTCCCTGGGCTGTCATCAGCTATATAAGGAAAGAGGAGGTGATAGTAGTGACATCATTGACCAAATATGGTCATGGACATATTTTCTAAATATCATTGTCCAAATACGGTCAGTGACCATATTTGGGCTGCTATCTCTGCCCCTGCACCTTTGCTCCTGTGGCCAGGGATTCCAGGCCATGTAAGCCAATCTGCCAATGATGGCAGCAGTTTCAATGGACCAAGCAGGAGCAAAGAAACCACTGACCATATAAAGATATCATATAAATAAGCTGTAGAAA
Source organism: Lithobates sylvaticus (assembly GCA_028564925.1). Taxonomy (NCBI): domain Eukaryota; kingdom Metazoa; phylum Chordata; class Amphibia; order Anura; family Ranidae; genus Lithobates; species Lithobates sylvaticus. The sequence continues at coordinate 282,030,123 of CM053029.1, forward strand.
TACTGCTTCTGTATATGATGCTCCTCTCCTACCAATATGGGGCTGAATGATTAAATGTTCCATGTGAACCGTCAGCTCATCCTTACTCCAAGGTTAACTGGCTCTTATCTAAATTAGCCCTAGTATGCATATGAGCTAGATATCTTTGATTGAAAACTCCATAAGCAGCATGGAAAAGTTAGTGTTAATCCTTCAAATGCTAAAAATGACAGGAGGTTGGTTACTTACAATATGAAGTGGATAAATGTGCAAGTCTCTACCTATGACATTAAAGGGACTTTAGCAGTAATAAATGTACAAAAAGGAGCACTTACTGTTTCTGCTGAATAATCTTGATAGCCATTTAATGAATACATAAATGATAATAGCTATCAGGATAATTCACTGCTCCAAACAGTGCACAGAGGCACTGTTATTCGAGACCATGCAAGGGAACAGTGGTTACGGCAGAGGAGAGGGGAAAAGTATCTGTGTGATGACTATAAAAATTTGTCTTAGACACCGTGTTTCAGTGATAGCCCTAAATAGCTGGGCAAACTTATCAGCAAGGAGGGCAAGTATTGTTAAAAGAATGAGAGCAACAGTAATTCCTTCTTTTGTGTATTTATTAATATAATTTCCATTCAGTATCAAAGTATCTACAAGATCAAACAGAAAACTAAAGTACTGTATATGTTTAGCGAAAGACTTATTTTAGTTTTCGATATAGTAGGTAAGTGTTAGACTCTGTGTCAAGCTTTTATTGCTAACTGTGTCACCAAGAAATAAAGTGAGGGCAAATGCAAAATTCTAGAGGTAAAGGTAAATCTTCAAATAAGGACACCTGTTTTGTTGTTAATTCTAAGTTCCTGATGAATATCTTGGATAGGAAGTGAAGTATAATTTCCTTAATGGTTTGCAGACAGCAAAAAAAAAAAAAAAAAAAACCTGGCAGGATTTTTAACCCTTTCCTTACTCTATCCAAAATAAAAACCTGGGTATACATACACAAGCTTTGATCAAATTGTATGAAAAACACATAACAACTTTTGCACATGTATTGCTTACCCCCACAGGAGCTGCTTGATATGATGGGTTCTCTGTTCTGCCACGACTTTTTGAGCTGCTCTGTCCTCACTGAAACACCTGTGTAATTTAAACATCAGTAAGCTACCACTGTAAATGATTGCAAAGAAAATAGATCACAATAAACTTGGTGGTAGACTGAAAGGATGTATAATGGCAATGCAGTTAAACAATACATGAATCAATAAACAGGCAATTGAACAAGTTTAAAGATGATGTACTAGATAATGTGAACCCGAACCCATGAAAATCAACTGAACTGTAGGGATGCTAAAAATGTTTTTATAACTGGTGCAAACAGGGTATCAGCATCAACTAACCCAAAAATAAAGGTCCTTATGTGCACACTATGCATTCCTCACAAAGAAGTACCCCTGGAGGTGGCTATAAAGTACCATTGGGGCCCTTCTGTAAGGTAGTACACAATAAGCTGTCCCTTTAAGAGTTTGTAATGGATGGCTGATATGTGGAGCAGTCTCTATTGGATTTACCATGTCAATGTTGAGATAAGCACAGATGATTCAGCTCATCCCTCCTTGTACACAGGAATCGGGTCCAGATCTCTTGGTGGTCTGTTGTCCTCAGGTACCCGGGACCCAGTGACTCAGTCCTCACTTAGGCTCAGTCTCTCAGCTCTAGTCCTCATTGGTTCTCCCTTGCTGTAGACACTAGATTCTAATGGACAAATCAATGGCACCTAATTTCTGCATAGGCTTAGCAAAGGTAACAGTTCTGCACTTTGTTCCCTGCACTGATCTGAGATGGCACATGGACTCTGCACAGTCCCAGTCAGGGACACAATCCTGTATGGCTGGAGAGGCCCAAATCTCTCCATAACCATCCAGGAAAAGTTTTGACTCTTCTCCTATGTTGTACAAGGAATACTGGGTATTTAAGTCTGCAGACCCATTAGCCTCCGTTGACTTGTATTGTGCAGTGCCCCATTAAGGACTACATCTCCCAGAATACATGGTGACATAGCATGTTCTCTATGCCATGATTGTCTCAGATACTCTGCTACCAGGAGGGAGAGGGAGCAGGTGCAAGCAAAGGATTTTACACAGAGCTGCTCTGATGCTCACACATCAGTCAAGTGAAGGGTGAGTGCAGGAAAGTGAAGTGAAGGGTGAGTGCCAGCTGCTGTACACACACAGCCCACTCTGTTTACACAGATACCAGCATTACAAGCAGCAGAGAAGAGAGAGAAAGAGAGCAGGCACAGAGTATGCAGGCCATTCTGTTACAGATTTTAGTGTCAGGAGGGGTAAAAGAGGAGACTGGGTACAGAAAGCCCTACCTGTTCTTCCAGCCGCTCTGTCTCTGCACAGTAGGAGGAGGGAAGGGGAGGAGAGGAGCACACAGCCAGCAGAACACCCAGCTACACATGTAATACCATGTTTTTGTGCTGACTCATAATATTGTTTTACTGCTATATTGTCATTTGTGGATTTTATTTAGAAAAATTATGAGGTAAACAGAAATGATAGCTTCCACATTTCTATTTCCACAAGGCCCTACACATTTTCATTGATAAATAGATTTTTAATTTGGTTGGTAAAAGTTGACAAAAAAAGAGGAATTATCATCCACACAAAGTAGCATAATATATCTGTGTGTGAACACTCTGAAAACTGACATAGGACTAAATATGTACAGTACTTGATTTTTGCAATGGCTGCAACTTTTCATCTGTGTCTTTCTATTTGCCCCCTTTTATTTAGTTTTAATATACAATTAAAAGTTTTTGTTATATCTGTTCATTTACTGATTAGAAAAAAAAAATGATCCTGGCAGAAACCCAGTGCTTTCCTGTGTTCTGTGCACCCTGCAATATTGCCTTTTACAGTATTATCAGGACCTGTGTTTAGATTATAAATCAATTATAAAACAATATATTATGGAGGAATGCAATGAGGAGATGCATTCATAACACACTGTGATACAGTTCAATGAGTAAGCCTTGTCACTCCATGATGGGAAATGTGTTACTAGCAGGATCACCAGGGAAAATAAAGTAAAAAAAAAGTAAAGAAAGGAAACAAATTTAGTCAACACATGTAAGGACTAGTGTCAGGAAAGGTTCCACCCGCTAATGCCACTGTCTGACATTTGGAGTGCAGTACTGATGCCCACAGCGGGTGTCTCCTTGAAGTCTGGAACTGTCAGGGGAGCCTTCCTCTGCTGGTGGTACTATGTGATCTTTGGGCCGCAGTACTGGCATCCACCAGTGGGTGGCTCCTGACAGTGTGGAGCCTACATCATCTCCTGTGATCAGGCGTCACCTGAGCCTGCTTGCAGGAGATGTGTATAAATACCCGGCAAGCACACACACACCTTGCCTTGGTATCTTCCTTGCGCCCTGACCTGTACCTGAGAGCTCTGTACCTGATCCTGATCCGGTCTGTATACCTGAACCCTGAACCCTGCACCTGAACCTTGTCCCTCCTGTGATCATGTTACCCTTACCCTTGCCCTGCAACCTTACATACGTCTGAGTTCCTCTGTTGCTGTCCACACAGTTCTGGTCACACCTGATATGTGACAACTAGTAAGTGGGAAAATATTACATTTTGGTACTTGGTTTTGGATTCAAAGTTGTACAAAGTTATCAGTTACTCCCAAAGAATTTTCCAGGGTGCATCTGTAACCATGGACAAGGGTGGGATACTAGTCTTGAGTATTGGTGGAAGAATAGTGATGTGTGATGCACACATGCTATCTTTTTTTTAATACTAGACTTTTCTTTGCACAGAGGCTTATTTACTAAATGAGTTGAGAATGGAATTGAAGTAAATTATCAATTAAATTATCAATTCATGCGAAAAGCAGATTCCTGTTCTATATTATGTGCACATGACTGGATAATTGATTGTGTGTTTCTTAGTAAATCAGTCCAATGGTCTCTAGTAGATAACTTGTAGCATAAAATAGGTATCAGCAGTTGCTGGCAGAGTTCATTCAACAGCATACATACAACTTCTGTAACTTTTATCTCTCCTTTATCAGGCTTCCTCTTAAACTTTTTTGCTGTTAGGGCCTGGATCTGAATCTGAGACCTCTGCTGTGTTTGGTAATAACTCTTCTTGTTGAGCCACCGGAGATGTCCACCAGCGGTGTGTCTCCTGGTGGTTGTTTGGACTTGCCATGTCTCTTGTTTTTTGTTGAATCTTGAACTCTTTGCTCCTCCTATAAACTTTCTGATTTAGACCATGTCTCTGCACTCCCTGTTTGCCAGATTATTGTGTTCCTTCCAACCAATATGTCACTCTTGTCAGTCCTACTGCCGTCCATATCTTCTCTACCACACGTTACCAACCCTTGGCTTATTCCTCGACTACGCTTCTGTTTGATTCCAACCTGCTACCACTTGTTACCAACCTTTGGCTGACTATGCTTCTGCTTATCCCTATCTGCTATAACTGCTACTGGACTCCAGCTTGCTCATCTGCTAGTGGGGCGATCCTTAGGACCAGGACCTGGTACTAACATGCAGTAAAACTCATCTCCACCTTCAGGGGCTCTGGTGTACACCAATAAGACTCTACATCTCAGGTAAGCTTGTGCCGTCCACAAGAATGACCTGCTTCTGTACTTATGCAGCTTGTCTGGGGGGGGGGGGGGGGGGGCTCGCTACTGCTATAGCAACTGGTCTCAGAGTCTCACTCCAGATCATGACATTTGCAGACAGTATACCATTCTTCAATAGACCCTGTCAAGGCACTAAAGAAATTCAGATGTCAACTCCCTGGAAAAGAAGAGGTAGTATACTCTACCTCTATCACAATCCATGTCTCCTTCCTCCCCTTTGTCTGAGTGCATTTAGCATTTGACATTTCCAGAATGTCAGATACCCATGTCTCTCACAGTGCTGTGGTTCCTTCTTCTGATCCCTAAGTTATTTCTGAGTCCTGTACTGATAAAGAAATCAGTGGAAGACATGTTACTGTCTATTTAAGCAGCTTCTTCAGTTATGTCAAGTGTCTGAAACATAACTCAGTAGCCACATAGGTAATTCAGTCACTTTAATTTAAACACAATGCAATGTGTCAAGGTAGAGGTTAGGCGGTGTGAACATTTGTGAAAGCACACTGTTGTAATTGCATACCCCACTCACCATGATGTGTTATATATGTGTTATTTATTTGAGTTACATGACTGAAGGTGAGGTACGTTCTTTACATCTATTACAACTGAGAAGGCTACTTGGATGAATAGCAAAAGCAGTCCATTTGAATGTGATTACTACTATTTTTACCAGCTTCCTTATAGGTTGTTTCTGTACACTATTCTGTGCTGATTCCCCTGATTCAGATTCTTGCCTTTCACCACTGTTCTCCTTCTTTTCCTGTTGTTTTGTCTGTCTGTCTGTATGTCTGAATCTCTTTTCCTCTTATCACTTTCATTCCTTGAGAAATACACACTTGGAACTCAACTCAACGGCCTCGCCTATAAACCCATCCCCTTGTGTCTCAATAAGCACAAGCCAATCATAGCATATATTCCGGGATAAGGGAACATTTTATAAATGGCATATCACATGTTATCCATCAGAAAAGTTGTGTATGCCAGCTTAGTAGCAGTAATCTTACGATAAAAATCTGTGCATAAACGAGTATTTTTTGTGTATCTTAAGGCCCCTTTCACACCGGGGCGTTTTTCATGCGGTGCAGCGCTAAAAATAGCGCCTGTTCACCGCATGAAAAAATCCTGCCCCTTTAACTCCAGTGTGAAAGCCGGCGGGCTTTCACACTGGAGCGGTGCGGTGCGCTAGCAGGATGATAAAAAAAGTCCTGCTAGCAGCATCTTTGGAGCGGGATAGGAGCGGTGTGTTCACCGCTCCTATACCGCTCCTTCCCATTGATTACAATGGGAGACCGCGGTAAAACCGCGGCAATACCGCGGTTACAGCGGCAATACCGCGGCTACGGCGGCGCTCTGCGGGGGGTGTTTAACCCTTTTTCGGCCGCTCGCGGGGGGTAAAACCGCACCGCGAGCGGCCGAAAACCGAGGTGAAAACGACGGTAAAGCAGCGCTAAATATAGCGCTGCTTTACCGTCACCGCGGCTCACCGCCCCAGTGTGAAAGGGGCCTAAGAGAAATATTTTGCTGAGAAAAGAGACGTTATAACCTATAATATACAGTGCATGGGCTTATAAATGTGAACTTCTTACAAACATTATTTGTTTTAGTAATATACGTAACAAAAAAGATTAGTCACTATAAAGCCACGTACACACAATCTGACTTTTCGGCCGGATTGTCCGGGGAACTAAGTCCGCCGGACAATCCGCCGGACTTTCCAGCGGAGGTCCGCCAGACTTTCCGAACGTGTGGACTTGCCCACACACGCCCGGACTTTTCCGGCGGACAATCTGCCGGAGTTTTGACGGAATCCATGGGACTTTTGAAATGAACGGACTTGCCCCACACACGAGTAAAGTCCGTTCATTTAGAACGTGACTCCAGGTAGACGGGACTAACGAAGGAAGTAAATGCCGCCACCTCGATCGGCGACATTGACACCTCGCTAGCCCCGTCACCTGGTATGGATTTAAAGGGGAATCCCTACATCGAAAAAACGGCGTGGGGGTCCCCCCATATCCATATCAGACCCTTATCCGAGCACGCAGCCCGGCCGGTCAGGAAAGGGGGTGGGGACGAGCGAGCGCCCCCCTCCTGAGCCATACCAGGCCGCGTGCCCTCAACATGGGGGGTGCCCTGGAGAAAGGGGGGCTGTGCGGCCCCCCCACCCCAAAGCACCTTGTCCCCATGTTGATGAGGACAAGGGCCTCTTCCCGACAACCCTGGCCATTGGTTGTCGGGGTCTGCGGGCGGGGGCTTATCGGAATCCAGGAGCTTTAATAAGGGGGCCCCCATATCCCGGCCCCCACCCTATGTGAATGAGTATGGGGTACATTGTTCCCCTACCCATTTACCCGAGGGAAAGATGTGTAAAAAAAAAACAAACTAGACAGGTTTTTAAAGTAATTTATTAGGCAGCAGTTTCGGGGGTCTTCTTCTGACTTTGGGGGTCTTTTCCAACTCCACAGCTCTCTCCGGCCTCTTCTCCCAGTCTCGGGTCCTTCTCCCGCTCTCCGGTTCTTCTGCCGGGCTCCTCCGCTATCTTCTTCCAGCTCTTTTACTAGCGTTGGCCCGGTTTTCTCCGTCCTTCTTCCCTCTTCTCTCTTCTTCCCATGTTGACACAACGCTTTCTCCTGCTGTAATACCATGTGCGAGGTGCGCAACGACTTATATAGGCATGGGGCGTGGTCACCGGTGATGTAACATGGTGGCCCCACCCATTATGACGTCACAATCCCAGCATGCCCATGACTTGACATCATAAGGGGCATGGTCACCGATACCGGGAGAAGAGGCCAGAGAGCGGGAGAAGAGGCTGGAGAGCGGGAGAACAACCAGAGCGGGACAAGAGGCCACTTTTTTTCCCCGGGTGAATGGGTAGAGGTACAATGTACCCCACACTCATTAAAATAGGGTGGGGGGCGGGATCTGGGGGCCCCCTTATTAAAGGGGGCTCACGGTTTCCGATAAGCCCCCCCGCCCGCAGACCCCGACAACCAATGGCCAGGGTTGTCGGGAAGAGGCCCTTGTACTCATCAACATGGGGACAAGGTGTTTGGGGTGGGGGGGCCGCAGGTCTCCCCCTTCTCCGAAGCACCCACCCCTCCATGTTGAAGGCATGGGCCTGGTACGGTTCATGAGGGGGGCACTCGCTTGTCCCAACCTCTTTTCCTGACGGCCAGTCTGCATGCTCGGATAAGGGTCTGGTGTGGATTTTAAGGGGACCCCCATGCAGTTTTTTCAGCGTAGGGGGTTTCCCTTAAAATCCATACCAGAACTAAGGGCCTGGTATGCTCTTGTAGGGGAACCCATGCCGTTTTTTTATTTAAAATTTGGCATGGATTTCCCCCTCGAGAGCTGATTTTTCTGTGATTGGCCACGGCCAAAGTCGCCTGGCCTTGGGGCAACTTAAAGTCGTGTTGTAAGTCGCCCCAAGTAGTGTTGAAATCGCCCCAAGTCACGCTGTGATTCATACTCAAGTCGTGTCCAAGTTGCCTCCCAAAGTCGCGCTGGAAGTCATGTTGCCCCTGTGTGAATGGACTCTAATGCCACGTACACACGATTGGAATTCTCGTCGGAAGAAGCTCTGACGGTTTTCCCGACGGAATTCCGCTCAAACTGTCTTGCCTACACACGGTCACACCAAATTCCGACCGTCAAGAACGCAGTGACGTACAACACTACAACGAGCCGAGTTCAATGCTTCCGAGCATGCATCGAATTGTTTCCAAGCATGCGTAGGAATTTTGCACGTCAGAATTGCTACAGACGATTGGAATTTACGATAGAAACCTTTTCCGTCTGAAAAATTGAGAACATGCTCTTAATTCGTTGCTGTCGGAAATTCGCCCAGCAAAATTCCGATGGAGCCTACACACGGTCGCATTTTCTGATGAAAAGCTCTTATCGGTCTTTTTCTGGCCGCAATTCCGATCGTGTGTACACGGCATAAGAATAAATGTTACTAAAAAAAAAAAAAAAATAATACGATTTTCTGTAATCTAAGATCACCAATACAATATATTTACATAATGGTGTTAGGCTAGGTTTACAGCCATGCCTTTTTTAGTACATTTGCAGATCCTCAGAGTCACATTACAATCCATTTAACCTTATTTCCTATGAGACCCGTTTACATGTATGCAATTTCCTTCTTGCAATGTGTGTTTTTTTGGGGTTATTTTTGGAAAGGTGCAGGGATTTTTTACATGCAGCATAAGGCATTTTTGGCTCCATAGACTTGGAATGGAATTGAATCTAAAATGCATTGACATGTGTTTTAATGCGTTTTTGGTGTGTTTTTGCAGCATCGACACTTCCTGAAAAAAAACACATTAAAACTAACCAAAAACGCGCATGAAAAAACACAAAACGCTCAGAAAAAATGCATCAATTGCACATGCATGGATGAGAACCTAGTCTAAAGGTTTTTTGTTGCCATTATTTTTAATTTAAATTCTTTAGTTGATGATATTATGTTATTATAATTATTATTAATTCTTTTTTATGTTCATTATAGTTTTGCTATAGCATTACCATTGGTGCTAGGTTCAATGAAGAAATATTTTTTGTGATATAGAAAATATTTCAAATCATTTGTTTATTACAAATGTATTTGAATGGCTTTTTAATTTCATGCTAAAAAGTATGCACAGTACCTGGTATATGCATGCTTGTGAGTTGAAGTTTGTATTTTGTTGGAATTCAGTATTTCTAAGTTTAACATGATACCTCTGTTGATGAGAGGTACAACTTAGTGCTATTGTCTTATGGAAATGCGTGCTCAAAAATACAGTATTATTATTAACATGCAGTGTGGTTATCTTACCTTTCTTGTATTCAAGGCTGTTATGTCAAATGGCACATTCAATTATGGAGCATGCATGGAAGTATTGTATTTATTTTCATTTTCCTATTGTCTAGTTAGAATAAAATCTCTAAAAAAGAGTTGCTATGCCCATTATAATTTAAAGTAGAACTCCAGGCAGCCATCTAAATACACAGTTCAAATACAATGTACATGTATTTATAGGATGTGTATTTATGTGCAGCCTTGTCATTTGCACATTTATTTCACATTGCACACTGACACACATAGTTTCAGAATATGCAGTTTATATTTCTGGTTCAAAAATTCACTTCTTTTCTTTTCCTACAGTAACCATCATCACCTCTATCCAATAAGCAAAAAGCTGAGCTAGGAAGCAGTAAGCATAGGGTTATGTGGACAATTTTTTTGTAGCTTTTTTGAGCTACTAAAATCTCATACTTTTATAGCGTCATTTTAATGTAAGCTGCTTTATTTTAAGATTTTGGGTGAGTGAGCGATGTCTCATGATTGCACAATGCCACAATTAATTCCACGTATTAGAAGTTATTAGCAATTAAATCCCAACACAATTCTTTCATATAGGAGATTTTTGGTGATTTTACTATTAAAGTTCACTCATGAGACTATTTAAACAATTACAATTAAACAACCACCGAACAATCTGCCACAGTAGCACAAAAGAACTAGGGGACTTTTTAAAGATGAATTCCAGGCATTGTATATTATACCTGTCCGATGCCTCTGGAAGATGGAAATCACAGAAGTAGGCACTGCTACTTCAGTGATCTCCACTTGCTTCTGGGTCCTATGCTGAGCGGCCAGCCTGATGTATTGTAAATACGGGAGGTAAGCCAATCAGCATAGGCAACATTCAGAGAATGCTTTGCATTTTTTGAATGAAGATTAAGCACCATCTGATTGATTGAGGTGGAGAGGTGGGGCAGTGATGTTTTCAGTTCTCCACCTTGACTGCATTCATTCAGAAATGCAATGCATTCTCTTATGGGTATATATGAAAAATGTGTGTGCATATCTCTATCTACCCAATATAAATAAATAAAAGCATAAATTCATCCAATAAACTGAGAGTGCACCAATAATTAATATCTACATTAAAACAAAACAAAAAAAATAATATGCACACAATAATATAAATGATCAGAACATTTCAATAAAGGGAAATGAACAATAAATAATAAATAATCAGTACATGTGTATGAAAAGTCAAAGAAATTAATCCAAAGTCCACCAAGTGAATTAGGGTGCTTTTAGTGACATTTAAATAAATGTAAAGTGCTTCCAGTGTTCAGGTACTGCTCCCCATGCACAGCTCCCTACCATAAATACAGACCTCAACACAAAGGGATCAATTTGCACTTTTAAACACTACGATCATGTCAGGAACATGCTGGCCATAGCAGAACTGAAGTTCTGATGCCGCGTACACGCAAGCGGTTTTGCCGTTGGAACAAACTCTGAAGGTTTTTCTGACCGGGTTCCGACGGAATTCCGCTCAAGCTGTCTTGCATACACACGGTCACACCAAAGTCCGACCATCAAGAACGCGGTGACATACAACACGTAAGACGGGACTAGAAAACGGAAGTTCAGTAGTCAGTAGCCAATAGCTTCCGTCTCGTACTTGCTTCAGAGAATGCGTTGTTTTTGTGTGCGTCAGAACAGCATACAGATGAGCATTTTTTCCGATAGTAATTATTCCGTCTGAAAAATATAGAACATGATCTCTATCTAAGTCCGTCTGAATTTTCGATGGAAAAAGTCCGATGGGGCGTACACACGGTTGGAATATACGATGAAAAGCTCCCATCAAACTCTTTCTGTCGGAAATTCTGCGGCAAATGCACATGCGCATGCCTGCCGATGCCCGTGCTCTCAGGCAAACTGTGCACACATCCGCGAGCGCACACAGATGTGTGCATGTATAGACATGTGCGCGGCCAAGAAATTTGTTAAATTTGTTAATTTTCGTTTTCGTTTCATTCTTTTTTTTTAATTTTTTTTGGGTCATTCGTTATGATCGCAATTAGTAAATTTGTACATTCACTCATTCGTACATTTGTAAATTCGTACATTCGTAAATTAGTACATTCGCTAATTCGAAAATCCAAAAACCCAAAAATGTGAAAATCTGAAATAGTAACTAACTATTAAATTATAGGTATTGTAATTTCATTTCAAATTTGGCTGATAGTGAACACAAGTTTATCTGAAGTTACGAATTATCCGAAATAACGAATGCCGCATCTAAACAAAATGGAATGGAACAAATGAATAGTAAATAATAATAATAACATTTTTTATTATTATTATTATTATTGTTATTTATTATTATTAATTTATTACGTTCCATTTGTTTGGATACGGCATTTGTTATTTCGGATAATTCGTAACTTAAAGATAAATTTGTATTTGTTACGTTCACTAACAGCCACATTTGAAAGGAAATTACAATGCCTATAATTAGTAATAGTAAAGTTATTATTGGTTAATTATAAATTCATATTTCCGAATTTCCGAATTTACAAATGTACGAATTTACGAATGTGTATATGTACGAATTTACGAATGTACAATTTACAAATTTACAGATTTTAGAATATTCTAATTTACGAATATTCGGAAAAATTTGTTAAATGGATTTTCGTTAATTCGGATAATTCCAAATTAACGAATTTTTCGAAATTCGTTAAAAAACGAATTTGGAAAAAAAAGAATTGCACATGTCTACATGTATTAGCCATTGACACTGGCGCCAATTGCCCTATATAAGCACAGCAGCTGCACTGGTCCATTGTTGTCTGATCTGCAGCTGTACCCGTGTTCTTCACAGACTTCACAGGCACCCATACCTCACCACACTCTCCTGCCACTGTCTCAACATCAGTGGTCTCCGAGCCTGGGCGCTGTATGGGAGGCTTTCCCTCTGCACGTCAGGCTCAGCCATAAGGTACGTGACAGATCATCAAGGGATGTCACCCAGAAGCACTCTTTCTCACTCCTTAACCACTTACCCACTGGGCACTTAAATCCCCTTCCTAACCAGACCAATTTTCAGCTTTCGGTGCTCTCACACTTTGAATGACAATTACTCAGTCATGCAATGCTGTACCCAAATTCATTTTTAGTCCTTTTTTTCACACAAATAGAGCTTTCTTTTGGTGGTATTTAATCACTGTTGGTTTTTTTTATTTTATGCGCTATAAATCAAAAAATACTGAAAATTCAGTAAAAAAAAAAATTGTTTCTATTAAAATTTATTGGCGAGTATTGGCAGAGTATTGGTGAGTATTGGCGAGTATTGCAGTGTTGCACAGTATTGGCAGAGTATTGCACAGTATTGGTAGAGTATTGCACAGTGTTGGCAGAGTATTGCACTGTGCTGGCAGAGTATTGCACTGTGCTGGCAGAGTATTGCACTGTGCTGGCAGAGTATTGCACTGTGCTGGCAGAGTATTGTACAGTGCTGGCAGAGTATTGTACAGTGCTGGCAGAGTATTGCACACTGCTGGCAGAGTATTTCACAGTGCTGTTACTGACCAGCGCTGTGGGCACTACACATCCAGCCCACAGCGCTGGTCCCATCTCTCCCCCTCTCTGCTTCTCCCCTCTCACTGTACTGATCGGTACAGAGAGGGGAGGGAGGAACTGGTGTCATGACGTGACGTCGGTTTGTGTACATGTGATCGCGCCATCATTTGACGGAGCGATCACATGGTAAACGGGCGCTATCAGCGGCCGTTTACCATGATCCGTGATGTGCCGGGTCCTCCAGACCCAGCGGTCATGGATGTTCCTGAGTGCGCGCCCCAGGGGGAGCAAGGTTCTGGGAGGACGTCCTATAAATGTCCACCCAGAATAAGCCGACCGTGCTGTAGCCGTCTTTCGGCTATGGCCCGGTCGGCATGTGGTTAAACATCACAGTGCTTCACAAACAGTACTCAAATGAAATAAAGGAGAAGCCTCGTGATGTAGTATACCTAAAGTATCATTTATTTAAAAAAAATATATAAACTCACATGGCAAATGAGAAGAGTAAGCGGTCTCACTAAGCAAAGCACGTCCATGTTTCCGCCCACCAATGAAGAAGTCAGCGCTCATTGGTGGGTAAAACATTTTAAGGTGACGTCTTCATGGCCAGAAGCTTCTGCGTGCATGTGCACTCCAATCCGCAGCCACCGGGCACCATAGTGGAAGGGGACAGAAGGAAATAGGAGCCGCAGGCAACTAAAACATTGCACGCTAGCTGGAATCTTACCAAACTGACACCCAGGAACTGGCCATTCACTACAATATACCAGAGGACTGCCCTAGCCAGACCACCATGGATTGGCAAGAGACATACTTTCCAGACAGGTAATGATCTGGTGATGCTGGTACTAGCTGCTTTGTGCTCCAACTAAGTCTGCTTTAGCTAGTCTGCTACAAAGCATTGTATATCTGTCCTTTTTGCCACTGCCCATCTATACTGTCTGCTATGTGCTTTGCCTGGCTGTGCTTACTGCTGCTATGCCCTACTGGTCAGACCGGTGTCTGAACATATGTGAACTATCATATCCATTTCCTGCTATTTAATCACATGCAACCTCTATCTGTATTTTTGACAGCTTGAACTTTTCTTACCGTAGTAAGGCCTACAACTTCTCATCATTTATTGAGGGCGAGAGATTGCTCTTACACCTTGGCCTGATCACCCAGGAACTCCCACAACTTCCCTCCTACAGAGGGGCATCTGCTTCCAAACGACCACCCCCACCAAGCCCCCTGACTGAAATTTCAGAAACAACAACACAAGAGGTCAGAGGACTCTCACCCGCCATGAGGACGACTTCAGGACCAAAGACACTGCCCTTCCTGTCAGATCCCTTGATCTGATCTTTGGAAACAAATCCACTCACTTTGATGGTTTTCACACTTTTTTTAGATTGTTGACTGGTTAGGTTACTAATCCCCCAGGAGGCCCTCTTTGGTCAACTGGATTGGATAGGTTTGTACTGTTATTTTGAATTCTACTAGTTCGTTAATAGCTCACCCATATGTTAAGCTTCAGAAGAGAACTGATATATTAATCGCAGCACAACAACTGCAACTGGTTTTATATAGGGAAAGAATCAGCACTATCATGTACGGTTTATCTTGCAGCTTTCCCCAGCGCAAGGATTGTCTCTGGACTCTGATATTTTCCCCCCACAGGTTATTGGGCAGGCCCTCGGGCTGCGTTCTTGCCCCACCTGGCTGGCGGCAGATACCCCCATGTTTGCATTTCAATTCATGGGGTTGCGCGCTGTTGGTGGGGGGGTGGTAGTGTGGTCCCCTGGGTACAGCGGATATTTCTAAGTTACAAAAACCAAAGCTCTGTTATTATTAAATTTGTAGGTCTTTTCCAGGGTGGGGTGACTGGTGCGGTCACAATGTGCCTCCATCTGTTTTCGAGAAGCGTTTAACCCTTCTCGGAGACAGAATACTTCCCCCGGGTTTAGGTGGAAGTTTTTTTTGTAGGGTTAGGGTTGAGAAGTGGCCAGTCCCTTCTCATTCCGAATGGGTTTTGGGTTAAAATGTTTATTATTGATGTATTTTCTCTCATCTCCTCCTCCTTCTTTGCTAATGCTTCCCCTCTTTTCTACTTCACAATCCTTTCCCCTTCCAAGGATTTTCTGGAGCTCCTTCTACTCCAATGGACAAGAACGGGACATCTCAGCATCTAGAAAGACTTCATTCTAGGGGGACCCTTTTCTGCTTGTGGTGAGATGTTTACCTTCATTTGAGCTCTCCCCCTTCTGATCCATGGCTAAGGTTGCATCATGCAATTTGAATTTGCAGATACCATCCCATAACGTTCAAGGAATTAACTCCCCTGTTAAACCCCCGGAAAATTTTACAGCAAAAAGCAGACATCTTGCTATTACAAGAGACACACTTCCCAGCCTCGTACACCCCCACCTTTATTCACAAGAGATTCCCACAATTTTTTCTAGGGAATGCGGAAAACAAAACGAGACGGGTAGCAATTTATTTTGCTAAACAACTACATTTTTCTCCCACCAAGACTATTAGAGAATAGAGATCCTGAAGGATGCTACTTGCTTGTATGAGGTACAATAGATGGGGAGACCTATACATTTGTTTCACACTATGCACCAAATAAAAGCCATAGACATGTGCACTGACAAAAAATGTGTTCATTTTCGTTTCATTAGTTTTTTGCTTTTTTCGGAAATTCGGAAAATCGAAAATTCGGAAATTCGGAAAATCGAAAATTCGGAAATTTGGAAATTCGAAAATTCGGAAATTCGAAAATTCGGAATTTGGAAAATTCGGAATTTGGAAAATTCGGAATTTCGAAAATTTTCACATTTCTATTTTTTTTTTTTCCGAATTTCGAATTTTCGGATTTACGAATTTCCGAATTTCGAATTTTCGGATTTACGAATTTTCGGATTTACGAATTTTCGGATTTACGAATTTTCGAAAATTCTGAATTTCGAAAATTCTGAATTTCGAAAATTCTGAATTTCGAAAATTCTGAATTTCGAAAATTCTGAATTTCGAAAATCCGAAGATCCGAAATTCGGAATTCGGAAATTCAAAAATCCAAAAATCCGAAAATCCAAAAATCCGAAAATCCGAAAATCCGAAATTCGGAAATTCGAAAATCCGAAATTCGGAAATTCGAAAATCCGAAATTCGGAAATTCGAAATTCGGAAATTCAAAAATCCGAAAATTCGGAAATCATCATATTTTCGAAAAATCGAAATTCGGAAATTCGGAAATACGGAAATACGAAAATGCGAAATTCGAGAATTCGGAAATCTGAAAATGCGAAATTCGGAAGTTCAGAAATTCGGAAATCCGAAAATTCGAAATTCGGAAATTCATAATTTCGGAAATTCTGAAATTTCAGAACTTTCTAATTTTGAAATTCGGAAATTCAGATTTTTCGGAAATTGAAAAATTCGGAAATTCGGAATTAACGAATTTGTCAAAATTCATTAAAAAACAAATTTGGAACTAAATGAATTGCACATGTCTAAAAGGGAGATTTTTCGAAAATATGATGCACACATTACGACCTTATCTCACAGACATGGTTGTTCTAGGGGACATACAAATCTGCCATTTGATCTCTCCTAGATAAGTCAAACCTAGGAACCCCAAAATCCAAACTACCCCCAGGCAGAGCTCCAAAGTTGCACAGTTGTTGCATCTTAATGGCTTGGTAGACATTTGGAGGGAAATTAAACCCCATGTCAAGGACTATACGCATTTCTCTGTGTCAGACTGCACCCATTCCAGGATAGATCACATCTTTCTACAATCCACAGCAATTCCCTCAGTGGTCTTCTCTAAAATTCAGGACACTTATTTTTCTGATCACTTAGTGATGCTAACCCTAAATGTATCCTCAAGGGTCAAAGGCCCCTTCAAATGGTTCCCTAATGAAGCACTCCTGAGCAACCCTGTACACTGCACGATATTGCAGGGGACCCTAAGGGAATATTTCACCAAAAATGACAATAACGAAGTCTCCCCAGGAACATTAAGGGCAGCTCATAAGACAGTAATGAGATGAACAAAAGGGAAGGGAAAGGGCCCTTATCCCCCAACATTGGTACAAGGGTGCTTTTGCAAGCGGGAGTTTGCAACCCTCTCTTGCAAAATACCTCTCCGATGTTGAAAGGAACATGGCCTTCTATGGTACAGGGAAAAGGGTTGCATGCTTGCTGTCCTCTTTTCCTGGGCACCAAAGCTGGACTGCTAGATAGGGGTCGGGTTAATTATTAAGTGAACCCCACATTGTCTTTTTTTTTCTTTATTTTACTGCTGTGGGGGTTTCTGTATCATTTTTGTGACAATACATTGCAGAATTCTAAATTTGTTTTTTTTGCTGGCTTAAAATGTACCAATGCAAATAGACCCCCACTAAATATATTGAGTTGAGCACATAAAAATATGCACATAATTACATCTATGCGCATTAAATATATGACCACTACATGGCTTTTAATGCATTTTATGCACCAAATTCAGTACACTTATACATTGCAGATGTTCGGTTCTAGCTTTTTAGAAATAAATCTACATTTTTTGGTATGAATTTAGCATTTTCCAAAAAACAAGCAGCAACCTGACTCCTAAACTGACTCTGGCAATCAATAAAATGTGTATACACCTTAACCTTATGTGCATGCATTTCAGAACTGTGTGCACTTGTACACACAATTGAAAATTAGGCAGTTTAAAAAGCTGCAGAGTTTTATACAAAACACATTTTTTTTTGGCAGAATGCAAAAAAAAAGTAGTTATCAAAGTCGACAAGATATATCATCTAAGTACCAGATCAAATGAATTATCATATAATTTCTTAATGTAGTTCATAAGAATTACATACAGTAGTTTAATTATCAATATTGATGCTACAATGTAAGATCGAATACATGAGATCTCTACAAATCTCACTAATTTCCTTGTGTTTGCAGTCTGTAATGCACTTGATTCCCTGAGTAAAAACATCATCTATTATAAGCATTATGTGATTAACCAAAGGCCTCTCTTAAGGACTTTTAATTATTCAGATAGGCAATTAAGTACACAGCATATGATAAAGATGTAAAATGTTGATTAAATGTCAAACTAACCTTTCCATTGGCTAGTTTGAAAATTCCTTCGCAATTGCATGTATCATCAATTGCAATTTGCAATGATGTATATTCTATAGGGACCTCAGACCGAAAATAACATTAAAACGTATATGCAAATAACACCTGTTGAAAGCTATCATAAAAAGCTTAATAGAAAAATTACAAAAAATCAGTTGAAACCATAATTCCCATAGCTATGAAGCTAGGATACAATTACTTGGAAAATTAAAGCTTTATTAAAAGGTAAGAAAGTGTTCTTTATTAATTAAAGTGTCTATAATTCTAAAAAAAAAATGCAGATAAAAGAAGAACTTTCATATTTATGTCTCTGATGGATGGTGAGCCCTTTTGGCAGATCTGCAC
The DNA here is from genome assembly GCA_028564925.1 of Lithobates sylvaticus. Classification (NCBI taxonomy): domain Eukaryota; kingdom Metazoa; phylum Chordata; class Amphibia; order Anura; family Ranidae; genus Lithobates; species Lithobates sylvaticus. The sequence goes on from CM053029.1 coordinate 282,048,622, forward strand.
TTTCCCCACTAAAAAAGGTTCTATCACACCACTGTGAGTGCTTTGTGAATTTTCGAAAATTCTGAATTTCGAAAATTCTGAATTTCGAAAATTCTGAATTTCGAAAATTCTGAATTTCGAAAATTCTGAATTTCGAAAATCCGAAGATCCGAAATTCGGAATTCGGAAATTCAAAAATCCAAAAATCCGAAAATCCAAAAATCCGAAAATCCGAAAATCCGAAATTCGGAAATTCGAAAATCCGAAATTCGGAAATTCGAAAATCCGAAATTCGGAAATTCGAAATTCGGAAATTCAAAAATCCGAAAATTCGGAAATCATCATATTTTCGAAAAATCGAAATTCGGAAATTCGGAAATACGGAAATACGAAAATGCGAAATTCGAGAATTCGGAAATCTGAAAATGCGAAATTCGGAAGTTCAGAAATTCGGAAATCCGAAAATTCGAAATTCGGAAATTCATAATTTCGGAAATTCTGAAATTTCAGAACTTTCTAATTTTGAAATTCGGAAATTCAGATTTTTCGGAAATTGAAAAATTCGGAAATTCGGAATTAACGAATTTGTCAAAATTCATTAAAAAACAAATTTGGAACTAAATGAATTGCACATGTCTAAAAGGGAGATTTTTCGAAAATATGATGCACACATTACGACCTTATCTCACAGACATGGTTGTTCTAGGGGACATACAAATCTGCCATTTGATCTCTCCTAGATAAGTCAAACCTAGGAACCCCAAAATCCAAACTACCCCCAGGCAGAGCTCCAAAGTTGCACAGTTGTTGCATCTTAATGGCTTGGTAGACATTTGGAGGGAAATTAACCCCCATGTCAAGGACTATACGCATTTCTCTGTGTCAGACTGCACCCATTCCAGGATAGATCACATCTTTCTACAATCCACAGCAATTCCCTCAGTGGTCTTCTCTAAAATTCAGGACACTTATTTTTCTGATCACTTAGTGATGCTAACCCTAAATGTATCCTCAAGGGTCAAAGGCCCCTTCAAATGGTTCCCTAATGAAGCACTCCTGAGCAACCCTGTACACTGCACGATATTGCAGGGGACCCTAAGGGAATATTTCACCAAAAATGACAATAACGAAGTCTCCCCAGGAACATTAAGGGCAGCTCATAAGACAGTAATGAGATGAACAAAAGGGAAGGGAAAGGGCCCTTATCCCCCAACATTGGTACAAGGGTGCTTTTGCAAGCGGGAGTTTGCAACCCTCTCTTGCAAAATACCTCTCCGATGTTGAAAGGAACATGGCCTTCTATGGTACAGGGAAAAGGGTTGCATGCTTGCTGTCCTCTTTTCCTGGGCACCAAAGCTGGACTGCTAGATAGGGGTCGGGTTAATTATTAAGTGAACCCCACATTGTCTTTTTTTTTCTTTATTTTACTGCTGTGGGGGTTTCTGTATCATTTTTGTGACAATACATTGCAGAATTCTAAATTTGTTTTTTTTGCTGGCTTAAAATGTACCAATGCAAATAGACCCCCACTAAATATATTGAGTTGAGCACATAAAAATATGCACATAATTACATCTATGCGCATTAAATATATGACCACTACATGGCTTTTAATGCATTTTATGCACCAAATTCAGTACACTTATACATTGCAGATGTTCGGTTCTAGCTTTTTAGAAATAAATCTACATTTTTTGGTATGAATTTAGCATTTTCCAAAAAACAAGCAGCAACCTGACTCCTAAACTGACTCTGGCAATCAATAAAATGTGTATACACCTTAACCTTATGTGCATGCATTTCAGAACTGTGTGCACTTGTACACACAATTGAAAATTAGGCAGTTTAAAAAGCTGCAGAGTTTTATACAAAACACATTTTTTTTTGGCAGAATGCAAAAAAAAAGTAGTTATCAAAGTCGACAAGATATATCATCTAAGTACCAGATCAAATGAATTATCATATAATTTCTTAATGTAGTTCATAAGAATTACATACAGTAGTTTAATTATCAATATTGATGCTACAATGTAAGATCGAATACATGAGATCTCTACAAATCTCACTAATTTCCTTGTGTTTGCAGTCTGTAATGCACTTGATTCCCTGAGTAAAAACATCATCTATTATAAGCATTATGTGATTAACCAAAGGCCTCTCTTAAGGACTTTTAATTATTCAGATAGGCAATTAAGTACACAGCATATGATAAAGATGTAAAATGTTGATTAAATGTCAAACTAACCTTTCCATTGGCTAGTTTGAAAATTCCTTCGCAATTGCATGTATCATCAATTGCAATTTGCAATGATGTATATTCTATAGGGACCTCAGACCGAAAATAACATTAAAACGTATATGCAAATAACACCTGTTGAAAGCTATCATAAAAAGCTTAATAGAAAAATTACAAAAAATCAGTTGAAACCATAATTCCCATAGCTATGAAGCTAGGATACAATTACTTGGAAAATTAAAGCTTTATTAAAAGGTAAGAAAGTGTTCTTTATTAATTAAAGTGTCTATAATTCTAAAAAAAAAATGCAGATAAAAGAAGAACTTTCATATTTATGTCTCTGATGGATGGTGAGCCCTTTTGGCAGATCTGCACTTTCCCCACTAAAAAAGGTTCTATCACACCACTGTGAGTGCTTTGTGTAAAATGTCTGCATGTTCCCTGGAAGTCACGGAATCAGGAAATTGACTTGGTATACATATTTGGTATACATATTTTCCTCCGACATGTCGTCATTATCCAGACATTCAAAACCAGGATAGGTATACATAAATATATTTTCACAAATGTATTAGTATTTAGTTTACAATAGTATATCTGAACAAATTATGATAATAAAGTAGGTATGCCTTTTTTTTTTTTTTGCCTTTTTGTGTTTTCTCTAGAAATTAGAAGGCTGTAGTCAGCCTGGCTGTGTGTGCCTGTCAGTGTTCTCTTAGTCTAGGTTTACATCTAGGCGGCTGTGCTTGATGTATTTTTGCAAAAAAAAAATGTGTGGGGTCCCCCACAGTCCATACCAGGCCCTTCGGGTCTAGTATAGATTTGAAGGGGCCCCCCCACGCCAAAATGAAAAAAAACTAAATGTTGGTCCCCCCCAAAATCGTCACAAGGGGCGGGCTCTCCAGATGATGTCATTGGATGGTCACACCCCATAGCTATATAAGAGATACCAGACAGCGGAAGACAAGGTAAGACGGCAGCAGGAGAAGCCGGCTTAGGGAGAAGACAGCTCAGAGCTATTTTTTTTAATAAAAGTTTTTTTTTTTTTTTTTTTTTTTTTTTGAGGTGAATGGGTAGGGGTACAATGTACCCGATACCCATTCACATAGGGGGTGTCAAAATCTGGGGGGCCCTTCTTAAAGAGGGGCTTCCAGATCCTGATAAGCCCCCCGCCCGCAGACCCCGACAACCACCAGCCAGGGTTGAGACAAAAGGCCCTTGTCTCCATCAACATGGGAGCAAAGTGGTTTGGGGAGGCAGAGCAACGCAACACTTGCGTTTCTGGTGCGGTTCCATTGAAGTCTATTAAACGCAAAACATGGAAAAAAGTCCCTGACCCCTTTCCAAAAACGGACGCAAAATGCATAGATGTGAACTTGTACCATAGGAAACCATGTTAAATGGACTGTAGTGCCTTTCTGCAAAGTGCAAAACGCACAAAAAAATGCATAGGTGTGAACCTAGGGCTAGCATGGAATTTGCTTTCTCAGTGACAAGCTGTTTGAGCTTGCTCCAGGAGGGTGTGCTAGAGAAGTGACATTCTGTTTTATGTTAAGTCTAGGTTCACAATGGTACTATTTGGCATGTGATTTGACATGTCAAATTGCATGCCAGATCGCCGGCTATTGCTGGCAAAAGCACTGTCCGAATCAGTGCAACGCCGACTTTGCGGCTCAGCACCGATTCCCAAAAGTAGTTCCTGCACTACTTTTGGCAACTTTGGCTATGATTTAACCATCCCCCCCTCTGAATATTTGGCTGCTCAATAACCAGGCCATCTTTTGCGATACAGCACTGCGTCGTGCGACGTACCAAACTAAATTTACATCCTTTTTTCTACTCCAAGGAGTAGATTCCTGAAGCAATCCAATCCCTAGGTTCAAAAGCTTGGAAGAAAGTCCATTGAAAGTCCGTTGAAAATTCAGACGGAAATCAGTCCGTCGAAAAGTCCGGTCGTGTGTACACGGCATTACACTAGAGGTGGTGTGTGTGATTGAGTGAAAAGTATATCATTACATCCTGTCCTGCATTGGAACATACAGATTGAGATAACACTTGAAGCACAATTGCTAAGAAGCAATGTTCTAGGGATTTTGTCCAGCCAGCATAGTCCTTCTCTATTAGGAATGAGCCTGATGTTCGAGTCAAACATAAGTTCATCTCGAACATTGGGTGTTCGCCCTTTGGCCGAACAGCGAACAATATGCAGCGTTCGCGGCAAATTTGAAAGCCGCGAAACACTGTTAAAGTCTATGGTACACTGACATGAAAAAGTTATGCTCATGCAAGTTATTGCCATAAAAAGTGTTTGGGGGACCCGGGTCCTGCCCCAGGGGACATGTATCAATGCAAAAAAAGCAGTGATTATAATAATGCTTAAAGTGAAACAATAAAAATGTAATATTACTTTAAATATCATGCCTGGGGGGTGTCCTTAGTATGCCTGTAAAGTAGTGCATTTTTACTGTGTTTATCACAGTACCACAGCAAAATGAAATTTCTAAAGAAAAAAAGTAAAACTGCTCGCCACTGTAATTTATTGTCGGGTCCCAGCAATATAGAAAAAAATCATTGAATAAAACGGCATGGGTTCCCCCAATAAAAAAATGGTCTGGTATGGATATTAAGGGGAATCCTGATTAAGGGGAACCCTGTGGCAAAATGTAAAAAAAATGGCGTAGGTGTCCCCCCAAAATCCATACCAGGCCATTGAGTTCTGGTATGGATTTTAAGGGGAAATCCAAGCCAAAATTTAAAAAAATGGCGTGGGGTCCCCCCCAAAATCCATACCAGACACTTATCGGAGCACACAACCTGGCAGGCCACAGGAAAAGGGGGGACAAGATAGCGCACCCCCTCCTGAACCCTACCAGGCCACATGCCCTCAACATGGGGAGGATGCATTGAGGTCCCCCAAAGCACCTTGTCCCCGTGTTGATGGGGACAAGGGCCTCATCCCCACAACCCTTGACTGGTGGTTGTGGGAGTCTGCGGGCAGGGGGCTTATTAGAATCTGGAAGCCCCCTTTAACAAGGGGACCCCCAGATCCAGGTTCCCCTTTTCCTGTGGCCTGCCGGGTTGCATGCTGCTTTTATTTTGGCTCAGGATCCCCTTAAAATCCATACCAGACCTGAAGGGCCTAGTATGTATTTTGGGTGGACCCCCACACTATTTTTTTTTTAAATTCGGGTACAGGGTTCCCCTTAATACTCCTATCAGACCCAAAGGGCCTGGTAATGGACTGGGGAGAATTTATCCTGTTTTTTTCAATGATTTTCATCTAAATTGCCGGGACCCGACAATACATTATAGCCAATTGTAGTTTTAGATTACGTTATTTTCTTTAGAAATGTAATTTTGCTGTGGTACTGTTATAAACAAGGGAAAAATGTGCTACTTTACAGGCATACAAAGGACACCCTCCCCCCAGGCACGAAAGAAAAAAAGAAAAGTAAAAACAATCAGTATAAAACGTAAACAATGGAAAGGGTTCACCCTGTGGGGGGGTCTGCTGCTGTAAAGTGTCCTTCGCGCTACTATGTAAATAAATTAAAGATAAAAAAAAAAAAAAGAAAAGTAAAAAAAAAAATCTAATAAACTCAATTTTAGTCATAAAACGTAAAAAACAAAAAAAAAGAATGGAAAGGGTTCACCAATTGTAGTTTTAGATTACGTTATTTTCTTTAGAAATGTAATTTTGCTGTGGTACTGTTATAAACAAGGGAAAAATGTGCTACTTTACAGGCATACTCTATGGCCATCAGGGGGTTTAAACCGTTATAGGGTAATAAATGAAAAAAAAAAGAAAAGTATTAAAAAAACAATCAGTATAAAACGTAAACAATGGAAAGGGTTCACAGTAAGATATTTTATGGCCCTGAAAGATCTTATGGATCTATTAGATGAAAATGATGCATCTGTGGGGGGGTCTGCTGCTGTAAAGTGTCCTTCGCGCTACTATGTAAATAAATTAAAGGTGTGTATAAAAATACCAATAAATTAGTAGAAATATAAAAGTGAAATCAACACTTGATATATAAAATGAAAGATGACCATTCAAAGTGCTATAATAAATCAGATAAAACTATCTTAAATTAAATACCTGCTGCAAAATCGAATAGCGTACACAACCCACCAAATAAGTAAAATAGAATAAAAGTGATTTTGCGCATAAGGTAAAAGCATATACTTCAAAATGGTATAAGTGAAGAATAAATAGTGAAGATTGAAATAACAGTGATCAACGTGAATGACAATAAGTGAGATTAAAACATAATAACCCATGTGATGAATATAATAAAAAATGTCCAATGGAGTAAGGTAAATGAAAACCACATAGGGTTAACGTGACACAATATAAAGTCCGTGCCAGAGAAATAAATAAATGATAAAGTCCTGGAAGGTATACTAACAAAGTCTCTGTGGAATAAATAAATGAACTAATCTAGATAACGCTCTTCTAGTAATAGTCCCTGAGGGGTGGAAGATGACAGGCAGATACAATCCTAAGTTGTGCTCCCAGAACTCTCACCTCAATTTTTCTTTATACACTGCATGTATATCCACACTCCTGGGCTAGGTTTTTCTCCTCTATTAATCCTCTGTGTATGTTGATGCCTCCTTGCAGTGAGATAAGCTTTCAGACTGTCAGGGACTGGCCATCTAGAAACGGTGCTCAAACTCACCAAAAAAGAGGGGGACAAAAGGGCTTCCATAGTGTAGTAAGTAAATCAAATTGGATCTTTTGTTAAATAAAAAGCAAGATTGCTCCCTTACACAATAATAAAAATAACAAGCAAAGATCAATGGCGGTCAAACGCCAGTCTCACTGCACTTCCAGTATTGCGCACTTCCAAGCCACTCCCTACGCATTACGTCACACGTGACTTCTTCAAGGGAACCTGATAGGTCATGGTGGTGATGTTTATAAATGTTTACAGACCGGAAATAGATCGGAGGCCATTTTGTTGTAGAGGTAAACAAACAATCGCGGCCATTTTCCAGTGGTTCCGCGTGTTTGACAATAGCGACCATTTTCTAAAATATTATAGCAGACTCCCAGGTTGACAAACCGGAAATTAATCGGTGGCCATTTTATTGTAGAGGTAAACAAACAGTCGCGGCCATTTTCAAATGGATCCATGTGTTTGACAGTAGCGGCCATTTTCTAAGAGATTGTAGCAGACTCCCAGGCTACGTAAATATTAGAGCTAATATTTATCACTGTGTAAGCCAGGTGATCGTGGTATAATGGAGTTATCATTAATGGACATATTGTGGACCAAATAATTTATAGAAACTCATGCCCAAATCTGACGGATCTGGTTTCTACAAGTTTCAAACTAAACAGAGACTTGATTTGTTATCCTATTTGTATACCAAACAATCAGAACGGACAGGCTTGTACCTAAGCGCCATTTTCTGGTGGCCTATATTAAGGTATACTAAGCCGCCATTTTTCATTGGTTTGTTCGGTCATATATTGCGGCACTAAAGGCATGCCTCAGCACAGAAACATAACGTGCTGACAGTCACAACCGCATCAATGGTTAGAGTTATTAGACTCTGGTCGTCAGACCGGAACTGCCAAATCAGATATGTTTAAGGGGACACCCAGATATCAGTATGCCACAAAATGTTCCTGACATGCTGACTCAAAAACAGCCCGATAATGTCAGAAGCACATTGCTGACATCTTCTGCTGAGTGATATAAACTACGTAAGACTAAAAATTAAATTAAAAGCCAAGAGGACATCTTGCATAAATAAAAAGTGTATAGCAAGTTGCCCATATAAGCCTCATTGGTCATCAGGGCATTAACAAACACATATGCAAACATCTAGTAAGAAAGCTGCATATGGATACACCTAAATAAATAAATTAAGAATATTAATAAATAGAAAATTACAAATAAAATTAAAATAGGAGTAAGGGAGCGAAACTAAAAACGTATTTTTTTAAAATAGTGTATCGCTCCCGTTGTTGGCAACAAACATCAATATTAAACAAATAAATACACACGTGTACTAAATTTGTGCATATAAAGCGACTATTATCACAAATTGGTCAAAGACCCAATACTAATAGTCTAGTAAAAATATTAGACCAATAAAAAGCAAATTCCAAACTAAAAGGACAGACTTCACTGCCACCACCACCGGGCAGACCTACACCATTAAAGACTTTATTGGCTGCCATACGGAGGGTGTGGTATATGTGTTGCAGTGTAGTTGCAATTTACAGTACGTGGGTAGAACAAAAAGAGAATTAAAGGTTAGAATTAAAGAACATGTTCAAAATATCACCAATGGTTTCCCCAAGCACAGTGTATCCAGACACTTTGACAGAATACACAATAGGGATCCTACACAATTACAGTTTTGGGGCATAGAGAGGTATAATCCTTCATGGAGGGGCAGCCACAAAATTAGGACAATTAGTCAAAAGGAATCCATGTGGATACATAATATGCGAACATTGACACCCTGATTTGAACTGTTTTTTAAGCAATTTTACTAATATGGCCGCCGATTAATTTCCGGTTTGTCAACCCGGGAGTCTGCTTTAATATTTTAGAATATGGCCGCTATTGTCAAACACGCGGAACCATTGGAAAATGGCCGCGATTGTTAGTTTACCTCTACAACAAAATGGCCGCCGATCTATTTCCGGTCTGTAAGCATTTATAAACATCACCACCATGACCTATCAGGTTCCCCTGAAGAAGTCACGTGTGACGTAACGCGTAGGGAGTGGCTTGGAAGTGCGCAATACTGGAAGTGCAGTGAGACTGGCGTTTGACCGCCATTGATCTTTGCTTGTTATTTTTATTAAGGGAGCAATCTTGCTTTTTATTTAATAAAAGATCCAATTTGATTTACTTACTACACTATGGAAGCCCTTTTGTCCTCCATCCCCCTCTTTTTTGGTGAGTTTGAGCACCGTTTCTAGATGGCCAGTTCCTGACAGTCTGAAAGCTTATCTCACCGCAAGGAGGCATCAACATACACAGAGGATTAATAGAGGAGAAAAACCTAGCCCAGGAGTGTGGATATACATGCAGTGTATAAAGAAAAATTGAGGTGAGAGTTCTGGGAGCACAACTTAGGATTGTATCTGCCTGTCATCTTCCACCCCTCAGGGACTATTACTAGAAGAGCGTTATCTAGATTGGTTAATTGATTTATTCCACAGAGACTTTGTTATTATACCGTCCAGGACTTTATCATTTATTTTTTTCTCTGGCACGGACTTTATATTGTGTCACGTTAACCCTATGTGGTTTTCATTTTCCTTACTCCACTGGACATTTTTTATTATAATCATCACGTGGGTTATTATGTTTTAATATCACTTATTGTCATTCACATTGATCACTGTTGTTTCAATCTTCACTATTTATTCTTCATTTATACCATTTTGAAGTATATGCTTTTACCTTATGCGCAAAATCACTTTTATTCTATTTTACATCAAGAAATAGAATTTTGGTATCTGTGGTGACAATAATATCACTTTTGAGCAACAGCAGGTAATAAACCTACTACAAAATAACAGGGACATCACTATTAAGATGGCTGACAAAGGTGGGAATGTAATAGTGATGGACACAAGTGGTTATTGGGAAATGTGCCTCGATATCCTCTCAAATAGAGACTGGTATGCCCTCATTCGTGAGGAAAATACTCAGGAATTCAACAAAGATTATGACATAATTGTTAACAGTACTTACATTAATAGAATTATTGAGGCCTTAAAGGTATCCCGTCCAAGAATCCCCTCATTCTATTCTTTACCAACACCACCAGTATGCCCAATTATTTCCGGAATTGTGGCCAAAACGGAGAAGGGAAGTCGCTTGGTAGATGCCCTTTTTTTTCTTAGAATACCCCATGTTGTGGAACTCCCATCATACATTCAGGATACCATGGATTAATTGAGAAAGTTGTATAACATAAAAATACCATCCATACCATACCAACAGTATATTGGTCTCCATTGATGTGGAGGCACTATACTGTAGTGTACCGCATTCACTTGGTTTCTCTGTAGTGGAAACATTTTTGAATGAGGGGGATGAGGCAGCCAGGCCTCATAATACCTTTGTGATGGAGTTGGTGCACCAATGCTCCAATGAAGAGACTTTCAAGAAGAAATCTAATCTTTTAAATTCTAGATTACTAGAAAGAGGTTATACCGAAACGACCTCAAAGAAGCCCTATAATAAAGGCATGCCAGAAAGAAAGACACAAACTGTTGTTTGGTAAGAGAACTAAAAAACTGTTAGACTTTGTGAGGATAGTTACTACATACTCAAGTAACCATCATATGGTAAAAGAAACGGTAGGCAGACACTGGCATCTCCTCACCGGTGATCCTATCCTGAGGAAGTATATCAATGACTATCCTCAGATCACATACAAAAAATGTTGATCTCTAAAGGATCAATTGGTTCATAGCAATTTTCAGGAACCCTCAAGGACCAATGAACAATGAAGTAGAGGTATGCACAAATGTGGTACCTGCAAATACTGTAACTGGATCTTAGAAGGAGCATCATTTACTCTGCCTAATGGAAATATACCTAATATTGAATACCATTTTGATTGTCAAACAAAAGGTGTGGTATATATTGTTTTCTGTATATCAGTGTAGTGTAGTGTATAATTTTACGTTGGTAAGGCGTTTCAGAATTTCTGGAAATTAATCTATAACCATGTTAACTATATTAGAAAAAATGTATTGTATACTCCCATTGGCAGACATGTGGCTCTTAAACATAAACATTACACCTCAATGGTGCAATTTTTGGTCCTTGAAAGGGTTCTTGAAGATCCAAAAGGAGTGAACATAGACAAAAAATTACTCCAACGTGGGGCAAGGTGAATTTTTTAATTAAATGCCACCCACCAGGCCTGAATGAGTCCCTGAGCTACAATCCCTTTCTGGTTTAACTCTATGATTGGATCTATAGCTCTTGAACTCTAATGCCGCGTACACACGGTCGGAATTCTCGTCGGAAAAAGCTCTGATGGTTTTCCCGTTGGAATTCCGAATGCATTTTGCTCAAACTGTCTTGCCTACACACGGTCACACCATATTCCGACGGTCAATAACACCACGGCATACAACACATTCGACTGCACTATAAAAGGGAAGTTTAATGCTTCTGAGCATGCGTCGAATAGTTTCCGAGCATGCGTCAGAATTTTGCGTGTCGGAATTGCATGGGTGTTACTTACTCCAAAAGTAATGTTTATCATTGATTCTGCCCGTAAACTGTGATTGCATCGAAAGAATTAACAAAAATTACATAAAAGCTAAGCTGTATGATTTTGGTTCCGTAGACTTCCAAAAGTCCACCATTTTCGTATAAAGCAAAGATGATTTTGAGGTGATTTCCACATATGCCATGACATTGAGCAATTTCTGTGACAATTTGTAAATTATTTTTTCATTTCATCTTGGCACTGAAAAAAAAATATTTTTCAATTGTCCCATAATATTGTTCTACTTCCAAAATGGGTCTTGGGGGGTTGACTTATGAATGCACATTAGACTAGTCGTCCCCTTTAGACCACTGTAGACAAGCTTTTGATTTTGTTTATGAAAATATTTTTGTTTTGAAAAAATTACGTTGAACCCCCCACTATATATGTTAAAGCAAGGCCTAAGATAAAATGGTGGTGTTGCATTTTTGTTTTCCAACAGTATTTGCAGCATTTTTAACGCATTTTTGTGAAATACATTTTTTTAATTTGATGCATAAATCAATATATGCAATTTGTAATAAATATGATTAGGCAGTCATGGATCACGCATGTTAAATTGAAACCAGTACAACTAATACATTTTAAACCTTAAAAGCCTTCATATGCCAATTAATTCACGAGAGTCTACGCTAAAATAGTGATCGACTCGTATAATGAGTCTTGCGTTACTGAGAGACAAGTGTGTACACTCGAAAGAAGTTGAGGTCTATATTTTTGGTTTCATTTTATTATTCCTTTTTATTATTTTGAACTTTCATTTTCTTAGAATTTTATGTTTCTCAGGTTTTAATATCCTATGAGCACGGACAGACTTTTTGAACATTGGACAATTAGATAGATTTCCAGCTAAAGATCTGACACCCAGATGGGGATAAATGCCCAATTCAATGGGGTGTTATATCCAGGGAGGGTCATTTTAAAAATCTGAGTATACCTAAATGCTTAATAAACCATCACTGCTAGTGCCAAGATGTCCCTCAGGATCATCGATACTTAAAGAGATTGGACATGTATTGTTTATTTCTCACCTCTGGCTGAACGAAAAAAGGATGGTGGTATGCCCACATTGAACCCCTTATCACCATTTAGATGATAGGGCATAGACATTTATATAGCGAGCATGGTCTCCAAAATTTCCTGTACACGGTGAATACGTGTGTGTAGACCATGTCCTTGTCCCCCACTTGAAAATGTCTTTTTTTAACTTTGTAAACACCTTAAGTTGATCCCTTTATGTATCTGGGCAATGTTCTCAGTAATGATCTAACTGATCCACTGAAAATCAAATATAAAGCATCACACTAATAAACACAGTAAACAAATTACATGCTAAAAGAGCTGATCTAATAAAACAAAATAGTTAATTAAAACATGAATGAATTGAGAAAATAAAGCACATGAGAAGAATAGTAGAGGAACATTAACAAATATATATTGAATCAAGGTAAATCCGACTAACTAATCAAACTCCACATGTTATCGATCACGATCGCGCGAATGATAATGAGTGTAACAACCAGCTCAGGTACTGGGCTGATGTAACAAGCGTTTGACTATGGATTAATCATCATGATATTATTGTATTTGACTAAATGTTTTGCTTTGGTACTGCATAACTGCAGCGATTGAAACATAATGAAAGTCTAACTTATATTAAAGGGTTTGCATAAAATACAAGCTATACCAGCACCAAAGTATCAAAAAAAAATGGTCAGAATGCGCACAAAACGTTTAGGAACGGCAAGTGAAGTTACTAGGAATACCTTATAGTATATATGGTACAGCTATAAAAAACTACGGATCCTAAATAACAATAACTATGCTAACGTCACCTACATAACATGATCAGTAAAGGTTAACCTAGGCAATAGGGGTTACCTAAGTGAATATGCCTACTTTAAACCTATTGTATAACCTAATAACATGCACTAAATAAAAAATGGTATATCGACCTAATGACAGAAAGATCTGATGCAAAAGTAGTTCACAAGAAATTTATTAGGGGATGCTATTACTAAATACTGCACTGAATTATATACACTGCAAATCAGTGCTCAGTAAAAAATTGATATCAATGGCACAGTACTGAGGTACTGGTGGGCAGGATGCCATGTTACTTGCATTACTGATAACCTTAGAGTCACACTCGCTCGTCCATAGATGCGAGGATCACTGCACGTTTATGTGACCGCAGTGCTCATGCAGAGCATCGGTGATAAATGGCTCATTTCTCCAACTCCACCTCCCTCAGCACGCACCAGATCATAAGTATGTCTGCTACTGCATTCGCATATATACAGTCGCAGTGTAATACATTTTAATTGCACGACGAGGCTTATTAAAGGATTATGACCAGGTTCCTCAATTTTATCTGACATGTAATGTTGGCAGTACACACGCTCGATTGATGGATCGACTGTTACGCAAATCCACAGGATAATTGTCTCACAACAGAATGGATGTGATACAAGCTATTTCAAATGCAGAAATCATAAAAGTCCAAGTAGCTAATATAGGCAGATATGTCATGAAAGTGCACTGTGTTGCTGTGGGTCTCCAGATACATTACGGAGTTCCTCCACCAGTCCTTAGAACTACATTCATATAAAAACTCACAACTTCCACTTTTGAAACATTACATTGGATACTACCAAGTAATGACTCAAGAATGAAATGTAAAGGCCTCCCTCTATGTAAATACAATAAGTGAAACCATAATTAGTAAAAATATAAGTGAAACAACTGTAACAAATGTACATCAGCAAATTCGATAAATATCTTAATTAATACCTGCTGCAAATCATAGCTAACCACACTAAGTAAGATAAATATTTTCATAGTAAAGAAACTTCAATGGTATAATAAAAATGTGAAATTAAAAATGCACGGAGCAATAAGTGAATTAAATAATAAAGTATCATATAAAAAATTCCAGCAGTAAAATAACTATGGAACTACATATAAGTCCAGAAAATATAATGAACCAGAACAAGTCTCTGGGATATAAAGAATCTAATACCTCAGAACGAGTGTGCAATACATCCTAAGTTGTCTCCAAACTTCCATTTTCTTTATAACTGCATGTATATCCACTCCTGTAGGTAAGTCTCCTTATAACTTGTTATGTTGATGCCTCCTTGATGATAGCATTCATTAGATGCCATCTAAAGTCTAAATCACCAAAAGAGGACAGGGCTTCTCATAGTGTGTAGTATCAAATTGATCTTGTACCACTTCCCGCCTCTTAATTGCGTCCGGATGCTCGTTATCCTACTGGGCTCATATCTCCTTCGATAACAGCCGCCGCGCCCTGCTGCCTCGCGCATGTGACGTGTGCAGTCTAACACCGTAACTGACTCGTAGCCTTGTCGAGCTCTTATACGTGTCACCTGTGTCATCGCAATCACGATTACCAGTGAGATGCCTTGATGCTTCTCATCTCGTCTGAAACATGAGAGTCTGCTCTCTGACAGGTATGCTATTTTTCACGCACCCCCCCAGTGCACATAGACTCACTAACCCTGACCACCTATGGAATGCCAACACCAGCCCAAATGTGATCAGTACATCCTGGCCATCACATGTTAAAACAAAAATCAAACGCCATGCAGGCCACAGATGGCAATTGGAACAATAATAAAAGATAAAAAAAAAGGAGTTCCCGATGCACCTAGTATCAGCACTCTCAGGTCCATAGTATAGTGCCCTGTGACATGCCACCTATATGCCTACTGCCTACTGCCCGCCATGCCACTATCATGCATCATGCCACCTATTGACTATATTGGATAGTCCACCCTATTACGCATCTCCCTATGAGTGCCCATCAAGCACTGAGTGCATCAGTGCCTACATGAACTACACATCAGTGTACCACAGTGCATCATGCCATATGCAATCGTCCACTCATCGGTGCCTAATGTGCACTACGGTGCAAGTCGTTAAGTGCCATTGTGCCGTAATAGTGCCTCAATGAAGAAAGGCACTTATACAAAAACAAATTACAGTGAATAGAAACTGTTTATTTTGCAAAATTTGGTCTTTTTTTGTTTGTGCGCAAATGATATACAGTGTCAAATACCACAGAACTTATTGTTGAACATATAATAAGTTGGACAGTGTAATCCATTGTCATTCAAGCGACACGCTGAACTAAATTGGGTGTGAAGGTCATCTATGTTGTATTAGTTGTTAAATATAAGCAAGATTGTCCTAACTTAGAAATAATAAGGCAAAAGATAAGATGCATCCCATCATCTTGAAGTAATCGCAACTTCAAACATTCAGACGTTCATCTGATTCTTCAGAACTTAAGGTGTATGTTATAATGTTTACAGACCGAATAGACCGGTAGACAATTTTTGTAGATAAAAAACATTCCCCAATTATTCCATTGATTCGTGTTTAGAAAATCAACATTTTTAAAATATTCATAAAGGATTCACTGACAACCTAAACAAATGCAATTTCATAAAAGGAACAAACATGCAGACATTTTAAATGGACTGTTTAGCATTGAAACTATGAAGAATTAAACTTCAGATTACATATGCATTATTTAATTTGGTCAGGTATCTGTTAAGAATTGTAAATTGGGACAACTTGCCGTAAGATTAATTGAAACCCATGCCAAATCTAAGGATGGATTCACAAGTTTCAAATTCAAGACTTGAATTAATTTTATACAAAATCAAACGAGGCTTGTACCAAGGCATTTCTAAGGACCTAAATTAAGGATATAACGCCATTTTTCAATAGTTTTCGGCAATTATTGGGCAAATACCTGCCTAAAACATTAAATACATCTGAATCACAACCATAATTGTGATTATTAGTATGTGTCAACAGACTGTCCAATAGTAATTAAGGGGACACCCGATAATGTTGACAAAGAAATGTTTTGTAAGGCATAACCAAAAACAAGCCATAAGCAGAGCTTCTAACATTATGCAGAATAATCAGAGTAAAAATACAATTAAACCAGAGATTTCTAAATAAAAAGTGAAAATTGCCCAATAAGCCTCATTGGCTCAGGGATTAACATAAAATATCCAATCTATAGAAAGCTGCTTGGTACACTAAATTAAATTAAATGAAATTAATAAATAACAATTTCAAAAAAATTAAAAAGCAGTAAGGCGAACTAAAACTTATTTTAAAAATATGTATGCAAATGTTGTCAAAGTCTATTAACAAATAAATCAACTGTCAAACTTTGCTTAAAGATATTCACAATTGTAAAGCCCAATATAAGTCACTGAAAAATTGGCCATAAAAAGCAAGTTCAACTAAAAGCGTACTTAATCCCTCACCTGTTGCATAAACCTAAAGACTTATTAGCGCCATCGGAGGGTTGTATATGTTTGCAGATTATTAATTATCTCTGGTAGAAAAAAGAGATTAATGGTTAAATTACAAAGTAAGATTAAAACATCAATTCCCAACACTATCCAGAACTTTGACGAATACACAATGGTCCACAAATTTTTACCAGTTTTGGGAAAGATAATCTCATGAGGGGCAGCCAAAATAGAAATTACTCAAAAGATCCATTGTAATAATATTAACATTGACAGATTTAAAATGTTTAGCAATTTACTAATAAATGGTCCTTTATTATTTAAGTTTCAACCCTGGTGCTCTTTAATATTTTAGAATATGGCCCTTTTCAAAAGGAACCATGAAAATGCCCATTGTTAGCACTATCAACAACGCGCATCTATTTGTCTGTCACCATTTATAAAACTTCACCAGAACAGTCTCCTGAAAGTCAGGATACGTAAGAGTTAGAACATAAATGCTAAATGTGAGTACTGAACGTTGCTAGGCAATGATTGCTTTTATCTTTATAAGGACAACTTGCTTTTTATTTAATAAAGATCCATTGATTACTTCTACACTATGAACCCTTTCTGACCCCATCCTTTGTGGGATTTGAGCATCTTTAAGATGGCCAGTTCTGACGAAGTGTAAACTATCCATCAGAGCATAACTAACTAGATTCAATAATATAAAAACTACCAGCAGTGGCAATCAGTAATAAATAATGAGGTGAGAGTTGGATAGCACAAAATAGGATTCTGCTTCATTTCCCCCTCAGACTTATACTAATACATTATTAATTTAATTAATTTATTCCACAGGACTTTTTATTATCCTACTTTCATATTTATTATTTTCTCACAGAACCTTTATAATTGTCACGTTAACCATAAAAGCTTTCATTCCTTTACCACTGGACATTTTTTATAATCTACGTTGGGCATTATAAATTAATCTCAGTATGTCATAGTTACAATCTGATGTTTCAATTTACATTTATTCTTCATTTATACCTTTGAAGTAAATCTTTAACTTATGCAAAATCACTTTATTCTTTCATTAAGATATATGAATTTGGTACTTGTTGTGCATATATCAATTATACAGCAGAATAACCTACTCAAAATACAGGAATCCTATTAATGGCGCTGACAAAGTGGCTCTAATCTATGACACAAGTGTTTGGAATTTCTCGATTCCTCCAATAGACATGTGCCCTCGGGAAAATACTCAGCTCCAACAAGATTCTATTTGTTAACATGCTTCATTAATAGAATCATTAGGGCCTTAAAGGTTCCCGTCCAAGAATCCCCTTCATGATTTTCTTTACTACACCACCGTACCAATTTTTCCGATGTGGCCAAAACGGACAAGGGAATCCTTTGTAATGCCCTTTTTTTTCTTAAATTACCATTTGTGGAATCCCATGCAAATTCCGATTACTAGGATTATGAAAAGTTGTTATAAAAATAACCATCTCTCAACACAAGATATTTGTCCCATACTGGAGGCAATAATGAGTGGTACCGATTCACATGGTTTTCTAATGGAACATTTTAATGATGGTTAATAAGACAGCCTAATCATTACCTTTTAAATGAGTTGGAGCACTAATCCAATGCAATAACCTCTAAATCAACAAGAAACTAATTTTTATAGAATTAACAGAAAAGTTTATCCGAAACGACCTCAAAGAAGCCCATAAATAAAGCATGCAGAAGAAAGACAAAACTGTTTATAAATGAAATAAAAAAACTGTTAAATCGTGACGATAGTTACTACAACTAATAACTATATGTATTAAGGAATGGACTGATCACACCCTGTCCCCTATCCAACTCGAGCAATTCTGATCCAGATCCAAAAATAGTTTTATCTTAAGATCAATTGGTTCACTAGCCTACTCTATTCAGGAACTCTAAGCCTTTTACATAAGTGGTATGCCAAATTGTGTACCTTCACTCTGCTAACTGGATCTTTGAATGATTCAATCATTTACTCTGCCTTAATTCCTAATGAATCATCAATCCTTATTGATACTTATGTCAATACCAAATGATTTGGTCAATTAGTTCATTCTGTGTTACAGTATAGCTGAAAAAAAAATGCTCTTAAATGTCCGTTTACCAACAGCAGTGTACATGGAGCCTAATTTAAAACAATAATATAATTAAAAGGAAACATAGGATAATGAAGTGAGATCCACCGCTCCAGGATGATCCACCCAAACTCAAACTCACAGCTGTTCCTGTAGTTAGAGAACCCAGGTGCAGGCAGGGCACAAGCTAATGATGATGCAAATTAAGGACTCTGGACGGCCGCACTCCAAGAAAAATAGCAGGAAAATAGCTAACGCGTTTCACACTATCATTGGTAGTGTGAAATGTGTTAGCTATTTTCCTGCTTTGCTGTGACCAATTTTTGTGTGATTCAACATTTTACCAATAAAGGCTTTTTGAATTTTTCTTGGAGTGTAGCCATCCAGAGTCCTTAATTTGCATCATCAGAAACATAGGATAATGTGTTCAAGAAGTGAACATTATAAGTGAATATTATAGTGCAAAAGTAAAAGTTACCAATACTCTGGGAGGTAAACAGAGTAAAAAAGGGGTCTTAAACATGGTGAATGGTATTGAACGCCCATAATAGAATTTCTGTTCTAAAAATGTGCAGTGTGTCTTTACATGGACCTCCAAACCATTTTTTTTTTTCATTCTCTCCTTTAATATTGAAAACTATGTAATTATAAAATGTAATTAATCTACCCAAACAAGTGTTTACATGGATTTAGGCAAATTTGTGAAGGTCTGAACATCTGCAAAATTTGCCAGGCATCTGATAGATTAATCTGATATCGCATTAATTGTTAAAGAAAAACTAAAGGCAAAACTTTTAAGGGAGGGTTATAACCCCTATCAGATTTTTTTGCCATCTGTGTACCATTATGGAGATTTCCCTTCACTTCCTTCCCCATAGGCAAACAGGAAGCAAGAGGAAATCCCTGCAAATTAAGGGAAGGCCTTGGGCACCACCAGGTCATCAGAACTAGTGTCCCCATTGGAAGATTTCTCCTCTATTACTTTTCTGGTGACAACCCAAAATTTGGGATTTACTTTTACTTTCACTTTCAATGATAATGATACACAGGACAAATAAAGGAGAATCTCCCTAATGAGGGCACAGAGAACAATAAAAACGGACAAGCTTTCTAATCCCTCTGCACTCAATTCAAAACAAACAAAAAAAGTTTTGCCTTTAGTTAAACTTTAAAAGCTCACTGATTAAGACGTTCAGTGATTCAATTATTTAGTAATTTAGAGGTTCTTTGAAAACCTTGTCAGTTCATGTGTGAAGTTTAAATGGCTTCCTACGACTTCCTATCTGGTCAGCCATTGACCTCTGGTTGACAATTAAATTATGTAGATAGTTTACATTAGTTACCTGGTAAAGAAGTATAGTGCTTCCTTATCTGGTAAATTATGTAGTGCATAAAAATGATCACTGACTACATTTGTCATATATTCCTGTTCAATCTGATAAATTAGAGAGAGGCCCATGTGTGATATTCAAGAGCATATAAACAGCCTCATGTGTATTTAGATAATTTATACATGAAAGGAGATTATCTTTCAAACAGTACACGTGTCACTCCTCTGTGTCTTCTAACATTAACATACTTTTCAAGGTCTGAAGAAGAGTTAAACTCTGGAACCTGAACCTCAATGCAGCTCTGGTTTAAAGCTCTGCATATCTATCTGCAATCAGGACTGCTGACACAGGCATTTGGTCTCTCACCTACTTCCCCACTCCCAGTTACTCTAATGGAGTGGCATCTGTACACACAGTTTCTGTACCCAGGTGCCATCCATCTTCCTCCTGTATGGACTCCTAAAGTCCCATTCATCCAACACCAGTAATATTTTCACCCTACTACATCTGAAATATAACTATTGTTCACTGGCTATGTTGCAAAGGCCTTACTTACAGTACACAAGCATATGAGGAGATGCCATGAGAGCAATGTATTGTGGGCGATTTTGAGTACCACCAATCCTTCCAGAACATGCCATTGTAGCCTACCTCTACACAGTGCAATCCCTCTGATTGCACACATGCTTCCTTGGATGTAAATGTTGTCACTTTTACTGATGCACACACTTGCATCAGCAAAGTTTAGGCTTCTCTTTGAAGCTCTGCTGTACTAACTCTCTGCTGAGACACAGAACAGACCACAGAAGCCTTGTCTGAAATCCAGCCCACTACCTAAACCCATTGCAAATAACCTGTTTGAATCAATGGTTTATGTTATAGGGCAGGGATATGCAATTAGCGGACCTCCAGCTATTGCAGAACTACAAGTCCCATGAGGCATAGCAAGACTCTGACAGCCACAAGTATGATGACCAGAGGCTGAGGCATTATGGGACTTGTAGTTTTGCAATATCTGGTGGTCTGCTAATGGCATATCCCTGTTATAGGGTATTCCACTTCTTTGTTTTCTGTCGAAAAACAAACAAATTGCATGGCACTATTCTTGATCTTCTTGTTTTTTATCTTAATCTTCATTTTATAGATGACTGATAAATTGTTATTTTGAGACCTTGTTTCTGCAATGTTCTAAAAGGGGAATTCCAGATATGGATACTTTAGAACTATGCATATACCATGAAACAAACGGAAAGAAATAATTATATACTGAAACAAATAATTCCCAGGTTTTTAAAGAAGACTTTCAGGTATGGGTATTTTTACAGTTACATTGGACCAATGGAACTCTGCATATACCATACCTGTGGGATCCCTAGAAGCTAGAAAGCACCGTAGTAGACGCTGCTACTCCAGTGATCGCCACTAGATTCCAGGTTCTGTGTCAAACAGCTGCCCTGCTTCATTATGAACACAGACACCATACAGAGAATGCAGGGAGGTTTATTTAATAAAGGAAATATACTGTGCACTACAAGTGCAGTTGCTCTATATCTGAGGGGAAGCTCTGCTGATTTCTATCATCCAATCACGTGCAAGCCAAAATTCATTTTTTTTATGTTCCTTGCATGTGATTGAGTATTCTTTGCAAAGTGAAGCTTTACCTCATTTACTAAGCTCTGGAGTAAGTGCATTGTGTTTATTCAATAAATGTCTCTGCCTCGCCACCTCATCTAATAACAACAATTTTTTAAGTCATTGTGAAAATGCAAAGCATTCTCTGAATAACTCCCATGCTGCTCAGCACAGGACCTGGTTGCTAGTGGAGAACACCAAAATATTGGTGTCTACTACAGTGACTTCTAGCTTCTAGAGCAGTGATCCACAAATAGGCCAGGTTTGCAAAATAACTCAAATACATCACAGGTGATATCATTTGCTGCTCAGTGATTGCAGTAGTCTAGTCTGCATATCCCCAAGGTAAACTTAAAATCTGGCCAGTCAGGCTGGGTTCCTTGCATCTAATTTGCAACAGCAGGAGATTTTGACCGGCTCTCTATGGATCCGGTTCACATATCTCCGCAGTGGGTCCATTGCGATTTGCACAAATGTGCTGTGCATCTTTTGGTCCATTTCAGGTCCAAATTCAGCCCAAAATTCAGGCTGAAATCGGACCTGAACCTGTGAACCAGGATGCACTGGAATCCTGCTGTGAGCCGCATGTGGCAGATATGTGAACCCAACCTAAGTGGGTCCTGAGGACAGGAGCTGAGAACCACTGTTCTAGAGGCATCCCACAAGTATGGTATATGCAAAGGTACATTGGTCTAAGCAGGACCTAAGTAACCATGTAAAAATATCCATACCTGGAATTTGTCTTAAAAAAAATGAGCTTTAATAGTTTTAGGCCTCTTTCACACGAACAATCCGTTCAGGTCCACCAGTTTTTTAGGCGGACCTGAATGGATGCTCCATAGACCTTTATGGAGCGTCGGATGTCAGCGGTGACATGTCCGCTGACATCCGACCTGCTCCGATCCCAAAAAGTGTGACGGAGGCAGGGCCATCTTAAGAGTATTATAGGCCCCCGGGCAATACAGTGCACCTAGGCCCTGTCTACACAATCACGCATGAGAATAAAAATGCAAATTATCAATAAGGCTATATTTATTGGTACTTCCAACAAAATCAGTGTTTAAACATTAACACAACGTTTGGACAATATAGCACAAGTTTGATGGGCACAGTGGCAGCGTTTGATGGGCACAGTGGCAGCTTTTGATGGGCACAGTGGTAGCTTTGATGGGCACAGTGGCTGTGTTTGATGGGCACAGTGGCAGCTTTGATGGGCACAGTGGCTGTGTTTGATGGTCACAGTGGCATCTTTGATGGGCACAGTGGCAGTGTTTAATGGGCACAGTGGCTGTGTTTGATGGGCAGAGTGGCAGCTTTGATGGGCACAGTGGCAGCTTTGATGGGCACAGTGGCTGTGTTTGATGGGCACAGTGGCAGCTTTGATGGGCACAGTGGCTGTGTTTGATGGTCACAGTGGCTGTGTTTTATGGTCACAGTGGCAGCTTTGATGGGCACAGTGGCAGTGTTTGATGGGCACAGTGGCAGCTTTTGAGGGGCACAGAGAGTGACTGTGTTTGATGGGCACAGTGGTAGATTTTGAGGGGAACAGAGAGTGACTGTGTTTGATGGGCACAGTGGTAGCTTTTGAGAGGCACAGACAGTGGCTGTGTTTGATGGGCACGGTGGCAGCTTTTGAGGGGCACAGAAAGTGGCTGTGTTTGATGCACAACTTGAACAAACTTAAGTAGACAGTGTTAGACTTACTTGAGGCCGCCGACCTGGTGCAGTAAAGTGTGTCACTCACAGCAGAGCAAGGCAGCGGCAGCTATCAAGGGCCGTCTTTCCGCTCCGCTCCCTCTCAGTGCTGTCTGAAGAACATGGCGGAGCTTGTTCACTAGCCGCTGGGGCGGCTGCGGCCTCTGACTGACATCACTGGTTGCTAGCTTGACACCGGGCGGCCGGCGATTATAGCAAGTGAGCAACCAGTGCAGTCAGTCAACTTAAGCAGCACATTGCAGCGCTGAGGATCGGCCCTGGATGGGGCCCTCCAGGTAAGTGGGGCCCCCGGGAAACTGCCCAGCGTGCCCAGTGGAAAAAACGGCCCTGGATGGAGAAAAAAACTACTTTTCCATCCGTCTGAGGATCAGATCGGGTAACGACGGACTCTGCGGTCCGTCGTCATTCGATCTCCCATAGGGGAGAGCAGCGCTCTGACAGGTCCGTCCCTGCATAGTGTGCAGAGACGGACCTGTCATCTTCCTGCTTAGCGGGCATCAACGGAGCGATCCCCGTAAGTATGTATTTTTGTTTACTCTTTTTCTGTTCTAAAAAGTAATAAAGACAAACATATTGGGGGTTATTTACGAATGGCAAATCCACTTTGCACTACAAGTGCAGACTACAAGTGCAAAGTGCACATGAAATTGCACTGAAAGTGCACTTGGAAGTGCATTCGCTGTAAATCTGAGGGGTAGATCTGAAATGAGGGGAAGCTCTGCTGATTTTATTATCCAATCATGTGCAAGCTAAAATGCTGTTTTTTTTATTTTCCTTGCATGTCCCCCTCAGATCTACAGCAACTGCACTTCCAAGTGCAATTTCAAATGCACTTTGCACTTGTAGTTTTCACTTGTAGTGCAAAGTGGATTTGCCTTTAGTAAATAACCCCCATTGTGTCATCTCAGTCGAAGTGTGTATGCTTTTAAAAGCTTCATATTTACTTCAAATTCAGTCAAATTGCAACAGGGGGCTGAGGTTTTGTTCTGTAACTTTTTTTTGTATATATCCATTGCACATTTCAGTTCATTCTGTAAAGGAATGAATTACAGCTGTTGAAATTTCCTATTACCCCATACTAACAAAGGTGACGCTCCTGTTACAAACATTCTGAAGTATCTGAAAGGTTGCAGACAAAACTGAAGCTCAGTACATGTTTTTTTCATAATAAATAAATCTGCAGTGTTAATGTTCTGTACTATACAAAGAATTAGTTGCTCTTTTTTTTTTCAAAATATCAAGGTCAGTGCAAATGTGAAACAAATCACTACTTGATTTAATTTTTTTACTTTTTATAGTCACTGTTTTGCCAATTTCCTTTTGTACTGTTTTGCTTTCGCTATCAAGACAATTAGTATTTATGTAAAGCAAAAACTTTAAGAGAACATTCTGATTAGCTTAGTGCTGTTCTTTTGTAAGGTGTCATACAAAACAGGTACAATAGGCATATACAATTTACTGCTAATGTCCAACTGACACAACTTTGCTTAGGAATGTCTTTTAGTCGTTATCTTGGTTTTTATAAACCAAAGCAAACATTTTTAAAATTTAATGCATAGCATATGTATAGGAACTGCTTGAAGAGTAAACAGATTGGTATCAGCACGGCAGGGGGGCCCATGTGCCTGCAGCCCTCCTATAATGGGGAGACAAGCTTATATGTATCCTACATGTCTGTTGAGACCATACGTTTTGTTGATTTGTAAAGCAAAAACAACAACAGAAGAAGTCTAGCAGATTATCTAATATACTGTATACAGAATGTTAACTTTATATTTTGTCTTTGAATTGCTTTTTTATTTCTGTTTTGTGGATTATGGCTGCAAAGCAATTGTCATTTTTCATTTGTATTTGTAAAATTTGAAATTCAGCCTTTAGGCTAAGTTCACAATAATGCAGCTGTCACTTGATCTGATTTTCAGTGAGATTATTTAGTGTGATATTACACTTTTTTGATACATTTTCATACATCAAAAAGTTTAGCAAAAGTATGTAGGCATAGGAAACACCCCCTGTCATGCCCCCTAACGGAGAATTATAAAAAAAAAAATAGTTTTTAAACCCACTTTT
Organism: Lithobates sylvaticus; assembly: GCA_028564925.1. Lineage (NCBI taxonomy): Eukaryota > Metazoa > Chordata > Amphibia > Anura > Ranidae > Lithobates > Lithobates sylvaticus. The sequence goes on from CM053029.1 coordinate 282,074,279, forward strand.
GTTTACCACTACTATTCCTTTATATTGGCTTTTGAACTATACAAATGCAGCAATTTAGAAATTGGATAAAAGATCTAGCACTGGGAAACACTTTTTTTGAAAGGTAAAATTTTATATACAACTACAGTATATAGATCAGACCAAAATGAGGGGGAAATGTGGAGGAAAGAGGGACTTTGTTCCAAATCAGGGACAGTTGGGAGCTTTTCATTTTTTGTGTTTTTTATGCTGTTTTTGTAGGGGAAGGAGACTACTCAATTACATTAGCAATGGTATTGGATATGACGAGTCACAGCCATTCTTTTCAATGGCACTTGTTCAGAACGGTGAAACTTAAAGTCACAGCAATTTTGTAAAGGTGCCTACACTGCTTTGAGCAAGATTTGATGTGACTTAGATCCATTGAGTGTAAAATCATATCAAAGTCACACCAAACATTGCATCAAAATTGCGCTCCAAAGTTGCACAAGAAATCACAACTTTGGAGTTGTGCTAGTGTGAATAGAGCCTAAGGCCCCTTTCACACTGGGGCATTTTTCAGGCAGTACAGCGCTAAAAATAGCGCCTGTACACCGCCTGAAAAAAACAGCCCCATTCACTCCAGTTTAAAAGCCGGCAGGCTTTCACACTGGAGCGGTGCGCTAGCAGGACGGTAAAAAAAGTCCTGCTAGCAGCATCTTTGGAGTGGTGTAGAAGCGGTGTATTCACCGCTCCTAAACCGCTCCTACCCATTGATTTCAATGGGACACCGCGGTAATACCGCCGCAAATCGCCGATTTCAACCCTTTTTCGGCCGCTCGCGGGGCGGTTTTACCCCCAGCGAGCGTCCGAAAAAGGGTTAAGATCGGCGCTTTGCGGCTGTATTTTTACCGCGGCTAAAACTACGGTAAAGCAGCGCTTAATATAGTGCTGCTTTACCGTCGCCGCAGCTCCCGCCCCAGTGTGGAAGGGGCCTTAGAGATGCTGATTGTTAAGGAACTGACACCTCTCAGCATTCTAGCAACCAGTGAGTCACCCTCCCCTGCTCATTCAGCTATCAGATGATAAGGGTACCAAACCCTTATTAGAGCATGCAACTTGGCAGGCTATGAAAGAGGAGGCTGAGCATGCACCCATCCCCCCTGAACAATAGTAGGCTACATGTCCTCAACATGGGGGTGCCCCCTGGAAAAGCACCTTGTCTCCATGTTGATGAGGACAAGGGCTTTTTACCCTCAACCCTGGCTCGCTGATTGTGGGGGTCTGTAGGCAGGAGGCTTATCAGAATCTGAAAGCCCCCTTTTTACAATAAAAATTTTAAGTCCAGACCCTCCTTATGCCACTGAGTAAAGGGGTACATAGTACCCTTACTCAATCACAAAGAAAGTCAAATAAAAATAAAAACACAAACACAGTTTTTGACAAGCCCTTTATTAATAAAATAAAAAGAAAAGTCCCCCTGATGTACATCTATTATCAATTACGTCATTTAGCAATGCAGGTCCATGGCAATCACAATAAATCTCAGCCACCGACCCGCACAAAAGAAAAAACCCTGTGCCCGCCAAGAGATGACCGATCCCATAACTTTCCTAGAGCAAAATGACATCTCCGTTTCCCCCGCCACTATAGTAAACAAAGGGGCAGGGCCCCCTGAATGATGTAATTGACCATATATGGTCAATTTTGTTGTTTTTAAATGTCCCCGCTCCTTTCTATACATTCCCCTGTCAGCTAGGAATCTCTACCTGAATGAGCAGGGCAAAGATGAGTCTTTGCCAGATTTTGCTGGTTGGAAGCTGAAGAGAAATTTGAATGGAGAGTGAAAAACTGTTTTGTTTTTTACTGCTGGTAAATAGCCTTTATTTTTTCTTTCCTTCCTGTAGACTACTATTTAAGGGGAGTAGTTAGTTGGTCACATGTGCTTCAGGTCCTATATAACTTCCTGTAGAGCTAATTTCTAAGCTTGCTCATCCTTGAGCTTGCCCTTTCTTCTTGCTGGAAGTTAGACCAAGTGTTGAGTTAAAAAACAGAGTTTATAACAGGATTTTTTAAACCTGTAGGTAACATCTGAAATTTACTGTTAGTAATATCATTATTGTAACTGCGAAAATGTGTGCCAGCAGGATTGAAGGTTTTGTGCAGTGCACAGTGTGCCGCATGTATACAGTAAAGGAGCAACAGCTCCAGGATGGATACTGCTGTGACAGATGTGAGCGGGTTGACCTTCTTGAAGCTCACATTAGAGATCTGGAGGAGCAAGTTGCAACACTGGGCAGAACTGACAACCTTGAAAGGGGTCCTGGTTATTTACTCAATTATTTGGGATTGCTCCAGTGCTCAGTGAGTGGTAATGATGTGCATTAACCTGTAGCAACCAATCAGTGAACAGTAGTAATCTGCTGTACTCTCTAGCAACCAATCAGTGAGTGTTAATGATGTGCTGTAACCCCTAGCAACCAATAAGTGAGCACTAATAATGTGCAGTAACCTCTAGCAACCAATCGGCAAGCAGAAATGATGTGTTGTAACCTCTAGCAACCAATCAGTGAGTGGTAATGATGTGCTGTAACCCCTAGCAACCAATAAGTGAGCACTAATAATGTGCAGTAACCTCTAGCAACCAATCGGCAAGCAGAAATGATGTGTTGTAACCTCTAGCAACCAGCCAGTGAGTGGTAAGGATAGGCTGTAACTTCTGGCAGCCAATTGCAATCGCTGCGTGATCTGCTGTAGTAAACATATTTTGAGTCCACCTGCTATTTTTGTATGTCTCAGAATGGAGGGGGGGCAAGAAAATTTTGCCCAGGGCACAAGCAATATCAAAGACTGCCCTGTTAGTATCCAAATCTCTACTGTACACTACCAAGATGGTCAAATTGGACCCTTTTGGTAGGTTTGTAGTCCTGGTCCTTGTCAATAATAATCAACTGTATACATTTGTGGCAGTGTATATACCACCCCTATTTACTGTGGGGGTGTGGGAAATGTTGATGACAGGGGTGCTCCAGGTGGCGGAGGGGCCTATTATTCTGGCAGGGGATCTGAATGCTGTGCTGTTGCCTGAAATAGATAGGTACAGGATGGCTACCAGAGGCAGCTCCCCATTGGAGACCTGTGTGAAGCCATATAATCTAGTAGAAGTATGGAGATGGAAAAACCTTGCTTTGTGTCCAGGGAGCTGTTGCCAAGGGTTGTCAGTATCCAATACCTTCTGCGGGCTATCTTGGACAACTCCCCCGGCTTCTCACCATTGATATGGAGAAACAGAAGGGGTTTGTTTTATGGTGGCTGAGCCCCCCCTGTGACTCAAAAGAGGAATGTTTTGAGAGGTCCATGGCTGCCTCCATAAATAATTTTTGGCTGGAACATAGAGGTGAAGTGCCATAGGGGTTACTTGGTATGCATTCAAGGCCACACTCAGTGGCTCTATATCTGGAGTTATTAAACAGTTCCACTCAGACAGGGAATAGAAGGTCCGTGAATTGGAACAAATTGTCACGGAAGCTAAAGTATAATTGGAGGGAAGGTGTTCGCCAATTAGACGTAGTACTAGTGGGAAAAAAAAAAAAAAAACAGAAAAAAGTTGCTATATCAGTCACAACGTATCTTTGAATTTGGAGACAAAAACAGCAGATTACTAGCCTATCTAGCCCATTCACAACAAGCATCTATCCCATGTATTTATGATGCACAACAGAAACTTTGCACGTCACAGTCTCAAATTGACAATGCTTTTGTTGCCTTTTATTCCAAGTTATATTCCTCCAGGGTAGATTATGCAGGGGAAGCAGTTTGTGACTACTTAGATATAATAGATAATAGATATTTTTTTCTTTCTTATTACACACATATTTTGTACATACATTACAGGTATTATTCATTAAGCCTGCAGGAATGTCGAGAAATTTGCAAGGTAAATGTTTTTTTTTTTTAAATAGACCCCTGAGGCCTGATTCACACCTATGCTTATTTAGTGCATTTTTCAGATTTGCACTACAGTCCATTTAACATGGTTTCCTATGGAACACGTCCTGTAGTACAAATCTGCAAAAAATGCATAGGTGTGAATCCAGCCTTAAGCCCCATACACACGGTCGGATTTTCCGATGGATTCTGTCCTATCGGACAATGTTGTCGGAAATTCCGACCGTGTGTAGGCACCATCGGACAGTTTCCATCGGATTGTCCGACGGACAAAGTCCTATCTCCTGCTGGATAGATTTCGTCCGATCACACCAAATCCGATCGTGTGTAGCGAATTCCGACGGACAAAGTGCTACGCATGCTCAGATCACATTACAAGACCAAAGCTATTGGCAACAAACGTCACCACGTTCAGAATGATCGGATTTTCTGACAACTTTGTCCGACCGTGTGTACGCAAAACCAACATCGGACAAAGTACGACTGACATGATCCGACGGACCTGTTCCTCGGATAATCCGAGCGTGTGTATGGGGCTTAAGGGTCCATTTACTGCATGTGTGCTACACATGTCTTTTTGTGCATTGAGACAGGCTGCACTAAGGCAGCCTATTAATTTTGAATCAGTTCTCAATGATTACTAAAAAAGAAAAAGAAAAATATGCACTCGTCATTACAGTGTAGAACTCTACAAGACGTAGAGATTGATTTACTAAAGGCAAATAAACTGTGCACTTTACAAGTGCAGTTGCACTCATTTTCCCACACTGCAATGCACATTAACCTATGTGTTCACATGCAATGCAATAATCAACAATACAACAATCAATTCATGCATATTACAGTAATTTACAAGTGTAAATCCAGCCTTAGGCTAACCATGGATTATGCAATTGTCTTCCTCTCAACCATGGGTATGCAGAGGTCTGTAGGATGCCTATTATTGTGTGCACCCCGGTGTGCAGAGGTAAGCAGGATGCATATTGCATTAGGGTGTAGTCCCCAAAGCTTAAACACACATGCATATGTGTGTGACTACATATATATGGCCCCAGCATATTGATCTCCCTGCCAACACAGTGAAAGAGAAGTGCGTAAGCACTTCTTTTTTGGCAGAGCCGATACAAGGAAGATCCTTCCCATGTCCCTACCTGCACACAGAGTGATAATACTAATGCACACAAGGTATTTAGGGTGTGCCCAGGCACACCCTGCACATCCTGTTCACATGCCTATGCAAATGTGGTAAACCTGCAAAAGCTGAGGTTATATAATAATGGGTTATTCAACTTTATCTGGACATGCATAAACATCTCTACAAAATAGCAGCCTCTATTTTTATACAAGACAGAACTATCAAGCATTTTCTTATTTTTTAACATTCATTTGAAGGGCTTTCATTGCCAGGGCTTTTTGTCGGAGGGAGCAGCAATCTATCTATATCCAAACTCAGCCAGGTTTCCTGCTAAAATAGTAACACAGTTTTAGTAGAGGACGTTTTGTGAAGAATCTTTATTGCCATATTACATTTCTGTAGATCAGACTCTAGCAAAGTCATTTGACCTATACATTCAGTACAATACTATTGTAAATATTATGCCATTTAAAATCCATACACTTAAAAAGTATTGAAGATGAGAGAAAACAGATCATAAAAGCAGTTACCATTTTATGAGTCACACCAGCTTTTTCACATGAATCAGCACTTAACTCATACCAGTATTCTTTTATTGTTTATTTTATTGTGTGACAAGTATCTGTAGTAGTGTTTCTTGTGTTCTTTGCACAGAAATGATAAACAATTAATCACACCATTCTCATCTATTGAACCATTCTCTCAGAAAGCTGATTAGAATCTGAAGTTAACCTATACAATGAAACACACAGAAAATAACAAAAGGGAACAGTGGTTTGAGCTGTTAATTGTGTCTTTACTCTTTATACAAGTGCAGGCTCTTCAGTTCTGCTTGATTGTTTGCTTAGTGCAAACATAAAGGATAAAATGTAGTACATTAACACAGGTGCTGCAAGAAAAAGCATCCTGGATGCTTGTGGTACTTTTGGCAATGTAATTCAGTGGGCTGCTGTCCATGTTGCACGTATAATGGTATTACATACAATGTAATACCAAGCTCCTACAGTACACAAGAGTCTATGGGGCAGATTTACTAAGGGCAAACAGGCAATTTTTTTGCAAATGCAGTTGCACTCATTTTCCCCAGAGCTTAGTAAAAGTGTCATGTTCTAAAGACTAACCAATTAAAAACAAAATAAGAACAGCATTTTTGCTCGCACATGGTAGGATGAACAACATCCTTTGTGATAGCATGGGCAGTGACAGGTACACTTTACTGAAATATCTGGGATCTATTGGACCCCAGACCTCTCCTCTGCCTTCCAATGCATCTGATCAAACCCAGATCAGTTTGACCAAATGCTTTCACAAGCTGTTAACGGTTTGTTTAGGACAAACTGAAACCAGAAGTGACAAAATCCTGCCATCACAGGGGGAAGAGGGGAAGGAGCAATATCAGTTCCTTTCACTCTGTCTTGGACATTGGATGCGGCTGGTCGCATTATTACCTGGTTCCCTGATGAGATGGGAGGGCCCAGAAAAAAACCCAGAAGAAGATGGGGCTGTATAGCCACTCGGCTTACTTTTACTTTGTAGGGAATCATTGGCCCTAAAAAATGATACCTCAATCATTGCTGCAGCTGCAGCAATGACTGAGATATCATCCTTCCTGTCCAAGGACATACAGGTACATCAAGTGGTTAAACTGTTATTTTTTTTTTCTCCAGAACTACAAACCCCAGCCTTCTTGTCAGTTTTGACAAACTGGGATCTTTTACAGTCTCAGGAGGACTGCGTTATGCATACGCGTTTCATTTCAAAATGAAGGCTGGGCTACTTCAGAAGCCTTGAAAACAAAGCATCAATGCATCTACTCTCGGATGGGGAGATAGACCTTATTGTACTACAAAGTCACCCAGCAGCCTTTACAGCAGATAGACAAGTACTACTTGCTGCACAGAGAAAGCAAGGGAGAGTTATAATCAGAACTTATCCTAAAGATACCTTCTCAGTGTCTAGCATCTAGTCTCTTTACTGAAGACTTTACGGGGACTCTCGGTCAGTGTCAACTCTGATTTTCTGTTCTTAATTTGCATGGGCCATTTTGACTAGCTTTACACCCACTTTCTTCATTTGTTTATTAAAAAAAAAGTCCCTTAAAAATACTGCAAGATGTTAAAAGAAGCGTATGAGTGGAAGAGGCTTGTGTAAATAAACTATATGGAATTTGGAAGGACATTTCTAACTTAATAAAGGGTGAAAACAATTTTCAATGCTAACCAATAGGGCACATATAATTAATGGCATTTTTGATTATTTATGGTAATGAATACTTCTATGAAACATTTTCTAAAAACTGCATGATCTGTGCATAAGGTTTAGCCAAAACAATGGCTGATTTCTGTATACTTAACTATATACTTGCATTGCAACATCTGGCAAAAATCTGTGCCTGCAGCTACAGAGGGTCAGTAAAGTTTGCTTTAACTCTTTCATTGTATGAAAATAAGGCAATATTATAAACTTGGGTTCGTTTTCCACATATTAATCATAAAATGATAAAAATAAGTAATGGTTAAAACATCACGATGAACCAAAGTGGAGAGGTCGGGGGTTTCAACCACGGAGGGGGAGACCCCTGGGATACCCCCAACCCCAATTCCAATGCAGGGAAACCCCAGATCAGACAACGCATATGGACCCATATGCAAGATCACAACAAAGGGGAGAAAGGGAACTAAATGGGCATCAAAAGGAGGAAAAAACAGAGGTTGCAGGGCAGGGCAGAGGGCCCAACAAAAGAAGAAGGGGGTCGGAGTAGGAGGTATTTTTAACTTGACGCCAATTGAACTAACACTCAAAGAACTGAATATATTAAACCTGGGGCTGAAATGTGGTATAAAAAAACGATAAACAAGTTTGATGTGTATATAGACATCCATAAATACATTAGAAAATTAAATATAAAGAAACATTTTTTGGGGATCAATCCTGGAGTGAGACCAGCTGTGACCTATGCAAATGGGGTCATAAATAGTGGCCTAAAGAACAAGTCTTTGTTCAACCCTCCAAATAACCCAAACCACCAAATTGAAGTATTCAAAGGGCTGGTGTTACAAGATCTGGAAAATATTAAACCCAAAAAAGAGATAAGCGTGAGACATATTAACGAGGGCATAGAGATGCTAGAGAAACGAAAGGACATAATCATCCGACCAGCCGATAAGGGAGGTGGCGTGGTTATATTAACAAAGGACTTTTATGAGAATCAAATAGCAAGTATGCTATCAGATACAATTACGTACAAAAGACTGGACAGAGATCCCACGCTTTCATACAGAGATCAATTAGAGGTATTGATCAATATGGGGACCAACACAGGAGTACTAACGAGCAAAGAAAGAAAGTATCTGGTACCATTAAGTAGTCGAGTTCCAACGCTCTATTAATTACCAAAAATTCACAAAGATCCCGTGAATCCTCTGGCAAGACCAATAGTCAATAGCATCGAGTCAGTGTCATCAAGATTAGGCCAATATTTAGATACATTTCTGCAAAGGAGTGTGCAAAACACCAGGTCTTATTTAAGGGACACGAAAAGTTTTCAGAATTTTTTACAAAATGTGGACCTGAAGAATAAGCAACAGATTTGGTTGGTGACAGCTGACGTGTCCTCATTGTATTCAATAATACAACATGACGATGCTCTCTTGGCTCTAAATTGGGCCCTCAGCAGAAGGGAGGACATCCCTTTTAATCAAAAAGTTTTTTTAAAAAACAGTTTGGATTTTTGCCTTAGCCACAATTATTTTTGGTTCAATGATGCTTTTTATTCCCAGCAACAGGGAGTAGCGATGGGAGCCAAATTTGCCCCTAGCATTGCAAATTTATTTATGGCAGAGTGGGAAGATAAAACCATTTTTAACAAACAGCCACCAGAGCTTCTTTTTTAGAAATGTTTTATTGACAATTAGTTTTTTATCTGGGCGGGAACAGAGAATGATTTGGAAACATTCATACAATTTTTGAATATGAACGATCAGAACATAAGACTAACATCTGAGTGGAGCAAGGAAGAAATACATTTTTTGGATGTCACCATATACAGGAAGGAAGAGAGATTGGAAACTAAGGTATTTTTTAAAAAAACAGACAGGAACAGTTATCTCCCTACAACAAGTGGACACCATCCCCAATGGCTGAAGAACATCCCTAAGGGGCAGATTATGCGAGTACGGCAGAACTGTTCTGAGGAAAACAACTTTGTCTCCCAAGCCAATATTCTGGCTGAAAGATTTGCAGTAAAGGGTTACGATCCCAGCATTCTGGAAAAGGTGATAGAGGAGATTGGTAAGATACCAAGGTCCACCTGTCTAGAAGAAAAATGAAGACAAACCGATGGAATCTCAACCGAGAGGCGACATAAAGAATACCAAGGATAAAGAATGGGGCTTCATTTCGGGTTTCCATGCCCAATTCCGTGAAATCGAAGCAATATTTAAACAACACTGGCATGTACTATTACTTGATAAGAAATTTAAAACGGAACTACCACCAGCACCACAATTTATATACAGGAAAGCTACAAGCTTTGGTGACAAGATCATACAGAAAGTAGTGGACCCACCTAAACGCCCCCCGATGTTCTGGGACCGTAACGGTTTCTTTGCATGTAGAAGATGCAAGGCATGTAGGGAAGTGGCAAGACCTAGTAGGTCACTGAAAACATTAACTTCTCCAGCAAACGACCAGACATTCACGATTGAACAGTTCATTACGTGTAACAGTACACATGTGGTCTATGCATTGAAATGCCCCTGTGGTCTCATCTATATTGGACGTACTAAAAGAAAATTACATGTGAGAATCGCAAAACATATACATAATATTAAAATTGGGTATAAGAACCACAACGTGTCTCTGCACTTTGAGCTAAAGCATAACATGGATGCATCAGGTTTGCTATTTTGGGGGGTTGAGCAAATTCAGCCACATTGGAGGGGGACGAATTTAGTCCGTGAGCTATCCAATCGTGAAACCCATTGGATTTATTTAGTTGATGTTTTGGTGCCCAGAGGCTTGAACGTAGATCTAGATATTAACTGCTTCATAAGTGATACTTGATAATTTATTAAATAGACTCCTCCATCTCGACTGAATGTGAACCATCATTAGTGTGGAATTTTGTGGAGGACCATTAGGGTCTGACCACAATGCCCTACGACTTTTATCCCAATTTTCTTAGACTTTTAGAAGGTTTGTAAGATTATTTTAAGGAGGTTTAACTTATTTAAATAGGATTGATATTACACATATATATTCAACTTCATAAGTGTTTTTCTTGCCACTGCTTACGTCCCCTTTTTTATATATATATGTATTTTTTTATATATATATATATATATATATATATATATATATATATATATATAGCTATTTTTATTGTGTATATTTATTTTTATTTTTGTGATAACTTTTTTTTATTTTATTTTTTTATATATAGATTTTTTTAGTTTTATATTTTTATATTTTCTTATATTTTTATATCCCATACCTATAGATTTTAATATGGACCATTTTATGGACGTATTAACATGTGGATATTTATCAGATTTATATATATGCTGCTATACTGATTGGTCTGTCCTAAGGGGCAGTAGATTAACCATTTAAGGGACATATCGTGATATATACAAGTTTATCCACTCTCTCTAATGTTGGCAATCGTCTGTATATGGATATACAATTTGAATAAACATATAAATGAAAAAAGGTGACCATACACTATAAGATGGTCGGCAGATTTGGGAACGGAATTGACCACATGCAGAGATTTGACTTGGGACCTCCGCGGGACCCCATGCATGGCATGCTAGAACCGGAGGTGTAATCTAAATTTGGATAATAAATTGAATCCAGTGCATTACCGTCGGTTTTCGATGTGAGCTATCTCGCAGTGAGCCCCCATATACTACGAGTCAATATTATTGAAACACAAATGAATGCTAAGATTTTGTGATATAACATATGGTTTATACATGCTTAATTTTGTGCCTGGGACATGACCGGAGTATTAATATGATACATCTGATGATTGTAGGATGTATATTATCCCTTGCTGACAGGTAACATAGCTTAGAGACAATTCATATGTGACAGCCGAACCGCTAGTCCCGATTGGTTACTATGAATGTCCATCAATAAACACTGTGTCTTGATTGGATAACTTCACAGCAAGACACAGTGAAAAGCCCACTTCCGGGAGTAAGGTCACGCCCTCAGAAGAAGTCAGGAAGTGACGAAACGCGTCAGTTTCGTGACCTCGCAGAAGTGACGCCTGTACTCCAACGTGCGCTCCAGCGGGACCAGCGAACCAGGAAGTGTATGGGGATTCTATACAACAGTACTTGGTGCTTGTTCCTGCGGATGGGACGATACTAAGGCACAGTGCACTTTACATTACTAAGCTCCATATGATTTATTGTGTGGTACGCATTTTTATACTGGGGGGAAAGGGCTGATGTTTAACAATAAAATCTATCAAACTGTACTACGCTATCTGCACCATTTTTTCCTTATATGCTGTGAACTGGAGGTTATACCACTCTGACACCTAGAGGCTGTAAGGATGAGGACGTACTGAGGAGAAGTCTGTTTGCTGTAGGAATTATTGAAAGGCTTATTTACCTCCAGGTTCTGGTGAGTGCATCCCCAAAGGGGAGATTTGTCTACACGTCCTGACAATTGTGGTGCCATCCTCAGGTAAAAGCTTTTCTGAATATCACGAAAAAGACTTTCCTTGCTCATCAGACTGTGTTTGGTTCATCGTGATGTTTTAACCATTACTTCTATATAAATGTCGGTTGAACAACAAGGACATTAAGCGTTGCTGCAATATTTAAAGGGACATGATCATATTTTATAATTTTTATCATTTTATGATTAATATGTGGAATACGGACCCAAGTTTATAATATTGCCTTATTTTCATACTCTGTCATACAACAAAGTAGCTGCTTTTATTAAATTATTTATATTATTTATTTAATATTTATTTCTTATATTTATCTTAAGAAATTTGTATCCAAAAGCGCGGAGGGGTGGTCCTAAGGGTGGCAAATTTAGGTTCTATCCTTGTTTAGTTAACTCTTTCATTGCCACTGATATAATACTTATGTGAATAAATAAAGTAAGGCACTACTCCTATTTGTGCAAATATGTACTTAATTCTGTGCAAAACAAAGAATCTTAAGTGTGTGGTAATAAACTCACTCCACAAAAAAAATGTAAAAATACAATGTGTAATCAATATATAAAATGTTCTCTGCAGTTATATCACATGTGCAATGTATTTCCCAAAAAATTATTATATCACAGAGTCCATATAACTTTCAAAAAAGTGGAAATTTTTAGCCATCAATAAAAAAAAAACTAAGCAAAAAGCCCAAAACGACAAAACCAAAAAAATATTCTGTGCTTATGTTAATCAATAAATTAATTAGTCCCATCTACCGTGCCTTGTATACTACTGTGTAGAAGCTCTCAAACACAAAGTGCTTCACCATGTGTGGTTTAGGGGTACACTCACCAGATCCACATGGCCATAAAGACCAATAAAGTCTTATGCCCCGTACACACGATCGGACATTGATCGGACATTCCGACAACAAATGCCATGGATTTTTTCAGACGGATGTTGGCTCAAACTTGTCTTGCATACACACGGTCACACAAATCTTGTTGGAAATTCTGAACGTCAAGAACGTGGTGACGTACAACACTTACGAGGAGCCAAAAAAAAAATGACGTTCAATAGCCAGTGCGGCTATTCTGCTTGATTCTGAGCATGCGTGGCACTTTGTGCATCAGAATTGTGTACACACAATCGGAATTTACGCAAACAGATTTTGAACCAGATCTCAAATTTTGTGCAATGGAAATTCTGATGGAAACTGTCCGATGGAGTCTACACAAGGTTGAAATTTCCAACAACAAGCTCCGATCGCACATTTTACGCCGGAAAGTCTGACCGTGTGTATGCAGCATTAGTATTTATGCCAACAGGAAAATATGGGATAACTGCTCCATCCAATGTGTTCTCCTCTCTCACATCCAATGTGTATGCATAGATCCCAAAAAAACAACAACAATAGATTGATCTGACAGTACATTTATTAAGATCCAAATATTAAAACACAACTAGTCTATTGCACTTACATTTAATTGTGCCCCGACCGGCACCAGCTCAATCAGCCTGTGTGTATAACTTTTTGAAAGTTATATGGAAACTGTGATGTAATCATTTTGTTGGAAATACATTTCTTGTGCCCAATTGCACATGCATATACCTGTGGAGAACATTTGATATATTGATTGCACATTGTATTTTTAAAGTTTTTTGTGGAGTGAGTTTATTACCACACACTTTTTTGTTTTGTACAGAATTGAGTACATTTTTGCACAAATAAGTAGTGCCTTACTTTATTTATATACATATGTGTAGTGAGATATTCACTTAAAGGGGCAGCGGCCACATTATTCACAAAAGTTTTTAAGGTTGGCGCTCTTTATATATTTTAAAATTGATATAATACTTATGTTAGTAGCAGCATGGGGATTTTAAAAACACTCCCAGCTTCTAAAGGAGTCGGGAATGTGTGTAAACTTCACAAATGGACTAATAGATTTCAAAAGGAAGTGATCAGACTGCTGTGCAGCCACCCAGTCGATTCCATGAATCGTCAGAATTGGTGTTGCACCACCATGTTTCTTCGCTTTCCCACCTATGATTTACAACCATAGTAATTATAGTATGTTCCAGGCCCATATGGTTTTTATAATAGTTCTACCCTATATGTTTTAAATATACGGTTTTTACTAATGATCTTATCAATCCATATATGTTCTTCTAAGTGTGTATGTATATATATATATATATATATATATATATATATATATATATATTCATATGCATATGTGTATATATATATATATATATATATATATATATATATATATATATATATATATATATATATATATATATATAATGTATATATACAGTGCCTTGAAAAAAAAGTGGCACATAATTGTGAAGTGGAAGGAGAATGATAAATAGTTTTCATTTTTTTTTTTACAAATAAATATGTGAAAAGTGTAGCATGCATTTGTAGTCAGCCTTCCTAAGTCAATACTTTGTAGAACCACCCTTTACTGCAATTGCAGCTGCAAATCTTTTTGGGGATGTCTCTACCAGCTTTGCACATCTAAAGTCGAATTTTTGCCCATTCTTCTTTGCTCAAGCTCAAGCTCTGTCAGATTGGATGGAGAGCGTCTGTGAACAGCAATTTTCAAGTCTTGCCACAGATTCTCAATTTGGTTTAAGTCTGGACTTTGACTGGGCCATTCTAACACACAAATATGCTTTGAGCTAAACCATTCCATTGTAGCTCTGGCTGTATGTTTAGGGTCGCTAGAACCCTGGAAGGTGAAGCTCCGCCCCAGTCTCAAGTCTTTTGCAGACTCTAACAAGTTTCCTTCTAAGATTGCCCTGCTTTTGGATCCATCCATATTCCCATCAACTCTGACCTGATTCCCTGCCCCTGCTGAATAAAAGGATCCCCACAACATACTTATTTTTAAAATACTGTAATTTTCTATATATTAGGCACCGCTATAATCCCTATCCAATTCCCCTTCTTTGTACTTTACCAATATAAGGGATGAGGTGTCGGATCATATGAGGTCACTCAACCCACACCCCTCACAGCGTTTCAACACACAATTTTTTGTGCTTGGGTGAACTTTCGTTGGGAGCTGTTGAATTTGGTAATATTAAAAGTTAATAGTATACACTTAGCTATGTATTTACTACTTACATTTTAAAATTTTACATACTTTCAATTTATTTTTGAATTTTTGTATATAGTATATCATCTGTCAGTGTACATCTACCCAATATGGCAGATTTCTGTGGTGAGGCATGGGAGGGTTTCATGGCCAAAATACGGTCATCTTTTGGAGAAAAAAGTGAGGATTTATTGGCACAAAAGCACTTAAAAATAAAAAATACTCTGAAAATAACATTGTTCCCTGGGGTTTTAAGAATCCAGATTTTTCCCAACTTAAGAAAGGTTAATGATTCCTTGAAACAAACATGGGAACATAATCTTCAAACTTGCTCATTAGAAATGATCACTATTTTGTGTAAGCAATATTATACTGAGATTATTCATATTGATGCCCAGATCAATGCTTGGTATCAGGACCATGTTCTTATTTCTTCTTCTCCCAATTTTATCAAAAGAGAAAAGGATTTACGGGAATATGTTGAGGAATATACAGTAGGCATTATCAATGCCAAAGAGGGTAAACTCCTTAGAGACAAATCTGCACTCAATAATGACTATGCATACAAGTGGAACCAAACAACATATAGTAAATCCATGACCAGACCATCAACTTAGACAGCACCTAACATGGATAGTGATTTACTTAATGTGTCATCTGCTTCCTCTGTCTCTTCTAGTTAATCAACCACCTACCAGGACTTGTCTCATGATAGGTTACCAAAGAAACGGAAGGGAGACCTCCCCGGAAATTACTTTGACGTACCTTCGGGCCTACGACCACTTGACGACCACCTTTGGTCCATACCAAACTCATCACTACACAACCTTCTACTCCCCTATCACGTCCACTTAAAACGTTGTCTAACACATCTATTCTGCCTTTGAATTCTGCACAGAGCACTATGTCACCTACTTTATCTTCTCTTTTGGTTTCTACTACCACCACAAGGGTAAGTGAACCTAACCTTTCCTCAATGTTTCCCATTAGCACATTGTCTATTGATCCCAAAATAGCCCTGATTTTTTCTTGTAAAAACACCAGACCAATCTTTGAGTCCAACCTTGGCCCTCCAAGCATCAAAAGACAACATGGAGATGCAGAGTTAGAGATCATCAATCTCTCCTCTGCACCCCTATCATTTAGTGAAATGGAAGTATTAAAACTTGGTCTTACTTTCTGTCCATCTATTGATGCAGACAAATTTCATATCATCAAATATGTACATCTATTTGCCATGAGACTAATGTATAAAGCTATCTATGATAACCCTAGTATTGAGGTATCTCCCCCTCTAATACATCAGAATTTAGCTTGGATGAACTACAGGCCATTTGATGGATTTGTGGGAGGAGGACCACACTGGAGATGACACACCTCTAGTCCCCTCCCATGGATGGCGTCATCATTCCTGGTGTTGCTTTCCCCCCACCCATATCCTTTAAACCTAAGTCTCAAGCTTTCCCTACACTTAGCAACAACCCCACTATATGGGCATTTGTTCAGCAAGTCACCAATGAAATCGATGGAATGGATTTTGCAACAAACACTCCAACAATTTATCTAAAAGACATAGGCAAGCACTTAAATCTCTTCAAAACAACTCCCATTTGGTGGTCAAACCGGCCGACAAAGGGGGTAACGTAGTTGTCATGGATGTTGAAAAATACGAAATTATGTGTCACGACATTCTTAATAATAAGGAATGGTACTGACCCATATCTAAAGTTGTGGTTGACAATTTTATTCAGGAATATTATTCCATGATCTTTAAAGCCTTAAAGCCTTAAAAGGGCTGATTGACAAAACACTTGGAACTATTTGAATGTTAAGGAACCAAAGACTCCTACCTTCTATGCATTGCCCAAAGTACACAAGTCATTTACAAATCCTCCTGGCCACTCGATTGTGTCGGGCTGCCAGAGTCTAACAGAAAATGCCAGTGCACTTGTAGACAAATACTTAAGCCCGCATGTTACCTCCCTTTTTTCATACATTAAAGATTCCATTGACCTCCTTCGTACCCTTGAGGAGATGCATATCCCCAAAAACACTTGGCTTGTGGCCATTGCTATTGAAAGCCTCTACAACTCCATCCCACATAATAGAGGGATTGAGATTATTTGTAAATCAGTTAAAAGAAAGAGGACTGATGGCAAACTCCTACAGCTAGTTCGTTCTTGATCTACTTGAGTTCATCCTCACTCCAGGTGCAGGGGGTGGCTATGGGGCCACGTTGTGCCCCATCCTATGCCAACCTGTACCTGAGGGGGTGGGAGAGGGAAATTTTTTCTGGTCTTTTGCAACATGTAATTTCTTGGCACAAATATATAGATGCTATTCTACTTTTTTGGTCCTGTACGAGGGAGGAACTCTTGCGGTTCATGGATGAACTGGCTGTCAATAATTTTAACTTAATATTTACTATGGATTGTAATCAGTGCAGAATTTGTTTTTTGGATTTAGAGCTTTTTGTTGACAATGATGGCTTTCATACAGAACATATAAACTATACAAAAATTTGACAATTATACCAAAGACACTATTCACTCACTCTCCATACCCCCTTTTCACAATCCAAACAAATCTGCATATCCTCCCCACGTGACAGAGGCTTAATAGCCAGAATTTACAAAAGTATAAGTTAATTCAACATGCCAGAGAATTTACACCCCATGCTACAATGGGAGTCCGATCTGGACATATCTTTCTCACCTGAACAATGGAATGCTATGTTGGAAAATTTACAAAAATGCACCAAAACAACTTCTATCAGAAAATCAGCCATAAAGCTCCTTTACAGATGGTATCTTACCCCTGACAAAATAAATCTATTCTATCCATCAACATACCCCCTTGTATGGGGCTGCCCCATACAAGAAACATTATTACATACTTTTTGGGACTGTACAGTATACACCTAAAAAAACATATGGCATAATGCAAGTCTCAAGATAGAATGAATAATAGGCAGAAAAATACCCTTAACACCACAGATATGCCTTTTATTCACACCCATACAGGATATACCTATAGCCTGTACTAGATTAATCCATACCCTATTTAGTTCTACCCACTGGACTACAGCATTCATCTGGCGCTCATCCACCATCCCATGGCCCCAAGTACTAAACCAAATGGTAAACATAAATCTATCAGAACGTAGATATCACACACTTTATGACACCATGCATATATATAAGAAGAAATGGACAACATGGGAATTATCGCTACTAGATTAATGTTTGCTACTGTTACTTTATTTCAAAATGCTATTAAGCTATAACTCCTAGACACTTTTGAACAATATGTCTGTAAACCTATTGCCAGCTCACTATAAAATATTTTGTCATATCCCTCATGATATACCCCATGTATATTTGAACTCAAATTCTGCTCCTTCACCTGTATCTTTGTTCATTGTAACTACTTTGTACCAAGACCTTTCTATAATAAAACCTGTTTGTAATAAAAAAAAGATTGAGAAACTACAGCCACACCCTCTTGAAAAAAAGTGTATAACAAAGCTTATAAACAAGAGAGGAAGACCCTTATCTTTTCCACCAAGCCATGTGACAATGCACAATCAGTTAGAGTTATTACTCAGTATTCTAGACAACACACACAATTGTGGGATGCCTTTATGAAGTTCTGGCCTTTATTAATGGCTGTTACAACCATTAAAAAATGTATCAAACCGTTCCCTGAGATTACTTACCAACGTGCACCATCTCTTAGGGATCGTTTGGTTAGGAGCCACTATTCCTCTGTGGCCTGAGACCACACATCCCATACAAGCACCTTTGCTTGCGAGAGATGTGATGCATGTCGCTTTATTTTCAATGGCTACGAGACCATTCTTCCGAATGGTCACACTCATGCTATTTTGCATCGAGTAACTTGCCATACAGTTGGCATTGTATATTTTGTCAAATGCCTATGCGGATGTTTTTACATAGGTAAAACCGAGCGTCCTTTTTTTAAGCCAATAGGATCACACTACTCCCATTTTCAAACACCTCATGACCACTGCTATCAGCAGACATGTGGGACTTCAGCATAATTTTGATCCCAACGTGATCACGTTCACCGCCCTTGAACACGTATCTTTACATGTGAGAGGTGTTGGCATAGACTGCACGTTACTACAATTAGAAACTCGGTGGATCCATAATCTGGATGCCACAAGATATCCCGGCTTGAATGAGTATATTCGTTTTAAATCTTTTTTGTAATGTCGAGATTTTCCTTATTTATGTTTATGTAAAGTGTATGCATTCAATCCTGGTTATTTTGTCGGTAATAGCAGTGGTCATGCTTTATTCCATCTTGCCTCCCACTCTCTCCCACATTATGTATCCCCTTAGCCATTTTACTATCCTAGATTGGGTGATTTGTGTCACCGCATAGTTATACACTGTAAAACAGACTAATATATGTACATACTTTCCCATCTCTCTTGATAGACATTTACTAATTGTGTGTTGTCCTTATAATTATTATTATTTTGGGTAAAACCCATGTATAATTATGCTTTTTTGCTGGGTATTGTCCACACTGGTTGGTGCATGGGTGTAGTTACCAGTGCCTGTCTTCCGACTTGTCTTTTTCCCTTTTCTCTTCTCCCCCCCTTGCCTTGACAGCTGGGCAGACATCTGGTTGTCCACGATGGCCTTGGGTGGACATTATGTGTGGCTGCATGGACGCCCCAGGCATCTGCTCCTGTTCTGGGACAGACGCCGATTTTGGTTGCTGCCAGTTGCGCTAGAGTTTTACTAGCCTGGCATGTTTTTTTTTTCTCACTGTCCTGCTCTGCCCTATCCAGTCTGGAAAGGCTATCATGAGGGGATTAGTTACGCCCGCCCTCACCTATGTGTTTACTGCATCATATGACGCGGTTGCGTCACATGACAGCCGTTCACCCCACTCTGGGGTTTGTAGGCGAACTCCAGCACATGTGCAGTAGTCCTGTTTCGTCCGCACTCGGTCGGTGACATCAGACGCCGACTGAGTAGGGGGTATATAGGGCCGGCGATTCCAGCATTCCATTACCTGGATCACACCGATGCCAGGTAAACTTGGATGCTGTGCTATTCCAACGGAGGGCCCTGCTCTCATCCCGGCCGCATAACACGGTGAGTCATGCCCCTGCTGCTCTAACAGAGATAGGAGAGGTCACACCCCTCTCTTTACCCACCATTGTCCCTGTGTTAACAGTTTTTTTCTTTTTACACATGTTGCTTTTAATCTTTTTTTCCTTCTTTTTTCTGTGTTTTCTCGCACCCTCTACCCATTTAGTCACCGCCTATGATGTTTCTTCCACTACAATTGGACATGGATTACTGGCTGCACTGCCCACGTGGATTGCTGACAACAAAGACTTACTGCCCATTGAGATGACTGTGAACTACTCCACTACTGTTTTCGCATGCAGAACTACTCTTCGGATTCCTAAGCTTCAGCCGCACAGGTACTTTGATCGTCACCTCCAATATGACAGCACGTCCTTGTATTGCATTATATTATATCTGCAAAAAACCAACCACTGTCATGCCGCAAAGGGCCTCAATAGCCCCTTTAAGCGTGCTGCACTACTGAAGGAAGCCCGCTCCCTTAAAGTGGATATCATTTTTGCCCAGAAAACCTAGTTTGCTGCCCACAAATGTTCTAAATTGAACTTCCAAAACTACTCCCACTTGTATACATCTAACAGCCCCAAAAAAGCATGTGGAGTTTTCATCGCTATTAGGGATTCAGTCTTGTTTCACCACGTCCGCACTATTCAAGACCCCCAAGGCAGGTATATAATTCTTATCTATGAACTGAACCAAACAACCTTTACACTCGTCAATCTGTATGCCTCTAATACTATACAAAGGAAATTTCTTGCCCCCTTGTTTGCCACACTTTCGGAGGTAGTTCAAGGCACCCTCATCCTGGGCGGGGATTTCAACACTGTCTTGGATCCCTCTATGGATTCCACTACTAAGGCCAGGAGACCTATACACTCTATTGTCCCCCTGCTCGAGAAGTATGAACTGTATGACATATGGAGGATTTTCCACGTCTCCGAAAAGGACTATACGTTCTTATCAGCGGCACATTCTTCTTACTCCCGCATTAACTTTTTCCTTACAGGGAAAGGATCTCTCCAAAATGTTCTAAGATCGGACATTGGCACAATATCTTGGTCGGACTACGCCCCGATTACTTTAGAATTTGATGACAAACTCCGTAACTCGCCCCCTCCACTCTGGAGACTAAACACCTCCCTTTTGGAAGACAAGTTACTGTGCCAAACGATCATACAAGAACATCAGAATTTCTTCAACTACAATGACACTCCTGATGTCAATAGATTCACAGAAGACAAAGCAGATTGCAGACTTGCTCAATTCCATAACTTTAAAAAAACGAGACAACAAACTTAAACCAGACCCCCACATTCTCTGGGACAGACAGCAGTTGAGAACTCTACTTCTTTACAAGCATGTTAACCACCTTAAATTCCTCAAAGCCAACTAATATGGTTTACACAACAAAGCAGGAGGAAAGTGCTAGGAAAGTGCACCGCTGTCTATTGATGCACCACTCGACCCATGTGGGTCTTTGTTAAAGATGAGAGGCTGGTACCACAGGGGGAGGATTCTGAGTAGTAGTATTGTAGATTGGACTCCCTCACCCATCCCTGTCCCTCCTAATGCCTGTTTGAACATACAGAGTGAAGAGACTGAATATTTGCCTGAATACTTCCTTGAACTATTAAAATATTATTTGGAATGCACTTTTTGATGGGAGCAATGTGTCTTAGGCTGTTTATTATTGCACTTTATTTATTGAACGTTTATTATTGCACTTTAATTATCGAAAGACTGTATACCAAAGCACTTTAATTATTGAGAACATTTTCTTTTTTGAAGTGACTGATTAATAGGAGGATGTGATGCACCTTAATCACTGGATCTTGATGCACTTTATCTCACTGAACTATATTTCACTTTTTTTCACTTGATCAGATTTTTGCAGTTTGAACATTTCCTTTACCCTTTATTATTAACTGTGTGTGTTAAGTTATAATTTTAGGAGGAATTAGTGTTATCTTAGCACATTTGCACTTTATGGTTAATTTAAGTCCTTAGCACTACTTCATTATTTATACACAGATTCATTGGTGCCGGTAACACTACAGAAGTTTAGCTGCTTTTGCACTTTATTTAGCACTTTATATACTTACATTTATCTTTTAATATTTAAAGTCAAGCACTCTGTAGATAAGCGCATTAGTACTCTACTTTTCCATCAAACAAAGAATAGCTGCCCTTACCCATCCACTTACTCATAACACCGTTATCAACCCCAAAGACATAGCCAATACTTTTGCGTACTACTATCAGTCCCTATATGACCTTTGTAAATATGTGTCTACCCCTCAACCATCACCAGCGCTTATTAATGAGTGATTACGTAAAGTCCAACTCCCTACCCTTTCTAGGGATCAACTTGACTTCATATCCCAACCATTTACAATCCAAGAGATCTGTTTGGCTATCAACAAACTACACAACTGTAAGTCTTTGGGTGATGATGGTTTCTCAAATGAGTACTACAAACATCTTTCCAAGGAAATCGGCCCATATCTACAATCAGTCTTCAATCTTGCTTCGTCCTTAGGAACCTTTCCACCTGAAATGCTGAGAGCGGTGATAGTGACATTACCAAAAGCTAACAAGGACACTACCAGTCCTGCAAACTACATGCCCATATCCCTCCTCAACACAGATGTAAAATTGTTTGCCAAACTCCTAGCTATTAGACTACAAAAAATTCTACCTCACCTCATCCACCCAGACCAAGTGGGCTTTGTACCCAGACGTCAAGGCCCGGACGGCACTAGACGCCCTATCGACCTAATTTCACAGGCTGGATCCTCTCGAATGTCTTCTCTGCTTCTCTCCTTATTTGCGGAGAAAGCGTTTGATAGGGTCCACTGGGGATACCTTAAGACAGTACTTAATACTTTTGGAATAACGGGATGGATACAAACAGCCATCTTATCCCTTTACTCCACTCCCTTGGGTATTGTACTTACTTCAGGAATTACCTCCAAACCGATACACATAACAAATGGGACAAGACAAGGATGCCCCTTGTCACCAATAATTTTTACACTTCTCATGGAACCATTAGCAGAGAATATCAGATCCCATCATAATATCACAGGCCTCTTTATAGCCGGTAAAGAGCATAAAATAAGCTTATTCGCTGACAATGTCATGCTTATGCTCTCCAATCCCAAGGCATCCTTGACCGAGACACAGAAACGATTACATGAATTTAGTGCCATATCTTACTATAAATTGAATGCCACCAAATCACAAATACTAGGTATCAATGTGCCTGCTCCCATGCGATCCTCCTTAACCATTATAGACCCGCACTATAGCCAAATGACGGCTACAGCGCGGATCTAATGTGCTGGGACGACGTCTATTGACGTCGTTCCGGCAACGAGCTGCCTGCGCGCCCCCTGAAGGGCGCGCGCGGCGCGCTCTGTGATCCGCGAGTCTGTGAGACTCGCTGGATCACAGATCCGAGTAAGGGGTCGATCCCGACCCCTTACCACGTGATCAGCTGTCAGCCAATGACAGCTGATCATGTGATATTAACCGAGCCGGTAATCAGCTTTTTTTCCTGCTCGCGCTGGATGAGGAGAAAACAAAAAGCCGATCACCGGCGGCAGTGAGAGGGACATCAGTCCCTCTCACTGCAATATGCCCAGGATGCCCACATTTGCAAATAAAAGTGCCCCCAGTGCCATCTGTCAGTGCCCCCAGTGCCATCTGTCAGTGCCCACAGTGCCATCTGTCAGTGCCCACAGTGCCATATGTCAGTGCCCACAGTGCCATTGCTGCACATCAGTGTCACCTACCAGTGCTCATCAGTGTCCCCTACCAGTGCTCATCAGTGTCCCCTACCAGTGCCCAGTGCCACCTATCAGTGCCCATCAGTGCCACCTATCAGTGCCCATTAGTGCCATCTATCAGTGCCACCTATCAGTGCATCTATCAGTGCCCATCAGTGCCATCTATCAGTGCCATCCATCAGTGCCCATCCGTGCCACCCATCCGTGCCACCCATCCGTGCCGCCCATCCGTGCCCATCAGTGCCATCTTTGCTGTGCCCATCAGTACCGATGTATCTGTCCCCACCAGTGCAGCCTATCAGTGCCCACCAGTGCCGCCTATCAGTGCCCACCAGTGCCGCCTATCAGTGCCCACCAGTGCCGCCTCATCAGCACATATCAATGAAGCAGAAAAATTACCTGTTTGCTAAATTTTATAACAAACTATTAAACATGATTTTATTTTAATTTTCCATCTTTTTTTATTTGTTTAGCAAAAAATAAAAACCCCAGCTGTGATTAAATACCACCAAAAGAAAGCTCTATTTGCGGGGAAAAAATGGTAAAAATTTAATTTGGGTACAGTGTTGTATGACCGCTCAATTGTCATTCCAAGTGCGTCAGCGCCGAAAGCTGAAAATTGGTCTGGTCACGAGGGGGGTTTAAGTGCAAAGTAATCAGGTGGTTAACCAGAGAATTCCCTTTTATTTGGTCTCCTCACTCTTTACCTTTTTGGGAACTCAACTGACCTGACACACTTCACAACTTTATAGATATAACTTTAAGCCCTTTCTGGAATCTTTACCCAACAACTGTCCTACCTACACACCCAAGACCTGTCAACAGCAGGAAAAATAGCAGCACTAAAAATGATAATCCTCCCTAAACTCCTCTATTTATTCCGCACAATAATAATCCCCATACCATGCACCTTCCATTCCTTGGTACAAACAATTTTTAACCAGTACATACGGAACCGCAAACCGCCTATTTGTTCTCTAACTATTATGCAAAAACATAGAAAACATGGAGGAATGGGAGTCCCCAAAGTAACAGCGTACTACAAAGCATGTGTCATAGACCAGCTTAAATATTATTGGACTCCTTCCATACATAAATTGTGGTCATTCATGGAGGCCAACAGTACCCAGCACAGAGACCTCAAATCAACCCTCATTGCCATTAAATTAGGAGCCCCTGTCTCTACTTCTCCTATCCCTACAGTACAGATATCCACTAAATTGTGGTCCAAGCTCCCTACTTCATCCTCAACTAACCAATCACTCTGTACAATTTCTACCCCAATCTCAGTCTCCAACATTTCATACCTTGCCTTGACTTGAAACTTTGGAACTCAAAAGGCATTACCCTTTTGAAAGATCTATATCATGACACATCCCTTTACAGTTTTGATTATTTGGCCTCTCGATTCAACCTCCCTCCCTCTGCACATTTTCCCTATTTACAAATTTGTTCCTTTCTAAAGAAACACCCCCTACCTTTCTACTTGGAAATACCAACCTCGATTAATACGTTCCTCCAGGACCCTATTATCCCGATTAAAGGAATAGCACTATTCTACAGTATTTATAATGCCCAAGACTCCTTCTCCAAAACCACTACTATTATTAAATGGGAAAAAATCCTGGGTAGGACTTTTCCTGATTACTACTGGAAGATAGCATTCTGCACCACATAACTCATCTTCCAGATGTGTAAATCATTGGGAACAGTTTCAAAAAGTAGTACACTCCTGGTACCTCACCCCCTACAAACTGTCTAATGCCGCGTACACACGAGCGGACTTTCCCGTGGGATTGTCCGCCGGACTAGAGTCCGCCGGACAGTCTGATCGTGTGTGGGCCTTCAACAGACTTTTTTTCCCAAAAGTCCGGCGGACTAGGTTTTAAGTTTTGTTTTAAAATTGTCCGCTGAACTTGGCAGTCCGGCGGACAATACGGCCGTCTGTATGATGGTCCGGCGGACCAAATAGGACGCATGCTCAGTAGCAAGTATGTCACGGAATCGCTCGGTCTGGTAAAACTAGCGTTCGTATTGAAGCTAGCACATTCGTCACGCTGCTGATTCTTTGATATTTTAATACAGCGCAATTTGTATTTTATCGTGCTTGAAGAATGAGGTTGCCTTGCTGCTTATATTCACGCAGAGTCCTCCCGAACGTTTTTATTCATCGTTAATTTGTGAAATTATATATATATATATATAGCGAGATATATATAAAACAATATATATATATATATATATATATAGTTTTTTTGGTGTTTTTTTGTTGTTGTTGTTTTGGGTTTTAAAAAGCATTTTTGATTACACATGATTAAATTAGAAAATCAGCAGAGTTTCCCCTTATTTCAGATGTTACCCTCACATTTACAGCAACTGCATTTGCAGTGCAATTGAAGTTGCACTTTCCACTTGTATTGTCAAATGAATGTGCCTTTTGTAAATAACCCCCATAGTCTTTTGACATGTACCTGCCTACTCATAAACAAACTATGTTTTTCGATTACAAACACATATTACATTATTTGTTTCAAATTAAATTTCCATTTATTCTGGTTCAAACAAGCAAAAAAAAAAGAGGAAGGCAGCACTGGAGACACTTTTAGATTTTGTGAAGGCTTTTTTCCCCCACGGCAGACATCAAGTTTGTGCCCAACAAAATGAAGATTGGGCATATTAAATACAATAGGGAGCACAATATTGTCCAGGAATCACACAGACCAGGAACAGCAGCAGATGACATCTATGTCCCCAAGCTGTGGCACTACAACAGCCTGCGTCTTCTGTCAGACCAGACTGAAGCCAGGCAATCACTTCCGACTCTTCCTTGCAGCCTTCCCACCACGCTGCCCTGCAGTCTTCCCTCCACGCTTCCTTGGAGGCTGTACCTCTGGTGGTGGACTTGTGGTAGGAGGAGGAGGAGGAGGAGTTGCAGTAGGGTCTGCATTATATAGGCGGGTGGATGGAGTCAGTTCACCCCTCAAACCCCTCTGAAGTGCCTCAAAAAATAGGCCCTCACATAGCTGCTGTTGGCCCTTCTCCATTTCCAGCAACCTGCTGGCCAAGTAGGTGGCATAGGATTGGGGGGTTTTCGGAGAACGTCACTCGCCTCCCAAATGAGGGCAAGGGATTCCTCCTCAACCCTGGTCATCCTCCTTGGCCTTCTTGTGGCTATACGCAGGGGAGGGACTTGACTAATTACAGTCTGGCTCATGCTGGGCCCAGCCACCTCCTGGCTGTGGCTGGTCATGGCCTCCTCCTCCATACCACTTGTCCCGGCATCCTCCTGGGTGAGCTCATCCTGTGTATCCAAAAAAAAAAAATTAAAAGACATCTTTTTTTTTTTTTTGGCCTCATCAATCAGACAATTTTACATTTCCTACGTGCAAATAAATTTTTCCATATATCAAAAAGGCTATCATTTTGACCCCAGCATTTTACAAGCAGTTCACCAATATGTTTTCAGCATTTTTGGCCACTACTGTATAGTTATATGTATACATATGTAGCACCAACACTTTTTAGAAGTGTGCGCTAGTTTTTATCTTTTTTTTTTTAAAGAATTCTAACTGAGTTCTGGGTGTTAATTGTTTGACATTTTTACTTTGACCTCAGTTTGTCTGGGCTCTACTGGGGTTCTGCCTGGTCATAGGTGAGGTGAGGCACCTGTGACAGGCTGAGAACACAGTCTGGTTGTACACATTAGGTTACAATTGCTCGGACCCAATCAGTGGGAGCGTCTGGCCCCACTGTGTATTTTGGGAAGGGGTATTTGAGATGCTGAGGTCACGTGTTCAGGGTTGAGCTTCCCTTTTGATTCCTGGTTCTGGTCCGCAACAACCCCACAAGTGTTCCTGGGCCCAGTAGTGTCTGCTGGCCCTGTAAGCCTGGTCACCCTGACCAGCCCCAGAGGCCCTCGTGGTCTGGGGTGGGGATCCATCCGTTCCCGAGTCTCTGAACTGGCTAGTTTGAGGCACAGTAATTGAAGGAGGATTCTGAAGTGTCCCGTGTCCTCTCAGGATTGGAGAGGCATAGCGACTCGTACCGGCGAACACGGGGGGAGGGGTCTCTTCGGAGGAGGGCAGTGGGGCTGGCTGCTTGTTAGGAGCCTGGGAGCTGAGATGTATGGACACTAGTGAATTGCCATGTCCTACTGTATTGCTGCAACGGCTGAAAGATAAAGGTACCATAGGAAATGTTCCTAAAAAATCACCCTTTCCTTACAACATAGTCTGTGGCGGAGACTTTGCTGGTTCCAAGTCACTTGTTTTCTGCTAGATCTGCGGACAAGGGTTTATCCAACAGTGAAGTGTCCAGTTGTGAGTGGCTACTCTCTGGGCTTTCTTAATAAAATTTCTTTGGATGCCAGCAGTTCAGAAGTGCCTGAGCTTTATCACCCATGCCCTCAATTTACAACCGAGAGACTGTGTCATGTTTAAACGTTGTGAAATAAGGTTAAAAAATCTTAACAAATTAAAGGTGCTTTGAGTATCGGTCTCCGCAATTGATGGTTACTAACCCGGGGAACCCCTAGACAATGAATGACAAGCTACAAGAAGCAGGTAATCGGTAAGCCGTGAAAAGACATAGTGGCCTGTTATAGAGTGGGAGTGGAGGTGGTTACACATAATAGAATTTTTGATTAAAACATACATTTGTAAGCATTTCAAAGATTTACATTTACATCATTAATATTAACACAATTACTATTTACGCAAATAAAATATACCTGGCTCTAGCTGGGTGCATCAACTTGCTCCAAGGTGTAAGGGTCTTCTACTTCCTTGGAAGCCTCAGCTGGGGTGGAGGGAAGGGTGGAGGGAAGGGTGGAGAGAAGAGTGGACAGTGATTGCCTGGGTTCCATCTGGTCATCAAGAAAACGCAGTTGGTTGTAGTACCACAGCTTGGGTACATAAATATTATCTGCTGCTGCTCCTGATGTTTGCGACTCCAAAATCTTGTTGCGCTCCCGCCTGTACATATGCCTCACACTTGCAATTCTGTCTTCAACAAACTTGATGTCTGCCTGGGGGAGTCGAGTCTTCACAAAATCCAAAAGTGGCACCAGTGTTGCCTTCCATACATCTCTATTACCATATAAGGTTTTTTTTACCTCCCACAGGTTTCGGTTTTTCATATATAAAGCAATAAATTGGCTCATGAAAGCCTCCTCCTTAAATGGATTTAATTGGAATTTTTACATCTTTCTGTTTCTGTCATGAACGACAATTCACAAGACAAAAAACACAAATGTCACTACAAACTCACAGTATGATTTTTTGGTAAAAATTGACACAACACATCCACACACACACACCCACCCACACACACACACCCACACACACACACCCCCACACATACACCCCCCCCACACACACACACACACACACACACACACTCAAACACACACCCACACACATACACCCACACACACACACAAACACACACACACACACACACACCCACACACACACATACACCCACACACACACACCCCCACACACCCACACATACACCCCCTCCCACACACACACACACACCCACACCCACACACACACACAACCACACACACACTCAAACACACACCCCCACACACCCACATATACACCCACACACACACACAAACACACACACACACACACGACTAAAATGCAGGCCCAAAACACTATAAACCATAGTGAAGTAACATAAAAAACTTACCTTCGTTCAGAGCGCTTGCTACTCACATTCGAAAAATATGTTGCCGTCGAAATAGCCTTATATACACTGCGCACGCGTCGAGCTCCGCCTGCGTCCTCCACGTCGCCCGCCCATGACGTTCCTTGTGATGAGAATTCCCCGACCCGCTTCCCCTCGTTGCACTGTGGGAGAATAATTAGATGAAGATGGCGGCCACATTCTCATCAAGTAGCGCAGAGGAAAGCCCAGAACCACAGACATCTGCATCCAGCAGGAGATATAAGGCCACCAATATGGCCTTTGAAGAGATGGTGGAGATGGTGGACATCCTCCAAAGGGAAGATTACGACAGGAAAAATGGCCCCTACCCTCGACCCAATTTACGGAAGGACCAGATTCTTACTGCAGTTGTTAGCACCCTGGAGCATAAATTCGGCGTACGAAGGGGTAAGGATCAACTGCGTAAGCGATGGTCCGACATAAAATCCAGGGAGCACGATCAGTACAGTAGAATAAAAAAGGCGCTCCAAAAAAGTAAGTAATTGATGTGCGCTACTATGCTTATATTTGAACATAATTACCGATCGTAAATATTTTTCTTGTGAATATTGCGAAGTGTTTAGTAGATATCGTTCGTGAATGTTGCGAAGTGTTTAGTAGATATCGTTCGTGAATGTTGCGAAGTGTTTAGTAGATATCGTTCGTGAATATTGCAAAGTGTTTAGTAGATATCGTTTGTGAATGTTGCGAAGTGTTTAGTAGATATCGTTTGTGAATATTGTGAAGTGTTTATTAGATATCGTTCGTGAATATTGCGAAGTGTTTAGTAGATATGGTTCGTGAATGTTGCGAAGTGCTTGGTAGATATCGTTCGTGAATGTTGCGAAGTGTTTATGAAATTTCGTTTGTCGGTAGAAAGTTTGTTGTGTTTAACTGGCACAGGGTTATTTTTTTGTATTGTTTTTTATTATTGTCAGGATATATTGTATTACTACTGTAGTAATTGTTTTGGGGTAACTCACACAGGGACTCCAGAGGATGGTTTGGGGGGTCTCCATCTGTAACCATGTTAAAGAGGGTGTCTGGCTAAAAATTACAAAGAAAAGGTCAGCACCTACAAATACTGTAGCTGATTATTTTTCTAATAATGACACTCACCTGTCACAGGGTCCAGCGACGTCAGCACCCGAGGCCGAACCGTCCCTCGGATGCTGCAGCCACCATCTTTGATATTGGAATCAGGAAATGAAGCTTTGCGGCTTCACTTCCCGGTTCCCTATTGGGCATGCGCCAGTCGCGCAATGCAATAGGACTGGTCCGCACTAGCTCTGGGACCCGTGTTTGTCCCAGCAGACAGCATGGTGGGACGGGAAGTGGCGTAGACTTCTGTGGGAGTCTATGGCCGGATGTGTGTGCAAATACCTGCCTTAGACAGGTATCTGCACCCCCCCTCCCCCCTGAAAGGTGCCAAATATGACACCGGAGGGGTGGACGGATCCAATGAGCGGAAGTTCAACTTTAGGGTGGAAGCCCGCTTTAAGTATTGGAGTTTGATTAGATAGGGATTTAAATTATGTCTTCAACTTGGATCTTGTAACAAACTGCTACTAATTGGACACCACTTTGAACCAATGTTTAATATTCCTATTTAGGGACTCAAATATCACTGTGCTTAAAAGTGTACCTTTGGTTTCCATTTCCATAGGGGAAAAAGACTCAGACCTGACTCAGGACATCCCAGGACCTCCCGACCTCACCAGCCTAATTGGGCAATTAGCCCAAGCCCACGCGGGGATGTGGAGGAAGAAGAGGTGCTTGAAGTCGAGAACATCTGCACCCCACCAAGTGAGTGTCTGAGAACACAGATTGAGATAATAAATTAATGTCTGCATGTTTTTGACAATTTTTTTTGGTTTTATCTACCCAATTTTTAGGTGATGATCTGGTTGTGGAACGCCAAGCTGCGGAGCCATTTTCGTCTGACAGTGCCCACAGGCTTATTGGGCAGATCATGGCCTGGAACAGCCAACTGGAAAGGATGCAAAACCAGATGGAAAGCTTGCGCAACCAGATGGTCACCATGCAGCAGGAAATGAAGGACATGATTGATGTTTTGTGGAGAATCTAATACCCCTTTTCCGTTTAAAATCATCAATCATGTCCTTCATTCCCCTTTTTGATACCATCATTTTGCCCTATTTTAGAGGCCAAATGTTGAAGATGCACATGGTGTGTCAACATGTGCTATGTGCCATCAGGGGATCTCAATGTATGCATTTTGTGTTTGCAACCCCTTCATCATAATGCTAGTAGGTGAGAGGAAGGGGTTTCACACACAAAACACGTCCATTGATTCCCCATGATGGAAGATAGCACATGTTGACATTACCCATTTGGACTTTCAATTTGTGGGCATCTTCAAAATTTGGCTTCTACTGTACATGGGTGACATCAACCAGTTGAATCTTGTAAGATCCATAGTTTTAGATTGTGTACATTTTTGTACCAAAAAAAATTATGTTTTAAGTGTTTTAAACCATGTTTTAATTTTTTGACCAAAAAAAAATATATATATATTTTATGAGAAATAATAAAAAAAAAAAAATATTGATGAAAAAAATATATATGTGGAAGGCCAACATGGTGGCCTGAATTTATGGGAGGAGCCCGGGAGGGTATTTAACCGGCCCACTCACCTGTGGTCTTCGTCGGTTCCGGTGCGCGATATACTACGTCACTAAGCCGACTACTCGATTTCGCTAGCGTTCGTGAGTGCCAGACGTCTCGTGGATTGCTCTCGTTCGAAGGTTTTGTACACTGTATCTGGCTCGGCTGCCGCAGGTAGGGGTCTCGTTTGACCACCATTTCACTTATGAACGTTACTTACCTTGTCACGAATCTCGCTGTTCACATACGCACAAGTCATTCCATTAGTACCCGTACGTTGCATCCGTACCGCTATCTGCATACAGTAGCCGGTCGCTTACGCATCACCTGATTCGGAATCAGTCGCAGTATCATGCCATACGGTCACATTTCAGCCATTTCAAAAACATTTCAGTCATTTCACCATTTCACGGTCCTGCACCGACACGCCGTTCGAATCTAGCCACATCCGATTCGTCCCGGCATGTCCCAGCAGTGGAACCCCATTTCAATACATGACCCAGGGAGCGGCCGTTAGCCGCAATTTCTCGACTCACCGGTCGAAAAAACACCTCTGTCATGGCATCATTTCACTGTCACGTATCACGTTCCGATTCAAGTCTAGGCGCACCCCGGTGCCTCGATTCGTACCGGCACGCCCCAAGATGCTCCCAGGCCCCATTTCATTCCGTGCTCCAGAAGTACGGTCGCTGTCAGTCGAAAAGTTTTTAGGCTCACCGCTCGGCGCCTCTGTCACGAGGAAAACATTTCACCTCACGAGTCACGTTTTTGATTCGAAACCGGTCGCACCTTTGCGGATCGGTCTTCGCCTCCAACGTACCCCAGGTTTGTCGGCCCCATTTCAGTAACCACCCCTGAGTCTGCTCGTCGTCGGTCGTGAGACCCGACCGACCGTTCAGCACCTCAGGGAATGGTTCCCCTCATTTCTCTCACCGCCAGGCCGCACCTCGCTTCGAACCCAGTCGCGCTGCGCACCGGTTCGGACCGATGCGCCCTGAACATCCGTTGGCCTCATTTCAGTACATGCTCCAGAAGTCTGGTTCGTCTACAGTCGCCATCGCGGCTCGACCGTTTCATACTTCTGTCATGCCGATCAGTTCGCTGTCACAACAAAAACGTCCTGATCCGAATCCGATGGCATCTACCATGCATCAGTTCGCCTCAACGTACCCCAGTCGAGTTGGCCTCATTTCATTCCAAAATTCTCGGCAATCAGCAGTCACACTCATAAAACGACACCTTGCGCCCACGACATGGCACAAACGTTTCTCATTTCACTCAAAAAAAAAAAAAAAAAAAAAAAAAAAAAAAAAAAATAATAAGTAGTGTATATGCACAGACGGGGGACACACCCCACGAGGCACACCTCACCAGTTCTCTTTATTTTTTCTTCCCTAGGTCAGTCCAAGTTCAGTAGGTCCACCCTGCACAGGTTGGACGGTGTTTCTCCAGGTAAAATATAAAAACTTACCGTGTACGCACGTCCACGTACGTGCGCACACTTGTCCTTTCCAGAGCACAGCAGTTGGGTACGTATGTTTACACAAGGAAAGAAACAGTCTTGGCTTATCTCATCCCCTTGAACAGCTCCGGTCGACCTTCTTACGACCTTAGACGCCTCAAGACATCGCCTCAGGGCACAGCCCATCCGAGGACCATGTCGCAAGCGGGCAGCGAGGATCTCACCGCCCCCTTGTCACGTTCCCCAGTGTCCATGAGTGACAGCATCCAGTCCCTCAGGGGATGGACCATCCCCAGACTGACGGCAGAACTTAGACGCAGGGGCGTGCCGTTCCCCGCCACGGCCAGGAAGGCGGAGCTCTTCAGGCTCTTGTTTCCTCCTCCTGCCATGGCAGGGCCCAGCACTCAGCAAGCCTCCCTCCAGTCTATATCTGCGGCCATAACACAACTCCACACCATGGTGTCGTCCTTGGCGAACACAGTCACGGACGTCCAAGCCAGAGTGACTCTCCTCGAATCTCACCCGGCCCCGGCCGTCCCCGGCCCCGCCGCGATACAGCCACCTACAACAGTCGCCACAGGTACCGCAGGGACATGTCCCCTGGTCTGCCCAGCACACCTGGTTCCAGCCAGCATTAAGAAGGACATACTGGATGGCAAGGACGTCAACCTCGCCTCCCTTCTCATTTCAGTCCACGACCTAGCCGAAAACAAGGCCTATACCTGGGGAGATGTCTCGGTGGTCCTCAAAGCTAAAGACCCCAGACTCAACCGCAAATTGTCCGTCCCAGAATTCGCGTTGTCATTTGGGATGCTTAGAGACATCATATGCTCAGCTTCCCCCGGCAGAAGGGACGAGCTGGATTTATATCTCCACACCGTGGTAGATCTGGGCTACAAATACGGCGGGTTCTCATTTTATGACTACCACCGCTCCTTTTCCGCAAAAGCAGCCGCCAGGATGGCGCAATTCCAGTCACCCACAGATTGGAGCCTAATGGACACAGAATTATTCTGTCGCCATTTCGCCGGTCTGCGCTCACCATTGTGCGCAGTCTGCCAATCCTCCACGCACACCGCCGCCTGGTGCTCCAGTGCAACACTCCGCCACTCGGTCGAGTTTCCCTCGACCTCGGCTCCAGCACAAAACCCGCCAGCACCGACACAGAAACCCCAGCTCGACAAACTCGGACGCCCCGTCCGGACCATGGGAGGAGCGGCCATCTGCAATAATTACAACTACGGCTCGTGTAACTTCAGCCAATGCAGGTTGCTCCACGTGTGCGTCGTATGCCACAGGGCGCACCCGAAAAATCTATGCGAGCTCAAACCGAAAAATCTGTGACTGAGCCGCATAAACATCCTATGGTTAGGAGTCTATCTGGACTCACACCCCATCCCCTCACTAGCCACGTTCCTCATACAAGGATTCACGGCGGGCTTCCATACCGGCCTTGTCTCCCTGCCCCACACTACTTACGAGTGTGGGAATCTCAGATCAGCGGCCACCGACGAGCAGGCCATAGACCAACTACTCCTAGCCGAGCTGGAGCGAGGTTTCGTCATTGGTCCCTTCACACAACCCCCCTTCAACACCTGGAGAGTCAGCCCTATTGGGCTTGTCAAGGGCAAATTCTCAAATAAAGTTCGCTTGGTGTACGACCTGTCTGCGCCTCATTCTTGCCACGTCCCCAGCCTCAACTCCCTAATTCCCTCCGAGGAGTTCTCCTTAAAATACGCCTCCGTCGACTTGGCGATCCAGGCCATCCTCAAAGCAGGCACAGGGGCCTGGCTGTCCAAAGCCGACATATCGGACGCCTTCAAACTTCTGCCGATTCACCCGTCTCTTTGGTGTTGGCACGGTATCAAGTGGAGAGACAGGTACTACTTCGCCACCAAGCTCACGTTCGGCTCCAAAAGTAGCCCCTGGCTCTTCGACACGTTCGCTCAATCCCTCACCTGGATTCTCCTACACAAGGCCCAATGCACAGAAGTCATCCACTACCTAGATGACTTCCTACTGATAGAGCAGCCTAACGTTTCACCAGTAGACCTCGACAAATTAAGAGTCGTCTTCCAGAATATCAATGTCCCCATAGCCGAGCACAAGGTCGACGGACCCGCACACTCCATCACCTTCCTCGGAGTTGTCTTGGACACATGCTCCATGCAGGCCAGCCTACCCCTCGACAAGCTGACCCGCATCAGGGCAGTTCTTCAGGACTTCACCCGCACGAGAGGGTGCACAAGACGACAGCTCCAGTCACTACTTGGCATGCTCAATTTTGCCATGCGGATCGTCCCTCAAGGTCGTTCCTTCATTTCACGACTCTTAGTCCACCTGTCACAGGCACAAGACCCCGATCAGATCCTCAAACTGGACGCCGCGGCCATAGCAGACCTAGCGATGTGGGAAGAGTTCCTTTCCTCGTGGAACGGGATATCCATGTTTATCCCGGCCGTCTCACCCTTCTCACCACAGGTGGTGACAGATGCCGCGGCCTCAACGGGCTTCGCAGCCATATTTGGCCTCCATTGGTTCGCGGGCCCTTGGCCCCCGCAGATACTTTCAATTCCAGGTTTCAGCCGGACTTCCCCCCTTTTCGAGCTCTACCCAATCGTGGCAGCTGCCAAACTTTGGGGTCACAGTTGGACCGGGCAGACGGTAAACTTCACAACGGACAACCAGGCCACGGCAGACATCATCAACAAAGGCAGGTCCAAGTCACTCCAGGTGATGTCCTTCTTACGCAGGCTGGTCCAACTGTCGCTACGGCTCCAATTCAACGTCCATTGCTCTCACATCCCAGGTAAATACAACGTGGCAGCAGACGCGCTGTCACGCTTTAACTTCATCTCCTTCTTTCGACAGATACCAGAGGCCGATCGGGTGTCCGCCCCTATCCCCGCTTGGTCTCAGCTGACCCTAGACTAGACCGATACCTACGTGGGGCCACCCAGCTCATCAACCAGTCCCTGTCTCACAACACACTCAAAGCCTACCACGCAGCCTGGGACACCTTTAACAAGTTCCTAACCACCAACGCCGTGCCAACACCCACAGACACCAGGCATATTTTGGCCTTCGTCTCACATTGTCACACACAGCTAAACCTATCCTACAACACCATCCGCCTATACCTGGCCGGCATACAGCACTTTTTGGCCCTTCAAGATCCTACTAGACCGTCTGTCTTCTCGTCCCACGCCGTCCGAGCCGTCCTACGCGGCGTCCAGAAGCAGCAACCAGCAAACAGAACCAGACGTCGCCCCATCACTGGCGCCATCTTCCGCGAGATGTCCGCCATACTCGCTGGTTCCCCCTTTGGTGTCCTCCTCAGCCAGGTCATACAAGCCGCCATCTACCTGGCCTACTATGGGTTCTTACGTCCCAGCGAATTCACCCGTAACAGCTCGACCAGCCAAACCCTGTGCAGACACCACCTAGTTCGCCATCAAGACCACTTCGTGCTCCACCTCAACGTCTCCAAGACTCAGCAAGCTGGCCACGGGGTGGACATCCATCTATACAGAACCGGCAATGCCTGGTGCCCAGTAACGGTTCTCAACCGCCTGCTCTCACTCCTGCCAGAACAAAGGGACACCGATCCCCTTCTGCCTTTTCCAGTCAAACCCTTGAGCACTTGTCAGTTCATGACACACGTAAGAATTCTCCTCCGCAACCTACGCCTCAACCCCAGCGAGTACTCCGGTCACTCTTTTCGGATCGGGGCCGCCTCAGCCGCCTCACAGCAGGGGGTCCCAGGCCACATCATCCAGAGACTCGGCAGATGGAAGTCAGCCTGCTTCACCCGGTATATACATGACCCACAGGCGGAAATGTCACGGGCCTTCGCCCAGCTCACGCAGTAGTCAATACTAAAAGGCAATAAATATCTTCAAACCCTACCTCAGTTTTTGCCCCCTTATTTCTGGCGTACCGGCCATAGACCAAGGCACACTTCAGGTCTCCCTTTTCATGTTATAGATCTTATTGGTTAAGTTATTTCCCTTCAGATACGTGTCGGCCATAGGGCTTCAACCATAAGTGGAAGGCCAACATGGTGGC
Organism: Lithobates sylvaticus; assembly: GCA_028564925.1. Classification (NCBI taxonomy): domain Eukaryota; kingdom Metazoa; phylum Chordata; class Amphibia; order Anura; family Ranidae; genus Lithobates; species Lithobates sylvaticus. Next base: position 282,111,908 of record CM053029.1, read on the forward strand.
CTGAATTTATGGGAGGAGCCCGGGAGGGTATTTAACCGGCCCACTCACCTGTGGTCTTCGTCGGTTCCGGTGCGCGATACCCACCCTCCCATTCCCCCTTTTAAGGGCATTTCTCACAACATCACCCCCATCAAATACTCATTTCTAATCAGGGTATGCCCCCTTATTTCTGGCGTACCGGCCATAGACCAAGGCACACTTCAGGTCTCCCTTTTCATGTTATAGATCTTATTGGTTAAGTTATTTCCCTTCAGATACGTGTCGGCCATAGGGCTTCAACCATAAATATATTTTTGATTCACAAAAAAAATCTTTATAAGAAATCAAAAAAAAAAAAAAAAAAATGAAAAAAAAAATAGAGGAACATGTTCGGATGTGCACTATAATAAAAAAAATAAAAATGTTTGCACAAATGAAACAACAATGTGTGTGGCTTCTTCTTTTTCAATACTACCAGTTTGATCTAAAAATGTTGGGGTTCATTGACAAAGGGTCTTATTTAATAAGTGCACTAGGAGAACATAGAAAACAGCCAAAAAGAAAAGCAAACAATACGAAAAACACAATATTTTTTCTGATATAATTGTATTTATTTTTGAAAAAGAAATAAATTTTTAATGGTGTGCTGCCTTTGCAATGGCCCCCCTACCATTAAAATAGGTAACATAGCTGTCGCGCACTTGCTGTGCAGATTGGGGGGCCAAGCCAAGATGGCCATGATCCAGGCCTGTCAGCTCAGTGGGAACTCCGGCCTCAGGACCAATAGGTTGCAGGTAGCTGCCCGAATGTTTGCGTAAAAAAATATGTAGTACGCAGCAGCTCAGGATAATGGTGTTGAGTTTTCTGCCAGATGTATTGAAGTTAAAAACCAACGGAACCAGTTGCCCATAATTCCTAAAGCATTTTCTACCACCCTTCTTGCTCTGGCCAGCCGATAATTAAAAACCCTCCTCTCAGGGGTAAGGGATCTTTGTGGAAACGGCCTCATCAGGTGGTCGCCCAGACCAAACGCTTTGTCAGCAATAAAAACAAAGGGGAGTCCCTCCACATTCTCCCCATCTGGTGGCAGTTCCAGGCCACCAGTCTGGAGACGACGGCAGAACTCCGTCTGGTTAAAGACTCCTCCATCAGACATCCGGCCGTTCTTCCCCACATCAACATAGAGGAAGTCATATTGTGCCGAAACCACCGCCATCAACACAATACTATTGAACCCCTTATAGTTCCAATAGTAAGACCCCGAATGGGGTGGTGGCACAATTCTGACATGTTTGCCGTCAATCGCCCCTCTGCAGTTTGGAAAGTCCCAACGGGCAGCAAACTGGGAAGCCACAGTCTGCCATTCCTGTGGCGTGGAAGTAAACAGTGGAGTCAAACAGAAAGATACAATTATAAGTAAATCCAAAAAAACAAAAAAACAAATTACCAAAAAATTTTTGAGCAACATATGTATTTTTTTAAAGTAGTCGTTAAAATTGAAAATATGAAAGATAAGGCCCAATTCTCAGATTGCTGACCCCTCTGATGGCCCATAGAACATAATAATGGGGATGTGGGTGGGGAGTAATTAATTATAAGGCCACACATTACACCTGAACACATTTAAAAGAGGTGGGGGGAGTAATTTATTATAAGGCCACACATTACACCTGAACACATTTAAAAGAGGTGGGGGGGATTAATTATAAGGCCACACATTACACCTGAACACATTTAAAAGAGGTGGGGGGGAGTAATTAATTATAAGGCCACACATTACACCTGAACACATTTAAAAGAGGTGGGGGGAGTAGTTAATTATAAGGCCACACATTACACCTGAACACATTTAAAAGAGGGGGGGGGGAGTAATTAATTATAAGGCCACACATTACACCTGAACACATTTAAAAGAAGTGGGGGGGAGTAATTAATTATAAGGCCACACATTACACCTGAACACATTTAAAAGAGGTGGGGGGGGGTAATTAATTATAAGGCCACACATTACACCTGAACACATTTAAAAGAGGGGGGGGGGTAATTAATTATAAGGCCACACATTACACCTGAACACATTTAAAAAAGAGGGGCGAGGGGGGTGAAAGGGGGGTGTGTGTAAAGCAGTACAATGGAGCTGTTAAGATACATTTTATTTTTAATAAAGGGACTAGGCTATGGGTGTATATGGGCCCAGGATTGCATGCTGGGGAGGTTGGTGCAAGCAAATATGCATGTAGGCCACTAAAGGAGAAATTCAAACAAATCTTAAAATAAAATAGCCCAAAAAAAAATATATTATAAAATGCATGCATGAATAGGGGACATTCATAGAATATTCCTATCATGCTAATTAGCTAATGATGAAATGAATGCACTACATTAGCAAACATACAATACATATTATGTAATTTTAAAGGATAAAACTTACCTTCATATATTCCTCCTGCAGGACCTGAATAATGGCAGAACAGGTCTCTGGAACAATGATCCCCAGGGCCTGGGGGGAGATGCCTGTCGTGAACTTGAGGTCCTGCAAGCTTCTCCCTGTCGCCAAGTAACGCAACGTGGCGACTAGCCTCTGCTCCGGAGTGATGGCTTGCCACATGCAGGTATCCTGCCTGCTGATAAAAGGGGACAGCGAAGCCAACAGGCGGTGAAAAACGGGGTCCGTCATCCTGAGATAATTCCTGAAATCCTCAGGATTATTCTCACGGATCTCACGGAGCAAAGGCATATGTGAGAATTGGCCACGCTGGCGCAGCCAATTCTTCGTCCATGAACTCCTCCTCGCCCTGTTCATGGACTGGACTCAGGTCAAAGTGTTAACCGCAACACCGAGCCCCTGCACAGCACGAACTCGCGAACGAGTACGTCCACACTCCATGGCTTCAAAACGGTCGGCTGGTCAAACAAACTTAACCGAACGCACTGAAGAACAGCAAGGCCTATGAAGAACGACCTGAAGAACAGAAACGAGCGGACCAGAACGGCCTGAGAACAGGTACGAACTGATCCACACGCACTGAAAGACAGATACAAACCTCACAAGCACAAACTGAACCGCAGAAAACAAGCAAATTAAGCTGAAGTCTGAGAAGCGCAAATCGTCTCTAACCAAAGGTCTACTAACACGAGATACACACGAGATTAGCAGACGGAGCCCAAAGGGTGTCGTTTTGGATCTTGAGCTTCCTTTTTATAGTCCTGTCGTACGTGCTGTACGTCATCGCGTGAACCGCTGGACTTTTAGCGTGATCGTGTGTGGTCAAGTCCGTTCACTTTCAAGTCCGGCGAAGCCCAGCTGGAAAGTCCGGCTAGGTCCGGCGGACAAAGTCCGATCGTGTGTACGCGGCATAAGTATTACTCTGACCACATACCCCTTTGCTGGAGGGAATGCAGAGAAATAGGCACACTGTACCATATCCTGTGGTGATGTAAATCTATGTGATCCTTCTGGAATAAGATCTTCTCCTTGATATCAGACATATGTGATCGACATATAGATCCCATCCTTGAACTCGCTTTATTACACCTAGCAATATACAAATTCTCACCCAAGATAAGAGTAGTGCTTATACAATTTTTGTTAGCAGCAAAAATAACTATCACAAGGTTGTGGAACACAGTTGAATCTCCATCTCCCACTGATGTCATATTTACTCTAAACCCCCAATGTGAGATGGAGAAACTGTTAGCTATCACAGATCTCAAGATCAAACCATTTAGAGCTAAATGGGATAGCTGGTTATCTAACCCAAAATGTACAGTCAAAGAATGATAAATTGCTCACCATAAACCCCAGTCCATGCATTTATATATATAACTTTCATCTTTGTAAATAATGAGTAACATAGTTTGACTCCCCCCCCCCTCTTTCCTACCAGCTTGCAAGGGCACCTCTCTACCCACATAAATACCCGGAGTATGTACCTGAGGATATTTTACAGTGACAATGTAACTAGGGGTAATTTGTTATGCTGACTTTTTCACCAACCGGTGCATCTTGTTACCTACACATATCTATTTACTTTAAATAAATTACTTTCCTTTCCTTTATGTTTCTTCCCTCCTCTTTCCTTTTTTCGTTTGCCTCTACATCACTTTACTAGCTACTTAAGAAGTGATGACATAGACAGGTGGGGTGTTGTCTCCCCTCTCTAACACAGTTTGATCCCATAGGGGTGTATGGGAGGGAGTGGACAACACATATTACCTGGTATTTTAGCAATCTACCTCTTTCCAACGTTCACTTTATTGCTGTCGGGATCTGTCATTTGTATTCAACTGACTATTTCAAGTACTCTGTCAACTCTCTGGCAGATAATGCTCACATAAGTATTTTTTTTTTTTTTTGCGTTTGTTTCTATGAAATTCAATAAAAAAACGATTGAAACTAAAAAAAAATAAGAAAAAAAAAGAAAACTACTATATATTGACGCCACCTATCATCTTGTGATGGGATGCTCTTTTTGTCTGGCTGTTATCTACTGCAGGCTTATATTGGGATATATCTTATTCCTGCAGGGTTCAGTATACTTGGCTGCATTGTGGTACCTCTGTAGTGCTGTATTACAGATTATTTTTCCACCTTATCAGTATATTTTATTTGCTTTCAGTATTTCTTGTATTCCCTTTTTCTATCATAATGTATTTTATCCTTTTATTTCTCTCTTATTGGCATTTCTTCCTTCTTTTTACTTACAGTGTGTTATATATGGTGAAGTTACGACTTTGCAGTGCTGTTTGGCTTTTCTGGCGCCCCTGTACCCATACTTTTTCTTAGCAGAGTATATGTAAGTATTGCCTGAGGCTATGTCCCTGTATACCCCCTGTGGTCACACAAGCGGAACCTCCCTTTGCCATGATAGTTGGGCTGCCCAGCCGTGTGCCCTTCTGTGGGGATCCCCTTGGTAAGTTGGGTGGGACTTGTGGGTGCGGACAGTCTACGAGCCATGACACTTGATAAATATTTGTATGTATTTTTCCTGGTATTATTGTATTTTTTGTCACATTATTTCTATTATCCCGACGTTGCAATAATTAATTATGTGTTTATTATTATCAGAGCCACTGTTCAACACTGATGATCATATAATCCCCTGAAAAATCCATTGTTTGGCGAAACATGTAGGGACTTGACATGTATCAGTGACCATTTCACACATATGGATACTTTGGCCAGTATTACTATCTGTATATTATGCTGCTTATATTTTATGCACCCTATGTATTTGTTGTCTTCTGTACATCTATGTAATAAAACTTATATTTTTGTAAGTAAAATACTGTAATTTTCTATATATTAGGCATCGCTATAATCCCTATCCAATTCCCCTTCTTTGTACTTTACCAATATAAGGAATGAGGTTCCGGATCGTATGAGGTCACTCAACCCACACCCCTCACAGCATCCCCACAACATGATACTGCCCCCACCATTTTTCACGGTGGGGATGGTGTGTTCAGGGTGTTCGTTTTTTGGCACAAATAGAGTTTTGCTTTTAGGCCAAAAAAGTTAAATTATAGTCTCATCTGACCAGAGCACCTTCTTCCACATGTTTTCTGTGTCCCCCACACAGCTTCTTGCAAATGGTACTTCTTATGGCTTACTCTCAAAAATGGCTTTCTTCTTGCCACTCTTTCATAAAGGCCAGATTTGTGGAGTGCACGACTAATAGTTGTCCTGTGGACAGATTCTGCCACCTGCACTGTGGATCTCTGCAGCTTTTTCAGAGTTAACTTGGGCCTCTTGGCTGCTTCTCTGATTAATGCTCTCCTTGCCTGGCCTGTCAGTTTAGGTGGACGGCCATGTCTTGGTAGGTTTGCAGTTGTGCAATACTCTTTCCATTTTCAGATAATGGATTGAACAGTGCTCCGTGAGATGTTCAAAGCTTGGGGTATTTTTTTTATTGCCTAACCCTGCTTTAAACTTCTCCACAACTTTATCCCTGATCTGTCTGTTGTGTTCCTTGGCCTTTATGATGCTGTTTGTTCACTAAGGTTCTCTAACAAACCTTTGCAGGCTTCAGAAAACAGCTGCATTTATACTGAAATTAAATTACACACAGATGGACCCTATTTACTAATTAAGTAACTTGTAAAGGCAATTGGTTCCAACTGATTTTAGTTAGGGATATCATAGTAAAGGGGGCTGAATACAAATGCATGCCACGCTTTTCACATATTTATTTGAAAACAATTACATTTTTTCTTTCCACTTTACAATTATGTGCCACTTTTTATTGATCTATCACATAAAATCCCAATAAAACACATTTATGTTTCTGGTTTTAACATAAAAAAATGTGGAAAATTCCAAGGAGTATGAATACTTTTTCAAGGCACCGTGTGTATAATCTACAGTGTATATACAAAGAAATATAGTAGTATTATATTATATCATTATTCTGTGCATTGCACTTTTATTGCAATCTTGAAATTATTCTATGCATTACTGCAATTAAATAATTACAGCTAAACAGAAATGTGTGCAGGTTTGACACATGGTGGATCTGCATCATGTGCTGTCTAATTATCTGAAAAACTTTAAGTTACATCAGACACAATAATACACAAAGCTGCATTATCAATCACTGAATAATGACAATCTGATAAATAACTTATCAATTGATAAATGTCTATCTTTTAACATTTGAAATCCCAAAATGTTACATGCACTCAGTTTAACCCTCATCATGATCACCAGACATTGGCACATGCAGTATATTTAATGCATAAAGGCTATGAGATGGTCTAATGTGTTTTCTTCAAAGACCTGGATATTTTTTTCAAATGTAAAGATGATTCAGTCATTAAGCCTTTTCCCCCTGGTTTATACCTTTCATCTAACTTTTATATGCCTTATCAAAAGAACAAAATGCTATTTTGTCTCCTTGAGTTTGTCCTTTGTTTTTCAAAGGAGTGAATTATTCCACTTTCCTAAACAATTTCAACTTTATTTTCGATTACAGAAGAGAAAATGAATTTTAATATGGTTTAAGACTGGAAATGTCAAGTTATTACAGAACTGGCTTTAAAGTGATTTTTTCCCCCCCTGTATTCAAATGCTAAAATGCCTATCTTCAAATAAAAGACAAAGGAGAAGTAAAATAAACATTAATAGGAAAGACAAAAGCAAATTCTGATGTATCTGAACCATGAAGAAGAGAACCATTTGGATTGTTGCAATTGTTCCTTTCTGGCCCCATGCTGGCTACTCGTATAAAGCTGTAATTGAAACCATGCAGCGTGTGTAGTGGGGTCATTATTGTCTCTCTCTGAGCATCTTCATGTAGGAACTATGTTTCCATTCCACATTATCCTCAGGGTCACAGTGTCTCCCTTAAAACTAGTAAAACAACAACTAGAGATCAGGGAACAATAACAAACAAAATTCCTTAAAGACAAACAGCATTACTCAGCACGGAATGGTTTTATTTTATTTCTACAGATAGTTACATGTTAGAAGTCTAAATTTTCCAGGCAAATAATTCTCTGCACCATGAAATGTGAAACACAGAAAGCTGTATGTAAAAGAAGACTAATATAAAAGGAATATTAAACATAAGAAAATATTTATTAAAGATGTGCTGTCTTCTGACTTTGTAAGAATTTTGCATATTTACTATCTATGACAGCTCAATAATATATCTTGTCATGTTTTTTGGCACACCAAAAAGATAACATCTTCAAAACCTACGACAGCTTTAACAGGGCTATTGTTAAAGTATCCTAAAATACCTGGATTGCTCCTAAACATGCTCTGCATGGAAAAAATATTTATGAGGTTATAGGAATAATAGTGTCTATGGATCAGGTCACTGCACTCATATGCTACACTAAACCCAAACAATATGCCCTAATGATGGCACCACAAATTACGATCATGCTAAACATGGCAAAATCACTTTGCAAAGGCAATTATCACTTACTGAAGTTAAATAAATAAGTTGAATCTGTCCCGCCCACATATGAAAACTGTGTTCAAACCACACATGTGAGGTATCGCCATGAACGTTAGAATGAGAGCAATAATTTTGGTCCTCTAAAACCGCCTCTGTAACTCAAAACATGTAACCAGTAAAAACATTTTAAAGCGTCGCCTATGGCGATTTTTAAATAGCGAAGTTTGCCACTATTCCACGAGTGTGTGCAATTTTGAAGCGTCCTGATGACGAAAAAGGTACTTGCGAAACGCGTAGAGGCTGCTGGGTAATCACGCGATCACGTCACTTCCGGGGGAGGCAGCTCACACCAGGAAGGGATCTAGGACGCAAAACATCAGCAAACAGCTCCATTTCCTTACAAGGCTGGATATGCTCAGTGCCGGCCAGAGGCACCGGCCCATGTGAGTTTTTAGATATTGGTTTTAAATAAACTTTTGTACAAAAACGTACTTCACCATCAGAGTCCCTCTGTTTATTATCTCGTCCTTGGGGTAACGATTGGAGACCAAGTTACATCCCAGCATCAGGAACTGGACACTGGAGGGAGACCACAGATAGGACTGGTTGTCCAAAATTAAACCACACGCCCCACACTTGCCTAAGTCTGGTAAGTGATCCATTGCATAGTTGGTGGTGGCTACACTGAGAGGAAAAAGATCTGCACCGTGAACCTCCCTAAGCAGAGCATTTTTACAAGCACTTGGTGTCACAAATGAAATTTGGTTTATAGTCACCATTATTTATTTGTAATTATTCACTTGTATTTATATTCTTATTTGCATTTATATTCTTATTTATATTTATTTGTATTTGCTCACTTTACTCACTAGTATTGGTTCATGTTGATAGCCTATTTGCATTACTGAACTTGTTTACAGCCACAGGTGTAGGTGATGTCATTCATGAGTGTTGTCAACCACAGATATATTTTTTGATGATATCAATCTAGGGGGTACAGTACCCCTAAACATTCTAAACAACCACTCCCTACAGGAACAAGTCACTCTCATAGGACATAGCACAGAAGCACTTTATTTGTTCATGGTAAAATATCAATCTATTGTATGGCACTTTATTTATTTATTTGCTGTAGTATTTAGACAGAGTCTTTATTCCTGCTTGCAGCACAGCAGAGCAGACTTTTTCTCCAAGTAATATTAATACCGAAAGGTGGCGCGGTTTTCCCTTTCTCCATTACGTCATATAAATGATCACTGGTTGGTGATTATTGTTTTTGAAACTGCTAGCACACCAAAAATACCCTGAATAATATATAGAACATTACTAAAACAGAAAACTGTCGAAGGATTATCAGTAGCGCCGGTACCCCAACATTTTCAAAACTCAGATGAGAGCTTTTTGTCGGAAAATGCGACCATGTGTATGCTCCCTCAGTCTTTTGCTGGCGGAATTCCAGCCAGCAAAAGATTGAGAGCATGTTCTTTATATTTCGGTCGGAAAAAGTTCCTATGCGAAAATGCGATCATCTGTATGCAATTCGGACACGCAAAAAATCACGCATGCTCAGAAACAATTTGACGCATGCTCGGAAGCATTGAACTTAATTTTCTCGGCTCGTCTTAGTGGTGTACGTCACCACATTCTTGACAGTAGAAATTTCAGAGAACTTTTGTGTAACCGTGTGTATGCAAGACAAGCTTGAGCATAATTCCGTTGGAAAAAACATCCAAGATTTTTCAGATGGAAACTCTGCTCGTGTTTACGTGGCATTAGAGTCTATAATAGTATATATTTGAAAATTGATCAATCCTGATGTACTGACTGTCCTAAAGTGCCAGGACAGTAAACCCCCCCCCCCCCCCCCCAAATTACCCTTTTTTTGAAAGTAGACAGTCCAGGTGTTTAGTAAAAGTTGTCATTTTTTGTCACAGTTTTTTGTTGAATGAAGAAATAAATTTTTTTCCCTACAAAGTTGTCATTTTAACAAGTATCCAAAAGAAGATAGCTGGCAACTCCAGAATCCCAAAAATACAGTCTTTATAATTACATATAAGTGGGTAAAAAACAGCTTACGTGTTTTGGCACAAAGCCTTGGTCACAGCATATTTTTACAAATGAAAGACAAGACATATATAGACACTCCACTCGTCATTTGAGGGTGGATACTACAATAAAACAATTGACCAATTGCATACAATCATGTCTAATCAGTGGACAGAAACAGCAGCACTAGATGGTACTCACAATATTTATAACACATTCACAGCAAAGGCATACTTAGAATTACACCCCAAAACACATTCTGATATGCCTCTTGAGTATATGGATACCACAAGTGTGAGTCTTTTTCACAGCCTAGATTCATAGAAGGACGCAACATCCAAAGAGCACCTTTGGGCTTTCAAGGAGTATACATTATGCATCTCATTTCCTGAGTACCTATCACATTTTTGGAGACCCTGGAGCACCGGGATAATAAAAATGCCCACAAAATGCCCTATTTTGAAAAGCAAACACACCAAGGTAGTTTCTAAGATTCATCATAAATCTGTTCAAGTCTTCATTTTTTTGCCACAAGTTTTTGGAAAATGTGCAATAAAAATGACAATGTGTTTGTTTACACAAAGTTTTCAATTTCATAAGATATTTCTAACACACATCATAGGCATTTTTTGAATTACACCACAAAACACATTCTGCTACTCCTCTTAAGTATGGGGATTTCACATGTGTGAGACTTTTTTGCAGCCTATCTACACAGAGGGGCCCAAAATCCAAGGAGCACCTTTGGACTTTCTAGGGACTTAAATTACGCATCTAATTTCCTGGCTACCTATGACATTTTTGGAGGCCCTGGAGCACTGGGACAGTGGAACTACCCATAAAATTACCATATTTTGGAAAGCAAACACCACAAGGTATTTTATAAGAGGTCATTTACTATATCGCTGATAAATGATCCTGCAGTCCCGAAAAATAGTGCCCAATTAAGGCCAATGAAGACTTCAACTCTCAGAAACTGGGCACAAATCAAAATGGGAAGCAGCGCTATTGCCTGCAAACATGCCTGCCAGATCACATATGCAGGAATAGTGTAAGTCAATGGGGCTCGAACCTGCAAAATCCAAAGTTCTCACTGAAAGCTTATATGCAAGTTCTTTGCCATAAAAAGTGTATGGGCACCTGGGTCCTGCCCCGGGGGACATGTATCCATTGGAAAAAATGTTTTTAAAATGGCCGTTTTTTTCAGGAGCAGTGATTTTAATAATGATTAAAGTGAAACAATAACAATTAAAAATTCCTTTAACCACTTAAGGACCGGCCTCTTTTTTTTAAAAACATTTTTTTTTGCTAGAAAATTACTTAGAACCCCCAAACATTATACATTTTTTTCTAACACCATAGAGAATAAAATGGCGGTGATTGCAATACTTTCTGTCACACCGTATTTGCGCACTTTTTTGAATAAAAAAATAAGACAACAGTAAATTTGGCCCATTTTTTTTCTATATTGTGAAAGATAATGTTACGCCAAGTAAATTGATACCCAACATGTCATGCTAAAAATTTGCGCCCGCTCGTGGAATGGCGACAAACTTTTACCCTTGTTTAAAAAATTCTACATGTTACAAAGGAGGTCTAGGGCTAGAATAATTGCTCTCACTCTACTGATCACAGCAAAACCTCACATGTGTGTTTAAACACCGTTTTCATATGTGTTTGCTTCTGCACGCGAGCTCGGCAGGCCGGGAGCACGTTTAACAATTTTTTTCCTTATTTATTTTACCTTTTATTTTTTATTTTTACACTGTTTTAAAAAAAAAAAATTGTGTCACTTTTATTCCTATTACAAGGAATGTAAACATCCCTTGTAATAGTAAAAAAGCATGACAGGACCCCTTAAATATGAGATCTGGGGTCAAAAAGACCTCAGATCTCATATTTACACTAAAATGCATAAAAAAAAAAAATTGTCAATAAAAAAAATGGCCCTTTAAGAGCTATGGGCGAAGTGACGTTTTGACCTCGCTTCCGCCCTGCAGTGTCATGGGGCGGGTGGGGGCCATCTTCCCCTCACTTGTCTCCATGGGAAGGATCCGATTGCCTCCACCGCTGCCAATGGCTCTGCTAAGCGGCGCAGGGCCCTGGATCACTGGCCCTCTCCAGCCGCTGATAAAAGTGATCTTGCGGCAAATCCACCGCAGAGACAACTTTTATTTTGTACCGGCCCGGCCAAATACAGGGATACCGGGGTTATGGCAGCTAGCTACTGCCATAACAACGATATCCATCCTCAAAGTGAGGACATATATTGGCGTTCAGCAAGTGGTTTAAGGCTTATATGCAAGTTATTGCCATAAAAAGTATATGGGGACTTGTATCAATGCAATAAAAACATTTAAAAATTGACATTATTTTTATGATCAGTGATTTTAATAATACTTAAAGTGAAACAATAAAAATGAAATATTCCTTTAAATATCGTGCTTGGGGGTATCTTTAGTATGCCTGTAAAGTAGCACATCTTTCCCATGTTAAGAACAGTACCGCAGCAAAATGAAATTTCTAAAGGAAAAAAAATTCTTTTAAAACTGCTCGAGACTGTAATGTATTGTCGAATCCCGGCAGTATAGATAAACATCATTGAAATAAATGGCATGGCGGTCCCCCCAAAATTCATCTTATCCGAGCATGCAACCTGGCAGGCTGCAGGAAAAGAGGGCAATGAAAAAGCCCCCCTCCTGAACCATACCAGGCCACATGCCCTCAACATGGGGCCCCCGGATCCTGCCCCCCCCATGTGAATAGGTATCGGGTACATTGTACCCCAACCCATTCACCAAAAAAAGCAGTAAAATGTGACAAAAAACAGAAGGCGGTTTTTGACAATTCCTTTATTGTAAAATAGCTCTGAGTGGTCTTCTCCCCAAGCCATGTCTCCCGCCGTCATCTTCTTCTGGTGCTGTCTCTCTTGCCACCATCTTATTTTGCCGTCTTCTGTCGCCGCCTCTCCCATCACCGCCTACTTCTCCCACGAGAAAGTTACGTGACCTGTGACGCAACACATCGGGAAGGAGGAGCCTGAGTGACGCCGTGCTGAGACACGGGCATAGCGAGGAGGAGAAGGGCTGACAGCCCTGCAAAGGAGCCTGACCTTTCTGCATTTATGCGCCTTAACCCATCTGGTAGATGTGAGTGCATACAAACACTTTAGGCATTTATTTACACAATACAAATGCTGCGCAATGTTTTTTGTGTCATTTCTTTTCTTTTTTTCATATAACACCGGAGCAAGATACTAATGAGAATTTGTGAAGATAAAAGCAAACAGCTAAGTGATAAGGGAAGTTTATATTAGTTACTTTCCCACTTATCTTCATTTACTTATTTATTTATTCATTAGCACCCATACACTTACAAGCTATTATATTTTGATGTGCTGATTTGCCAGTGGATTCATGCACTAGTTACAAGCCGCATAATAGTAGTATTTATACCATTTCTCGCCGATTGCTACATGTATGGGGCGGGTTTAATAACGGATGAGGATCTGCATTTGTTTTTACTACTCTACTGAGCATTTTTCGGAGCATTACATACATTTATTTATTTATAATTTATTCACTTAATTATTTATTCACATTAATGTGGAGTGATTTATTTCATCTAGTTTTGCACCTTGTGCAGCTGCTATTTAAAGGAACAGTCTTTTTATTACGCACATTGTGGTAAATTGTTCATTTTTTTGCACGGAATTCATTTAATTATCCATTGGAATTTATTTATTTTTACTCTCATTGTATACTTTTTATACTTCTCCTGCTGCTGTGTTTTTCCTCAACGTTTTGTTCTTCCTGGCTGCCGTCTTCCTGAATTGTGTTGTGTCTCTTACACAGCCATGGGGTGTGCCCATCCATTGGCGTCGCACGGAAAGCCCACCCCCTTTTTTCCAGGAAATAAAAGGGGGCAGGCTCACACATATTGTCTGCACAAAGCAAGGTCCATAAAGACATGGATGAGCGAGTTTGGGGTGGAGCAACTTGACTGGTCTGCACAGAGTCCTGACCTCAACCCAATAGAACACCTTTTGGCTGAATTAGAGCAGAGACTGTGAGCCAGGCCTTCTCATCCAACATCAGTGCCTGGCCTCACAAATGCGATTCTGTAAAAATGATCAAACATTCCCATAGACACACTAAACCTTGTGAACAGCCTTCCCAGCCGCTGTTATAGCTGCAAAGGCAAATCAAATTTTAACCCTACGGACAAATACTGGGCTGCCATTAAAATTCATGTGTGTGTGTAAAGACAGGTGTTCCAATACTTTACAATGGTGGTGGAAACCTCCTACACATAAATACTACATTTAAACATAATTTTAGGACCTGTGAGATGAGTCAACAACTCCACATGAAGCAGCATGTTTGGGATTTGAACCCAGATGCTCAGGGATGCTAAGCAGAAGTTCAAACCTCTAAGCCATAGAGCTGGCACATGTGTAAAACTCGTAAGAATACTGAATTTCTTTGGACATACAGGTGATGGAATTACATTACTTGAGAGTTATTCTTCTTGATTTATTCTGTGATATTTGGTAGTTCTTTGTGGGTGAGTGTAGAATAGTAATATTACCCTCAAATGTTTGGGAATTACATTTTGATTTCTGATGTTGGTACACATATCACATTTTTTGGACTCAAATTATGATTATTTGGAAATAATATAAAGCACAAAAAATTGTGACTCATTTTTACATTTGCATCAGCAATGGTATTGTTTGGGGTTTGTACAGACATCTGTGTCATTTTGGGTAAAAAGTGTTGTGAGATGGAGATTAACACGTGAAAGTGACAGAGAAAAATATATTTTACCATAACATCAAAACATTCCACATTCTAGCATTCTTAAAAACAAAAGAGATTAAGTAGAAGCAACAATGTTGCAAAGGAAAATGTGTTTCAGAAAAAGATACATTTCATCTCAACATTAAAAGGATTTATTTGGGAAGTTACAATTGTATCATTAGAATAAATTACTAAAACTTGCATTGGACTATAATAGCGCCAATTTTCATTCCCAAAAAAATGTTCTTTAACCGATTCCCGACCGCCTCACGCCAATATACATCGGCAGAATGGCACGGCTAGGCAAAACTACGTATAGGTATGTGGTCCTTTAAGAGGCCAGCCGTATTATAGCAAAAAGTAAAAAATATTGCATTTTTTTCAAAATTGTCGCTCTATTTTTGTTTATAGCGCAAAAAATAAAACCGCAGGGGCGATCAAATACCACCAAAAGAAAGCTCTATTTGTGGGAAAACAAGGACGCCAATTTTGTTTGGGAGCAAGGTCGCACGACCGTGCTATTGTCAGTTAAAGCGACGCAATGCCGAATCGCAAAAAGGGGCCTGGTCATTTGGCCGCAAATTGGTCCGGGGCTGAAGTGGTTAACACAGCGCTCTTTCTGGTATTTACTATATACCTGTAAAAAAGACATTGGAGCTAAAATGAGAGCTATTTGCAGGTCTGAACCTGTTCAGTTGTGTTGGCACCTAGTTGTACAAAAATGGGGAATTTATCTCTTCTCAGACTTTTAAAGATATTTCAGTGTAGAAATCACTTTTTAACACAGTTTAACCACTTACCCACTGGGCACTTAAAACCCCTTCCTAACCAGACCAATTTTCAGCTTTCGGTGCTCTCGCAATTTGAATGACAATTACTCCGTCATGCAACACTGTACCCAAATGAATTGTGTGTCCTTTTTTTCACACAAATAGAGCTTTCTTTTGGTGGTATTTAATCACCGCTGGGTTTTTTAATTTTTGCGCTATAAATCAAAATATACAGAAAATTTGGTAAAAAAATAAATAAAAATTCTTTGTTTCTATTAAAATTTATTGCAGAGTATTGGCAGAGTATTGGCAGAGTATTGGCGAGTATTGGCAGAGTATTGGCGGGTATTGTCAGAGTATTGGCGAGTATTGGCAGAGTATTGCAGTGTTGCACAGTGGTGGCAGAGCATTGCACAGTGGTTGCAGAGCGTTGCACAGTGGTTGCAGAGCGTTGCACAGTGGGGGCAGAGCGTTGCACAGTGGTTGCAGAGCGTTGCACAGTGGGGGCAGAGCGTTGCACAGTGGTTGCAGAGCGTTGCACAGTGGTTGCAGAGCGTTGCACAGTGGGTGCAGAGTATTGCACAGTGGTGGCAGAGCATTGCACAGTGGTTGCAGAGTATTGCACAGTGGTGGCAGAGCATTGTACAGTGGTTGGTGGCAGAGCATTGCATAGTGGTGGCAGAGCATTGCACAGTGGTGGCAGAGCATTGCACAGTGGTTGCAGAGCATTGCACAGTGGTGGCAGAGCATTGCACAGTGGTGGCAGAGCATTGCACAGTGGTTGGTTGCAGAGTATTGCACAGTGGTGGCAGTGTATTGCAGTGGCGGTGCGTGCATAGAGGGCGCAGGAGCGCCGCCCCCCCTCTCCTGCACCGCTCTATCACCAATAGATAGATTCATGCATTGCATGAATCTATCTATTGTCACCGCTGCCGCCCCCTATTCAGGTGTCCGGCCCCTGATCGGGCGCCGGGCATCTGAATTACAGTGGGGGGGGTGTTGCTGGAAGCGCCCCTATTAGAGCTGTAAGCTCTAATAGGGGACCCTATTAGAGCGGTGGGCTCTAATAGGCTTCCCTAAGTGTAAACAGCGGGCGCACGGCTGTGCGTTCGCTGATTACACAGTATTGTGTTAGGGAAGCGAATACATCGCTTCCCTAACACAGACCCGCCTCTCAGCCAATCAGGTTGCCAGGTCTGTTACCTGTCACCTGATTGGCTGAAGTCACAGGCGCTGTGATTGGACGCTAGGCGTCCAATCACCTAGCGTCCAATCACAGCAGAAGAAGACAGGAGGAGCGCGGGAGAAGACATCCGACGGAGACACCGCTCGTCGCCTGACGCCGTCACCAGCTGCACACCGGGACAAGGTAAGTGCAGAGGGCAGGCAGGGGGCACAGTGGCAGCACTTGAGGGGCACAGTGGCAGAACTTGGGGCACAATGGCAGCACTTAAGGGGCACAATGGCAGAACTTGGGGCACAATGGCAGAACTTGGGGCACAATGGCAGCACTTGGGGCACAATGGCAGCACTTAAGGGGCACAATGGCAGAACTTGGGGCACAATGGCAGAACTTGGGGCACAGTGGCAGAACTTGGGGCACAGTGGCAGCACTTGGGGCACAGTGGCAGCACTTAAGGGGCACAGTGGCAGAACTTGGGGCACAGTGGCAGAACTTGGGGCACAATGGCAGAACTTGGGGCACAATGGCAGAACTTGGGGCACAGTGGCAGAACTTTGGCACAGTGGCAGAACTTGGGGCACAGTGGCAGCGTTTGATGGGCACAGTGGCAGCGTTTGATGGGCACAGTGGCAGTGTTTGATGGGCACAGTGGCAGCACTTGGGGCACAGTGGCAGCGTTTGATGGGCACAGTGGCAGCGTTTAATGGGCACAGTGGCAGCGTTTAATGGGCACAGTGGCAGCGTTTGATGGCACAGTGAGGCTGTTTGTTTGCGCCCCCCCAAAAATTTTGAGCACCAGCCGCCACTGGTGTATTGACCAGCGCTGTGGGCACTACACATCCAGCCCACAGCGCTGGTCCCGTTTCTCCCCCTCGCTGCTTCTCTCCTCTCTGTACCGATCGGTACAGAGAGGGGAGGGAGGAACCGGCGTCATGACGTGACTCCGGTTTGTGTACATGTGATCGCTCCGTCATTTGACGGAGCGATCACGTGGTAAATGGCCGCTATCAGCGGCCGTTTACCGTGATCCGTGATGCGCCGGGTCCTTGGGACCCGGCGGTCACAGATGTTCCCGAGTGCGCGCCCCAGGGGGCGCGCGGGAGCAAGTTTCCAGGATAAGTCGACTGCGCTGTAGCCGTCTTTTGACTATAGCGCGGTCGGCATGTGGTTAAAAGCAGATTATCTTTAACTACTACTAGCCCTGGAAGGATTTACCCCCTTTTCTGACCATAGCACTTTTTGCGATACGGCACTGCATTGATTTAACTGACAATTGCGCGGTCACACGACGTTGCACCCAAACAAAATGATATCACCTTTGATCACCTCTGCAGGTTTTATTTTTTGCGCTATAAACAAAAAAAGAGCGACAAATTTGACAAAAAAGCTATATTTTTTTATTTTTTTTGCTATAATAAATATTCTAAAAAAAAAAAAATTATAAAAAAATAATTTCTTTCTCAGTTTAGGCCGATATGTATTCTTCTACATATTTTTGCTAAAAAAAAATCTCAATAAGTGTATATTGATTGGTTTGCGCAAAAGTTAATGTATACAAAATAGGGGATATATTAATGACATTTTTATTAGCAATGGTGGCGATCTGCCATTTTTATCATGACTGTGACATTATGGTGGACACATCGGACACGTTGGCACTATTTTGGGACCATTTTCATTTATACAGTGATCAGTGCTATAAAAATGCACTGATTACTGTATAAATGACACTGGCAGGGAAGGGTTTAAACACTAGGGGGCGATTAAGGGGTTAAGTGTGTTCTAGGGAGTGATTCTAACTGTGGGGGGATGGGCTACCACTGACATGATAGTGATCACTGCTCCCGATGACAGGAAGCAGTAGATCTCTGTCATGTAAGCTCTGTGACACGATCGCGGGCCCCTGGCAGACATTGAGTAAGGTTTTTAAGGGATAAAGGAGTGTGGCAAAGGAAACCATCTTGAATAAATGGCACATCTCAAAGAGCGATATGGATAAGGACATCCAAGCTTCCAATTCACTGGATATTTTTGAGAATAAAGGTGGATATTTGAGCTTATATAAAGAGGACGGTTCCCATTCTATCTAAATGCTTTAATACGTTATGCTTTGGGAATTCACCTAGAGAGGAGACATTGACAATGGAGCAGAGGGATTTAAAGACAGAACTTCGCTCTTCAAAAAATTCATGTGTAGCCCTGAACAAGCATTGTATGCCACAAAAAATAGAATTTTTTAAAACAGCTTACCTGTAAAATCCTTTTCTTGGGATTACATCTAGGCACACAGAGCTCTATTCATTACATCATGGGGTTAGATAGCCACCTTCAGGTGTTGGACGCTGGAAACCCTAATTTTAAGGAGAGTTCCTCCCCTATATAACCCCTCCCATATGGAGAGTACCTCAGTTTTGTAGCAAAGCAATAAGTATCCCGATGCATATATGTTCATAAATCCTGAAGAGGGGCGGGGAGCTCTGTGTCCCGTGAGGTAATCCCAAAAAAAGGATTTTACAGGTAAGCTGTTTTAAAAAATCCTATTTTCTTGTTCATACATCACGGGACACAGAGCTCAATCATTACATTATGGGACGTCCCAGAGAAATGTCCAAAATGAGGGGAGGGAGACACAGATCAGAAAAAAAAAGACCGCCATTGGACGTGAGGACCTACACTGCTGCCTGCAGTACACTGCGCCTGAAGGAGGTATCCTCATGCCCCCCTACATACACCTGATAAAATCTAGTGAATGTATGGATTGAAGACCAAGGTGATGCACTGCCCACGAAGCACTTACTGCTCTAGTCGAGTGTGCCTTAACTTGAAAAGGAGGAATCTTCTTTTACCAAATCATAGGCCTGAACAATAACTTGTCAAATTCACCTAGCTATAGTGGACTTTGATGCTGCCTGGCTGTTTCTGGGACCGTCTTGCAGTAGGAACAGAAAGTCAGTCTTCCGTATCTGGGCAGTCGCATCCAGATACATTTTGACTGCTCTAACAACATCTAGAGAGTGTAATAACATTTCCTCCGTGGACTGTGGATGTGGAAAAAAGGATGATAAGACCACATCTTGGTTTAGGTGGAATCCTGATACTACCTTAGGTAAGAAAGCCGGGTGAGGACGCAACACCACCCTGTCTTTGTGAATAATTAAGTATGGTTCTTTACATAAAAGAGCTGATAACTCCAATACCCTCCTGGCGGAGGATATGGCAACAAAAAAAAAAAACAACTTCTTGGTCAAAAGACACAAAGAAGCATGACATAATGGTTCAAAAGGCTGCAAAACAGACAGAAACAAATTCAAATCCCATAGGCACATGAGCGGCCTGACTGGCGGGTTTAGACCCAGTGCCCCTTGAATAAAGGCCCAGACTAGGGAATGAGAGGCAAGCGGTTTGTAAAAAAAAATACAGATAAGGCCGAGATCTGACCCTTGATAGTGCTCAAGGCCAGCTTCAACTTTACTCCTAACTGGAGAAAAGCAAGAATTCTATCAATAGAATACCTTCTAGGATGCCATCCTTTGGACATTTTTGACACCAGGAGACATATGTCTTCCAGATTCTATAATAAATTAGCCTGGAGGCCGGCTTCCTGGCATTAACCAGAGTGTTTAGGACTGGACCCGAAAGTCCACGTTATTTTAGGACTTGGGTCTCAACAGCCAAACTGCCAAATTCAGACTTTGTACGGATGGATGGAATATTGGCCCTTGTGAAAGCAGGTCTGGTCGCAGTGGGAGCACCCATGGCCTTCCGACTCCCATATTCATGATCTCTGCATACCAGGACCTCCTGGGCCATGCGGAAGCTACTAGGATTACTGGTTTCCCTTCTGATCTGACCCTGCAAAGTAACCAAGCAAGAAGCGAAACTGGAGGGAACGCATAACCCATGGAACTATAAAGGCATCTGAACCTTGTGCTAGCGGGTCCTTTTTCCTTGATACAAAGACGTCCAGTTTGTTGTTGAACCTGGAGGCTAGTAGATCTACATCCGGAGTACCCCATATCTGGCATATTGCTTGAAATATGGCGGGGTGTAATTAGCATTCTCCTGGGTCCAGCTGCTGGCAGCTTAAAACATCTGCTTTCCAATTTTCCACCCTTGGAATGAAGACTGCTGATAGACAAGGAACATGTTTCTCTGCCCAAGTGAGAATATGATTCACCTCTCTCTGGGCACTCAGGCTCCTGGTGCCCCCTTGGTGATTGATATAGGACGCTGCTGTGGCATTATCGGACTGAACTCGGACAGGACAGCCTTATAGCCTGCCTGTCCAGGTCTTCAGGGCTAAATTGATTGCCCGGAGTTCCAGAATGTTGATGTGTAAGGACCCTTCTGTTCTGGACCATTTGACTTGGATCAAAGCTTCTTCCAGAACTGCTCCCCAGCTTGAGAGGCTGGCATTTGTAGTTACGACTTTCCAAAAAATTGGAACAAAGGACATTCCCTTCTGTAGATTCTAGTCGAGTAACCACCAATTGAGGCTCTGGCGCACTGATCTTAACCGGTGCATTGGAACTTTTTTTTCCAGGCAGATATAATATTGTTCTGCAAAGGCCTTGAGTGGAACTGGGCGTAAGGAACAGCCTAAAATGATGCTACCATCTTCCCCAATAATCTCATACAGAGACAAATGGAAGGATTTTTCCTGGCCTTGACTAGTCGGACCAAATGCTTTAAGGCTTTGGCTTTTGCCTTGGGCAAGAACACCCTGCTTTGGACTGTGTCTATGACCATGCCCAAATATTCCAGCCTTCTTAGTGGTTGTAATAGTGATTTTTCCAGGTTGAGGACCCAGCCTAGATACTCCAAGTATTTTACTGTGCTGAGCACATTGTGCTTCAGGCATGTCCTGGACTGTTCTACCAGTAGTAGATCATCTAGATAAGCTGTTACTGTTATGCCCCGTACACGCGATCGGAATTCTTGTCTAAATTCTTAAACGAGAGATTCTCGTCTCGTTTAAAGATAAAGTCGCCAACCTCGAAGACAGATCACGTAGGAACAACGCAAAGTTGTGCGGCATCCCAGAATCCATCCAGCCTGCACAATTGCATCAGTATGCCCAAGAGTTTATGTCGGCTTACCTGCCATCATTACCCACTACGGATCTGATCATTGATAGGATACATCGACTCCCCAAACCAGCACATCTTCCGGAGAATATACCCAGAGATGTTCTGATGTGGGTGCATTTTTTCATGTGAAGGAACAATTTATACTAGCCTTTAGGAAAAATGCACAATCCCCTGAGCAATACTCTGCTATCCAGGTGTTCACAGATCTTTCACAGTATACCATGCTGAAAGCAAATCATTGGTATCCGTGACCAAAGCACCCTACTAAGCTCACAATTACCCATGAGGGCACAACTTCAGTGGTAACCAACCTAGACGAAGGCTTAGCACTACTGAGCTCATGGGATATCCTTCCAGAACAAATCCCTGAGGGATCTCCTTCCTCACCTCGGCTAGACACCCAAAGTGAGTGGCAGGTTGTGTCACATAAAAAGAAATCAAGTCAGTGGCGCATGCGCGAGAGTTCCGAGATGGCCGCTTGACTCGGAGCTCCGCGCCCCCCCCCAGACCAGCGGCACTCACCGCCACACAGCTCCCCCGAGCCTCTGGGACACGGGATTCTTTATCCCGAAACTGCTCCGCTCACCACCATATGGACCGCTCTGGCGCCAGGCGCAATTTGGGGCCAGAATTCCACATCTCCACCCCGCCCGGGTGTACCAAGATGGCCGCCGCAACGGCAGCATCTCCTCAGACACAGTCGCAGGACGCTTTCATTCAGGATGACAGGCAAGTCATGGCCCTTGCTCTCCTCACCTATTTTCCTGACATACCAGGCTACGGCCAACAGCCCTATACACCGTCCCCACCGTCCACCGAATCCCTCCTGAGCCACATCTTCAGAGGTCAGGTCTTCCCCCAGGCTGGGCCCGCAGACTTTTCTCCTCACAACCCCACAGGCCCGGATCACTCTCATGCCTCAGATGATCTCGTCATTAGGTTGTCCGCCCTCTTGGAAAAGGGCCTTGTCACCACGGCTGCTAAAATAACTGGAGAGATTTGGGCAGATCTGCAAAACATTGGCTCCAGAATGGATAATATCGAATGTAAACTCGATCAAACTGCAGCGGTTACTTACCAGAACTCAGATCTCATCCAAACCCTCCATGATCATCTGGACACAGCCAATTCATGCATAGATGACCTCGAGAACAGGTCCAGGAGATACAATTTTCGGATCCGGGGTCTGCCTGAATCGATATTGGATGTAGAAACAGCCACTCAGGACCTGATGCGTTCCCTGATCCCTAATATTCCCATCCCCGCTTGAAACTGGACAGGGCCCATAGAGCGTTGGGCCCTATGATAAAAGATGGATCCCCAGGGATATTATTGCTAAACCACACTACTATGCTGTCAAGGAGGCAGTGATGAAGCAGGCACGCACGATGTCCCAGGTTACCTGCCAGGGACATCCCATTCAAATATTTGCCGATCTTTCCCCCTCAACCATTCAAAGGAGAAGAAATGTCAAACCGCTGTTAACTGCTCTGACCCAGAAAGAAGTTAAATATAAATGGGCATTTCCCTTTGCAGTTAAATTCACCTACAAAGGTCAGAATCATGCCTTCTCCAACTTTGCATCGGGCGAGAAATTGCTCCTCCATCTCAAGCTAATATCACAGGAAACAGATATGGAGACCACCACTTCCTCTGCGGGATCAAACAAACGTCCACCACCGAATAGTCCGCTAGAACCGCTTTGGAACAAGTCCAAGACCCGAAGATTGTCGCACAAAGGCCCTCCATGATCGACTGAAGTTCTGCTCTATTAGACTTCCCACCACGTGCTCCACTCACATCCTTGTTTTTCTTTTTCTTCTTTTCTCATTTTTTTTTTGTGTCGCTCGTGTTTTTACTATTACTACTTCTAGCCGTATGGCTCACAGGATGAAGTAGGAATGGTTTTAACAGCTGCTTCTTCCCCGATTGTTGTCGGGGGGATTTCTAATTTTTTTAATATTTTTTATATATATATTATTTTATTTTTTTTCTTAGAGGGACTGCCTTCAATGTCACACTCCAGGAACTGCCGAATTGCCCCAACTGTTGTTAGGATGGGAAATCTCATCATCTTTTGGGTTAATCGGCCTGAATCCACTCCTTATATACTCGAACGTCACCCCCTCCCCCCCTGTGGAACCAGGAGGGGAGGGGGATGATATTAATAGGCAGATGTGGGGGGTGACCTGGCCCGCCCTCCTGCAATTTTCCCTTTTTATTACCGGTGGTCACAGTTTTTCTGCTGTTTTTTGTTTGCTGCTTAGTTTGGGCTGCTCCTAGAGCCCACATTAATGATTTTACAGGGTGCCCTGGTCTGGGGTGGTACCCATGTGCCTCCATGTAAAGGGGGGGAGGGGGAACCAGCTGCGCAAACCAATAAGGGATAAAAAAGTGAATCAATATATAACAACAACTGCTGCGGCCACCATCAGAGTGTTCACACACCAATAGTCAGTAAAAATAAATATATACAAATATATATAAAAGGGGGCGCTCGCAAAAAATTTAAATATTAAAAAATATATTAATTAATAGCAAGCAGCACTTGCTGGAAGAAATAAATATAGATAATACTTGCTGATAAATAAATTGCAAATAAATACGAGATCTGATGAATATGAGTACATACAAAAAATATATAAAAAATATATAAAAAAAAAAAAAAAAATAGGAAGGTAAAAATTATGTGGCGCTTGCTAGTAAGAAGGATGCCAATCCTCAGGGGGAGCTCCAAAGGATGGTTCCCTAAAAGCATCTGAAAGTTAATAATTTGAAAAATCCGCAATGTATAGCAAAAGATAATGATATACCAATAAACTCAATCATAAAGTGCATTAAATAGTGAAATAAACATTCCTGTGCAAGGTAATATTGTGCAAAATAGACAATAAAGTGCATACAATATCTTATAAAAAGACACTTTTCATAAATACGTAAAAATGCATAAATCGTATAAAAATATAAATAAGTGAAACCGCAATTAAAGACGGGTATTGAATAACCAAAAAAATATTGTGCAAATAAGCGTGTGCAAATAATGCCAAACGAAAAGTGCAGTAATTGCGAAACAAGTCCAAAATACTATGTGCAAATATGGGCAAAAAAAAAAAAAGTGCAGCAATTGCAAAAAAAGCTGATTAGTGCAGTGATCCAAAATAATTGTGCTCAAATGCAACAGTCCAATGCAGTCTCTATGTGTAGTAATTTCTAATGTGAAGTGAATCCTCCAAATAGCAGTAAGCTCCTTAGGCTAAATAGCAGTGATCTCCTCCATGCAGTATAGTGTGCCAATCCTTGTTGTTTCCCCCAGCCTCTTACCTCTAAATAAGGGTTGAAACAGCCTTACACTGACAAAGCCAGAGATCTCCTCCTCCTCTGAATCCTTCACATTCAGGTCCTTATCAGCGCCTTATCTCCTCTCCAAACCATTTAAAAAGCATGGGGGCAGAAAGAGGGAGGGAAGGACTCCATAGTGTAGTAAATTAAAACAAGGTTTTATTCAAAGAACATTAAAAACTCACAGTTAACATTCAGTAACAGCAGCGGTTGTTGAGAACGTGTGTGATCCTGGCCAAGACCACACACACAGTGTCACCTGACTCTACACTCCTCACTAGTATCGACACGCCCACGTGACTTTTTCAAAGGAATCCTGATTCCTTTGAAAAAGTCACGTGGGCATGACGATACTAGTGAGGAGAGTAGAGTCAGGTGACACTGTGTGTGTGGTCTCGGCCGGGATCACACACGTTCTCAACAACCACTGCTGTTACTGAATGTTAACTGTGAGTTTTTAATGTTTTTATTTCTTCTGATGTCACAGTCCCGGAGGATGCTGGGACTGTGACATCATAGGGGGCGGGGTCACCATGTGACATGAGCATGTGACCCCGCCTCCTTGTCCCTATATGAGTCACAACACAGCACAGCTCTGCCATTCCGGCCAGAGAGAGCGACGAGTCAATATTGGAAGGAGAAAAAGAAGAAGAAGAAGACGGCGCAGAAATCGGCGACTGCGGCAAGAACAGAAGAGACCCCGGAAGACCCCTGAAGGCCGATCGAGCCCCCCAGACGACTGCAGCAACAACGAAGGAAGCCGGGCTCCTCCGCTCGGTAAAAGAGCTAGGTAAAAGAGCGGAGGAGTCCGGCGAGAAGACCCCCCAAGACGGAAGAAGACCCCCGGAGCAGTGCAATAAAATATTTTTTTAAAATTGTGTTTTTTTTTTATTGACACTTTTACACCTTAGGTGAATGGGTAGGGGTACATCGTACCCCATACTCATTCAAATAGGGTGGGGGGCCGGGATCTGGGGGCCCCCTTATTAAAGGGGGCTCCCGGATTCCGATAAGCCCCCCGCCCGCAGACCCCGACAACCAACAGCCAGGGTTGTCGGGAAGACGCCCTTGTCCTCATCAACATGGGGACAAGGTGCTTTGGGGTGAGGGGCCGCACGGCCCCCCTTTCCCAAGGGCACCCCCCATGTTGAGGGCAAGCGGCCTGGTACGGCTCAGGAGGGGGGCGCTCGCTCGTCCCCACCCCTTTACTGGCCAGCCGGGCTGTGTGCTCGGATAAGGGTCTGAGATGGATTTGGGGGGGACCCCCACGCCGTTTTTTTGGCCTGGGGGTTCCCTTTAAATCCATACCAGGTGACGGGGCTAGCGCGGCGGCATTCACTGCCTTCTCTAACCCTGTCTACCTGAAGTCACGTTCTAAATGAACGGACTTTCAGATGATCGGCAAGTCCGTTCATTTCCAAAAGTCCGGCGGACTAGCATACAGACCGCGGAATTGTCCACCGGACTGCCGAGTCCAGCGGACAATTTTAAAACCAAACTTAAAACTTAGTCCGCCGGACTTTTGGCGGGAAAAAGTCCGCCGGCGCCCACACACGGGCGGATTGTCTGATGGACTCCACGGGAAAGTCCGATCGTGTGTACGAGGCATAAGAAGACCCTAAAGGTCGCTACTCACAACACACAAGGCCTGAATTCCCCTCTCAAACGCAAAACATTATTTAACACCTACAAATCTTCTTAGACATAGTCCTCATACAGGAGACCCATTTCCCAATCCGGTACAATCCAAATTTTCTCCATTCCCATTTCCCTAACTTTTATCTAGCCAATGCTCCCAACAAAACCAAAGGGGTGGGCGTTTTATTTGCAAAATCTTGTAAATTCACCTGGATGGCAGACAAAAAAGACCCAGAGGGCAGATTCATTCTTGTGAAGGGGACCATAGAAGGGCATGTATACTCCCTAATCTCGTACTATGCTCCCAACAAAGGCCAAACCGCCTTCTTTAAACATTTGTTTAAAACACTAGCTCCCATGTTTGAAGGAACAGTCATTTTTGGTGGGGATTCTAACACAGCCTTTGACCAGGGCTTAGACAGAAATAAACCTCCGTCTTCCCAACTGACAAGGCCTACTAGGGAAAGCTTGAAAATCGTGAAAATAATACATGCACAAGGTCTGTCTGATGCATGGAGGGAACTTAATCCTTCTAAGCGGGACTAGACGCACTTTTCACACCCACACAACTCATATGCCTGCATTGATAACCTGTTGGTTGCGAACGGCTCTGTTCACTTAATTGAAAAATCCTTTATTAAAGATACGGTGCTTTCGGATCATTCGTTGGTGGTCATGTTTATAAAAACCCAATCCTCAGAGCCAGGCCAAAGACAATGGAGGCTTAATGAATCTATTCTCACAAACCCGGTCCATGTAACTATGCTAGATAAGGCACTAAAGGAATATTTCTTACTCAACAAAGTAGAGGGAATATCAGCAGAAACTTTATGGGCTGCCCACAAACCCTTTATCAGAGGAGAGTTCATCAAGTTGTCTGCTCAACTTCAAAGAGAACGGAAAGTAGACATAGAAAGGCTGGAGGGCCTGTACACACAGTTGAAAGCTCAACATAAACAGGATCCTTCCACCGCCACGGCGACACGACTTGATAAAGTCAGGTTGGAACTCAATTTAGCACTCACAGTCAAGGCTGAAAAGCAAATTAGATGGAGTGGGAATAAATTTTACACCCATGGGGATAAAATGGGGTCAATGTTGGCCGCTAAGCTAACGCCCAAATTCCGATCCTACACCATGCCTAAACTTAGAATCCCCGGATTAGGCACTACCTCTAGCCCCCCAAGAATTCTAGACGCTTTCCATTTGTTTTATGCGGATCTCTACGGCCCACACACAACTGGGTCAGGAGCTGCCCTAACCAAATTCCTGGTGGACCTTCCCATTCCTACACTATCCCCTGAACACAGGGAGGAAATGAAAGCTCCCTTCACGGAAGGGGAAGTAATGGGTGCGATTAAAGAAATGAAATTGGGTTCAGCCCCGGGACGGGATGGTCTCTCGAATCCGTACTATAGGATGTTCACCGAAACACTAGTGCCACATTTAACACAATTTCTGAACTCCAAAACTAAAGGGGACCCTCTTGACCCGCAGCTCAACACAGCATTTATTACAGTTATCCCCAAGCCAGACAAAAATCCGGAAGAAGTCAGAAATTATCGGCCCATATCCCTGATTAATAGTGACTTGAAAATCTTAACTAAAATGTTAGCTGTTCGTCTAGCGACTTTTGTGAATAAATATATTCATAAAGAAGAAAGTAGGGTTTATCCCTGGTAGGCAAGGTCCAGATCAGATAAGACGGGCGATAGACATAGTCTCTATTATGAAAACAAATTGGTTGGGAGGCCCCAAACAGCAGGGAATGCTGCTGTCACTCGACCTCAGCAAGCCCTTCGATTCGGTTTCCTGGCCTTACTTATTTGCTATACTTGAACGCTGGGGCTTTGGCACGCATTTTTTGGGTATAATGCATGCGCTTTACTCTAACCCCACGGCCCGTATCAGAATCCAAGGGTTCCTCTCTGAATCTATCCCTATTCAGACAGGAAATAGGCAAGGCTGTCCTTTATCCCCTCTCATTTTTGCAATAGCCATTGAAACTCTGGCCATCGCATTCCGTCAGAATCCAAACATTCAAGGGGTCTCTTGCGGCCCCCATATACACAAATGTGGATTGTTTGCAGATGACATTCTCCTATTTGTCACATCTCCTATAACCTCCCTTCCAAACATCTGTAAAACACTAGAGGACTTTTCTATCGTCTCGGGCCTGAAGGTGAACTATTCTAAATCCACAGCCATGAATGTCTCCCTTCGGTCGCAAACAGTGAACCTGCTAAAAAACTCCTTTAAATTAGCTTGGAGCGATTCTTCCATCAAATACTTAGGCATTAATCTAACATCCAAAACGGAATCCCTATATGCTTCTAACTACCCCCCATGTACAGGAAGCTGGAGGCTGATATGACAGCCTGGTCTAAACACAGCCTCTCATGGCTAGGGAGGCTCCACTCTATCAAAATGACACTACTCCCTAGACTGTTGTATCTGTTCCGCTCGCTCCCGATACCCATAAGGAAAGACCACATTACAGCGTTCCAAAGTAAAGTACTGAAATTTGTCTGGGGGAAGGCGGGATATACAATAGCTTAAAGAGCACTCTACTTACATAGGAAAAAAGGAGGCCTAGGTCTTCCCCATTTTCATAAATACTACCAGGCTGCAAGACTAGCTCAGTTGTCAGTCGTCTACACTGGATTTGAAAAACCAGATTGGGTGAATATAGAAAAACTAGCTACGCCTAGTTTCACTCTGGACTATAGGGATGAGCCGAACACCCCCCCGTTCGGCTCGCACCAGAACCCGCAAACGGACCTAAAGTCCGTGCGAGCTTTAGAACCCTATTAGTTATAATGGATGCGAACGTTCGAAATTAAAAGTGCTCATTTTAAAGGCTAATATGCATGTTATTGTCATAAAAAGTGTTTGGGGACCTGGGTCCTGCCCCAGGGGACATGTATCAATGCAATTTTTTTTTTTTAAAAACGGCCGTTTTTTCAGGAGCAGTGATTTTAATAATGCTTAAATTGAAACAATAAAAGTGTAATATTCCTTTAAATTTCGTACCTGGGGGGTGTCTATAGTATGCCTGTAAAGGGGCGCATGTTTCCCGTGTTTAGAACTGTCTCTGCGCAAAGTGTCATTTTTGAAAGTAAAAAAGCTATTTAAAATCACTCGCGGCTAATGTTAATTCACGGCTCCCATAACACAGAGAACAGTGATTCATTGAAACTCATTCATAAAAAAAAGTCATTGATAAAAAATGAAAAAAAATGAAAAAAAAAAGCGTAGGGGTCCCCCCAAATTCAATAACCAGGCCCTTCAGGTCTGGGATGGATATTAAGGGAAACCCCAGCCAAAAAAAAAATAAAAAATGGCGTGGGGTCCCCCTCAAAATCCATACCAGACCCTTATCCGAGCACGCAACCTGGCAGGCCGCAGGAAAAGAGGGGGGGACGAGAGCGCCCCCCCCTCTCGCCTGAACCGTACCAGGCCACATGCCCTCAACATTGGGAGGATGCTTTGGGGGTCTAAGACCCCTAAAGCACCTTGTCCCCATGTTGATGAGGACAAGGGCCTCTTCCCCACAACCGTGCCCGGTGGTTGTGGGGGTCTGCGGGCGGGGGGCTTATCGGAATCTGGAAGCCCCCTTTAACAAGGGGACCCCCAGATCCCGGCCCCCCCCCTGTGTGAAATGGTAAGGGGGTACAAAAGTACCCCTACCATTTCACCAAAAAAGTGGCAAAAATGGTAAAAATGACAGGATACAGTCTTTGACAATTCCTTTATTAAAATCTTCTTTCTTCTTTCTTCATCCTTCGGTTTCTTCATCTTCTCCTTCCTTCATCTTCTTCCATCTTCTTCTTCCATTTTCTTCTTCCTCCGATCCGCTTCTTCTTGCGCTGGTCTTCTCGTCCTTCTCGTCCAGCATCTTCTTCCGTCGGCGTCGGCGTCGGTGTCGGTGTCTTCTTGGGCCGCTCCGCGCAATGGGAGGCTCCCGCTGTGTGAGGCTCTGCTCCATCTGACAGGTCTTTTAAAACGGAGGGCACCTGGTGACCCCGCCCCCCTCTGACGTCATGGGGAAAGCCATCATGGAATTCCCCATGACGTCCCTGTGCGTCAGAGGGGGCGGAGTCACCAGGTGCCCTCCATTATAAAAGACCTGTCAGACGGAGCGGAGCCTCACAAAGCGGGAGCCTCCCATTGCGCGGAGCAGCCCAAGAAGAGACAGAGACACCGAAACCGACGCCGACGCCGACACCGACGGAAGAAGATGCCGGACGAGAAGGACGAGAAGACCAGCGCAAGAAGAAGCGGATCGGAGGAAGAAGAAAATGGAAGAAGAAGATGGAAGAAGATGAAGGAAGGAGAAGATGAAGAAACCGAAGGATGAAGAAAGAAGAAAGAAGATTTTAATAAAGGAATTGTCAAAGACCGTCTCCTGTCATTTTTACAATTTTTGCCACTTTTTTGGTGAAATGGTAGGGGTACTTTTGTACCCCCTTACCATTTCACACAGGGGGGGGGCCGGGATCTGGGGGTCCCCTTGTTAAAGGGGGCTTCCAGATTCCGATAAGCCCCCCGCCCGCAGACCCCCACAACCACCGGGCACGGTTGTGGGGAAGAGGCCCTTGTCCTCATCAACATGGGGACAAGGTGCTTTAGGGGTCTTAGACCCCCAAAGCATCCTCCCAATGTTGAGGGCATGTGGCCTGGTACGGTTCAGGCGAGAGGGGGGGCCGCTCTCGTCCCCCCTCTTTTCCTGCGGCCTGCCAGGTTGCGTGCTCGGATAAGGGTCTGGTATGGATTTTGAGGGGGACCCCACGCCATTTTTTTTGGCTAGGGTTCCCCTTAAAATCCATACCAGACCTCAAGGGTCTGGTATGGATTTTGAGGGGGACCCTACGCCATTTTTTTTTTGGCTGGGGTTCCCCTTAATATCCATCCCAGACCTGAAGGGCCTGGTTATTGAATTTGGGGGGACCCCTACGCTTTTTTTTTGTTTTTTATTAATGAATGACAGTTCTCTGTGTTACAGGAGCCATCAATTCATTAGCCGCGAGTGATTTTAAATAGCTTTTTTCCTGCAAAAATGACACTTTTTTGCAGGGAAAGTTCTAAGCACAGGAAACCTGCCCCCTTCACAGGCCACCTATAGACACCCCCCAGATGTGATACTGCAATGCTGTTCTAACAGCATGCACACACATATCCCCAGAAATAAAGCACATATTGTCAGCAGCACACTAACACGCTGACTGAAACATAATATGCGAGGCCGCCGGCGCGGCGGCCTCTTATACCGTGGGGCGGGTACTAAAGCCCCTGAGCTATAATTGGCTACAGGCATCCTGCCTGTAGCCAATTATGGCTCTCCTCGCTGCCAGCGCTGTGATTGGCCAAGCATGCGGGGGTCACAGTGCATGCTTGGCCAATCATCAGCCAGCATTGCACTGCGCGGGCCGCAATGCATTGCGGGGCCGCTCGTATCACACGAATTTGATGCGAGCGGCCCCAATAGTTCTGGGCTCGCCGAGCGAGTGAACACCGGGTGCTCGATTCGAACATGGGTTCGAATCGAACACCGGGCTCATCCTTACTGGACTACCTTCTATGGCACCCTCCAAAGGATAGGCCCCCGATATTGGCCCCAACTCTGTCACACTCCCTCGCCCTTTGGGACACATTGCGGACTTCAGATTCTTTGGTTTCCTCATACAAGCCCCTTTCTCACCTCTTTAATAACCCACTTTTTCCTCCTGGGAAGAATGCAAATTGTGGTTAGATAAGGGACTGTACCGAATTGGTCACTACTTCACGGCAGCGGGCCCTTTCTCCCGCAGCCATTGTATTCACAATTAGATATACCTAGTTCGGAACTCTATAGATCTCAACAAATTATTAATTTCTTCCAATCTATATGGAAGGACAAACCTATGCCTCCAAAGTTTACCGATTATGAAGTTTGGTGCGGACAAGCCATGGACCAGTGGGGGGGGGGGGGATATCTATAATCTACATGTCACTTATCTCTTCGAGCTCCAAAGAAGCTCATATGACTGCCTGGGAATCCGGCTTTAACTTTCATTGGGAGTTAGATAAATGGTAAACTGCCTCCTTCACTTCCTTCAAAGGCATCCTCAATACCGCACTTATGGAAGCCAGCCTTAAGGTACTCATGCGATGGTATTAAACCCCTTCTAGACTAGCCTCCATCTTCCCAACAGCAGACCCCACGTGTTTTAGAGGATGTAAACATGTTGGCACGATGGCCCATGTATGGTGGGAATGCCCAAGAATACGCCCCTTCTGGCAACGCATATTCAAATTAATAGATAAATTAGTTGGTAGTCGGATTCCCAGGACCACAATGATTGGTCTCTTAAATTATCAAATACCATTGCTCTCTAAACCCTCTAGGAGACTGATCCACTTTATCTTGCTAGGAGCCAAGCTCACTATTGCTAGGGCTTGGAAAACACAGACGGTTTTGTTCTCTGCTGCAAAAAAGAAGATTTTGTGAATAATGTCACAAGAATAGCTATCCAGTATACTGCTAAATACCACTGTAAACTTTGACAAGGTATGGGAACCCTGGGCCCAACACGTAGGGGTCACCTTAGTTACCCCCTCATGACAGAACCAATGACATGGTCAGTGTATTAGGCGTTGCTCTTCTTTCTCTTTCTCTTCTGCTCACCCTGAGCTTTCCTGCCTTTCCTCTTCTGTTCCCCTTTTCTTTACTCTAACCGTTACTTGCTCAGACCTGAGGTCCACAAATTTTAAACCCCAGGAAGACCCTGCATAATTTGTCATGATCATTGATAAATTTAGCCCTGAGTCTCTAGTAGACTTTTGTTTTCTATTATGGCCCCAGACTACGCCTCGGCTTGGTTGCTAGACTTTGACAGATGGGTGGGGTCAGGATCTCCCCGTCCGGCACAGCGTGTTCCCATTAGGGGTGCCGAATGGGGGGCTTTCTACCCTAACCCTTTCCTCCTTTTTTTTCATTTTATGAAGCATAGTCTACTTCTGTACTCAGGCCAGCTGGAAATCCTACCAGTTCTCACAATATATGTCTTCCTTCCATTGTATTCTCTGAACACATGACCTCATCTCAAATGTTATTGTTACTTTGTTCTAATGTTTCATGTTTGTATGCTTGCTGCATTTTTCTGAAATACATTTTTTTCAAAAGTAAAAAGAAATCAAGTAAACGCCGCACTCAATCGCCTCGAAAGTAACATACTACTTACAACTACAAATTACCTGATACACTATGGAGCTAAAGGACCACACCTTGAAAAAGGTGCAGTTCAACTGCCATCAGATTTTGAATGGAATCTACCTTTTTAAGTTACCAGTTTTTTGATTGTTTGTTGACTCTATTTTTTTCTTTCTTGCCTCTTCCTACCTGTCACCCTATCACATACGAGATGGCACACGAGTTCCAACTTGAAAAGTTGACGCAGTTCCTACCAACGTACCCAACTCAACAATGGAGAATTCTGGAGACCTGCTCGGGAATTTCAAGGTACTGTTATCGCTTCCTCCCATACACCAACCATGGCAATCAGAGTAACTTCCTTTAACGTCCACGGCTTGAACCACCCAGCCAAGATAGCCGTTGTCTGGAAAGAGGCTCTTAAACTACATTCTGACATTTTGTGTACAGGGGGTCCCCTACTTACAAACATCCGACTTACAAACGACTCCTACTTACAAACGGAGGGAGACAACAGGAAGTGAGAGGAAATCCACCCCTAGGAAGGGAAATTCACTCCTGTAAGAGTTAATATGGGAAAAATGGTGTCTCCACTGATGCTTTATCACCAGTCCATGCTTCCCTAACAACCCAAAATTTTCAAAATCCAATTGTCATTGGGACAGAAGGTGAGGTGACATCTTCTGAACAGGGGCACAGGCAGCAAAACAAATGTTGCAGGGGTGATAACCCTTCTTTATGTTATCTAAATAACTTAAAAATGTATTTTTTGGATGGAGCTACACTTAAAAAATGTACCTGTTCCGACTTACAAACAGATTCAACTTAAGAACAAACCTACAGTCCCTATCTTGTTTGTAACCCGGGGACCCCCTGTATACAAGAGACACATTGGACAATAGCAGCTACCCCTAACTTTTATCATAGAAAATGTCTCCACATATTCCATGCATCGGCTCCCAAAAAACAAAAGGGGTGTCTTGATTGCCATCAGGGACTCTGTGGCATTCTCCTTGCAGGAGACCCACACAGACCCTGAGGGGCGCTACCTGATTTTGGTGGGATAAATAATAAACCTGTATGCACCCAACACCCACCAGCTCCGCTTTCTAAAAAAGTTATTTCGCAAAATCAATTCCATTAAGAAAGGTGCAGTCATCATGTGCGGAGATTACAACATCACAGTGGACTACAAAATGGAAACCACGTCAAAAGCACAACGTCCTCTACCCTCATTACAATCATTGCTTCATAATGAAGAGAGGTATGATAGAGCTCTGTTACAAAAGATTTCCTCCTCTGCCATACATGATATTATGTGGTCAGACCACGCTCCTGTATCTGTTGTGGTAGACGAGGGATTCAAGCTTAATGCTCAATCTGTGAAAAACCCATTTACTATGTGGTGTGCTCATAAGGCACATATTAGGGGCATTTTACTGCAATTGGCTTCGTGGGCAAAGAGGCAGAGAACATAAAAACTAGACGCCCTTCTTGCTAAAATCAGACTCCTAGAGTCCAGAAACAAAAATTCATCAGATCCCCTTACAACAACTAATCTAACTAAACTGCGTTCGGATCTCAGACTCATGTTACTGGAGCAATATGACAAACACATTCATTATCCTTAATTAAGTCACTATTCCTCTGGTAACCAAGCTGGAAGGTTTCTGGCCCAAAGACTCAAAGATCGTAAAGCACAAACGAAAATCCCCTTTCTTATCCGGAAATCAGATAACAGTAAAATATTCAACCCAAAAGAGATTGCAAATGCTTTCGCTGAATATTATTTCTCCCTCTACAATCTTAAGGAAGATCCCAACACACCAAAACCCTCAGATGATGCCATTCAGGCTTTTTTGGCAGATCTCTCACTTCCCTCTCTCTCACAAGCACACTTAAGCCCCATACACACGGTCGGACTTTTTCATGGATTCTGTCCGATCGGACAATGTTGTTGAAAAATCAGACCGTGTGTAGGCACCATCGGACAGTGTACGTCGGATTGTCCGACGGACAAAGTCTTATCTCCTGCTGGAAAGATTTGCCGACAACACGGTCCGATCACACCAAATCCGATCGTGTGTACGGTTGTCCGACCGGACAAAGTGCCACGCATGCTCAGATCACATTACAAGACCAAAGCTATTGGCTACTAGCCTCTACGTAGTCCCGTCGTAGGCAACAAACGTCACCACGTTCAGAATGATCGGATTTTCCGACAACTTTGTCCGACCGTGTGTACGCAAAACCAACATCAGACAAAGTATGACGGACATGATCCGACCGACCTGGTCCGCGGATTGTCCGACCGTGTGTATGGGGCTTTAGAATCTCTTAACTCACCTATCACAGAGATCCGAAATGCAATAAAAACTCTCCCTGGTGGTAAATCCCCGGGCCTAGGTGGGCTTCCGAACAGCTACTATAAAACCTTCCAGGAGATCCTTTCATCCTCTCTGAAGGAAATTTATTCTGAAGCAATGTCCTCTGCCTCATTTCCCGCTAAAATGCTCAAAGCATATGTTGTCATTATCCCAAAACCGGGCAAGGACCCCAATACACCGGCCAATTTCAGGCCTATTCCATTATTAAATACTGATGTAAAGCTGTATGCCAAAATCCTAGCCCATAGGCTTATTTCAATTTTGCCGGCCCTGATTGGACCCGATCAATCTGGTTTCACTAGGGGTAGACAAGCATCATATGCCACCAGAAGGGTCATTGATGTCATACATTATGCTGGGTCCTCTCGGGTGCCTTCTCTGCTATTCTCTTTGGATGCGGAGAAGGCATTCAACCTTAATTAATTTGGATTTTGGGACAAATGCAATTTTTAACGAAAAACAAACGAATTTCGGGAGTAACTAAATAAAGTAACTAAATAAATATATTTTTTGGACGAAAACGAAATTCCGAAACAAAATATTTCAGTGCGCACATGTCTACTGCATACATATACAGGAAACAGTGTGGCAATTCTATACAAATACACTCACTGCCCCAAGGGGTATATCCCTCTTTTATAATTTTTGCTAAAAAAAGACCACTAAACTCCCTCCTTTCAACAAATGGGAACTAGACCTAGGAGAATCCTTTACGAATGCCCAATGGCAAAATGCACTCAGAACAACATACAGGGCATCCAGGTGCGTAAATCATTGGGAGCTCTCTTTAAAAATAGCTCAGAGATGGTATCTTATAGACATGTGCGATTATTTTCGTACGAATCGAAAATTCGTACAAATTTTGTGAAATACGATTTTTTTTTAATACGGAACGGAACGAAACTAAACAAATTTTTTGACGGCGCCCATGTCTAGTATCTTACACCATATAGGATGTCCAAATTTCCCCCCACCAACTCCCCAATATGTTGGAGAGGCTGTGGAGAAGTGGGCAATATCTTACACATGTTCTGGTCATGTAAACACCTCACTAGCTTTTGGAAGAACATATTTAAGTCTATCTCACGCATTACAGGAATCCAAAAATCACCAAGTCCTGGGTTGGCATTGCTAAACCTGGGTATCGAGAACTCCACTCCCTATTTTCGCACAGTAGTTTCCCACGTTCTATTAGCAGCCAGGTCACTAATAACCAAAAACTGGAAAACAAGCAAAGTGCCCAATCTATCAGAAGCTCTCGCAATCACACAAACTAACTACACTTATGAGTTATTACTGGCCAACAAGGATGAAAAGAGAGTCTCTTTCGATAAGCAATGGAAAGTTTGGTCCGATTGGTTCATAAAGGAATAAGGACTGTGGTATGTCGTATGTACTCTGTCTTCTCCTTCTGACTGCGTTATTGTATGAGTAATTCCAGCCTTTTATATGCGTTACAAAATTTGAAACGTTGATGTTAAATCTGTTGCCATCCACCTACTTCCCTACCTTTTCCCTCATCTCCCCTGCCCTTCTATTCTAACCCTACTGCGTTATAAGAATGCACTATATTTCCCTGTACATGGTGGCCTCTTTTAATGCCTTAATGTGTATTCTTGAGCTTTCTGTACTATTTGTATAATTTTTGTACTATCTTTTGTACTTTGGAAATCTGTTTAATAAAAAAACAATTGAAAAAAAAAAAACGTTTATCTTTCTTTTTAACTGGCAATAAGGTGGTCTTGCCACCGGAGATATTGTGTATATATTTATCCAGATCATCCCCAAACAAGCATTCCCCATGAAACGGGAACACAGCTAAATATCTTTTGCATGAGGCTTCAGCCGCCCAATGTTTAAGCCAAAGGGACCTACGCATGTGTACCAGCAGGAGTTTAAGGTGGGATGCTTGTTGGAGAGAATCCATAATCGCATCTATTGCAAAACATAAGGCCCTTGGAAGGGCTGCATAGTCTTGAACTTGTTACACAGGAAGAAAATGAATTACCTGCTTCACCTGCTCCTTATTGGCACATACCAACTGCTGCAACCGCAGGTTGGACCACAGCGCCTGCAACGGAAGAAGAGGATTTAAGTAATGATTCCAGGTTTTTTGTCAGTTGGATCTTTAAACACCGAAACATTGTCCACAGGACAAGTTAGGCTTTTGTTCACACAAGAAATAGCCGCATCAATTGCTGGCACACTCCATTTCTTGGTGAATTTTTCTTCCATAGAGTAGAGCAGGGAAAATGTCCTAGGAGAAGAAAAAGATTTATCTGGGTGAGCCTAACCATCATACAATAGTTTTTCCATTAATGGATGGATGGTATAGGAAAAAGCAGCCTGTGGAGACTTACGAGATCCCAGGGACGAAACAGGGGACACAGCTGGTTCAGTACAGGGCAAATTGTATGTACGCACCACCTCTAGCCTGAGAGCCTGCGAGGTAGAAGAGAGCTTCTCCTCATCCCCTGATTCATCCGACTGCTCATGATCCTTGTACCCCGACAATGTTGTATCATCATCAGACTGCTGATCGTCTGATAGGGAACCCAGAGCAGAGGAAGGAGATCTACCCCTTAGTCCTTATGGTGACACAATAACTGTTGTGATAGTGATCAGGGACACTGTGACTGCTGTGGCAGTGATCAGAAACACTGTAATACCCCTTTTATGCAGTCATGTTGGTGCGGATTCCTGTGGCAAGAATCTGCAGATGCTAGCTGCTGGAAATACTAGGTTATGGGCACATGCGTGGATGACGGAGCGAGCAATAATGCTTGCATGAGCTCCGCTCCGAGGAGACAGAGAACTGGAGGACTACGGGGTCCCAGCGGTACCGCGAATGGTACATTTTAACTGTATAAGCCGCACATAGACCCCAGGTGTTATTAGAATGGTCCTGCGGGGCCCTAAGGCTAAATTTAAAGTATCCCTAGCCAAAACGGCGCCGGCCAGGCAGACACCCAAGATGGCGGCTGCAGTTTCCTCACATGCATCCACTCAGCGCTACAAGAAAGCGCCCCCTCAGACTGTAGAAGACACTGCAGACTCAGATTCAGATGCTGAGGTTTCTCAGCATATACCACAAGATGACATGTTTAAAAAATTTGAATGTATGCTACAAAAAGCACTAAAAAAGACGTCAGACCAAATTACAGAGAAACTGACTAAGGAAATTAGGGAGCTGGGCCAGAGAACAGCTGAACTAGAAATTAGAGTAGACAACCTGGATAGCCATACACAGAAAAACGCCTCTGCTTGAAAACTTAAAGGAAGAAAATCTTTTATTACAGTCACGTTTAGAAGACCAGGAAAACAGGGATAGACGATCGAATCTAAGAATCAGAGGAATCCCTGAGACTGTCCTAGATCTCCAAGCCACTATGATAGCGCTATTTCAGGAATTACAGCCTGACATACCTGTGGAAAGACTGGAACTAGATAGAGTGCACAGAGCTTTAGCTCCTCGCAAAACTAATGGCCCCCCCAGAGATATAATTGCTAAATTTCATTATTACAGATCCAAAGAGCAATTATTGGCAGCTGCTACGGATAAGGATTCCTTTCAATTTCAGGGCTATACATATCAGCTTTTTGCTGATATCTCTCCTCTCACGGTTGCTAAACGACGTGCACTTAAACCCCAATTACAGGTTTTGCAACAGCACCATATTGCCTATCATTGGGGATTTCCTTTTTCCCTACGTTTTACACACCTGGAAACGAAATACGTCTGCAGATATCTAGAAGATCTGCAATCCGCCTTGGTTGAAATGGGCATCGCCGACAGATCCATATCCATATCTAACGATCATTCTCGCAGACGTTCAGCCTCAAGATCTCCTCAGCAAACCACTACGACGGCTTCCGGAGGAGCCTCTTCATCTTCTCGTCACCACATACATAAACGTGGTCAGTTTGAAAACCCAACTCCCTCCAATGAGGATTCTATGGCCTGACAGAACTATTTAAAACCGCTTGGCACATACCTGTTTCCAGCACTAATTTCTGGTTGAAAAAACTCCCATTCCATTTACCTATTCCCTTAAGGATACATACTGCTGAAACTAGACTTTTATCTCCAAGTCTCAAGGCTATCCCCTAACTCCTTATTCTTTTTTTTTTTTTTTTAAAACATACTTTTGTTAGTAAATGTACTATTATATACATATGTATATGTTTACTCTCCTTTTTCCATCTAGGCCTTTGACCATAGCGGACCTTTTGCTAAACTTTTCTCCCTGTGGTCCTCCGGTACTGTTCTCCCCCCAGGAATTTCTTGCTGCCCCCGTACCATCTTCAGTTTCCCGCCAAGATCATGCGGGTCCCTGCTGATGGCATTGGAACCTCTCGGAGCTTTCTAAGTATGCTCCGTAGATGCTCCCACACCCTGACTTATTATCCCTCTTTATTGCTAATTCATTATTATAATAGGGCTGATCGATTTTTTCCTTCTTATTTTATTCTCTTCTCTTTTATTTTCTTTATGCTCTTCTCTCTCCAGGTGGTGGTTATGAAACTTGAAGTAAGTTACGCTTTTTATGTTATAATATCACATGTTAAACAGTCATGGCCCCCATAAACGTTTTATCTTTAAATGTAGGGTTCAATATCCCCCACAATCGTTCAAAAGCTATGCGCACTTTTCATGCTAAAAAGGCCCATATTATCTGTTTGCAGGAAACTCATTTTATAGAAAATGCTCATCCTAAATTCCTTTCGTCCATGTACCCGCAATTTTATTTTTCATTAAAGGTTTTTATTAAAGAAAAGAATGACAGTACAATAGTCAATCAACACCACATGAATGAATAATTGTTTCCAGGAAAAGAAAAAAATGTAGACAGGTTAACTGGTCAGCACCTAACGGTTGATCATCTGATGCCATTAAGAATGTCCTGAAGAAGACTAAAAGGTACTCAAACATTTTCATCTCCTCGTGTGCAAAAATAACTTCTTATGGTGCAAAATGAGACGGTAACGAAGAGACGTTGGTCGTGGTGCAATTAGAGCTGAAAACTGCTCTAATGGTCCCCATGGTGTTGAAAAGAATACAGGGCCTAAAGAGGCATTTGAAGAAAGAAGAGAAGAGGGGAAGGGGAAGAAGGAAAGGGTGGAATATGGGGGGAGAGAAAGGTAGGAATGGGGCCCCCCAGAGGGGGGAAGGGACGAATGAGTTCAGGGGAAGAAGTAAAAAAGGGGAGGGTCAGCCACCCTCACAGCAGACTCCGGGATGGTTCCCTAGAGTCCATAAAAGGTCTTTCCTGGTCTAATCTACTGCGCTATTACTCTCTGCAGTGAGATCTAAATAGGTCTTTGAGTATTTAAATATGGTCCATGGTTGCCAAGTTTCAAGGAAACCCTCAACTCGTTCATTTGACTGTGCGAGAGTGTTTTCAATTTCATAAATTTGAGAGACTTTAAGGAGCCAATCTTTAGTGCTCGGGATCCGTGTGGATTTCCACAGGACTGGGATAAGTGCCTTGGCTGCGCCCAAGAGGTGTATAGTGAGCGAATGCTTGTACTTTTGCAGGGGCCAGTTCGTTATTTGTAACAAACAACAAGCGCCGTCAAGGTTCAGGGTGGTCTCTGTGATGGTTTTGATGAGGTTCCGTACAGCATCCCAAAAGGGGACAAGTGCTGGGCATTGCCACCAAATATGTAAAAGGGAACCCGTCTCCTCAGAGCATCTCCAGCAGAGGTCTGGTATCTGGGGGTTCCATTTGTGGAGTTTAAGTGGAGTGAAGTACCACTGCGTTAGCAATTTATAGGCTGTCTCTTGGATCTTGGTGCTGATAGAGCACTTATGTGACAAAATACAAGCATTCCTCCACTGACGGGGGCTGATCGTTACCTGTAGGACTTACGACCACCGTCTCCTGAGTCCATCATCTGGAGAGAGTTTCGCATCCTGTAGCCAAGCGTAAGCTAATGATGTCGCCCTTAACACCTGCTCTCCTGCAAGACACACCGACTCGAACTCCGTCAAAGGCCTAGAGAAATCAGTTTGAGACCCATGTTTCTGAAGGTAGCTACGAAGCTGTAGGTACGTCCAGAATGGTAGGTCCGGTACTTTGTTGTCTGATTTTAGTTCCGAAAAGTTTTTCACTCTGGATTGGGTGTAGCAGTCTTTGGCCAGGAGGGGCATCTTGGTGTCTTTAATGTGTAATTTTGTGTTTTCTCTATTCCTGGGATAAATTCTGGGTAATCCTTTAAGGGGGTCAAGGGGCCTCTAGCAGGAAGCTGTCTCTCGCCTCTACCGAAGTCCTGAACTATTTTCAGTGTCGTCTCCATTATAGGGTGGCGTGTTATATCGGCTGGGCATTCTGACCAAGGGATCCAAGGTGAGAAGTTCAGTGGAATGGATTTGTCGTCCATCTCCAATGTCACCCAATCCTTGTTTTCTCTGTGGCAGTGCCAATCAATGGTCCTAGCCATGTGGGCTGCCCTATAATAATTTCGGAAATTTGGGATTCCTCCTCCTTAAGGCTCCTTTGCCTTAAATAGTGTCTCGTATTTAATTATGGGTTTTTTATGTGCCCATATAAACTGTATGATCGTTGCCCTGAGTGATACAAATAATCGTTTAGGGATCGAGATCGGGAGGGTGCGAAGTAAGTAAAGGAGCCTGGGAAGGACAGTCATTTTTATGATCGCTGCCCGACCAAACCACGAGAAGGTGCCTGTGTGCAATTTTTTCAGATCTAGTTCTATGGACTTCAGCAGAGGTATGAAATTCAGGTCCAGGATGTTCGAGATTTGTGGAGCGAGCCTGATTCCCAGATACTTAAGAGACCCATTGTCCCATCTAAAAGGAGAGTTGGCCTGTGTTAGTTTCAACGTTTGAATTGGGAGTGAGATGTTCATGGCCTCCGATTTCGAGTAGTTGATTTTCATATTGCATATATATCCATAATGTTTAAACGCTCTAGTCAAATTGGGAAGAGAGAGGTGTGGGCTAGTAATGAAAAAGAGTAGGTCATCTGCGTAAGCGGTGACCTTGAACTCCCTGTCCGCGATCTTGAAGCCCTCTATGGAGGGATTCGACTTAATCAATCTAATGAATGGTTCCAGGGACAGGATGAATAGGAGAGGGGACAGGGGACACCCCTGCCTTGTGCCATTTGTGATAAGGACCCTCTCGGAGAGTGTACCATTTATCTTGAGTCTGGCCGTGGGCTTTTGATATAAGGT
Source organism: Lithobates sylvaticus (assembly GCA_028564925.1). Taxonomy (NCBI): domain Eukaryota; kingdom Metazoa; phylum Chordata; class Amphibia; order Anura; family Ranidae; genus Lithobates; species Lithobates sylvaticus. The sequence goes on from CM053029.1 coordinate 282,155,441, forward strand.
TGTGATCCAGGTCATCATTTTGGGACCCAGTCCAGTGTGTTTGCATGTGGCCAGCATGTAATCCCAAGCCACCCTATCGAAGGCCTTCTCCGCATCCGTAGACAGGAGAAGGCCCTCGACCGCGCTAGCTCTGACTGAGTGGATCAGTAAAAGGGATTTGATTACATTATCCTTGGCCTCACGCCCGGGCATGAATCCCACTTGCTCGAGGCCTATTACCTTGTGCAGCAATGGTTTCAGTTTCTCCGCCAGAATTTTGGCGAAAATCTTTAAATCAAGGTTTAACAGGGAGATTGGGCGATAGCTGGCACACTCCGAGGGGTCCTTACCAGATTTGGGCAGAACTGTGATGTGGGCTGAGAGCCAATCTGGGGTCACCTCCTTGGGATCGGACAGAGAGTTCAAGGCCCCCATCAAAGGGTTTGTCAGGAAATCACTGAAGGTTTTATAATAGATGGCCGTAAAGCCGCCTGGGCCTGGACTTTTCCCTAGTTTTAACTCCTTAATCGTGTTTCTGATTTCCTGTGGTTCTATTGGGCTTTCGAGAGACTTAATGTCCTGTTCCCCCAGTGTCGGGAGACCGCTGTCAACCAGGAAATTTCCTATTATCTGTTTTCTATCTCCTACCATGTCAGGTTGTCTATGTTGCTGCTGCAGGTTGTAAAGGTTGGAATAGTATGTGTGGAAGTGTCCCGCAATGGAGTCAGTGGCGATGTCCAATGTGCCATCTTTCCTTTTAATGCCTAGGATGGTGTTGGTCTGGGAGTGTTCCTTAAGGGCTCTGGCTAGTGTCCTGCCTGCTTTGTTTCCTGACTCATAGTAGATCTTTTTTCTAAAGAACAGGAACCGTTTGGCCTTTGTGTCAAAAATCTGTTGAAGTGATTTTCTGGCGTCTAGTAAGTCCTTGGCCGAATCTAAAGTGAGGGATTGTTTATGTAAAGTTTCGAGTCTATTGATACGTTCCGCTAGTGTATGGATCTCTTTTTTTTCCTGTCTTTTGCGCTGTGCCCCCAATCTCATTAGTTCGCCTCTCAGGGTGCATTTATGAGCCTCCCATATGACCAAGGGGTCCATTCCCGGTGTAGTATTGTGTAGGAAAAAGTCTCTAATTTTTTCCTTGAGAGCGGGTAAAAGCGTGTGGTCTGAAAGCAATGACGCGTTCAGCCTCCATGTCTGTGGTTTGGTGGGTGACAAGGTTACGTCAAGTGACAGAGCAATGGGAGCATGGTCTGATAGAGTTTGTATCCCAATACGTGTGCTCACAATTTTGGCTAGATCGTTTTGGGATACAAAGAGGTAATCCAGTCTTATGTATTTTTCATGAGGTATAGAATAGAATGTGTAGTCACGGCCGTTTGGGTTGCTAAATCTCCAGGAGTCTACTAAGTGCAAAGATTGTAGAAGTGTTTTAATTTGTTTAAGAGTTCTGTATCTGACACTCGTTTTGCCGTTGGATGTATCCTCCAGGGGGTTCAAGGGAATATTGAAGTCCCCCCCTACTATCAGGCATCCCGTAGCGAACCCTGTCATTAAATGAGTTAGATGTCTACAGAACGTCAGGTGATTCTTGTTTGGGAAATATGCATTTACGATGGTGACCGGAATCCCCCCATAGTTTCCTTTTAGGAGAATGTACCTGCCTTCCTTGTCTATCAACTGTTCTGTCAGATCAAAGGGTGCCGCTTTGTGTATCAGTATTGATACCCCCTTAGATTTTGCTACATCATCTGTGGAGTGAAAGGCCCTGGTGAAGGTCGAGTCGGTGAGCCTGGGCACACTATTTGTTTTGAAATGTGTCTCTTGCAGTAGAACAAAGTGGGGCTTACCTTTCTTGAGTTCTCTGAGCAGTGTGGAACGTTTCTCAGGAATGTTCAGGCCCCGTACGTTGTGAGAGATGACCGTGGGACCATCACCTAGGGAGATGTAGGCCATGGTGTGGACTCAGGAGCGGTGGTGGGCATGTGAGACCTGTTGGAAAGAAAAGACAAGAGCGACACCAGAGAGATCTCGTTAGAGAGCAAGCTTATAATGAGTGTGAGCTTAGGTGGCTGACCCTGGATCCCCAGAAAATAAAAAAGAGGGGATCTTCAAGAGCTTGGAGATAGAGTTTTGTGACCTCCAGGGCCCTATCTGGAGGAGCTGTGAGGACCTTAGAAATCCAAAGCCCCTAGTGGGGTAAGAGGGAGACGGCCGCTCGGTAAGTGTGTGGGGACTAAAATCCTACCCGACACACTTCCGATAAGGTTATGCAGATATCACAAATGTCTCCATGTGACACACGGCCCAACTGAATTTGCAGATAAACAAACAGTGGAAAAATGTATAACCCGGTAGACTGGTCGTCCACCACCCCTGAACCTGAGCCGCGGACACCCAGTCTCCACCATAAACAATTCAGCATGTAACAGTGAGCTGCGTCCCCAACCCCCCCGCAAACCACCGCCTTCCAAGCGTCATGGCAGCCATTATAACCCCAATCTCTAAATCCGCCCGCAGCTCAACACCCATCTCCTATCTTGCCCAAAACCTTTTACGTTACTGCTCTGGCTCCTTGCTACACTCAAAACCAGAACATAAGTCAGGTAGAGGTGAGTCAGTCAACCATGGGAGGTAAAATATCTTGCATCTGGGTCTGTTCTTCGGGATCCAGCTGCAGAGCAGTTTCCTTCTTGCAAGTCCCTTTTTGGGGTCTGAGTGAAGTGTGCGATCACGGTGCGTCAATCCCTGCAGGACAAGATCAGGTGCGAAGCCTCCCAAGCGAGTATATGGCCCGAAAGTCCGTTTGTTCCCGTGTTGCCTGGGGCCTTAATGTGCCTGCTAGCAAAAAATCACTCGGTATTTCCGTGGGTAGTTGTGACGGGGTGATGCGTTCTCCAGGGGCTCCTGGGGGGTCTGCAAGCTTGTCAGCATTGGTTTCGTTGGGGGGGGGGGGTGGGGGGATGCCCATCAACTCATTAATCAACCGCTAAGTCCCTGCCCGGGGCCCCCCTTGGGTTTGGGGTGCCACATTTTGACCCTCCTGGTCTGCCGTGCTTCGGTTCTTGCAGGAGGACTTTTCCGGGGAGGAAAATGGTGAGCGTGGAGCGGCTTTGGTGCGTGGCGGCAAAGTAAATTCCGCATACCAATCTGGTAGGTCTATGTAGTCCATGTCCAGGGCGGCATAGAAATCTGGTAGATCTGCGGGGGACCGTAGTACATGTTGGCGTCCGTTAGCTGTAACCGTGAGCGCGAATGGAAAGCGCCAGGTGTATTTCATATCTCTGTCTCTTAGTTTCTCAAGTAAAGGCCGCATAGCCCTGCGGTTTCTTAGGGTAATCTGCGACAGGTCCTGGAATAGCATAATATTCTCCCCATTGAGAACGATTCTGTTGTTTCCTCTGGCCCTGCGCATAATGTCCTCTTTCAACTGAAAGTTTTGCAAGCAGCAAATCACGTCTCTGGGAGGTGGATTGTCTGCCTCTCTTGGTCTGAGGGCCCTGTGCGCCCTTACAAACTCTATTGCCATGTCTTCCTGCCTTTCTAAGAGGCTGTTGAATACCCGCTGCAAGGCCGGGGCTATTTGGTCACTGTCAACAGATTCGGGTATTCCCCTCACCCTAATGTTATTCCTTCTGCCCCTGTTATCGAGGTCCTCTAAATGTCTGTTTATCTCAATAAAATGTTGCGTGTGGGTCACCACAACTTCATCTAATCTGTGTAGGGCCTTGTCCCTCTGCCTGCCCGCGTGTTCTGTGGCCGCTAGCTTCTCAGTGAGTACCACCAGGTTCGTCTTTAAATCTGCAATGGCCACCGAGAAGGTGGATTTAAGAGAATAGCTTAACGACATTTATTCAAAATAGTCTAAAACAGCCCTTTTCAACTATTTTACCTCAGAGGAACCCTTGAAACAATTTCTTTTTTTTTTTTTTTCAAAGAGAGTTTATTGAAGTTTTACAATTGTACATTAAATGCAAAACAATTAACACGTATAGTATACAGTGTTGATAAAGAAGCACCGGAGTGCAATAATATGCTATGGAGTTACAAAACATCTCAAGTATCAAACATAAACCTGTGAACAACAATAAGGGTGTTCGACCCAAACAGATCTCAAGAATTTTATTAGTGTTTTTAGCTAATGCGGCGGGTCCGATTGTGTGTCAGTTAGTAGTGAACGGTAAGTGGGTGGGATGAGAAAAAGATATGGGGTCAATATTGTATATATAATGGGGTAATGTTAGGCCGAAAGTGCATGTCTCGCCTTCGCCCACCCCTAAAGGGATCATGCTGTGAGCGGGGGCGAGACGGATAGGAGCTATCAGAGAGTATGCAAGAAGCGGCAGTACCACGTGTGTAAATGAGACTATTGAGCCCCATGATAAATGTTGGGGGAGGAGAGGGGGAGGGTGGGGGTGTGGTGAGAGTCTAGGCGTCAGGCAAATGGTTTGCAGTTGAAAGGTATACAACAAGGGGTCAATATGTAGCTGATATAAGGTGTTGAGATCTGTGAGGCAGATATGTAGAAATCGGATTGAAATATCTTTCCAAGAAGTGTCCCTGTTAGAGGGTGTATTATTTAGTAGGTTTAAGTGTGTATAGAGTCAGTGACATCAGGAGAGTTCCTGAAGTGAAACCAGCATGCCCATGTAATGTTGTATTTAGTGGTGTTGTCTGTGGCTTGGTGTATGAGGGATTCCATGTTAGCTATGTTATCAACCCTTCGTTTCCATTCTGATACTGTTGGGGGTGTAGTGGTTTTCCAATGGACCGGGAGGCATTGAACTGCTGCATTGGTGAGGTGCATGGTCAGCGACTTTGAATAAGAGTGTTGGGGGATGGAGGTGTGGTGCAGAAGGAACTGGGCTGGCGTGAAATCTGGGGTGTATGTTGTAATGTGAGAGATCAGGCGATGTATTTCTGACCAATAGGCCTGAAGTACTGGACACTCCCACCAGATGTGTAACAGGGTGCCTGGTGCAGAGTTGCACCACCAGCAAGAGGGGGATGTGGCGGGGTGAAATTTGTGTATCATGTCTGGAGTCCTGTACCACCTGGAGAGCAATTTGTATCTGCTTTCCTGAGTGGAGGCATTTATGGAGCCCTTGTGTACATGACGAAAGATGTGATCCCATTCTTCAGTGGATAAGTTTACATTGAGATCCGCTTCCCACTTCCGGATTATATTGTCTTTTTTGATATCATGGGTGTTGAAAAGAAGGGTGTACGTTTTGGAAATTAAGTGTCTTTGGGGTTCCGTTTGTGAACAAAGTGATTCAAAAGGAGTGCGATCTCTGCACCATTGTTGGGGGCGTATGGAGTTATTAAAGAAATGCCTAAGTTGAAGGAATTTGAAAAATGGGATGTGGTATTCTGGAAGAGAGGTTGTCATAGCTTGGTGAGATAGGAGTTCGTTATTCTGAAAAAAGTCAAGGGCTCTTGGGCAAGGGTTGTCAACAGTTCCAGGTGTGTTCTGTCTTGTTAGGCCCGGGGGGAATTCAGGGTTGTCGGTCAAGGGGGTCATGGGACCATTGGTTGGTATAAGATTCATGTGTTGGCAAGAAGTACGGAAGCAGAGTAACGTGGTATTGATCAGAGGGTGTGAGGATAGGAGTTTAGGGACGTGGGATTTATGTATCCAAGGCAGGTGTGATAAAGGGATCTGGGAGAATACTTGTTCTAACTGGATCCAGTCTTTGTTCAATTTGTGGGTATGCCAGTCAATTAGTCTAGTCAGGTGGCATGACAAGTAGTATTTTCGTATATCAGGAAGGCTCAGACCCCCTAAAAGTTTAGGTAGTGTCATATGTGACCAACTAAGTCTGGGGGGTTTGGAAGACCAGATGAAAGTTCTGCACATTCGATTATAAGTAGAGAAGAATGATGGGGGTAGTTTGATGGGAATGGCCTGCAGTAGGTAGAGGATTCTGGGTAGGATATTCATCTTTAGTATTGCAATTCTCCCAAACCAGGAGAAAGTCCCCGAATGCCATTTCTGTAGGTCGCCTTGTATGGAGTGTAGTACAGATTGAAAGTTTATAGTATATAAATCTATCAATCTGGATGGGAGTTTGATGCCGAGGTAAGATATGGCTTCAGGGTCCCAGCTAAAGGGAAAGTTGAGCTTACATTGCGACACTATTCTAGCAGGGAGGGAAACATTCAAGGCTTTGGATTTGGAAAAATTTATTTGTAGGTTGGACAGGGATTTGAAGAAATCAAAGTCTTTGAGGAGGTTGGGAATAGTGGTAATGGGGTCGGTGAGAAAAAGCAAGACATCGTCGGCATATGCGGCTATTTTGTATGTTTTATTGTTGATAGTTAGGCCTTTGATGTCTGGGTTTTCTCTGAGCCGACGGAGGAGGGGTTCCATGGTGAGTAGAAAGATAAGTGGGGATAGAGGGCAACCTTGGCGTGTGCCGTTGGAGATGGAGAAGGCGCTCGACAGGCGACCATTGATTCTAAGTTTAGCTGTTGGGGACGAGTATAGCACCTGGATCATTTGTAGCAAAAGAGGGGGTATGCCTACAGCTCGGAGTGTTGCTTCCATGTAGTCCCATGCCACCCTGTCGAACGCCTTCTCCGCATCCAAGGATAAGAAGAAACCTGGTGTGGAAGTTGTAGTAAGCCAATGGTGTACATTGAGAGCCTTGATGGTGTTGTCCCTGGCTTCCCTTCCAGGGACAAAACCAACCTGGTCCAGATTTATTAAATTTGGGAGAAAGGGTAGAATACGATTGGCCAATATCTTAGCGTAGAGCTTTAGGTCAACATTAAGAAGTGAGATGGGGCGGTAATTGGTGATTATCATGGGGTCCTTGTCCGGTTTCGGAATCAGTGTGATGTGGGCTTCCAGAAGATCTTTACGTGTTAGGTTAGGGGTGGGGAGTGTGTTAAAGGCTGTAACCAGACGAGGTAAGAGGATGTCATGAAAAGATTTATAATAACTAGCCGTTAGGCCATCGGGACCTGGGCTCTTCCCAGGTTTCAACTGTTTCAGGGCTAGGAGGGCTTCCTCTAGGGTAAGAGGGGTATTTAGGCTTTCTGATTCTGCATTGTTGAGGGGCGCAGGGGAATATTTGTGTAGGAAGTCGTGTATGGCTGCAGCACGATTGGGTTGATTGGTCTGTGAGTGAGGGGCTGAAAGGTTGTACAGTTTAGAAAAGTATTTGACGAATTGCTCCATTATGTCTTCCGTTTTAGAGTGTGACTTACCTTTTGCGTCTTTAATTAAATGAATCGTATGAGCTGCCTTTTTGCTCTGGAGGGCTCTGGCTAATAGCTTACTAGATTTGTTGCCGAATTCATAATAAATTTTTTGGGACATGGCGTAGTTCCGTTTTAGTTTAATATGTAGTTCAGTTAGGAGTTCTTCCCTAGCCTGGGACAGTTCTGTCAGGACCTTAGTTGCGAGGGAGGCTTTGTGTGACTTTTCAAGGTCACGAATCTTAGAGGTCAGCAGTTTGATGCGTTCTTTTCTTAATCTGTTGCGTTTTGCAGCTAAAGAAATGAGGGTGCCACGTATGACGCATTTGTGGGCGGCCCATATCAAATCTGGAGAGGATTCATCAGTCGTGTTGTCTCGGAAGTATTGTTGGAGGCTTTCAGATATGGCGCGCACATTCTCTGTGTCTGTCAGAAGGGAGTTATCTAACCTCCAAATGGGAGATTTGGGGCGATCAGGGGGTAATGATAGAGTTAGGGAGATTGGGTTATGGTCTGATAGAACCATTGGGTCTATAGTAGCTTTGGAAACATGGGAGAGGTCATTTTGGGAGATAAATATGTAGTCGAGTCTGGAATACCGGTTGTGTGGTGCGGAGTAAAAGGTAAAGTCTTTTTCAGTAGGGTGCAGTGTGCACCAGGAGTCATGCAATAATAGATCATGGAATTGTGTCTTTATTGATTTCAGGGCTCTATAGGGCAGTGTGGAGTGGCCGCTTGAAGTGTCTAGGGTTGGGTCCAGTGCGACGTTGAAATCACCACCTACTATGAGAGTGCCTGAGTAGAAAGCAGTAAGTTGTTGAAGGGTAGTGCGGAAAAAAGTAACCTGATGTTTGTTAGGAGCGTAAATGTTAGCAACGGTTAGGGGTCTGTCTTGGAGTTTACCTTTCAAAAAAATGTATCTACCATCAGTATCTTTTTGGATGTCAGTAATATGAAGTGGACAATGTCTTGAGATGAGGATGGAAACTCCTTTGGACTTGGCAGATGCATTAGGGGCATGGAAGGCCGTGGGGAAGTGTGTGTTGTGGAGTCTTGGGACGTTATCAGACCTAAAATGTGTCTCCTGAAGTAGGGCAACGTGTATCTTCGCTTTCAGTAGAGAGGAGAGTAGTAGTGATCTTTTTTCAGGAGTATTTAGGCCTTGTACATTAATAGAACATATCTTAATATGGGGGAAAGGAGGCGTATCGTTTTGAGGCGTAGGAGGGTTATCCATTTGTGCCAAACACCTAGAACTCCCTGTGTATGACAGAGAGAGAGAAGGAAGAAGGGTGACAAAAAAAAAAAAAAAAAAAAGGAGGGGGTGGGGTGGGGGAAGGGGGTTATGCACAAGGTTTGTATGAGTAGCAGTAGGTATGGGGTATTAATTGTTGGAACTAATGAAGGCGAGTGGGGTGAATACCCTAAAATGACCGAAGAGACGGGGGGGAATATCCCTAACCGTCTCAAAAATGAAGGGATCGGTGTGTACAGAGTGGAGACAACGGCCACCCTCCAAAAGGAGCAGTGGCACGCGAGACCACAACTGTGTGGGGGTTAGCGAGAGCTCTGACAAGAGGTGGTGTAAGGTGGAGTATGTCCAAATAATAGCCTGCTGCTTCACGATTAGGACAGAGTTGTGTATGAAGGAGGCAAACAAGTAGAAACTAAGGGGAGCTGCGGTATAAGATATGTGTGAAGGAGTATGAACCTGAGCGATCTGCGTAACAGATGTCGGGTTAGGAATGGGACAACAATCCATATGAACACATAGTGAGTGTAAAGATTGTATTGGGAGGGTCATCAGGGGCAGGTAGGATGTTTAGCTAAAAGCAACGGTTTCTATAGTAGGCGAGCAACTAAGCAGTGTGGCCTAAGTTACATCAAGAAGAGCATAGCGTGAGTTCAGGTCACCATATTCTAGATAAGTTATGCAGTTTTCGTTAAGGAATAATCTTGGTTAAACAATATAGGCCTACAGGTAATTCTAAGAACAAAACAATACCCGTGTAGGGCCAAACAGATGAACAGAGTACGTTATTAGGCTATAGAGGTATGGTGGGCACTGTAATGGTGCCAAAGAAACAGAGGCTGCTGACCGTAGGAAAAATAGATCCGACCTTGTGGGTGGAAATCCGTGGTCTTCATTGTTGTTAGAGGATGGTGGGGTTGAAGCTGCTCTGGTCCCGGTATGTATGCTGGGAGCGGTTGCCATCGCCGAGCGGGAAATATCGAGTAATACACCTGTGGAGGACACTTGAGAGGGAGAACAGATAGCATAGAAGTTCACGAAGTGAGCATACAGTTACCGGTGTATATGGCATAAAAGTTGTCTGATTACATATTAGAAGCAAGGGTCTGTGTCTTTGAGGAGAAGAGGCCGGGCGCAGCGTCTGCGTCGTCCATCGGGGTGATGACGTAGGCTGTGCGGATCCTGTGCTTGCGTGCGCTGTGAGGCGGAAATCCACCGCTGTGTATTGTGGGGTTTGTAGTTTACAGCGGATGCGGAGTTTGCAGAGTATTCGCGTGTAGAGTCTAATGGAAAGCAATAGGAAGGCTAGTGGTACAATCGAGTAGAAAAAATGTATGCATATTAGAGATCCAATAGTCATCGGCAACCTTCGGCAAATATGGAGGCAGAAAGTGTCCACAGCACTATAGTAATCCAGTTTGTATCCGGAAGGTGAAAAAATAATAAAGAGAGAGAGCGTGAAAAATAAAAATAAAGAATGCCTGTATTTTAGGTGAGGGATAGGACGGTAGTCTTCGGTGGATCTCCAGGTACAGTGTAAAAGTAATCAGATGTGATATGTACGAGGGTCTGTATAGATGGGGCATAGAAAGTGGAGGCATACATACCGGGATAACGACTGTCAGTTAGATCGTGGCGGGGCATTGACAGGCTGAATCACCAGAGGTATGGGTGTAAGCAGGATAGCGATGAGGGCATTTAGGACCGCTTCCATGTGGCAAATCTGGGCGCGGATTTCAGTAATCTCTCCTCGCTCGTCGTAAAGCGAGCGAGCGGGGGGGACTGCGGTGCCGTTGGGATCCTCTGCGTGGAATGTGGCCATCTGCAGCGGCATGAAATCCGTTCTGGTGAGTGTCGGGGGATTGTGCATCCATCGGTTCTGTAGAAGGTGATTCACGATACACAGCTGAGCGGCGGAATTCTGCGAACCAGTCTGGTACCTCTGTCATCGGGATATCTAGAGTGTGGCAGAACCTGGGTAGATCCTCTGGCACTTTTAAAAGAGCGGTGCGGCCGTGAGAGGAAGCCGAGAGGCAGAAGGGGAACTTCCACTTGTAAACGATACCCTTCGATCGCAGGGTATCTAATAGTGGACGCAGGTGACGGCGGTGCTGCAGGGTGATGCTCGATAGATCTTGGTATATCTGGATCGCGTTACCGTCTAGCTGGATCTGAGGACGCCCTCTTGCCTGTTTGAGGATTTCTTCTTTTAGTTTAAAGTCCACGATGCAACAGATGATGTCTCGGGGGGGATCCGTATCCTTGCCTTTAGGTCTCAGGGCTCTGTGGATTCTCTCCATATCAATCGGGGTGGATAGGGGTCTGTGGAGCAGATCGTTGAAGAGGCTAGTGACTGTGGGGGTAATCCTGTCACCTTCCACGGATTCTGGAAGACCTCTGACCCTTAAATTATGGCGTCTTCCCCTGTTGTCGAGGTCTTCCAGGTGTCTAGCCATGTCCCGAAGTTGCAGGGTGTGAGAATCTACGTGGTGGGTGGTCTTTTTCAGTTGAGCGCCTTGTTGGTGCATAGCATCCTCAACCGCCATTACCCTGTCAGTGACCGCTCTTAGGTCTAGGCGTAGTTCTGAGATGGCCGCTGACAGGGTGTCCTTAATGTCCGCTGCAATGGTACGGAGATCATTGATGTTTAGCTGTGGTTGGGGGTGTGATGCCGAGTGGTCTGTATTCCCATCAGTTGTTGAGGCGGCCGGGGTGGGCAGAAGTGGTATTCCATTTAGCGAAGGGCTCTGCGTCTGAGAGCTCGTGAGGAGATTGCCCGCCATGTTTCCCCTGTCGGGCCTGAACATAGCAGGGATGTTGCCTTGTTGGGATCCGGAATGTCCCCTCGGGGAGCGTGATCGAGAGGCTGAAGAGGTTCTCGATGCAGTCCCCATGTGGTAGCCGGTGTGGGGTGGCAAAAAACCTCCGATAGGCAGTTATCTTGTCGTGAGGCAGCGGGAGCTCTGAGATTAAGCGTCCATCTTTCTGCCGAGCTAGGCCACGCCCCCGAGAAGGTGGATTTAATGTCCGCTGAGAAGCAGGACATGTCGGCATATGTCAGGGGTTTGCTCGACCTTGATTTCCTCCTACCTTGGGCCTCCGCGGCCGAGTCTGAGTCCCCGCTACCGTCCTCGTGGTGCTGCATCGGCGCCATCTTGGATCCGGACGCTGAGTGTCCGCCGGAAGATTTTTTTTTTAAATAGTTCCGAAATGTTTCTCGCTGCGGATGGGGTCTGTCCACGTCGTGGGCGAGATGGGGCTGTGCTGTAGAGCTTTCTGCCCGGCATTGAAGGCTTGGTGGAGGGTTATGGTGCCGTTAGGCCGTGTGTCAGTCGGAGCCTCTCTAGTCTGCTGCCATCCGAGCCGCGCGCCAAGCCACGCCCCTACCCGCAATTTTATGTTGCCTCTGCCTCGGTTAAACAACGGGGTACCCTAATAGGTTTCCATCGAAATACCCCATTTACCCTTGTGTCACAACTTAATGACCCAGAAGGAAGATATATTTTGATCACTGGTTATCTCTCTGATGTCCCTATTACGGTTGTCTCTTATTATGCCCCCAACAAACGACCACTAGCTTTCCTATCCCATCTCTTTCAAATTGTTGAGACGCACAAATTTGGCACGATAGTCCTGTGTGGAGATTCTAATACTACGGTTTTCCCCTTTCTGGACAAATTTCCAATTACCCCCAATACAAACACTACTAAATTAACCCTACAACCCCTGCTTACTGTACACAAATTAGTAGATACATGGAGGGAACTTAACCCTACTAATAGAGGTTATACCCATTATTCATACCCACACAAATCATTCTCCCGTATCGATCATATCCTTGTCCCATCAAGTATGCTACCAGAAATAGTCTCATCTAAAATTTCCACGGTCAAACATCATGACTTTTTCCAGTATAATGACACCCCGGGGATCAGTAAGTATACCCTGTGGAGCACTTATAAGGTCTACATGGGGGGATTCTAATCAAATTAGCCTCCTACGTTAAAAAGCAGAGGATGAGGCAGATTGACGAACTACTCCACTCTATAGCCACCAAAGAAAAAAACCAACAAAGTTAGCCCAACCCGTAGTTTAACAGATGATATTCTCCAGGACAGAAACGCTTAAGATCCCTATTACTGTACAAATTTGAGAACAATTTGAAATATCTCAAGGCCAATTACTATGGTCTTCATAACAAAGCAGGTGCCTGGCTAGCTAAAAAAGTTAAGCTGAAGCAGCTTAAACGTAATGTTATAAAACTCACCCACCCCATAACACACAAATCCCTATTTAATCCCAAAGATATTGCTAATGCCTTTGCAGACTATTATCAATCCCTTTATGATCTTCGCAATGATAACACTACCCCTCAACCGTCTCAAGAGCTTATCCATGGTTTCCTGAGTAAAGTGAAGCTTCCTAGCCTATCTAATGACCAACTCCAATCCATCTCCCAGCCATTTACTACCCAGGAAATAGGCTCAATTATTAAAAAACTCCCAAATCATAAATCGCCGGGAGATGATGGCTTCTCGAATGAGTATTATAAACGCCTCTCTAATGAAATTGCCCCACACCTACAAGCCGTTTTCAATCTTGCCTCCTCCTCTGGATCTTTCCCACCTGAAATGTTGAGAGCGGTGATAGTAACTATTCCTAAACCGAGTAAAGACCCCACCAGCCCTACTAATTACAGACCTATTTCACTTCTCAATACGGATGTAAAGATATTTGCCAAACTGCTAGCGCTTAGGCTACAACAAATTCTACCTAACCTTGTTCATCCCGATCAGGTGGGTTTTGTCCCGGGTCGCCAAGCCCCGGATGGAACCAGACGTCTCATCAACCTAATCTCCCGGGCTGGGTCCTCTCGAACGCCTTCTCTGCTCCTCTCTTTGGATGCAGAGAAGGCGTTTGATAGGGTCCACTGGGGATACCTTACAGCAGTACTGGATGCATTTGGTATTCAAGGATGGCTGCAAACTGCTATCCTGTCCCTCTACTCCACTCCCTCTGCCACTGTTCTCTCCTCAGGTATCACCTCCAAATCAATACACATAACCAACGGAACTAGACAAGGCTGCCCATTATCGCCCATAATTTTTACCCTCCTCATGGAACCGTTAGCAGAAAGAATTAGATTGCACCCTAACATAACAGGCATCATCGCGACGGGGACTGAACACAAAATCAGCCTCTTTGCGGATGATGTCATGCTTACACTCTCTAACCCCACAACATCATTGCACGCAACATGGACACTACTAGAATAATTCAGTGTTGTGTCCTATTACAAATTAAATGCAACCAAGTCCCAAATTTTAGGAATCAACACCCCCCCTGTACAGTCGACCTTGGCTAGTACATTTCCCTTCCCTTGGTCCTCACACTCACTGCCATACCTAGGCATCCACCTGACACCACATGCCTCCCAACTCTACAAACATAATCACAAACCTTTCCTGGAATCCCTACCCCAACAACTATCTCAATTGAGTAATCATGAACTCTCCACAGCAGGGAGAATAGCGACCTTGAAAATGATACTTTTGCCAAAACTACTATATTTATTTCGCACCCTACCTATTCCTCTACCATGTAGTTTTATCACTTCTACTCAAAAGCTCTTTACACAATACGTATGGAAGCATAAGCCTCCTAGATGCTCGCTCAACATTATGATTAGACATAGGAAAAAAGGAGGGATGGGAGTCCCCAACGTTAGAGCGTATTACAAAGCCTGTATTGCAGATCAAATTAAATATTGGTGGACACCCTCTACACATAAAACGTGGGCACTCTTAGAATCCGATAAAATCTTGCATAGAGATCTTAGAACAGCCTTAATCGCTTTCAAACTAGGAGCCCCGCCTCCTACCTCACCTGTTCCAACAGTACAAGCATCCATTAAGATGTGGCTAGAAATTCCTCTCTCAACTCCGGATAAGGGATTATTATGCAAAATCCCTGTCCCTCTGTCAGTTCTCTACCACTTGATTCCATATATTAACCTGAGACCATGGGAATCTAGAGGGTTTACCCTAATAAAAGACCTATATCAAGGTACTTCGCTACATACCTATGCATATCTTACTTCTTCCTACAACCTCCCACCCCTGGCACAATTCGCCTACTTACAAATTACATCTTTCCTCCACAATCGTCCCATACCCTTATACTTGGATATACCAGCCACAATACTTACATTCCTCCAAGACCCCAAAGCTCCACTAAAATGGATTTCCCTTTTTTATACTATGTTGAACACACAAAACTCCCTTTCGAAAACCACTACCGTTACAAAATGGGAGGGGATACTGGGTAAAACCTTTGCGGATGCTTACTGGGAGAAAACGTTCTCTATTACGTATGCCTCCACTAGATGTGCAAATCATTGGGAACTCTACCAGAAGGTGGTACACTCATGGCACCTCACTCCTTTTAAACTTTCAAAGTTCTACACCTCTCACACAGCCCTCTGTTGGAGAAATTGTGGAGGCCCTGGTACATTGTTTCATGTATTATGGTCCTGTATATCATTGAGGTCATTCTGGAACAAAATTTTCTCCATACTTTCAGACATAGGAGGCAGTCATATAGCCCCCAACCCTGAACTAGCAATCTTGCATTTGACTATACAGGAACTGCCACCCAACATGAGAGTAGTGACGACACACCTACTCCTTGCTGCTAAACTCACCATTACGAGACTCTGGAATACTTCTAACCCACCATCACCTTTGGACGCTGTCCGCGCGTTAAATCACCAATGTGAAATGGAAAAAGTGCTGGCTACCACTAGTTTTACAGTTACCTCATTTAGAGACAAGTGGGCATTTTGGCTACGCAACTCTAAATGTACAGTCAAGATCTGAAAATGCTAACCAAGATCGGAGCTATTCCTAGCTGACTTGCTAATCGTTACCCTGTACATATTCTGTGTTGGTGACTACTTCCCCCCATTCTCTCTCTCCCTCCCCCCATCCTTTCCCTCACCCCCCTTACCTTTTAAAATATCTGTTGTATACAGTTAATGAGAGGTTCGGTCACTTTACCTACGTCCGCATGATAACTGACATTTTACTTGTAAGTAATGTTCAATGTTTCAGTCAACTTGCTAACTTGTTGTAATTCTACAGATTCGAACCTGTTTCAGTTTGTACCTTTATTGTTGTACCACTCTATTATTGATACAATAAAAATCTATTGAAATAAAATTTCCACGGTCAGACCACTGTGCTGTTCTTACCACCATTGCCTCAACTGTACCCAGATCTCACGATACTACTTGGAATATTAATGATTCCTTACTAACTCACCCATCTCATAAATTACTAATCGAGCAAGCACTTTCTGAATACATCTCCTCTAATGACACAGAAGATTTTTCTTCACTAACGTTATGGGAGGCTCACAAATCTGTAATTCGAGGAAATTTGATTCATCTAACATCAAAACTTAAAAGGGAGCGCAAACTCATGTTTGCGAAACTAGAAGCTGCTTTTAGCACATGCCATTTAACTTTTCAAACTTCTCCGACCGCTACCAATCACACAAAACTTGATAAAGCACGCCTTGATCTAGACCTTTTTTTAACAGATTCTGCTGATAAATTACTGCGCAAATGCCAACATACCCAATATCTCAAAGCCAACAAACCCGACACTCCCATGGCACGTAGTTTAAAAATGATACAAAAAGTACAGTCTTCTTTTAGATTGAAGACTACCCGTGACGGCTATACCAGTAACCCAGTAAAAATACTTGAAGTATTTCACTCTAATTTATCTAAACTATACTCCCCTGGCCAAGAGTTCGATGCATTAAAAGCAGACACCATGTTTTCTAATATTAATCTTCCTACCCTGGATCAGCCACAGCGTGATACCCTCGAGAGCCCTATAACTACCCCTGAAGTCCTAAATGCAATAAAACATTTAAAACTCAATAAAAGACCGGGTCCTGACGGATTTTCGGCATTATATTATAAACAGTTTTCACATATTCTAGCACCTATTTTGACCAGAGCCTTCAACTCTATCCTTAAAAATCATTCCTTCCATACAGAAACACTTACCTCTATTATAGTGATGATTCCTAAACCCCATACAGATGTTACTTCCTGGATAAACTATCGTCCTATATCTCTCCTCAACCTCGATATTAAATTATTAGCTACAATTTTGGCTACTCGTCTTAATAACGTTATAGGTCAGTTTATTCACCGTGATCAAACTGGTTTCATGCCAAAAAGGCAGGCAGGTGACAACATCAGACGTGCTCTCCTACTCATACATGCAGCTAAGACTAGACGTATCCCTTCATGCCTTATATCCCTAGATATTAGGAAGGCGTTTAACTCTGTCACCTGGCCATATATGCATTATATATTTCATAAATGGGGATTTGGGAATCATTTTCTAAAATGGATCTCCTCACTTTACGATAGCCCAAAAGCATACATTAAATATGCCGGCTATAAATCTGCTATGATGAACATTTGTAGAGGTACGAGACAGGGATGTCCCTTATCTCCCTTACTTTTTGCCCTCTTTATTGAACCGTTTGGCACAATTAATTAGGACAAATTTAGATATTAAAGGTATCGAATTAGGTGGTTACCAACATAAAATATGTATTTTTGCTGATGATATCCTCATTTTTTTATCTCACCCACATATATCTGCCCCGAACTTACTGAATATTTGGGATAAATTTGCTAAAGTTTCTGGACTTAAAGTTAATCCCACAAAATCGAATGTGCTTAATATCTCTTTAGAACAAACTGAGCTCCTGCATCTCCAATCCACCTTACCATTTCACTGGGTTTCTACTCAGTTACCCTACTTAGGTGTTCAACTCACAACTTCACTTAAAGGTTTATTTAGGGCTAACTACCTCCCTTTATTGAAACAAGTCACTAATTCTATGAAACAATGGTCTTCCCTTCCGCTATCTTGGTTGGGACGGATCAATGCTATAAAAATGTCGATTTTACCAAAATTCTTATATTTGTTTAGAGTCTTACCTATCCCACTACCTGCATATTTCCTCAGAATCATACAACGCAGAGTCTTAGCCTTTATCTGGAGAAAAATCAAACCACGGATACCAAAGACCACGTTGTACCTTAGTAAATTGACGGTGGGCTTGGTTTACCAAACTTTGCTTCCTATTATTCTGCTGCACAACTCTTGCTTCTTCCAAAATATCACTCTACAGATGAAACACCCCTTTGGGTGTTAATTGAATCTGTTGAATGCGATCCTATTTTTGTAGCCAATATCTTGTGGATCCATCCTATAGATAGATCACATATCTCGAACCCCATTACGAAGCATTCCTTATCTATTTGGGACAAATTTGGTAAACCTTCCAACCTTCAATCCCCACATAATCCTCTCCTCTCATTCCTCAGGAATCCAGCTTTCTACCCAGCCTGGAAGTTTCCAAAGTCATTTTCTGCTTGGACTACTTTAAAATTAACTCAATTCCATCAAGTATGTAATAATTCCAATATCCTGGAATTCTCACTACTCTGTGATAACCATGGGCTCCCAAGATCTGAAATTTTCAGATACCTGCAAATTAAAAATTTCTATACTCCTCTTCTTAATACTGGTACATCGCTCAATCAATTGTCACAATTTGAGCGTATTTGCAAGAGTGACCCAAATGTCAGAGGTTTAATTTCTTTACTATATCATCAACTTACTACTCTTCCTAATGATGTACTACCCTCATACACTGATAAATGGGCTACAGATATGAACTGTATTTTCGACACTAATGACTGGTCCAACATATGGCTAGCTACTAAAAGCTCTTCACCAGATTGCTTTGCTTTGGAAACTAACTTTAAAGTTTTAGCAAGATGGTATCTGGTACCTGCCAGAATCTCTAAATTTACCCCGACATATCCTGCCAACTGTTTTAGAGGTTGCCCTTCCCCAGGTACCCACTTTCATATCTGGTGGCAATGCCCGATGGTCCAAGAATTTTGGGCAAATATTTTTGCTATGGTTTCTAAAGCTCTGGAATGCTCTATCACTCCGGATCCAGCCTTGGCTCTTCTTAACCTGAAACCTCCATCGCTAACCTATCCTCAATTTAAGGTATTTCTCCAGCTTAGTACTGCAGCAAAACAAACTATAGCCAAAGCCTGGAAATCCAAAACTTTAATTGTAGCGGAAGCCAAACACAGAATGAATAGAGCTTTGACCCATGCTAAAATGTCGGCTATAGAGGACAATAATATCAATAAATTTACACAGATTTGGCAACCATGGGTAAAACACTACCTTTCCCCTGATTTTGACCAGTCATTACTGTTACCTCAATAGTATACCAGTTATTTTAGTGATTAATATCATTAATTTATCTGCTATGCAGACCACCACCTGGATAGACTTTTTTTTTTCTTTCTTTCCTTCTTTCCCTTCTTTCTCTTTCTTAATTTTCCATTTCATCCCTATCCTTTGTCTTTACCTTTCTTAGTCTTTTTATTGTGTGAAATATACTTATGGGATTCTCTCATTTTCCCATCGTAATCTTAATCTCTTATAACAAGCATGATATGTCCATCAGATTGTTTATCTAGATGTAAAAGAACACTGTAACCATTAGGTTAAGTACTCATTTGAATGAATACACATTTTTCTTATTTTTTTTTTTTACACATAAAATTTGCCTCTATACTCTCAGTACTACTTTAGTTAACAGAATATCTGTTTTTCCTAATTGCCCCCACTTTACCACAGTTTGTACCCACAGGGGGTGGTAAAGTGGTCTGGGGGCATGATTATAATGTCCCTAGGTATGACTCAGGGACATCCCTCGTATCCCTATTATACTACTGAAGAGGCTTTTTCTATAGTGCTCGCCCTTTACAGTCCTTAATTCACACTTTAGACTGTGGGATACTCATGCTTATATCTATGATTATTTATTTTAAAGATATCCCATATATGAATACGAATATATGTAATGTATCTTATTATTTTTCTTTCTGTTCTTTATTGTTTCTTTTTGTGAAATTAATAAAAAATTTTGAACGGGAAATACTAGGTTATATGATCAGCAGCAGCTGCTTAGCCCATTTAAATTAATGGTGGGCTGACAAGGGCCACTGCTGTTTACATGTAGCCTCACACAGAGTGGTCAGCTTTAGTTTAGGACAGATGTCAGAGCCTGGACGCAGCTGAATTGGTCACAGCAATCATGTTACCCGGTATGATTACAGCATCCCTATACCAATTTCATAGTTCTGCTGTGTCTGGTGGACACAGCAGTTGCAGATCATGTCACTGCGCTCCCCTGGGGGAAAAACATGAGGCGCGTGTCTGGGAAAATGTCATACGACATCCACCCAGGATAGGAAATCTCCCACCAGGTCATCATTTTATTATAGGACGAGGTTAATCTTGGCATCAGTTATTACTGGAAACATTTGTCCCACATAATGAAAACTTTCACCTTCCTTGCATGTTCAAAATATTTTTTATCAATCCTGTCATCAGTTTTATGTGAAGTGGAGCGAAAAATATCTTTGTCAGGAAAACAAGTGGTCCATGTGCCATGCTTTTCTATCCTCAAACCAAATTCTTTCGGAGTGGCTATTTTTTTCTGTGACTCTCTTGCATGGCTGTCCTATTTGCATTTATAACAACAGTACTTGGTGTAGCCAAGCTTAATTCAAAGCAGCAGAGTCACTACACTTAGAACTTTACATAAATTCCAGTTTTTCTTTGTGCACCGGATGTGCTTCAAAAACAGTTATGTGTTTTGGTATGTTCCTTTCATGTGATGCAGCATAGCCAACAGGTATTGAAAATTGCAGAAATAGAAGATTTCTATAAAACAGTATGCAATAGGTCAAATAACAGGTTATTTTCATAATTATCAGCCCAAAATCTATCACATACACCAAAAGGTGTTCATGAAGTAAAATGTATGTTGTCCAGCCAAGAGTTGTGGTCAATCAGTTTTTCTATCCCTGTTTATACCAGGGCTGTTTGCTGTCTATTGTAGTGTTTGACCTAGTCAATTTAGTGTGAGTTGTATTTATGCTCAGAAGACCCTACAACAGTTATCAAACCTTTGAAGAAATATAGCAGTCTTTTTTTCACTTGTTTGACATTTTTGTGATGCTTTGATCCTTCTTGTGATACCCAGATAAACAATAGCTTTGGTAGGATTCTGAGAAACTTGGTAGGATTCTGAGAAACTTTGGATACGCTTGGGCATCCTGATAAGAGAGAAGTATTAGAATACAAGGGCAAACAGTGGTCATGATTGCATTGCACTAAAAAAGCCTGGGGGTATATACAGTATACATCAGTCATTGTTTCCAAAAATATGCTTTAATTAATTTTCCACAGTTGCTTAGGACACACATAAACCTCAAGACAAAGAATATTTTTTTTTCTGGAAGTTAGGGACAAATTTATTTCCTGTATGCATTTTGCATATTAAATTAGTGGCTGAAAAAATAAACATATTGGCAAAATTGAGAAAATAGACATTAACTTGCTATTTGGTAGCATTATCATCCTAAACTAAAACTGACAATTTGCTTACAAAACAGACCCAAAGATTTAATCTATTTTTGCCCCTGCATTGATGTAAAGAAACATCAGACCACTAAAGCTGTTTACCTTTTTCGTTCCAGTTGCCAACTATGCACAATATTACAGTATTATAAGTGATGACTTCTATATGCTGTAGGACCTTCATGGAGTCAGCAGAGTGGCAGGAGATCAATAAATGCATGTTTGTCATCCCTCAAAATAAATGTTTAAACTTTTTTTTGTACAAAATGTGTCCTACTCTATGTATGTTAATAAATGTTACCCTTTTCTTATCTGACCCCTTAAGTGTGTTGTCACTGCCACGATCAGACCTTATAAGCATGTAACAGAAAAATTCTGCATTAAAAGGAATTACATAAATATTACAAACATAGTGTTAAAATTGCTAATTAATAAGAACATTCATCAAATGTTACAATAATAAGTACCATCAACCCTTGTGTAGAAATTATATCAAGTAATCAAACTTGTGTGAAATAGTCTTTAAGCGCACAGTTGTTCATAAGTTTATACTACATCCCAAAAATCTAAATAACATAAATCCTCAATAAATCCAGAACAAACAAACAATAGTGTCCAAGCCCTTTGTCTTTCACAAGTCATGAAACCAACTTCTATATACAGTGCCTTGAAAAAGTATTCATACCCCCTGAAATTGTCCACATTTTGTTATGTTAAAACCGAAAACGTAAATGTGTTTTATTGGGATTTTATGTGACAGACCAACACAAAGTGGCACATAATTCTGAAGTGGAAGGAAAATTATAAATGGTTTTCAAAATGTTTTACAGATAAATATGTGAAAAGTGTGGGGTGCATTTGTATTCAGTGCCTCTGATTCAATACTTTGTAGAACCACCTTTCACTGCAATTACAGGTGCAAATCTTTTTGGGTATGTCTCTACCAGCGTTACACATCTAGAGAGTGACACTTTTGCCAATTCTTCTTCAAATCTTGCCACAGATTCTCAATTGGATTTAAGTCTGGACTTTTACTGGGCCATTCTAACACATGAATATGCTTTGATCTAAACCATTCCATTGCAGCTCTGGCTGTATGTTTAGGGTCATTGTCCTGCTGGAAGGTGAACCTCTACCCCAGTCTCAAGTCTTTTTCAGACTCTTACAGGTATTCTTCTTATGCCGTGTACACACGATCAGATTTTCTGATGGGAAATGTTGGATGTGAGCTTGTTGGCTGAAAGTCCATCCGTGTGTATATTTGTTGGCGGACTTTCCGCCAACAAATTTTGACTAGCAGGTTCTCAAATTTTCCTCCAACAAAACTTTATTGGCGGAGTTTACGATCATGTGTGCACAAGTCCGTCACACAAAAGACCGACCTTGTTATGGTGTTCCACGCAGGTGCTCCAGTGGATACTAGGGGTCTCCTCATGTGTAAAACTTGCACAAAACAGGTAAGAATTACAGCTTTTGAAAGGGAAAAAGCATGTCTTAAGCTTGGAACTCTGCCAAAACAGACAATTGGACAGCACTTCCAAGCAATGTTTCATATTACTATTTCTAGCCTAAAATATCTGTCTGCTAAGTATACCTTTTTGTATTCACTAAGGGGAGTAAAGAATCTGGACATCTGAGGACACCAGTAACCCCACACCTACTGAAGAAATGTAACTCACCACACAACCTGAGGGTGTGGATGCAGAGGTTCAGGAAGTGCTGGGTGAAGTGGTCAAAATGTTGTTGAGTGTCAGTGTCTGAGACCACAGCTTCAGGTAATAGATGGATGCCTGCATATGTATAATACATGGTGTTTATTTTTCATTTTAGGTGATGTGGATGTTGTGGAAGAAGAAACTCACTTCAGCAGTGCAAGTGCACAAGTACTCATCAGTGAAATCATGGTGTGCAATCATGATTTAGAAAAGATGACACAAAATATCCATGATGTTCAAAAAAGACTGAGCAACATCATTGATATTTTAGGCAAAATCTAAACAAAATCTAAAGAAAAATCTAAGCAAAACCTAAACAAAAATAAATAAATTTAAGTTGTCGTTATTGTTGTACATGTTTTAAAAGTTTTAAATGAATTGCAAAGCCAAATTTTGAAGATGCACACAGTGTATCAGCATGTGCTACCTGCCATCATGGGATATCAATGTATGCGTTTTGTGGGTGCAACCCCTTCCTCCAAACTAAAGTAGGTGGGAGGAAGGGCTTGCACCCCCGAATCACGTCCATTGATCCCCATGATGATATCTAGCACATGTTGACACACGGTGGCTTATTTAAAAAAAGCAAAACCACTTTGCAATACAAGTGCAATGCAAGTGCACTTGTAGGGCAAAGTGGATTGTTCTTTCTGAAATAAGGCCCAGTGTGTCAACATGTGCTAGCTCCCATAGCTCCCATCATGGGGAATTAATGGACGTGTTTCGGGGGGGCAACCCCTTTCTCTCACCTACTTTAGTTTGGAGGAAGGGGTTGCACCCACAAAACGCGTACATGAAAAGAAGGAGTTGGGTAGGTTAATCGTTTTTTTTTAAACGACATGTCAAATAATATTTATAGAGATTTGGCAGACCAACCCCCCCTTTCAATTTAGAGAGAATGATTATTTTTATCAACAATGCAATGGAAAATTTTAAGGGGTATGAATACTTTTTCAAGGCACTGTAGACATTCCAGTGAGTTACCCTCACAACTCATATGGGCCTTCTCTCACTGAAAATAAATGACCTTTCAACAACAAGGTATTGCATGCATATCCCATTTCTAGCTGGTATAAAGGCATTTGATGAATGTTCTTTATAATTATTAATTTTGACATGGTGGATTACTAAAACTGGTTTTATTGTCAAAATTTTAAGTGATTGTAAGGGCACAAGTTTTTTTTTTTTTTTTTTACCTTCATGCACTCTTTAAACTAATACTAAATATGGGTTGAATTTTCAAAGGAGGGGCAACTTTCCAGAGTTCTTTGTGGCATTTAAAACTGTCTACCTGAGTACCAGGGAACCTCTTATTGCCCAACTAGAAGTTGGGCAGTTAAATTCAATGGAATTTTAAATTCAGACCCACCATATGATACAATTTATACCTAGAAGGTAAGCATGAGTAGGATTAGCAATGATAAGAATATTTGATGCAATATGAAAGGGTGTAGCACTTATCAATACATATCTATCACACTTATTAATTTTCAATAATGAACCAAACATCATGCAAAAAACTAAAAACGTCCCATGTGCAAAAAAGTCTCTATGCTTCTTTCTTTAGAACCCAACATGTACACTCTTGTGAAAACCAATTTCCTCTTCCTTTCTTTTACTTCAGTGCACATCTGCCACCAGCTATGTTCTCACTTTCATACTATGACCCACATATACACGCAGGTCAAAAAAAGCTTGTGTTTCCTTTAAAACCAATTCTCCATTCTCCAATGAGACCAGCTTTTCTTGACCTTGCATGGGGGTCTTTTTTTTCCTGCACGATTTTAGTCTATTATTGACAATTAATAAGTGTGACTATACTGTATGTATTGATAAGTGCTACACCATTTCATATTGGATCTGCATGTGTATAAGTGAGAGACACATATTTTTGCTGTGGGCAGCTACTTTGGAAAAATAAAAAAAAAATTCATTTTGTTTGCATTAAGTAGCAGAGCATAGTTTTTTTCACATTAAGAATACTTGATGGCATTACTATAAACAATACAGAACATAAGCTAGCAGCGTTTTGCCACATATATCCCTCTCAAATTTACTCAAAGACTTAATGCACTTTGGTCACCTAACAAACTTGAAAATCAACTATTCAAAGTTGAATGCGCTTAATGTTTCTCTCTCAACTTCAAGCGTGTCTCTCTGTGAGACCAATTTCCCTTTTACCTGGAAATCAGGGGCAATAACATATCTGGGAATCCAGATACCTTCCTTATTTAGAGAACCATATGACAGAAATTCCTCACAGATCCTTTGCAAGATACAAGATGATCTAAAAGAATGCATGGGTCTCAATCTATTGTGGTTTGGGCGTTTCGCCCTTGTTATGATGAATGTACTCCCCAGATTACTTTATTTAAGGTTGCATATTTGTTTATTGTCAAGTTTCATTTAAACATTGAACACAGTATGATATAAGGGGAGGGGGGATGGGGGTACATAACGAAGAATGTTAGGGGGGGGCAGGGTGAGAAATTCAATAAATCTATACCATCTTTTATGTACTTAAACACAGTGTACAAATACTTGTCCAGGTAAGAATTATAGTAAGGCCATATATATGAGATCCGTCCACGCAGTGCCCTCTATCTCCAGTCACTGCCTGGATTAATTGCTCCCTGAACAAGTTTTCAAACCTAAGAGGGTATAGGACAGGTTTGGAGTGGTACATCTGAGTATAGGATATAGCGAGTCAAGGGTGTTGGGTGGGGGAGGGTAGGGGGAGGGAGGTACTCAGCAGTAAAGGTCTCGTAGCATTATAATGGTCATATTCTATTATGAATCATTTGCAGGTCCCCCAAAATTAGGGGTTTGTGCCCTTCTGTCTTTCGGCATACTACGGTTGCATGGCCCCCCTCCCACGCAGCAAAGCTGTTGAGAAAGAGGTCCGATGAGGAATGGTGAAGCCAAGGGTACCACAGGGAAGTGTATCTATCCCAACAGTCATTTTGTTTTGCTTGTAATTGTTCCATGAGCATAATGTCATTCATGGTTTCTGTCCACCTCGTAATTGGGGGGATGGTGTCCTTTTTCCAGAATTGCGTTATAACGTGTCGTGCTGCAGACAGGAAAAACCTAAGCAGGCTTTTTCTGTGTCAGCTTAGCAGACCTGGAATGATGGATAGTAATGCTATTTATGATGAAGTTAACATAGAGACATTATAAAGGTTATTGTGGATATTGAATACCTTGTCCCAAAACGGGTGAACTTGGTTTGCAGTCCCACCATACATGTTTGTATGTGCCCTCTCCTCCGTGGCAGCGCCAGCACCTGTCCGAAGTTCCTGGGTATATTTTGCTCACCGTGACTGGATCCCTGTACCATCTTGATAACAGTTAATAGTTTTTTTTCTTGTGAAAATCCGGATAAGGAAGACTTGTGTGTTAGTATGAATGAGCTTCCAGGTTTTATTACCAAAGCTTAATTGAACAAGCTGGGGTTAGAAGCTCATTGGTTTCTATGCAGAAGTGAGCCTGATTTTGCACTTTCCAGCTTTAGTAAATAAACCCCCTTTGTGTACTTAAAAGTGGGGTATGCCTGTATATATACACTAGGTCAGATGCCTTTGTGGGGGAGGTCGCGTGCATAATGATTCAATGGCGTCAATTTTCTCGTCCATGTCTCTGTCATCGACTGGGTGGAAAGGAAATTCCGAATCTGCCTATACGACCAGAACGGAAAAGAATTGGAAAGGGACAAAGCTACTAAGTCCTCATTGAAGTGAGCCTTATTTTGCACTTTCCAGCTTTAGTAAATAAACCCCATTGTGTACTTAAAAGTGGGGTATGCCTGTAGTATACTCATAGAGGATACCTCCAGCACCCTAGATTCAGTGTGCATTGCCTGGGAGTCTGACCTTCAGATTTCCCTCACTGATGATGATTGGGCCCTCATTAATGAATATGTCCACAAAGGTTCCCTCAATGTTGCCATCCAGGAAAACAGCTATAAAATTGAAACACGCTGGTATAGGACCCCAACACGCTTACATACATTTTCCCCATCTATTCTACATACATGCTGGAGATGCAGGAAGGCAAAGGGAACCATGCTCCACATCTGGTGGGACTGTGACTCCCTCCAGCCATTCTGGAAAGAGATACATGAGCTTACACATCACTACGTACACCTTGGATTACTCCCCGCCACAGTACCTCTTACACCATACCCATATAACCAAAACTGAGTACTATAAGTCCCTGGCCATGCATATGGTAAATTAGGTGAGACTGTGCATTCCGGTACACTGGTGATCCACACACACTCCGACATTTGGTGAATGGTTCTTGAGGATTCCTAAAATAGAGGAAATGGAAGAGCATATCCAAAAGTTTACGACAACGTGGGCTTGCTGGACTCACTTTAAATCAACACAGCGTTTCCGAGCCTATAGCTCTTAAACTACAACTGCCACTATTTTAGCTGTAGGTGGTAAAAGAAAATAAACCAGAGTGGTAAGGTCGCACTGGAGAATGAACACAGACTCTGATAACTCCTACACCTTAAACCCCCTCCCCCTTGTGTGCCACCCACCCTCCCTTTTTTCTTTTTTTTTCTCGCTCTTCCTCCCTCTCTCTCTTTCTCTCTCTTTCTTTCACGTCTCCCCCCTCTTGCTCTCTTTCTCTCTCTATACTTTATTTTCCCACTTCCTCTCCTCTCCAATAGAACAAATTTATTCGCTATCTTTTATGGTCCTACTGCTACATTTTATTAGTCTTGGACTGTGGAGTGGGATTTCCAGTAGGCTTGATAACCATTTCATATTTATGATCTCTCTCTGTGCCCTGGCATTTCACATAAAACATCTACTGTTATGTTTTCATTGTATACACTGTTCTATGCAAATTGTGAGGGGGTTAGCTCAGCAGCGGGTGTGTGTGACCTCCTGGATGGGTTCACCACACAAAATTAGGCACAGCAGACAGTGTTTGTAGGTGGAAAAAAACAAAGGTGCTATTTATTTATACTATATGCAGTAAAAAATATAACAGCAAAACAAAAAGAAACATGTAAAGAAATCCTGGTCAGCTTGACCGCTTACTACACACGTAGATTCCCTATCTAACAACTAGGTACAGCCTGGTGCTAGCCCAGTTTCTATCTCCCTGTTTTAGATGTTTGCCACACAGGCGTTGACACACCACACAGGACAGATACCACACTCCCCAGTCTACACAAAGACAGAAAATCGTTACAAAACCGCCAGCTCCCATCAGGTTTGGGCACTAGTACGATAGGACTGGACCAGTCACTCTGGGACTCCTCTATAACACCCAATTCCAGCATCGTTTGAACCTCCCCACGTTTAGCCTCCTGTTGGGCCTCTGGTATTCTATAAGGTTTTAGTTTTACCCTTTCTCCTGGCGAGGTGATAATGTAATGCTCTACGCTAGATGTTTGTCCTGGCAGCTCAGAAAAAAATCTCTTTGTTGTGAAGTACAAACTCTTTAACCTCCTGTTGTTGGGGTTTCGATAAGGTGAAAACTCAGGAACTAAGCAATCAGACTGGGCCGGTGCCAAAGTCTCTGCGACTAGGGATTCCCTATCCTTCCAGGCTTTCA
Source organism: Lithobates sylvaticus (assembly GCA_028564925.1). Classification (NCBI taxonomy): domain Eukaryota; kingdom Metazoa; phylum Chordata; class Amphibia; order Anura; family Ranidae; genus Lithobates; species Lithobates sylvaticus. Next base: position 282,183,721 of record CM053029.1, read on the forward strand.
GCAGATTGACGTGATATACCTGGGCCGGCTTTCGCCTTCCTGGCTGTCTGGCCCTGTAGTTCACCTCACTCACTTTTTCAATTATTTCGTATGGACCTTGCCATTTGGCCAGGAATTTGCTTTCAACCGGAGAGGCAAGCACCAATCCCCCAGGGAAAAAGTACGGGTCTTGGCCCCACTGTTGTACACTCTCTGCTGTGCTAACTGCGCTTGAGCCAAATGCTCCTTTACGATTGCCATTACCCGTGCAATAATATCTTGCATCAGGGCGACATGCTCAATCACACTCCTGTGGGGAGAACTCTAATTTTCCCAAGTGTCCTTGGCGATCTCCAGCAGCCCTCTTGGGTGTCTCCCATAGAGTAACTCTAAGGGTGAGAAACCCATAGAGGATTGTGGTACCTCCCTAATGGCAAACATTAAATAGGGTATTAGACGGTCCCAATTCTTTTCATCTCTATCCACCACCTTCTTTAACATTTGTTTTAGGGTTTTGTTGAATCTTTCAAACAAACCATCTGTTTGAGGGTGATACACAGATGTACGTAATTGTGTCACTTTGAACAACTTGCATAGTTCTTTCATAACCCGGGACATAAAGGGTGTACCTTGGTCCGTAAGAAGTTCCTTACAAATACCCACGTGGCTAAAAACAAGAGATAGCTCTTTGGCTATGGTTCTGGCCGAGGTATTTCGAAGAAGAATCGCTTCTGGATAATGGGTGGCATAGTCCAATATAACCAATATGTACTGGTGCCCCCTAGCGGACTTCATTATCGATTTTTATTGTGACTGTGGCATTATGGCGGACACATCGGACATTTTTGACACATTTTTGGGACCATTGTCATTTATACAGAAATCAGTGCTATTTAAATGCACTGATTCCTATGTAAATGACAGTGGCAGTGAAGGAGTTAACCACTAGGGGGCGGGGAAGAGTTAGTGAGTTAGTGTGACATGTGTGTGTTTTTTTTTTACAGTAGGGGGCGTGGCTGACATCTGACGTCACTGATCGGCTTTCCCGCTGACAAGGAACAGCCGATCATTGACAGGCAGTGTAGGAAGCACGTGAGCGGTTTGTTTACACAGACCTCTCCCCGTTCTTCAGCTCTGTGACCCGATCACGGGACACCAGTGGCAAAAGGGTCCGCTGGTCCCGCGGCCGTGGTCATGGAGCTCCTCACCGGGTCACGAGCGTGCCACCGGCGGCGCGCGCGCGACCCGCGGCTGGGCTCTTAAAGGGCCATGTACGTGGTTTTGCCCAGCCGTGCCATTCTGCCGACGTATATGTGCAGGAGGCAGTCAGGAAGAGGTTAAAATCCTGGCTAGGTGTTTACTCGGTTTATTTCCCCATTGATATCTGTCTTTTAATATTATATTACATGCCCTTTTCGTTTCCTGTGTCATAAGATCTTTTAACTCATCCCTCTTTATTATCAATCGATGAAATATCTCCTGATTTTGTCCTTTGAAATTTTTATGTATTTGTTCTAATCTATGTATTTAGGGTGGGGTCTTTTAACTGTTCTGTGGCAAAATTTTCCCTGTGAACCTAGAGACCCGAAAACTCCACAGATGGCATGTTTTCGTCTGAGGATGTTGGCTCCTCCCCAGTTTCTCGAGTTTCCCCCGCCTATACCGACAAGGGAAATTCTGGAGAGTTCTCACCACTCTCAGAAGAATTCTGGTCATCACCTTCTTGGTCTATAGGGGCACCAGGACAATCCCAGAGTTCCCGGAACTTTGGAAAATCCCTTCCCACAATGGCATCATGTGGTAAGTGAGACACTAACCCCACCTGATGAGATAGGTTACCTTTGGGGGTCTCAAAAACCACTGTAGTAACAGGATACTCTTGAGTGTCCCCATGCACACAAATAACAGCCACCTTGTTATTCCCAGAGACCGCTGTAGTAACTAAATCAGCTTTTATCAGTGTCACCAGGCTACCTGAATCCAGCAACACAACCACATTTCTACCATTAATACACATTTTACATAAATGTTTCATTGCTATTACCTACAGGTGTGCTCTGGTGTGCTCACTACACCCAAGGTACACCCACTCCATCCGTGTGTGTGCCATGGCCGTTAAACATGGCCCTGTTGTTGCCCCCTCGGTGTCCCGGAAAGCACATTGTGCTCCGGAACTTCCGTCGCCTCCACAGAACTGCGCCCGACGTCACGCACGACGCGCACCCCCCATTGCGCACTACGGGCACTCCGAAATTCCTGGAGCTCGCCGCACATGCGCACCGCACACCCCGCTTGGCCTGGCGGCGATCGTGGGACGCCGCCGGCAAATGTATCTGCACCATGTAGCAGATAAACTACCACAGGCGCATAAGATGGGATATCCTCCCCCCACCCTTTTACCTTGCCGGGAAGCACGCGACCATAGCGCTTCCATGGGGGACAGCTAAATGGCAGTGTGTGTAGGGCTGGAAGGGGAAATGAGAAGGAAACAATGTTAGAAGCCCTGAAGGACTTATATACATATAGTTAAAGCATTTAGATAATTGTTCCATCATACAAGTTGAGTGTCACTTTTTAACCACTTCAGCCCCGGACCATTTGGCAGCCAAAGGACCAGAGGTCTTTTTTCAATTTCGCACTGCACTGCTTTAACTGGTAATTGCGCAGTCATGCAATGTTGTACCCAAACGGAATTGGCGTCCTTTTCTTCCCACAAATAGAGCTTTATTTTGATGGTATTTGATTGCCTCTGTGATTTTGAATTTTTTTGAAAAAAAAAAGATATTTTCTACTTTTTGTTATAAGAAAAATCCAATAAACTCAATTTTAATCAAACATTTGGGCCAAAATGTATTTAGCCACATGTCTTTAGTAAAAAAAATGCCAATAAGCGTATATTTATTGGTTTGCGCAAAAGTTATAGCGTCTACAAACTAGAGTACATTTTCTGGAATTTACACCGCTTTTAATTTATGACTGCCTATCTCATTTCTTGAGGTGCTAAAATGGCAGGGAAGTACAAAACCCCCCCAAATGACCCCATTTTGGAAAGTAGACACCCCAAGCTATTTGCTGAGAGGCATGTTGAGCCCATTGAATATTTATTTTTTTAGTCCCAAGTGATTGAATAAAGACAAAAAAAAAAAAAAAAAAAAATGTTTTAAAAAAGTTGTCACTAAATGATATATTGCTCACACATGCCATGGTTATATGTGGAATTGCACCCCAAAATACATTTAGCTGCTTCTCCTGAGTATGGGGATACCACATGTGTGGGACTTTTTGGGAGCCTAGCCGCGTACGGGGCCCCGAAACCCAAGCACCGCCTTCAGGATTTCTAAGGGTGCAAATTTTTGATTTCACTCCTCACTACCTATCACAGTTTCGAAGGCCATAAAATGCCAAAATAGCACAAAAACCCCCCCCAAATGACCCCATTTTGGAAAGTAGACACCCCAAGCTATTTTCTGAGAGGCATGTTGAGCCCATTGAATATTTATTTTTTTAGTCCCAAGTGATTGAATAAAGACAAAAAAAAAAAAAAAAAAAATGTTTTCAAAAAGTTGTCACTAAATGATATATTGCTCACACATGCCATGGTTATATGTGGAATTGCACCCCAAAATACATTTAGCTGCTTCTCCTGAGTATGGGGATACCACATGTGTGGGACTTTTTGGGAGCCTAGCCGCGTACGGGGCCCCGAAACCCAAGCACCACCTTCAGGATTTCTAAGGGTGCAAATTTTTGATTTCACTCCTCACTACCTATCACAGTTTCGAAGGCCATAAAATGCCAAAATAGCACAAAACCCCCCCAAATGACCCCATTTTGGAAAGTAGACACCCCAAGCTATTTGCTGAGAGACATGGTGAGTATTTTACAGCTCTCATTTGTTTTTGAAAATGAAGAAAGTAAAGAAAAAAAAATATTTTTTTTCTTTTTTCAATTTTCAAAACTTTGTGACAAAAAGCGAGATCTGCAAAATGCTCACAATACCTCTCAGCAAATAGCTTGGGGTGTCTACTTTCCAAAATGGGGTCATTTTGGGGGGTTTTATGCCATCTGGGCATTCCATGGCCTCCGAAACTGTGATTGGCAGTGAGAAGTGAAATAAAAAAATTACACCCTTAGAAAGCCTGAAGGCGGTGCTTGGTTTTTGGGGTGACGTACGCGGCTAGGCTCCCAAAAAGTCCCACACATGTGGTATCCCCATACTCAGGAGAAGCAACAGAATGTATTTTGGGGTGTATTTCCACATATGCCCATGGCATGTTTGAGCAATATATCATTTAGTGACAACTTTTTGTAAAAAAAAAATATATATTTTTTTTTTTCATTATTCAATCTCTTGGGACAAAAAAAAAAAAAATTTAATGGGCTCAACATTGCTCTCAGCAAATAGCTTGGGGTGTCTACTTTCCAAAATGGGGTCATTTGGGGGGGGGTTTGAACTGTCCTGGCATTTTATGCACAACATTTAGAAGCCTATGTCACACGTCACCCACTCTTCTAACCACTTGTAGACAAAGCCTTTTCTGACACTTTTTGTTTACATGAAAACATATTTTTTTTTTGCAAGAAAATTACGTTGAACCCCCAAACACTATATATATTGTTAAAGCAAAGGCCCTACAGATTAAAATGGTGGGTGTTGCATTTTTTTTTCCACACAGTATTTGCGCAGCGATTTTTCAAACGCATTTTTGGTGGAAAAAATACACTTTTTTTATTTTAATGCACTAAAACACACTACATTGCTCAAATTTTTGATGAAATAAAAAATATGATCTTAGGCCGAGTACATGGATACCAAACACGACATGCTTTGAAATTGCGCACAAACACGCAGTGGCGACAAACTACATACATTTTTAAAAGCCTTTAAAAGCCTTTACATGATACCACATTAGATTCACGGAGGAGGTCTACTGCTAAAATTACTGCCCTCGATCTGACCTTCGCGGTGATACCTCACATGCATGGTGCAATTGCTGTTTACGTATGACGCCAGACCAACGCTTGTGTTCGCCTTTGCGCAAGAGAAGGGGGGGCAGGGGTGCTTTTTTTTTATTTTTTTTATTTTTTTTTTTATTTAGCTTTTTTATTTTATTTTAAAACTGTTCCCTCCATTTTTTTCTTTTGTTATCATTTTTATTGTTATCTCACGGAATGTAAATATCCCCTATGATAGCAATAGGCAGTGACAGGTACTCTTTTTTTGAAAAAATTGGGGTCTGTTAGACCCTAGATCTTTCCTCTGCCCTCAAAGCATCTGACCACACCAAGATCGGTGTGATAAAACGCTTTCCCAATTTCCCAATGGCGCGGTTTATATCCGGGAGGGGGGACATTCCCTCCCACTGCTTGTAAAAGCAGTCTAGAGGCTAATTACCCGCTAGAATTGCTTTTACATGAAAGCCGATCACTGGCTGAAAAGAATGATACCAAGATGATACCTAAACCTGCAGGCATCATTCTGGTATAACCATTCAAAGTCCAGCAACATACTGGACATATATTGTAATCTTTATTTTTCATGCAGCCTCTTGGCTGAACGAAAAAAAGAGATTGATTGGTGGGTATGCCCACCATTAGAATACCTCCCTTCATCCACCCACTTCTAATGATGGGCATACATGCACCATTTATATATGCCGAAGCATGGGGGCATCCTCCCACAAAAGTTATGCCATGTACACACGGTTGCACTTTTCCACGGGGCAAGGCTCCGTCGGAATTTCGACCGTATGTACGCAGCATTAGGAGCCAATCGCTCCCCCCCCCCCTGCTGCCCCCATGCTTCGGCATATATGCTCTTTTTTTTAACTGTGGTGGTGAAATCACCTCCTACAGTGTTGGAGTCGCGTCTTTATGTATCGTGGGAGCAAACACTGTTGCTGTCAAGATAAATAAATCCGCGCTGCAACTGAATGGCGCACCTGAAAACAAAAAAATGGTTAACACTAAAACACAGTAAACAAAATTACATACCTGAAAAGCAAGCATGATAAAACATAATAAAACATTGCAGAATAGAATGGAGTAAAAAAAGAGCAACAATAGAGAGAGAACAATAAAACGACAACTATTTTTTTTATTTTTTTGAGATTTACAGGTAAAAAAGCTCCTGACTGTTAGCGACTGAATCAAAACGCTACCACAAAAAAACTGTTAGCGATCGCAGGGATCAGGCCTGACTCTGCGAACGCTGCAGTTATGTGTGCTTAGTGTTTTGTAAGTGACAGTGATCGATCGATACTGCACTTGGGTGGGCTGGGCTGGGCTGGGCGGAGGGGGAAAACGCAGGTGCTAGCAGGTATCTGGGCTGATGCCGCTAACAATGCGTTTTTTTGGAACCCTAAACTGCTGGGACGCTAGTATAGATCTGATCAGATCAGATATTGATCTGTTCAGATACTATACCACTAAGGGAGGTGTATGCTTTGTGCGTGGGTGTTTGCGGTGCTGGCACTAACCTGGGGCGACGCAGACCTTATTTGACCCTAAAACCTAATTGATATCACCCGCCGGGCGATCAGGGGGTTAAACCGTTATTGGGTAATAAATGGCGGGTGCCCTGACAGTATAAAAAACAAACTATCTAACCAGTGTCACCCGTAACAGTTATACGGTGATCACTGGTGAAAGGGTTAACTAGGGGCAATCAGGGGGTTAAAACCTTTATTAGGTATTATATGGGGGTACCTGACGCTATATAAAAACCTGACGGGGAACCTAAATAACTAACTGGCTAACCAGCGTCACCAGTGACACTTATACAGTGATCACTGGTGAAAGAGTTAACTCTAGGGGCAATCAGGGGGTTAAAACCTTTATTTAGGTTGTAATATGGGGGTACCTGACCTATAAACCTATTTATGAACCTATATAAACCTGGCGGTTACCTAAAAAAAAAAAAACTGGCTACCTAGCGGCACCAGTGACACTAATGCAGCGATCAGAAAAACGATCGCTTAGTGACACTGGCAAAAGGGGGTGAAAGGGTTAACTAGGGGCAATCAGGGGGTTAAAACCTTTATTTAGGTTGTAATATGGGGGTACCTGACCTATAAACCTATTTATGAACCTATATAAACATGGCGGTTAACCTAAAAAAAAACTGGTTACCTAGCGACACCAATGCAGCGATCAGAAAAACGATCGCTTAGTGACACTGGCAAAAGGGGGTGAAAGGGTTAACTAGGGGCAATCAGGGGGTTAAAACCTTTATTAGGTAATATATGGGGGTACCTGACACTATATAAAAACCTGACGGGGAACCTAAATAAAGAAATAACTAACTGGCTAACCAGCATCACCAGTGACAGTTATACGGTGATCACTGGTGAAAGGGTTAACTCTAGGGGCAATCAGGGGGTTAAAACCTTTATTTAGGTTGTAATATGGGGGTACCTGACCTATAAACCTATTTATGAACCTATATAAACATGGCGGTTACCTAAAAAAAAAAAATGGTTACCTAGCGACAGCAGTGACACTAATACAGCGATCAGAAAAACGATCGCTTAGTGACACTGGCAAAAGGGGGTGAAAGGGTTACCTGGGGGGCAATCAAGGGGTTAAACCTTTATTAGGGGGGGGTAGGGGGGGGTACCTTGGACCTAAAACTAACTGCCCTGACAGTTATTACAGTCACACTGACACTAAATGCAGTGATCAGTAAATAAATGATCACTGCAATTAGTGACACTGTGACTGGGGGGGGAGGGGGTGATCTGGGGGGTGATCTGGGGGTGACAGGGGGGTGGAATATGTGCCTATGTGTACTGGTGTCAGTGTACTGTTGGTGCACTAACCTTTACATCTTGTCTCCTCGGCGTTCCGGTCACATAGACTGGCGCACCGAGCGTGACATCACTTCCTCTGCCTGTGTTTTGATTGACACAGACAGAGGAAGCATCTGATTCGCCAGGAGCGATCGCGAGGGGGTGGCCAGAAACCACTGGCCGTCCCCTCATCCCGGATCGCTCCTGAAGCGATCCCGACCGTCCCCCCGGCCGGGGGGGGTCCGATCGGACCCCCCACGCGCCTGAAGAATGGCACGTACAGGTACGTGATTCTGCCTGTACGTGCCATTCTGCTGACGTATATCTACATGGGGCGGTCGGGAAGTGGTTAAAGAAAAAAGCATTACAGTTATTATTTTTATTGTGTTAAATGATAGTTATTGTTCTTATTTTTCTTATGTCTTCATCCAAATACTGAAATAATATTTAATTTTAGATAGATAACAAGCATTAACTTGGCATTGTAAAGGAAACGTCATAAAAGAAAGAAAGAAGAAAATGAAGAGAAGCCTTATTCCAATAAAGGCTAAGCTTCCTTCATTTCCAGCAAATTTTTTCAAAAAGTTTTAGTAATCTAATATTACGGCAATCTATGTTGTCCAAAGGCCAGGATAGCCAGGAAGAGGTAGATGGAGGAGGAATTGGTAATCTCAAATGTTAGCTGAACTTTGTTGCATATAACTCAGTATATAACATCATTTTATGGTACTAGTGGGGGTCTACTCATCAAAAAGAATAGATAGATCACTAAATCCATATACAATTCACAGAAATATGTGACAGGATATAGTTAGATCTATAATTGTATTAATCATATAGTAGAAAATAGCACTACTCAAAGATAGCAAGTTTAAATATTTAATCTAACCTTAACCATTTTCATCAATCCATATTGTCTCTAACTGGTTTTGCCTGAGGTGTATCCTTTTAAAAAAGGTACAAAAGACACAGATTCGTTTAAACCTGGATATATATTTGCATGTAGGGTATATATCCACTTCTGTTCTATCTGAAGCAATACCTTATTCCAGTCGCGGCCGCAATTGGGAATGTGAACCCGATCGAGAGCGGCAAATTAAATTTTAGGCATTTTATAGTTATGGTGTGTGACGGTATGTCGACCACGGGGGAGGTAAATGTTTCCTATCTGCATGCTATAAGCATGTTTGGAAGTTCTGCACCAAAAGCATTGTTTTGTTTTACCTATGTAGAATGCACCGCTTTCACAGACCATCAGATATGCAACGCCATTGGTTTGACAATTTACAAAATGCTTATTTCGAAAAGTTTCGCCATTGGGTAAAGTGAAAGTTACTTCTCTGCGTATTAGTGGAAAGTGGGCACAGCTCCCACAGGGGAAAGTGCACAGTGTTGTACAGTGTTTTTTGTGGGGTTTTTTGTATTCGTTTCTCACTAATTTATCTCTTAAAGATATGGCTCTTTTGTATGTAATCGATGGAACTGGTGACACAAAATGTTTTATCACCTCGTCATCGCATAAAATTGGCCAGTGTCTATTAAGTATGTTGGTAATTACTAGATGTAGTGTCGAATAACGCATTATCATCTGAGTTTTCTCTTCTTTGGGCTTTGGAGTGTAATTCGTTTTATCTAATAGTGCATCCCTTTCTTGTCTGAATGTACAGTTGTAGGCCCTTCGTAAGCAATTGCGGCTATAGCCTCGATCAAGCAGTCGCTTTTGAAGATGACCTGCTTCGATTTTAAATGATTGGTCATTGGAGCAGTTTCTCCTAAGTCGGAGATATTGTCGATAAGGTATTGATTTTATCAGAGGGGAGGGATGGAAGCTGTTGGCATGTAACACCGTATTCCCTGCCGTCTGTTTCCTATAAAGGGTAGTTGTCAGATTACCTGAAGGATATGTCTCTACCTTAACGTCCAGGAATGTCACTGTATGAGTATCGTAATTCATAGTAAACTTCAAATTAAATTCATTAACATTTAATAAATCAAAGAACTCCAAAAGAGCCGCCTCAGAACCTCCCCAAACGACGAAGACATTGTCGATGTACCTGAGCCAGATAATGATCTGACTCAGGTACCCGGCGAGGCCCTTGTCACTGGGGAGTGATTTCTCCCACTCCCCCAGGTACAAATTGGCATAGGATGGGGCACAACATGTCCCCATCGCTACGCCCTGTACCTGGAGGTAGTGGGAGCCATCAAACAGAAAAAAATAGTTGTTTAAAATATAATCCATTGCATCCAAAATGAATGCATTGAAAGGTTTCTCATATTTAGGATTGCGGGATAACACATTGTGAATTGCATGCCAGCCCATTATGTGCGGAATTGAACAATACAAAGACTCCATGTCAATCGTAGCTAAAACTGCTTGTGTGGGAACATGTAGAGTTCTAATAGTATTCAAAAATTGTATAGTATCTTTAATAAAAGATGGTAAGGCTATGACAAATGGTTGTAGATATGCATCTATAACCCTACTGAGGTTCTCAGAAATTCCCCCATTTCCGGACACTATAAGGCATCCGGTGGGGTTGCTACAACTTTTGTGTATTTTTGGGGTACTGTAAAAAGTGGGCACTTTGGGGTGCTTGGTTCTAATGAAATCATAAAGTTGTTGATTTATGGTATTTTCTCTAAATGTCTTGTCAATGAGATCATAGAAGATCTGATAGGATTTATCTATTTGCCGCTGTTGTGCAATTTTATACCATTCTTTATTCTTGAGTATATTTAAACACATAGACCTATAACCTAAATTATCCATTAACACAACATTGCCTCCCTTGTCTGAGGGTTTAATTATAAGGGTGGACTTGGATTGTAATGTTTTTAGGGCTTTGTTTTCCTCGGGTGATAAATTCCATACAGCATGAGAGCTGCATTGAATTTTTGTGATATCTCTGAGGACTTGTTTTACAAATGTATGAACACATGCATTTGTGTTAAGGGGTGGAAATTTAGTTGAAGGTTTCTTAAAGAGAATTGGTGGATTCTTTGTTAATTTTTCAACTTCAGCAAACAGAGCCGTCAGGTCAATCTGATCTATCAGATCTTCAGTATGATTCTCATTGTACAAAAGGGTTAGATCCCGCAGAGCTCGGAATTCACGCATAGAATACCCGGACCAATCTGTATTATCAAATTCATTTTTCTGTGGTTGAGATGCGTATTGGCATTTTAGCAATAGTTTCCTTGCAAATAAATGCAAGTCTGTAATTAATTCAAAAATATCAATGTTTTGTTCTGGGCAGTAATTTAGGCCTTTAGATAGAAGTTCGATTTCTGCCTGAGTTATAGGCAGTGAAGATAGATTGATTAAGCTTAGGGGTTGTGGCGTGTCGCTTGAGGTTCCATCCCTCTTCCCAATTTGTTGTTCATTGGGGAGTGCACTCCCCGGGCAAAGTTTAAAGTCGTTTGAGAGGTTGTGCGTTCAGTAGTATTAGAAGGGGCGATGACTCGTAAATGCAGCATCAGATAAAGAAGAGTCTGATTCTCCTATTAATGCATGAGAGGATTTACCACCTCGTAGTGTGGTTGACAAACCTTCACTAAGGTTGGCTTCTTGCATATAGTCAGGGTCTGTGTCTATGGTGCGTTTTTCTTTTTTGAACAAGACACTGGTCAATTTTATGCAATGACAAGGTGATAAAACATTTTGTGTCACCAGTTCCATCGATTATATACAAAAGAGCCATATCTTTAAGAGATAAATTAGTGAGAAGTGAATACAAAAAAACCCACAAAAAACACTGTACAACACTGGGCACTTTCCCCTGTGGGAGCTGTGCCCACTGTCCACTAATACATAGAGAAGTAACTTTCACTTTACCGAATGGTGAAACATTTTGACCTAAGCATTTTGTAAATTGTCAAACCAATGGCGTTGTATATCTGATGGTCTGTGAATGCGGTGCATGCGGTGCATTCTACATAGGTAAAACAAAACAACACTTGGTGCAGAACTTCCAAACATGCTTATAGCATGCAGATAGGAAACATTTACCTCCCCCTTGGTCGACATACTGTCACACACCATAACTATAAAATGCCTAAAATTTAATTTGCCGCTCTCGATCGGGTACACATTCCCGATCGAGGTGGCGACTGGAATAAGGTATTGCTTCAGATAGAACAGAAGTGGATATATACCCTACATGCAAATATATATCTGGGTTTAAACAAATCTGTCTCTTTTGTACCTTTTTTAAAAGGATACACCTCAGGCAAAACCAGTTAGAGACAGTATGGATTGATGAAAATGGTTAAGGTTAGATTAAATATTTAAACTTGCTATCTTTGAGTAGTGCTATTTTCTACTATATGATTAATACAATTATAGATCTAACTATATCCTGTCACATATTTCTGTGAATTGTATATGGATTTAGTGATCTATCTATTCTTTTTGATGAGTAGACCCCCACTAGTACCATAAAATGATGTTATATACTGAGTTATATGCGACGAAGTTCGGCTAACATTTGAGATTACCAATTCTTCCTCCATCTATCTCTTCCTGGCTATCCTGCCTTTGGACAACATAGATTGCCGTAATATTAGATTACTAAAACTTTTTGAAAAAATTTGCTGGAAATGAAGGAAGCTTAGCCTTTATTGGAATAAGGCTTCTCTTCATTTTCTTCTTTCTTTCTTTTATGACGTTCCCTTTACAATGCCAAGTTAATGCTCGTTATCTATCGAAAATTAAATATTATTTCAGTATTTGGATGAAGACATAAGAAAAATAAGAACAATAACTATCATTTAACACAATAAAAATAATAACTGTAATGCTATTTTCTTTAAAAAGGGACACTCAACTTGTATGATGGAACAACTATCTAAATGCTTTAACTATATGTATATAAGTCCTTCAGGGCTTCTAACATTGTTTCCTTCTCATTTCCCCTTTCAGCACTACACACACTGCCATCTAGCTGTCCCCCATGGAAGCGCTATGGTCCCATGCTTCCCGGCAAGGTAAGAGGGCGGGGGGAGGATATCCCATCTCCCCGTCTTATGCGCCTGTGGTAGTTTATCTGCTACATGGTGCAGATACATTTGCCAGCGGCGTCCCGCGATCGCCACCAGGCAACGCGGGATGTGCGGTGCGCATGCAATTTCGGAGTGCTCATAGTGCGCATGCGTGGGCGCGCGCCCTGCATGACGTCAGGCGCAGTTCTGTGGAGGCGACGGAAGTTCCGGAGCACAATGTGCTTTGCGGGACACCAAGGGGGCAACAACAGGGCCATGTTTAACGGCCATGGCACACACACGGATAGAGTGGGCGTACCTTGGGTGTAGTGAGCACATGTGGGCTATATGGAGCACACCTGTAGGTAATAGCAATGAACCAATTAGAAGTAAGTTAAACCTCTATATATAACAAATGCTGAAACTGTCAGTAGTCACCCTGACTCTTGGGAAGCACACTGGCTATACAGCACATCAATAGGTATGTACTCCTAATATACTAACTATTTGGATTCTTTCATGTTAGAGAGAATGGGGGACACACTATGCCATCAACAAAGGGCCCTTATGGACTTCCATGAAATTAAACTACCATTATTGTATTCTATTACAGTCTTTCCTGTGATTACTGACATCTAAGTTGCCAGCAATGGGTCACCCTTGAAGATCTCAAGTAATCCAAACCAGTACAGTCCACAGGTAACATAGAATACTATATAATGTTGACTAATTCTCATTTTACTTTCACCTATTTACCATAGTACACCTCAATATTATCAATTAAAATTATCTATTAATATGGATACTTATATAGTTCCATTTTCACTCCATTACCACTAGCACCACACATTCACATATTTCCCCTATATCATGTTGATGCACTTTTATATTTACCGTATATACTCGAGTATAAGCCGAGTTTTTCAGCACATTTTTTTGTGCTGAAAGTGCCCCCCTCGGCTTATACTCGAGTCAAGCACTTTTCTGCAGCAAAAAAATAATAATTCTGACCCGACTTTGGGGCCCCGTATCTCGGGGCCACTTTCGTCTAGGAGTCCCAAATTTGTGCCAATCCAGTGGACCTAGCACTATAACATATCCAAATATGGGGCTCCTAGCACTAAGTGGCCCCGAGATACGGGGCCCCAAAGTCGGTTCGGAAATTGTCATTCTCTGCTGCAGAAAAGTGCTTGACATTTTCTGACCCGAATTTGAGGCCCCATATCTCGGGGACACTTGGAGCTAGGAACCCCAAATTTGGCATTCAAACCCAGTTGAACTAACACTACAACATATCCAAAGATGGGGTTCCTAGCACTAAGTGGCCCTGAGATACAGGGCCCCAAAGTCGGTTCAGAAAATGTCATTCTCTGCTGCAGAAAAGTGCTTGAGATTTTCTGACCCGAATTTGGGGCCCCATATCTCGGGGACACTTGGTGCTAGGAACCCCAAATGTGGTTCCTAGCACTAAGTGGCCCCGAGATACGGGGCCCCAAAGTCGGTTCGGAAAATGTCATTCTCTGCTGCAGAAAAGTGCTTGACATTTTCTGACCCGAATTTGAGGCCCCATATCTCGGGGACACTTGGAGCTAGGAACCCCAAATTTGGCATTCAAACCCAGTTGAACTAACACTACAACATATCCAAAGATGGGGTTCCTAGCACTAAGTGGCCCTGAGATACAGGGCCCCAAAGTCGGTTCAGAAAATGTCATTCTCTGCTGCAGAAAAGTGCTTGAGATTTTCTGACCCGAATTTGGGGCCCCATATCTCGGGGACACTTGGTGCTAGGAACCCCAAATGTTGTATTCCAACCCAGTGGAATTAGCACTACAACATATCTAAAGATGGGGTTCCTAGCACTAAGTGACCCTGAGATACAGGGCCCCAAATCGGTCAACTGTGTCCATCTGCATGGGCACAGTGAGGCTGCAAATGGGCATCGTTGACCCTCTTTTCCACTTACAGTAGCTGCGCATTTCTCACCCTAGGCTTATACTCGAGTCAATAAGTTTTCCCAGTTGTTTGTGGTAAAATTAGGTGCCTCGGCTTATATTCGGGTCGGCCTATACTCGAGTATATACGGTATATTTATTTTTATCACTGTACACTTGAAAGTAGTTTTGAATATGTCTGGCTAAATATACCAGAACTCATTATATTACTCTAATACTATAATAGTATATTTTGATTTAATAATAATATCTAATAAGTAATGTAGAAATGGAATAACCTTTTTCTTGGAAAAAGTCTGTGTTCCCTCCATTCATTATTTCAGTGATTAGGCTTAAAAATTATTTTTAAAAAATCGTGGAAGTTATTTACCACCTAATATAGAAAAACTAATTGCTGTTTCCAGGTGTGCTCACCCACTTAAAGTCGTCCCTGCCAAAAGTGGAAGGTGCCATTAAACTGTTGCCCCCTGCAAGCCCGTGACCAAGCCTTACCCCCTAGGGGATTTCTTCTTTTCCCCACTAAGTGGGAAGTGTGGGGATTGCAATTTTGGTGCAGTTGTCGGTGGGTATCCTCGGGGATCAAGAGGGAGATATGTCTGGCTTTTAATGAATCTCTGGTTTAAGCAACACATTCCAAAACAGAAAGATAAATATGATACATATGAAACTGCACTTTTAAGTATCAACTACATATAATATAATAATATATTGAAAGATTGACAAAGTTCTCTTTGATATTTTGCAGAAATGTAACAATGTTACCCCCCTTTTCTCATGTTTCTCCGCCCTGAAGAAGACCAAAAACCCTTAGAAATGGTCGAAAATGCACCGGGGTTGAGGGGTGCTCTATCATCAGATGAATTTCTCATGGAATGTATTTTTCTTATTAATTCTGTAATTACACTACATTGTAGCATATTTCTCTGTATGTACTTGCCCATATTTATTGGAATAGTTGCTTTCTTGTAAACCAGAGCTCGCATTTTAATACTTTAAAAGCAATTCCAAGGTTGTCCTTTTTTGATCTATTATAAAATAAAATCCTTTGATTTCATACAATTTGTTCTTCATTCCTACCAAAAAAAAAACACGGGGAAAACCATATACATTTTTTCTATATCAATCAGGACAATCTTACTATAGAGAAGCATAAGGTACTGAAAGATCTAAGTATGGCTACATCTGTTGTCATTAAAATGTTAGATAAAGGAGGTCTGGTAGTTGTCCAGGATGTCGGCACATATAGGGATGAGGCTCTTTGACAATTATCAGACCAGGACACATATCACATACTTAAAAGTAATCCAACAGTCAGTTTAAAACCATCATACATGAACTAGTGGACAAGGGAATATGTTTAGGGGTGCTGTCTAGAAATGAGGGTGAGAGCATGGTTCCCAATACCCCCATCATGTCCATTTTCCATCATCTCCCGAAAACCCACAAGGGTCTAACCCTTTTGACTGGATGCCCAATAGTGGCTGGGATTGGGTCACTGAACGAACAATTAGGACGTTGGGTTAACTACCACTTACAGCCTTTGTTAAAACATCTCACTGGCTACCTTAGAGATACCAAGCAACTTTGAAACATTGTGGAACAGATCGCATGGGAGCCAGGTGATGTATGGATTACGTGTGACGTGTCCAGTTTGTATTCTTCAATTCCTCATGATCTGGGTATATGGGCAGTCCGTTTTTTCTTGGATTTGTACAGCGGATATTTTCCAATACATAAAGAATACATTCTTGAATGTTTGGAGTATCTGCTGTCTTAACTTTATTTCGTTTGATGGCAGTTTTTATCTCCAGAGATGCGGAGCGGTGATGGGGCACAGTCTTCACCCTCTCTTGCCAGCCTGTATATGGGTTGGTGGGAGAGGGTCTGCATCTTTGGTGATACCAACGCTTTTCGTCCAGCCATCAAGATGTACCGGCGGTACATCGATGATCTGCTGTTTATTTGCTCAGGAAAAGTGGATGATATGGATACATTTTGAGCTACATGAATGACAATAATTTAAATCTGCATTTCACTGGACACATGGACAGTCATTCGATTCTGTTTCTTGATGTATTGCTTTCCATCAGGGAGGGTCACATATTTTCCAGCCTATATAGGAAGCCCCTGTCTGGCAATACACTGCTTCGTGCAAATTACGGACATCTCAGACACACTATACGAGGTATACTTGTGGGGCAACTGATTAGACTGCAGAGAATATGTAGTGAAGAGTGTACAAAGAGGAGAAACAGCTAATGAATGGGAGAATCCTGTCACAGGGCTATGAATTGGATACTATTCAAAGAGCAGTTACCATCACTGATAATATAGAGAGGAAATCCCTGTTGGATGATAAAGGCTGTAAGCAATCTCCAGTTAGTGTTCCATTTTTTTCTACCCCTTACAGCTTGTAATTTAACAAAATTAGGAGAATAATAGAATAGCACATCCCCATTTTATCTGAGGATGATGTCTATGCCAATATTTTGTCCAAAGGGGTAAAAACTGTATCACGGCGTTCTCCCTCTCTTAGTAACAGTATATCACCTAGTGATTTTTGTTCCCGCATTCAGAGTAAAACCTGACTTAATTTTTTAGGCAATTATAAATGGGAAGCAAACGTGTGTCCATGCTGCCCACGTATTATTAAGGGGGACAAGTTTTCATCAAACATTAGTGGTAAATCCTATAATTTTAACACATTTATTAACTACCAGAAATTTGAGGGATCGATTGAATGATCATGTTCGTGACACAGAGAAGGAACATACAACTAATGTTGCTAGGCATTATAATGAAATGCACAATGGAAACACATCACTTATACAAATACAGGATATTAAAAAATTTGTAGGTGTTTCTGATTTCCAGTGTGTGTTTGTGTGTGTCTTAAACTTATACTGCTTTCTTGACACATACAGAGTGTGGGGCCTTGTGCAGGATATAGATGCACACACACATGCATACGATTTGACCACTCTGATTGGATGTTCAGTTATTTTCTTTTTATAATAATGAGGTATTCAAATATATTCATATTGTTATTTTATCCTTCAGCATGCATGTATTTTTTGCACCTTCAGAGATACATTTGGCTTATATGTGTGTATATGTAGTAGCTGGCCATGGACTTTGCTCAGCGCATATATACATATATACATGCATGACATTTTGGGGTTTGTTTTTAACAGGATTTTCCTGATTATGGATACATCTCTATATGTCTCCAGACATGTATATGCATGTGATGACTGGGGGGTTGTTTGTGTGGGGTCCTAGGCTCACACCACTTTCTCGCCACACATTGTGTGTGGTGGTTTGTGTGTGGTGGGCTGTGGATGTACACACATGTTTATGATTGGGCTATGTTTATATGATTCTCAACAATTTCTTTTACAATGATATATTCAAATGTATTGCCATTTGATCCTTCCTTATGCATGTGTGTTTTACGCCTTCAGAGACAGAAATGGCTTATATGTAAATGTATTTTGTTCATATTTGATAGTTGGCCATGGACTTTGTTCGGCACATATATACATGCAAATATGCATACATGGAATTCCCTGATTATGTATACGTTTCTAAATGTCTCCAGACACATACATGCTATGATGTTTGGAGGATATGAATTTCCACAATAAGATGTGGCTGTGTTTCTCGTGTTTTTAGTTCTGTAGTGTATTGTGTGGTATTTTCAAAGTTTTTCAATGTTATATGAATTTTATTTTTCTTGTTGTCCTGCTAAACCTTTTATCATGTTTTTATGTATTGGTTTAGTGTTGTATGGAAATACTAAGAATGTCTCTGACGGGACTTGAAACAGGAAATGCAATTATGTAATTATGAACATCTGTGATTGAATCGTTACGTATATATTGGTTCTGAGATTGCATGTCCACATGATTTTGACAAAGCAAGATATTTCTTGTGAAATGCACCAATCTCATCAGCTCTTGCCTGTCCATGCCTGGATATTTTTATCCAATTTTTGATATTGATAAAGTCAACATTGCATTGCATGGGTGTGCAGCCATTTGTCCTATCTTTCTTCGCTTGATTTCTGCTAGCAGTGGCAGGGCTTGCACCCCATCGCTTCTATCATGCTTTGTGAATTGTGGTCTGTGTGATTCACTTGTGAGAAGCAGTATCTTTCTATTGGACACTTCCTATGGTACGGCCGGTGAGTTTTTAGAAAAGGGTCAGGGACTTTTTTCCCCAAGATGTGTGACTAATAGATTTCAATGGAGCTGCACCAGAAATGCAAGTGGTGCATTTTTTATGCAATTATTGATGTGTTTTGCATTCAGAAGTTCTTATTTTACCACTGTATATAGCTGGTTCCTAAGCAGGGGGCTAGGAAGCTGGTTGTTGCATCCTTAGCAATTGCCGGCCAAAAAATCTGCAAAACAAATGGCATGGGGTTCCCCCCCAGGTTCATACCAGGTCCTTCAGGTCTAGTATGGATTTGAAGGGAACTCCCATGCCAAAAATGTTTAAAAAAATTATGTGGGGTCCCCCAAAATTCATATCCCCACCAGTGCCACATCAGTGTCACGTGTCATCAGTGCCACGTATCAGTGCCACCTGTCATCAGTGCCACGTCAGTGTCACGTGTCATTGTCCTGGTGCTCCAGGGCCTTCAAAAGTGTAATAGGTAGTCAACAAGTTAGATGTGTAATTTATGCTCCTAGAACACGTGATGGCGCTCCCTGCATGTTGGGCCTCTCTAAGTGGCCAGGCTGTGTAAAAGTCCCACACATGTGGTATCGTAATACTCAGGAGGAGTAGCAGAATTTATTTTGGGGTGTCATTTGTGGTATACACATGCCATGTGAGAGAAATAACCTATTACAATGACAATTTTGTGGAAAAAAATAAAAATAAAAAAATAATTCATTTTGCAAAGAATCGTGGGAAAAAAGTGACAACATCAAAAAGCTCACCATGCCTCTTACTAAATACCTTTGGATGTCTACTTTCAAAAAAGGGGTCATTTGGGGGGTATTTGTACTTTCCTGGCTTGTTCGGGTCACAAGAAATGAGATAGGCCACCAGTACATCAGATGTGATCAATTTTGTATGATTCGCACCACAGTTTGTAGAGTCTGTAACTTTCACAAAGACCAAATAATATCCACTAATTTGGGTTATTTTTTACCAAAGATATGTGGCAGTATAAACTGTGGCCAAAATTTATGAAGAAAAATTAATAATTTGCTAAATTTTATCACAGAAACAAAGAAAAATGCGTTTTTTTTTCAAAATTTTCTGTCTTTTTTTCATTTATAGCGCAAAAAATAAAAAACCCAGAGGTAATCAAATACCACCAAAAGAAAGCTCTATTTGTGGGAAAAAAAGGACAAAAATTCATTTGGGTACAGTGTTGCATGACTGAGTAATTGTCATTCAAAATGTGAGAGCACCGAAAGCTGAAAATTGGTCTGGGCAGGAAGGGTGTTTAAGTGCCCAGTAAGCAAGTGGTTAATAACTGAATAACTGATTAAATAAAAGCAATCCTGCTTGTTATTTGTGTAAATCAGAGAAAAATGTTTACATCGCTGTGCTGCAAGTGTAATTAGAAGGGAAGGTGTTACTTAATTTGGATGCAGATTATATTTTCCTTTTTTTTTTTGGACTGGCATGCAAATGTAATTTAAATATATAACACTTGTCTCGTTTTTTCTCAATTAAAATAGCTACATTTTTATCAGTACTTAAAACAGCAGCCTGGCAGTGTTTGCCGAGTCACTTTATTTCATTTTCTGATGAGTAATGTGTTGCAAGCATCTTTATTACTGATCTGGCTCATGGAAACAAACACCCATATGGGGAAACATATGTCAATCTAATTTGTGTATATTATCACTTTTGAACGTAAAGCCAAATTACTTTAGACCTTTCTAATTGTGAATATGATCTGAGGCATACCTTGGCAATGTGAAATCCCACATTCTTATAACATTTACTTACTTTTTGACAACGGAGGACATTTACATACTTTTTGACAATATACAGTGAATTAACTTTGAGGTTAAACATACTATACCATTTCAAGTAAAAATGAAATACTATGTATTCTGTTAGGAAACATTCATAATTACATTTGCTAAATGATGCAATAAGTTACTTAAAAAATATTGTTTTTATTAAGGAAAATCATTTTTCTTCTCCAGTTAATAAACACATTTAACTGCTGTTTATATTAAAATGACTTTCTTGCACATATAAGATCCCTCCCCACAAACTCTAACATCACTTTTGAGGGACAAGACGTGGGCCCCAGACATGTGCATTGCGAAAAAATGTGTTTCATTTGTTTCATTCGTTTTTGGAATTGGTTTTGTTTGTTCGTTTTCAGAATGATTTGAAAAGTTTTCTATTCAAATTGAAATAGTTTTCAAATTAAAATTGTTTTCCACTTTTCAAAGAGAACAAAATAGAATAGAAAATAAAGGAATGAAATAGAAAAAATTGAATAGCATAGAAAATAATATACCAGAAAATAAAAGAATATAATATAATTGGGTAAAACAGAACAAAATAGGATAGAAAATAACAGAATAAAAAATAGAATGGAATAGAATAGAAAGGAATAGAATAGAATAAAAAAAAATAATAAAATAGAAAGATTATAACCATCTTTTGCAATTCGAATAGAATAGAAATGAATAGAATTAAAAAAAACAATAGAATAGAATATAAAAAACAATAGAATAGAATATAAATAATATAACCATTTTCCAAAATTGAAATAGAATCAATTTGAATAGTAAGGAATAGAATAGCGTAGAATAGAATAGAAAATAACACAATAGTATAGAAAAAAACAAACAGAATAGAATAGAATGAATATAGCCATCTTCCTATTCTAATCTATTTGTTTCTTTTCTATTCAAATTCAAATTGATTCAATTAGAATTTTGGGAAATGGTTATATTCTTTCTATTCTAATCTATTCTATTTTTTTTATTAAATTATTTTTTTTATTTGTTTATTATATTATATTATATTCTTTTCTACTCTATTCTATTATTTTCTAATAAAACTCAAGTCTTTTCTATTCGAAATTCGAATTCCGGAAGATGGTTATATTTTTTCGATTTTATTCTGTTGTTTTTTCTATACTATTCTGTTATTTTCTATTCTATTATATTTTTTTTTATTGTATTCAAATTGATTAGAATTTGGGAGAATGGTTATACTATTTTTATTCTATCCTATTGTTTTTTATAATTCTATTCTTTTCTATTCTATTTTAGTCTACTCTTTGCTATTCTATTCTATTCTTAAGTATTCACATTAAAATTTATTCTATTTGAAATTCAAATTTCAGAAGATTGTTATATTCTTTCTGTGCTATTTTATTATTTTTGTTTCTATTATATTCTAGTCTAATTTTGTTCTTTTATTTGCTATATTATGTTGTTCTGTTTTACTCTATTCTATCATATTATTTTATTGTCTGTCATATTCTTTTCTAGTCTACTCTTTTTTCTTCTAGTCTTTTCTTTTTTCTTCTATTCTATTCCTTTATTTTCTATTTTATTTTCTTTGGAAATTGGAAAACTATTCAAATTCAAAAACTTTTAGAATTTGAAAACTATTCGAATTTAAAAACTATTTGAATTTGAAAAGTATTCTAAAACTATTCAAATTTGAATTTCGTCCGATGTTTTTTGTTATTTTGGAGTCATTTAAATTTGGTACTATTGGAAAATTTAAATTTGTCCACATTTTAATTAGGAACAAAACGAACTACACATGTCTAGTGGGCCCTTGTTTCCTCAACATAGAGACATGGTACCTTGTAAGAGGTAGGCTTTGAGACCCCACCTAAAAGGTACTCTTCCTGTATTGAAGGTATGTTGCCTGGTTAAAAATAAATAGTAAAAGAAATAGTAAAAGTAAAAAAAGTAAACAATGCTCCCCATGTAAATCTGTATTGTTCAGAAGTGTAAATGCTTGTCAATCATGACAACTTGCAGTCTGATGAAGTTGACCCACTGCCACTGCCCAACTATGCTGACCTCGCACTACTCCCATTGCAAATCATAGGTCCCTGTCTTTCTAAAAAAAACTAATTGTATTGACCAAGTATGGTCTAGACCATATTTGGTCAATAAGGTCATCCAAGTTCCCCAGTTGGTTACTTTACAAACAGAAACTAGCCAGACAACCAGTGTCACAACAGTCTGCACTCTAGCCCTAACAGACAGAGGGTTCATTTCACGGACTGTTAGCACTTTATTATTTATCACGTATACTACACTGCTTTGTTGGCACTGAACTACTTAATGAACTAATTTATGCATATAATATATGTTTTATTCAAGGGAATCTAGTTTTAAAAAAACGCACTTAAACACACGTTTTTAAATGCGATTTTTTATGCGATTATATTAGAACAACTTTATTGGAGCGATTTTATTTCATTTAATTTAATGGATTTTTATGTATGAAGCTAACACTACCTATTGGATTTGGTTTATAGTGTTGTTACTTTATTTATTCATGCACACCATGCACTTTTGTCACGGTAATAAGATGATTGCCAGTTGCTAGCACAAGCAAACCTGTTTGTTTAAGCACCTTATATTAGCACTTATAAAATTCAATCTCTTTAGCTTAATATACAGCGCAGCACTACCTCTCTATTCTATACTCTGGGTGGCATTATGGACAGGGCAGAGCAGTGGAAGGAAGAAGAGGACTTAATTTCCTCTTAAGGATCGCTTTATTCAAACACAATTTTTGCAATGCTACAGAACACACACACGAGGAGAAGGAGGATTCTTGCAGTTTTTGGAGGCACTGAAGAAGATAAAGACATTCAGCGATATTTAAGAGCTGGTTTTTAGTCCCCAGAAACCTTGGGAGTAGTGTGAGGCTGGGAGGATGCAGTTCCAGATGCTGTAATCCTCAGTAACCCTGAGGACTCTGCTTCTCATGCCTGTGCAAACTTGTGGTGCATGGGCTCCCTTAGTCTTCAAAGCCTGTGAAAGGACCCGAGAATGCATGTCATCAAGGAGATTGATCATTATTGGTTGGTACTGGTACTCCTTTACCACCATTAAAAGAGGAAAGTCCTAGAACTCATCCTGCAGAGGGAGCAAAGAATGAAATATCTTGGACACCTTAACCGCTTCCCGACCGGCGCACGATGATGTACGTCTGCAGGATGGCCTGGACAGGCATAAGGGGGTACAGGTACGTCCCCTTTAAGATGCCGCCGTGCCATCACGTGCGCACCGCCAGCGGCGCGCACGCGCGGCGGTCGGGACCCCCATGAGTCCGGTCGCGGTTCCCGTGGACTCGATCGCCGCGGGTATACCTGCGATTGTTTCACGGGATGGCTTAACAGGGAGATGCGTAAGTAAACAGCATCTCCCCGTTCTGCCTAGCAACTAGTGACACCAATCTCTGCTCCCTGTGATTGGAGCAGAGATCAGTGTTCCCTAGATCACAGCCACGCCCCCCCCCACAGTTAGTAACACGCCTCTAGGAACACTTAACCCCTAAACTGACACCTAGTGGTTAACCCCTTCACTGCCAGTGTAATTTAAACAGGAATCAGTGCATTTAAAAAGCATTGATTGCTGTATAAATGACAATGGTCCCAAAAATGTGTCAAAATTGTCCGATGTGTCCGCCATAATGTTGCAGTCACAATAAAAATCGCTGATCGCCACCATTACTAGTAAAAAAATGTTTTTTAATAAAAATGCTATAAAATTATCCCCTTTTTTGTAAACGCTATAACTTCTGCGCAAACCAATCAATAATCGCTTATTGCAATTTTTTTTAACAAAAATATGTAGAAGAATACGTATCAGCCTAAACTATTTTTGGGGGATATTTATTATAGCAAAAAGTAAAAAATAATGATTTTTTTTCAAAATTGTCGCTCTTTTTTTGTTTATAGTGCAAAAAAAAAAATCAAATACCACCAAAAGAAAGCTCTATTTGTGGGGAAAAAAGGACGTCAATTTTGTTTGGGAGCCACGTCGCACGACCGCGCAATTGTCAGTTAAAGCCACGCAGTGCCGAATCACAAAAAGTGGTCTGGTCTTAAGCCAGCAAAATGCTCCGGTCTGAAAGTGGTTAAAGAGGAGTTTATGTAACACCTCTACAAACTCTGTTAGGTTACAGTTTAATGGAAAAGGTATTTTTGAGGCGTCTGTTGGTCAAATGAGGAGCGATGGAGAAGGGAGCAGCTTAAGTGATGCATTTAAAGCATTTTCTTTGTCAAAGATTTTTTACAGTGTATTTTAACTTCAAGGTAAACAATCTGAAAAATAAAACATGTTGGTATTAGGTGTAGACAGTTATAATGTCAAATAGATGAATTTAGTTAATATATTCCATAGTAAAACTAAAGAGCTAAAAAATGTGAGATAGAAAAGAAGAGGGAGGGAAAAGTGAAATAAAAGGAGAAAAAAGAAGAGGAAAGAAGGAAAGAGTTTCTCCAGGTGGTGATCTGCATATCAAATAAGAAAATGTAGTTCATCTGATAAAATAATCAAATACCTATTGAGGTAACAATAATTACTGGTCGAAGTCAGGGGGCAGGTAATGTTTTACCCATGGGTGCCAGATTTTTTTAAAGTTATCAATCTTCTTGTCTTCTATGGCCGACATTTTAGCATGAGTTAAAGCTCTATTCATTCTATGTTTGGCTTCCGCAACTATAAGAGTTTTGGATTTCCAGGCTTTAGCTATAGTTTGTCTATTAAGTACATTTGATTTGGTAGGATTGACCTTAAGTCCAGAAACTGTAGCAAATTTGTCTAGTAGGTTTAGTAAATTTGGAGCAGATATATGTGGATGAGTTAGGAATATGAGAAATATCGTCAGCGAAAAGGCATAATTTATGATGAAAACCTCCTAATTCAATACCCGTGATATCTTGATTACTCCTAATTAACTGTGCAAACGGTTCAATAAAGAGGGCAGGATTGAAAAACTGAGTGGCATGTGTTGAAAGCATTTTCCAGTTTTGCGAACATAAGCTTACGCTCTCTTTTGAGTGTTGAAGTTAGACGGATAAGATTTCCTCGAATTTCGTTCAATCAGATCTATGGGACGGATGGGTTAGTAGAGTATCATTTAGGTTCCAGGTTGTATCGTGGGATCTGAGGGTGGAAAAGTGATTTGGGAATATTGGATTTTTAAATTTTCAGCCAGCAAGTGACGCTAGTAGTAGTAAATTTTAGCAGGACGGACTAGGTTAGAAGTTCAGTCCATAGAATCCTTGTTGGAGGGAGATTGATTTTCGAATCGTCCACGTTTGGGAATATGATGTTGAGAGGATGAAGATGCACCCGCGGAGGGTGTAGTGGCTTTTTTCTGCTGAAGAGGAATTGAGGCAGGGCGTCTGCGGGTATGATCATTTGAAGTGGATCTATCTGCGATGCCCATTTCAACCAGGGCCGACTGCAGGTCTTCCGGGGACCTACAAATGTATTTAGTTTCGAGAAACGTAAATTTTAGAGAAAAGGGAAATCCCCAGCGATAGGTAATATGGTGTTGTTGCAGGATTTGCAGCGGGGGTTTAAGTGCACGTCTTCTAGCAACCGTGAGAGGAGATATATCAGCAAAAAGCTGATAAGTGTGGCCCTGAAATTGCAGAGATTCTTTGTCCCTAGCAGCCGCTAGTAGTTGCTCTTTGGTTCTGTAGTAGTGCAATTTAGCAATTAAAGCATTTTCTAGTCCTCGGCATCCAGGACTATCAACCTCAACATCCCATTGACAGCGTCTGCATCATATGATGGAAGATTATCTAGGGGTGAAAACAGACATGGAGAGCTTTCCAGTAGACAATCCACTGGGTTGCTGGGTCATGAGAATAGACCACTGGCCTGAACTTGCAATTGAGCTGCTGGGCTGCCCTGCATCCAGAGTGCTTTTCAAATGGCCATTGAGTGCTGCTGGAGGTTTTGTGACAGATAAAAGAATGTGTCTGTCCACAGACTTAGTTGACCAGTGTACATTTTGCAAAATGAATAAGTCCTGGATTAGCAGCAGCTATCAAGCCCCTGATGTCGATGTCGCTGATTAAATGTGTTTGGGATCTGGAATCTCAGCAAGACTGTCTAGGCTGCCTAGCTTTGTGGACAGTAATTTTTTGGTATAGGTTTTATGGGCACATTATAAACCCAAGGACCAATTTTCCACACCTGTTCCACAGTGGCATATCATTTTTATTTTTCACAGCAAGACCAATTCTTGCTTTCTTCGAGAGTACCTCTATAGGGTTATGGTGTGAAGGCACCACCAAAGCCCAATTTTTCTGCACCTGTTATTTCTATCCAGAGTTTGCAAAAGAGACACCAGACTTTATCAAGACAAACAAAATTGTTAATCTTGGCCTGAGTATACTATAATTTGGCTTTTTCGCATAAGGCTTGCTTACTGGGGTGCAAAACTTTATTATTTCCATCCAAGTCTGCTAAAGAGACACCAGAATGTATTTGAAAAAATCTCTAATCTTGTTTTCCAAGTGCACTAAAATGTGTCCTTATATAGACTGGCTCCCCAAGCAGGGAAAATCAATTTAAATGGCATTTATTTATCTTTATTTATGTCAGTTTTGCTGCAGCAGGTTCTATGTGCCACTTTACAGGCAGACTAATTTGATTTTTTTTTCAGAATTTTTATTGTTTCACTTTAGGCATCATTTAAATCACTGTACCCCAGTTGAAGTCTTTGTTAGATGAAACGCGTCGGGAGAACCTTGCAGTTATACTGCCATTACTGCGCTTCAGTGTTTTTTGTTTTGTTTTTAATACTGCATTTTTATGAATATTTCTACCAAAGATGTATCGTGGATGTTGACGCATTCTTAGAAATAAATAGAGTCCCCTACCTGGACTTTTTTACACTATGAGGAGGCCCTCTGTTTTTTCTTTGTCTTTATACTTCTACATGCTTGGAGGATCTTTTTCCTGTGGTGAACATTTTTCCTGCTGACCGTTTCTCTGCACATTCTCTGGTTTGGTGAGTGAAGACTGACACGCCCTCTCAGTCCTACCCTGCGTACAGCGATCCAGTGCGGTTCCAGGTATATACAGTTTTGAGCTTGTATGACCCCTCACCACCGGTTAGTGGGTCCATCAGAAGTGGTAAGCGTACTGA
Source organism: Lithobates sylvaticus (assembly GCA_028564925.1). Lineage (NCBI taxonomy): Eukaryota > Metazoa > Chordata > Amphibia > Anura > Ranidae > Lithobates > Lithobates sylvaticus. Next base: position 282,211,567 of record CM053029.1, read on the forward strand.
ATTTTTCTTTATACTGCTGAGTTTACAACTGAGTCCGAAACAAAGAGGGCCCAGCTTTTAAACCTTATAAACGGAAATCTTGAATGATTCTTCATTACATGAACTCTTTCAACCTATGGACATCTCCACATTTATATTTGGTTGTATATTATTTCATACTGATTCAAGTGTGTTCAGTATAGACATCTTACATGCGTTTATCCTATTAGTTTATATATGGTAAGGGCTGTTGATCCATCAATTAGCGATTTATCTATTTTTTTAGGGCCATAATATATTCACACTTCATCCTATGTTGGTGTGAATATGTTGGAATAATACACAGTGGCTTTCTATTGTATATAGGATATTCATATGTTGCTTGGACTACTGCTTAAATTATCACTTGTATGATTGTGTGTTTTTTTCACATGGATGGTTGCCATTCAGATAGAGTGTTTTAACCACCATTCAGATCACCATTTAAGTCACGTGATGCTTCACAATATTCAAACCTGTGTGTCACATTACACACCTATATTGGTGTAGTGAGGCAACATATAGTGGTCATATTATCTTCTACTATTTATATCGAATAAGAATTTTTGTTGATTTAGGTGTTTCTTCACACAAGAAGTTCACGTGCAGTGAATTGCACAAACACTGACATCACCATTATTCACGATATACAATATATATTTTTTTACTTTTTCTTCTGTTGATTTGGTCGAAAATTTCCCGTAGCACTTATTTTCTATATTCACATGATTGTGTCTTTTGACTAGTAGAGTATTTAACACTTATCAGTGGATTAACGTCCGCTTTTTTCTTCACAGTAAAGTTGAACACTCACCTTGAGGGTTGAGATTTTCCCATTCTCGCCTATGATGATTGTTCAAACACGTTTTATTTAGCGCCACACTTTTTCTTTTTAATTTTATCACACAATTGGTCATATTGTTGTGTTGGCAGCTTGATACATTAGAGGCGCAGCTATCTACCCATACCTTTTCATTTAAATCACTACGCCTTTAAAAACAATGTTTAAAAAAAAAAAAAAAATACATTTGCATTAACCACTTCCTTACTGGGCACTTAAACCCCCCTCCTGCCCAGACCAAGTTTTAGCTTTCAGCACTGTCTCAATTTGAATGACAATTGCGCGGTCATGCAACACTGTACTCAAATTAAATTTTTATCATTATTTTAACACAAATAGAGCTTTCGTTTGGTGGTATTTAATCACCTCTTGGGTTTTTATTTTTTGCTAAACAAACAAAAAAATACAGAATTAAAAAAAAAAAACATGTTTCATAGTTTGTTATACAATTTTGCAAAGAGGTAATTTTTCTCCTTTATTGATATTTGCTGATGAGGCTGCACTGATGGGCACTGATAGGCTGCACTAATGGGCACTGATGGGCACTGATGGGCCCTGATGGGCTGCTCTGATAGGCACAGATAAGGCAACACTGATAGGCACTAATAAGACGGCACTGATGAGGCAGCACTGATGGACCCTGATAGGTGGTATTGATGAGTTGCACTGATGGGTGGCACTGATGGGCACTGAAGGGCACTGATAGATGTCACTGATAGATGGCACTGATGGGCACTGATAGGTTGCACTAATGGGCACTGGGTAGGTGGCATTGATAGGCAGCACTGGTGATGAGGCACTGATTGGTGACATTTATAGGTGGCACTGATAGGTGGCACTGTGGGCACTGATATGTGACACTGTGGGCACTGATGGGTGGCACTGTTGTCACTGGTAGGTGGCACTGTGGGCACTGTTGTGCACTGGTTGTGCACTGGCAGATGGCACAGATGACTCTGCAGAGCCTCTCCACGATCAGGACTGATATCCCTCTCACAGCCACCGGTGAACAACCTTTTTTTTTCTCTTCACGCTATCAGCGTAAGGAGAAAAAATAGCCAATTACCGGCTCTGTTTACATTACATGATCAGCATAGACTTGCTGATCACAGAGAGCACCACACGTGCCCTGCAGGGGGCGCACAGGCCGCTCGAGCATGGGAGGATGTCTATTGACGCCCTCCTGGCAAAGTAGGTCCGCGCTGTAGCCAGCATTCAGCTATATCGTGGATAGGAAGCGGTTAATAAATTCCCCCAAGGCAGTACCTAGGCCCCCCATACCATTTTTATGTCCATTAACTTGCATATAAGCCTTCAAAATGGGGACTTTTGATTTTTCAAGTTCAGAGTCCGAAGTTTTCTATGTTCAGGAGTTCTGGTGCGAACCGAACCGTGGGTGTTCGGCCCAACTCTAGTGCCAAAATACACTGTGGTTCTATTGTTTCCATTGTGCAAAAGTCACAACAACCAAGATTCGGAGGCATTCAAAACATTGATTATATCATTGCTCTCTCTACATTTTTTGTTTTAAAGATTAGAAGGAAACAGTAGTCATGTTCCTGAGTTATGACAGTATCTGTAGTTGTGTGTAGAAGGCTTTATGAAAGTGGACATTTTACTGGTATCATTAACAGCTTCTGGATCTCCCCACGTACATTTACTGTGGCAGGGTGGCCCGGGTGCGCAAAATCACATACATGTACGTGATTTTGTGCATGCAGTTTAGAGGGCAAAGTCAGAGTTTAGGGTTCAGTAGTCACATTAATGTGGTTGTAAACCTCAGACATGAAAATTTACTGTGGCAGGGTGGCCCGGGTAGTGATTTTGTGCATGCAGTTTAGAGGGCAAAGTCAGAGTTTATGGGCGGCTGGGCCTGAGGGGGCCGCGCGGCCCTCGCGTCCTGGCACGGCGCGGGGGGGGTGCGCTTTGCGGGCTTGTTACTGCGGTCTGCGTCGGCTGTCGGGTGCTACGGCGGGGCCGGGCGGTGCGGGGGTGTTTCTTCGTGTTGACGCGTGTTGTTTCACTTGGCGACTCGGGGCGTCGCGCGGTGGGGCTGGGTTCTGCGGGGGGCTCGTATGCCTGCCACGAGTGGGGTGGCACTCTCTGGCCGGGGCTCTCACGGTGCCACGTACGGTCTCGGCACGGGGGGGGCTGGGTACTCACGCGATACGGTTACGTGTGGGGAGTGAATGCCACTGCGGACGGGGGCTCGGGCGGCAATAGTGCACAGAGGCGGCTCGAAGCCTGCGGCTCGGCGGCGGTCGGGGCTCGGACGGCAGGTGCCTCTGCTCGGGAGCGCGGGGCAGGGGGCGGCGGGACGCGGGCGCATCGGGGGCTCGTTCTGGGCACGGGGCATAATCTGGGGGGAAGTACGGCGGGGTACGGGGGGGGGGCACTCACTGGGTACGGCGGCGGGGTGGCGGTCCTCGACGGGGCGCCTCGGATCACGGCAACGGGCTGACTCGCTAGCACGGGGGGGCGGGGAAGGGGGGGTCTCGACGGCTGGCGGCTGGGTGTGGGGCACGGCTCGGCTTGGGCGGGACGTGGCTGGGTCTCGGCTCGGGACCGGTGTGGCGCGGGGGCGGCCTCACTCGGACGACGGAACGCGCGGGCGGGCGGCGGGGCGGGGCGGGCGGCGGGCGGCTAGGGCGGGGTCTGGCTCGTGCTCTGTTCGGAACGTCGTTTTGCGGCGGTCACGGGCGGGGGGTGTCATTAACTTGCATATGCCGAGGAACGGTTCCTTCAACGGGGGTGGCTGTCGTCGTGTCTCGTGCCAATGGGGACCGGGCGGGTCGCCTCGGGGCGGGGGTCTTTTGACGGCGTGGGTTTTCAAGGTCAGAGATTCGGGGGAGGACGAAGTTTTTTTGTGTTAGGCGGCGGGGCGGGCGCCCTCGGGGGGGCCGAGCACGGCGGGCTCGGCACGGGGAGGCGGGGCGCTCTGCCTCGGCGGGGAGCGCTGCTAACGGTCTTTTCGGTATCTGTTTGGGAGGCACGGCGACGGCGGGGGTGCGCTGCGAGTTCTGGTGGCCACGGCACGGGCGGACCGACCCACGTCGTCCGGTGTTAGGGGGGCGGGGGCCGGGCCATCGAGCGCTACGGCCACGGACGGGGGCGCAGGCCCAACTACGCTACTTCTGCGGGGGGTACGTCTCCAAGGTAGCCACGGGGGGGCTGCGGGGCCTAGCCGGCTCGGGAGGTGCGGGGCGGTGTGTGAGTGTTCTCGGCAGTCACTGGGTTTCGCGCACGTTGGGGCGGTGGTCCGTCGGGCTGGTTCTTCACGGTGCGGAAAACAGTCACAACAACGGGCGGTGGCGGTCTGCTGCCCGCGGGGGGCTCGCCTCAAGACGTTAGGGCTGTTGACTGGTGCTGCCACGGTGCGGGCGCGTCTTCGGCTGCGTGGCGGCTCGGTGGGGGGCTGGCGGCATCGAAACGACTTGCGGCGGACGGCTGGGGGTCGGGCGGTTGGCGGCTCTTTACGGCTGGGGCAGGTCGGTCATGGACGCGGGACAGCATCGGGGCCGGACGCTCGTGTATTCGGTTCGCACCCACGGCCCTACGGCTGTGCGGTGGTCTGGCGGACGTGGTTGCTGGGGTGTTTTTGTTTTAAAAAGACTTTAGAAGGAAACATTCTGTGAGCCCCCGCCACCGTGGTGTATACGGCCCAATGTTCACTGACTTTGTTATGAGCAGTCACAACCAACCAAGATTCGGAGGCATTTCACAAAACATACCGTGATTTTGTGCATGCAGTTTAGAGGGCAAAGTCAGAGTTTAGGGTTCAGTAGTCACATTAAAGTGGTTGTAAACCTCAGACATGAAAAATAAACAAAGTACAACACACTATAGTTTGAACTAGCCTTGATCAATACCTGCATCTACATAGTGAAGTGTAAATATATACCGATGTACACAGGGCAGTGATTCATACACCTATCATGTTTTAATGTATTGAAATCATATATGTGCAACAACTTCAATGGCTGTTGTGAGTTTATGAATTTTTTGATTGCCCTTTGCATTTTGTACGAGTCCAGTAGTGTAAACCCCCCTGTACACACCTTGCCGTTTTCCCAAACTTTGTTTTACTCAAATACCTGTAGGAATTAAAAAACAATATCACCCAATTTCATGTCAGGCATAAAGATGTAAACAATAATTTCTACTTGGCAGCAGTCTTATTCAGAAGAGATTGTAGAACTGTGATATTGTACTATCCCAAGATCATATTTGAAATTGCTTACTCAAACGCATACAATAAGAGGGATTTAAAAACCCAAGGGCTTCATGGAAGCTGTATGAGTGGGTTTTGGCAAAGTTTATCCCTTGTGAATGAAATGGAAATTCCCTGGTGATAATTTTGATTTATTCCAATTGCCATGGCTTTGAAGATTTGAGAATTGCATTCTTGTTTGTAGGGAATCAACCGTGAGATTAGAAAACAAAGACCAATTGACTATATCACATGTTTGCAGAATAGCACACAAACAGGTAATCTCAGTGACACTGTGCTAGCATTCCTTATTTCAAAGTTCTAGAATTAATTGAACCAATTAGTAAAGTTTCAATATTATATGAAGAGTTGGCAGGGGCTCTGGAGTAAAGCCACAATATTTAATCTGTATTAAAATTGACTTGGTAGACAATCAATATCTCATAAATTCACTCTGCTAGCAAATGTGAAGAGTTACCTGCTGTTAATGGATTTTATTTCTCTTTCTTGTAGCTGGTATGTCTAACTATTATTTAGAATTTGTTTTTCTATGCTTTATTACACAATTTCAATTAATCCTCAGGGAAATTAAACAATAAAAAGTCACTTTTTGGCACAGGAGTAATAACATTTCAGCTCATGAAAACTGTACATCTGTATATAATTCTGAAAGCTATATCTTTAAGTCAATTTGTGTCAATGTCATGTAACACTCAACTCCAGGCAAACCTCTAAATACAGAGAATAATATCACAGAAGGTATCTATTTTACCTGCCATATGATATGCATTTCTACCTATTCAGTCCTGAGGTTTATACACTTTTACCACATGGCAAAGCCAGTCAGATGGCAACCTTTTCTCTGTTGCAATGATAGAATAAACAACTCAAACTGTCTTGCCCCCAGCTTCTTGAATGGACCATGAAGGAGCAGTAGAAGATTGAAAAAGGCATCTCTCTGCTCACTCTGATCTCTCCTCATTTTAGCTTGTTCTTTGTTAGTATATTTGCATACAGCTTTTATATCTGCATGGAATACAGCTGTAAACCATCATAACTGCAAGAAGTGATTAGTGCTGAAAAAAATGAGTAAAATGTATATTCTGTATACAGTCTCATAATCAAAACACAGGCATTTGGTGAATGCCCTATGTGGACATTGAGAGGTATAAAACGTTCACTGTGCACATGTAATGATCATTTACACAGTCAGAACACAAATTTACATATTTTATATAATACAGTATCTCAAAAAAGTGAGTACACCCCTCACATTTTTGTAAATATTTTATTATATCTTTTCATGTGACAACACTGAAGAAATGATACTTTGCTACAATAAAAAGCAGTGAGTGTACAGCTTGTATAACAGTGTAAATTAGCTGTCCCTCAAAATGACTCAACACACAGCCATTAATGTCTAAACCTCTGGCAACAAAAGTGAGTACACCCCTAAGTGAAAATGTCCAAAGTATCAATATTTTGTGTGGCCACCATTATTTTCCAGCACTGGAGTTCAGCAGAGCATCACAATATGCCACTGGAGTCTTCCACTCCTCCATGAAGACATCACGGAGCTGGTGGATGTTAGAGACCTTGGGCTCCTCCACCTTTTGTTTGAGGATGCCCCACAGATGCTCAATATGGTTTAGGTCTGGAGACATGCTTGGCCAGTCCCTAACATTTACCCTCAGCTTCTTTACCAAGGCAGTGGTCATCTTGGGGTGTGTTTGGGGTCGTTATCATGTTGAAATTCTGCCCTGCGGCCCAGTCTCCGAAGGGAGGGGATCATGCTTTGCTTCAGTATGTCACAGTACATGCTGGTATTCATGGTTCCCCCAATGAACTGTAGCTCCCCAGTGCTGGCAGCCCCAGACCATGACACTCTCACCACCATGCTTGACTGTAGGCAAGACACACTTGTCTTTTTACTCCTCCCCTGGTTGCCGCCACACACGCTTGACACAATCTGAACCAAATAAGTTTATCTTGGTCTCATCAGACAACAGGACATGGTTCCAGTAATCCATGTCCTTAGTCTGCTTGTCTTCAGCAAACTGTTTGCAGGCTTTCTTGTGCATCATCTTTAGAAGAGGCTTCCTTCTGGGACGACAGCCATGCAGACCAATTTGATGCAGTTTGCAGCGTATGGTCTGAGCACTGACAGGCTGACCCCCCACTCCTTCAACCTCTGCAGCAATGCTGGCAGCACTTATAGGTCTATTTCCCAAAGACAACCTCTGGACATGGCGCTGAGCACATGCATTCAACTTCTTTGGTAGACCATGGTGAGGCCTGTTCTGAGTGGAATCTGTCCTTTTAAACCACTGTATGGTCTTGGCCACTGTGCTGCCACTCAGTTCCAGGGTCTTGGCAATCTTCTTATAGCCTAAGCCATCTTTATGTTGAGCAACAATTATTTTTTTCATATCCCCAGAGAGTTATTTGCCATGAGGTGTCATGTTGAACTTCCAGTGACCAGTATGAGAGAGTGAGAGTGATAACACCAAATTTAAAACACCTACTCCCCCATTCACACCTGAGATTTGGTAACACTAATGCCGCGTACACACGTGCGGACTTTTGCCGGCGGACCTAGTCCAGCGGACAATCCCGCGGGACTTTCCAGCTAGGTCCGCTGGACTTTCCGAGCATGTGGACTTGCCCACACACGCACGGACTTCTCCAGCGGATAATCCGCCGGCCAAAAGTCCGCGGGACTTTTGAAAATGAACGGACTTGCCCACACACGGAGCAGTCCGTTCATTTCGAACGTAACTTCAGGTTACGTAGCTAGCGTAGGCAGTAAATGCCGCCGCGCTAGCTCCGCAAGCTGGCATGGATTTAAAGGGAATCCCCACGCCGAAAAAACGGCGTGGGGGTCCCCCCAAATCCAAGTCAGACCCTCATCCGAGCACGCAGCCTGGCAGGCCAGGAAAGGGGTGGGGACGAACGAGCGCCCCCCCCCCTCCTGAGCCGTACCAGGCCGCGTGCCCTCAACATGGGGGGTGCCCTGGGGAAAGGGGGGCCGTGCGGCCCCCCCACCCCAAAGCACCTTGTCCCCATATTGATGAGGACAAGGGCCTCTTCCCGACAACCCTGGCCGTTGGTTGTCGGGGTCTGCGGGCGGGGGCTTATCGGAATCTGGGAGCCCCCTTTAATAAGGGGGCCCCCAGATACCGGCCCCCCACCCTATGTGAATGAGTATGGGGTACGATGTACCCCTACCCATTCACCTAAGGTGTAAAATGTAAAGTACAAAAACACACACACTTTTGAAAAAATATTTTATTGCACTGCTCCGGGGTCTTCTTCCGTCTTGGGGGTCTTCTCGCCGGACTCCTCCGCTCTCTTCTGCTCTTTTACCTAGCTCTTTCACGAGCGGGGGAGTCCGGCTACCTTCTTCGTCGTCGCCGCCGTCGTCTGGGGGTATCGATCCGCCTTCGGGGGTCTTCCGGGGGTCTCTTCTGTTCTTGCGGCGGTCGTCGTCTTCCGCGCCGCCGGCGCCGCCTTCTTCTTCTTCTTGTCCTTCTTGTTCTTCTTCTTCTTCCGATGTTGACCCGTCGCTGTCTCTGCCCGGAATGCCTGTGCCGCTCTGCGCTCGGACTTATATAGGGACATGGGGGACAGGGTCACATGTTCATGTCACATGGTGACCCCGCCCCCTTGCGATGTCACAGTCTCAGCATCCTCCGGGACTGTGACAACACAAGGGGGCGGGGTCACCATGTGACATGAACATGTGACCCTGTCCCCCATGTCCCTATATAAGTCCGAGCGCAGAGCGGCACAGGCATTCCGGGCAGAGACAGCGACGGGTCAACATCGGAAGAAGAAGAAGAACAAGAAGAAGGACAAGAAGAAGAAGGCGGCGCCGGCGGCGCGGAAGACGACGACCGCCGCAAGAACAGAAGAGACCCCCGGAAGACCCCCGAAGGCGGATCGAGACCCCCAGACGACGGCGGCGACGACGAAGAAGGTAGCCGGACTCCCCCCGCTCGTGAAAGAGCTAGGTAAAAGAGCAGAAGAGAGCGGAGGAGTCCGGCGAGAAGACCCCCAAGACGGAAGAAGACCCCCGGAGAAGTGCAATAAAATATTTTTTCAAAAGTGTGTGTGTTTTTGTACTTTACATTTTACACCTTAGGTGAATGGGTAGGGGTACATCGTACCCCATACTCATTCACATAGGGTGGGGGGCCGGTATCTGGGGGCCCCCTTATTAAAGGGGGCTCCCAGATTCCGATAAGCCCCCGCCCGCAGACCCCGACAACCAACGGCCAGGGTTGTCGGGAAGAGGCCCTTGTCCTCATCAACATGGGGACAAGGTGCTTTGGGGGGGGGGGGCCGCACGGCCCCCCTTTCCCCAGGGCACCCCCCATGTTGAGGGCACGCGGCCTGGTATGGCTCCGGAGGGGGGGGGGGCGCTCGTTCGTCCCCACCCCTTTCCTGGCCTGCCAGGCTGCGTGCTCGGATGAGGGTCTGACATGGATTTGGGGGGAACCCCCACGCCGTTTTTTTCGGCGTGGGGAGTCCCTTTAAATCCATGCCAGGTCACGGAGCTAGCGCGGCGGCAGTAACTGCCTACGCTAGCTACGTAACCTGAAGTCACGTGCTAAATGAACGGACTTGCCGATGAGCGGCAAGTCCGTTCATTTCAAAAGTCCCGCGGACTTGCCCACTAACGGCGGGATTATCCGCTGGACTGCCAAGTCCAGCGGATAATTTTAAAACAAAACTTAAAACTTTGGTCCGCCGGACTTTGGCGCCAAAAAGTCCGCCGGCGCCCACACACGAGGGGATTATCCGCTGGACTTCAGTCCAGAGGATAATCCCGCGGGATTGTCCCTTCGTGTGTACGCGGCATAACAGGTCACATGACACCGGGGTGGTAAAATGGCTTGGACATTTTCCCTTTGGGGGTGTACCCACATTTGTTGCCAGAGGTTTGGACATTAATGGTGTGCTGAGTTATTTTGAGGGGACACCAAATTTACACTTACACAAAGTTATACAAGCTGTACACTCATTACTTTACATTGTAGCAAAGTGTAATTTCTTCAGTGTTGTCACATGAAAAGCTATAATTAAATATTTACAAAAATGTGAGGGGTGTACTCACTTTTGTGAGATAATGTGTACATATATATATATATATATATATATATATATATATACACACACACACAGTGCCTTAAAAAAGTAATCATACCCCTTGAAATTTTCCCCATTTTGTCATGTAACAACCAAAAATGTAAATGTAGTCTATTGGGATTTTATGTGATAGACCAAACACAAAGTGGCACATAATTGTGAAGTGGAAGGAAAATGGTTTTCAATTTTTTTACAAATAAATATCTGCAGTGTGGTGTGCATTTGTATTCATCCCCCTTTACTCTGATATCCCTAACTAAAATCTAGTGGAACCAATTGCCTTCAGAAGTCACCTAATTAGTAGAGTCCACCCATGTGTAATTTAATCTCAGTATAAATACACCTGTTCTTTAAAGCCCTCAGAGGTTTGTTACAGAACCTTAGTGAACAAACAGCATCACAAAGGCCAAAGAACACACCAGACAGGTCAGGGATAAAGTTGTGGAGAAGTTTAAAGCAGGGTTAGGCTATAAAACATTTCCCAAGTTTTGAACATCTCACCGAAGCACTGTTCAATCCATCATCCAAAAATGGAAAGAATATGGCACAACTGCAAACCTACCAAGACATGGCCGTCCACCTAAACTGACAGGCTGGGCAAGGAGATCATTAATCAGAGAAGCAACCAAGAGGCCCATGGTAACTCTGGAGGAGCTGCAGAGATCCACAGCTCAGGCGGGAGAATCTGTCCACAGGACAAGTATTAGTCGTGCACTACACAAATCTGGTCTTTATGGAAGAGGGACAAGAAGAAATGCATTGTTGAAAGAAAGCCATAAGAAGTCCCGTTGGCAGTTTGCAAGAAGCAATGTGGGGGACGCAGCAAACGTGTGAAAGAAGGTGCTCTGTTCAGATGAGACCAAAATGTAACTTTTGGCCTAAAAGCAAAATGCTCTGTGTGACGGAAAACTAACACTGCACATCACCCTGAACATACCATCCCCACCGTGAAACATGGTGGTGGCAGCATCATGTTGTGGGGATGCTTTTCTTCAGCAGGGACAGGGAAGCTGGTCAGAGTTGATGGGAAGAGGGATGAAGCCAAATACAGTACAATTTTAGAAGAAAACCTGTAAAGCCCATACACACTATCAGTTTTTCTGCTGAGTCTTTCCTTCAGGTTTACCAAAACCATGTAGTGCGAGGGCCTGCCTGATTGCATACAAATTGAAACTCCTAAGGTTTGACCTCATATTATATGGTTTTGGTAAATCTGAAGGAAAAACTCAGCAGAAAAACTGATAGTGTGTATGGGGCTTTAGAGTCTGCAAAAGACTTGAGACTGGGGTGGAGATTCACCTTCCAGCAGGACAACAACCCTAAACATACAGCCAGAGCTACAATGGAATGGTTTATATCAAAGAATATTCATGTGTTAGAATGGCCCAGTCCAAGTACAGACCTGTATCCAATCGAGAATATGTGGCAAGACATGAAAATTGCTGTTCACAGACACTCTCCATCCAATCTGACAGAGCTTGAGCTATTTTGCAAAGAAGAATGGGCAAAAATGTCATTCTCTAGATGTGCAAAGCTGATAGAGATTAGGGATGAGCTTTATGTTTGGGTAGAACAGAAGTTTGACTCAAACATCGGGTGTTCGCCCATTCATCGAAAAACAAACATTATGGGGCGTTGGCGGAAAATTCGAGCACCGCGTAATGCCCCATAATGCACTGCGAGATCGCAGTGCATTGCTGTATGATGATTGGCCAAAGCATGCACCATGACCTGCATGCTTTGGCCAAGCCCAGCGCCCTCAGCTAAGAGAGCAATAATTGGTCAAAGGCAGGCTCAGGGGGACTAAGTCCACACCCCACACTATATAAGGCTGCCTGCACAGCGGCCCTGTGTAGTGTGTTGTTGGCGTGGACGGAGAGAGAGTGTGATTTAGATTGAGCAGGCAGGCAGGTTATTTAGTTAGCTGCGGTGTATTTAATATCAACAGACAGTCTCATATATATATATATATATATATATATATATATATATATATATATATATACAGACACAAACACACACATATACACACTGCATCCAGTGTAGCTATATCTGACTGCAGGCCATTCCTTGTGTACTTTTTATAATATACTTCTGGTGGTGTACACAGTACCATGCACCCCTAGTGCAGTTGCTACTACTTTTCTGATGGTGTACACAGTACACAATACAGTGCACCCATAGTTGCTATTAGACTTATGGTGGTGTACACAGTACTGTGCACACATAGTGCAGTTGCTACTACTTTTCTGGTGGTGTACACACTCCACAATACAGTGCACCCATAGTTATTACACTTCCGGTGGTGTACACAGTACCGTGCACCCATAGTGCAGTTGCTACTACTTTTTTGGTGGTGTACACAGTACACAATACAGTGCACCCATAGTTATTACACTTCTGGTGGTGTACACACTACCATGCACCCCTAGTACAGTTGATACTACTTTTCTGGTGGTGTACACAGTACACAATACAGTGCACCCATAGTTGCTATTAGACTTCTGGTGGTGTACACAGCACCATGCACCCATAGTACAGTTGCTACTACTTTTATGGTGGTGTACACAGTACACAATACAATGTAGTGTGGTTTTGCTAAACAAAATTTACAGCATGTCCGGAAGGCCACCAAGGAGAGGCAGACGCTCACAGGCCACTAAAAGAGGTCAAGAAGGCTCTGTGTCTACAGTCAACAGTGCTGGTCGTGGACATGGTGCATCCTCAGCATGTGGCCGTGGGGCACGCTTGTCATTTTTTCTGCAGCTGGCTGTGTTATTGAGCCACAACATGCAGAAAAGTTGGTGGAATGGATAACAAAGCCTCATCCTCCTCATCCTCTGTCACCCAGGCTCAGAGTAGTTTGCCTGCCAATGCAGCTGCCAAAGCAGCCTATTCCATCGGCTCCATGTCAACAGTCACTCCTTCCCTAGCCCCACCATCATGCATGGAGGAGTCCCCCAAACTATTCGACCACAGCTGGTAAACGTGGCCTTGTTGGACAGGGCGATCAGCAGTAAGGTGCATATTACCATTGACTCATGGTCCAGCAGGCATGGACAGGGATGTTACTTTTCTTTCACAGTGCACTGGATAACTCTGCTGGCAGCTGGAAAGGATGGAGGACAGGGTTCAGTATTGTTGGAGCTTGTTCCCGCCACCGCGCCTCCAAAATGCCTCCATGCCTCCAAAATGCTAGTGGTGATTCTGCCACAGCTCTCTCCTCCACCCCCTCCTCTTCTTCTTCCTCTATGCCCTCTTCCTCTGCAGATTTTTCCTCTGAACCAGCAGTGTTCTGTAGGCATTCAAGGGGCTACGCAAGCACTCAAAGAAAAATGCAATGCGGTGCTTGAGTTGATCTGCTTAGGGGACAGGAGCCACACTGGGGCAGAGATTCTGTCAGCTCTGCAGGGGCAGGCTCAGAGGTGGTTGACGCTATGCCAGCTTCAGCCAGGAATGGTTGTAAGTGACAATGGCACCAACCTCCTCTCCGCCCTCCCTCTTGACCCATGTTCCCTGTTTGGCTCACGTCCTGAATTTGGTGGTGCAGCATTTCTTGAGCAGGTACCCGGGCTTACAGGATCTCTTGAGGCAGACCAGGAAAGTTTGTGGTAATTTTTGCCGGTCATATAATGACAGTGCGTGGCTGGCTGACCTTCAAGGGGAATACAACCTGCCCAAGAACTGCCTCATTTGCCCACCAGATGGAACTCAATGTTGGCAATGCTGCAGCGGCTGTACACACAGCAGAGGGCCATCAAAGAGTACCTGTGTGAGTATGGCGCCAGGACAGGGTCAGGGGAGCTTGGCTTTTTTTCGCCACGCCAGTGGCTACTGATCAAGGATGCATGCACTGTCCTGTCACCATTTGAGGAGGCCACAAGGATAGTGAGCAGATACAGTGCATGCATGAGTGATACTGTCCCTCTTGTCTTCCTGTTGGAGCACACGCTTCATGGAATAATGGACAGGGCACTTGAGGCCGAACAGCGGGAGGAAGAGGAGGACTTCCTTACCTCTCAAGGCCCCCTTTATCCAGATAGTATTCCTGCAGGCCCGCCGATCACACAGGAATAAGAAGAGGAGGAGGAGGATTGTGTCAGCATGGAGGTGGAGGATAACACTCAGCATCAGCAGTCTTCAAGGGATCGTTTTCAGTCCCCAGAAACCCATGGAGTTGTACGTGGCTGGGAGGAGGTGGTTGCGAATCATGTGATCCTTAGTGACCCAGAGGACTCAGGATCGAATTCCTCTGCAAACTTACGCTGCATGGCCTCCCTGATCCTGCAAAGCCTGCAAAAGGACCCTAGAAATTGTGGTATTAAGGAGAGGGATCGTTACTGGCTGGCAACCCTTCTTGATCCACGTTACAAAGGTAAGGTTGCAGAACTTATCCATCCTTCACAGAGGGAGCAGAGGATGAAACATCTTCGGGAGGCCTTTCAGAAAGGTTTGTGCAATGCGTTTCCAGAGCCTGGGAGGTTACAATTTCCTGGTGCTGGACAACGTGTTGTTGAGGCTTCATTCAGTCACAGAAAGAGCAGTGGAGAAAGTGTCTGGCTGACCGATGCCTTCAGACAATTCTTCAGTCCACAGCACCAAGGTCTGATCGGTTCCAGAAATCATCGCCAGCATCTGAATTACATGGTGCAGGAATATCTAGGGGCAAGATCCGACTTGGAGACCTTTCCAACAGAACATCCACTGGGTTACTGGGTCTTGAGGATGGACCACTGGCCAGAGCTTGCTCAATATGCAATTGAGCTACTGGCCTGTCCTGCATCCAGCGTTCTTTCTGAACGCACATTCAGTGCTGCTGGAGGCTTTGTAACGGATCACAGAGTGCGCCTGTCCACAGACTCTGTTTATCTGCTCACATTCATAAAAAGGATCACCAGCTACCAAGCACCTGATGTTGATGTAACCAATAGATTTTTCTATGGATGTGGGATCCCTTGAAGACTGCCTATGCTGAGTGACTATCCTATTAGGCTGAGGGACTATCCTATTACTCCTCAATCTTCATGATGATAGATTCTAAGAATATTTTTGGTTCAGGGCACCATAACCACTGCCTAAGGCCCAATTTTTCTGCCCAATTTTTGCTCTAATATTTCACAGCAGGGCTTGTTCCTGCGCTCAACAAGAGAATTTGTGAGGGGTTACAGTGTTGTGGCACCACCAACACTGCCTAAGACCCAATTTATATATATATATATATATATATATATTTTTTTTTTTAATGAATTATTCTTTATTGAAAGTTTGTACAATACAGTATGAGTAGCAAAGACTTTATCCCATAATGCCATTCACTCATCAATAAGGGTACAATAGATAGATCCAATAAGGCATTATGAATTTTATACCATATGTGTATAGTAGGTAGGGTAGGAAGGTCCAGGGGTGGGGAAGGGTGAAGGGGTGGAGGGCGGGAAAAGACAAAAGGAGAGGAAAAAAATCATGAATTTACATAGAATGAAATTAAAATGTTGAATAATATTACAGTATATTGGTACCGAGTAATGTAACATAAGAAACTATGCCAACCATGTGTGGTATATTAGTGATGGAAGTGATATTAGATAGTAATTGTATTTTTGCTGTCTTTGAGACAATTGGCTAATTGGGCAGACATTCTCTCGAAGGAAGCATGAGTGATGATAAGGTCTATCACTGTGAGGAGAGATGGAGCTTGAGTGTTTTTCCATGGTTTTGTTAGGGTGCATCTGGCAGCAATTAGAGCATGTGCAGTGAACATGATTATTTGAAACAGCAAATTTTTCTAGTCCTAAGCCGAAGAGAGCAGTCTCTGGAGTTGGAGATTGAGGCATCCCGATAACGGAGGATATGAAGGCAAAAAGTTCTTTCCAGAACAGGGTAATCTTTGGACTGTACCACCATATGTGACTGATAGATCTCAGATGTCCACAGTTTCTCCAGCATAATGGAGAATGGGCAGCAGGGTGTCATCGGGGCTAATATTTGAGGTGTGAGGTACCACCTTTTGTGTAGTTTCCCAATGTGATATGCAGCAGGATATTTTTCTAGGCCAATAGAGGGCTCTTGTTCCCATGCTATCATGGCTGGAAGTTTGTCCGGAAGTGCCTTGGAGCATAGAGAGTAGGGATGAGCCGAACACCCCCGTGTTCGGTTCGCACCATTGCAATGGACGCGAACGTTCAAAATCAAAAGTGCTAATCTTAAAGGCTAATATGCTATGTTATTGTCATAAAAAGTGTTCGGGGACCTGGGTTCTGCCCCAGGGGGACATGTATCAATGCAAAATTAATTTTTAAAAACGGCCGTTTTTTCAGGAGCAGTGATTTTAATAATGCTTAATGTGAAACAATAAAAGTGTAATATTCCTTTAAATATCGTACCTGGGGGGTGTCTATAGTATGCCTGTGAAGGGGCGCATGTTTCCCGTGCTTAGAACTGTCCCTGCACAAAGTGTCATTTTTGCAGGAAAAAAAGCTATTTAAAATCACTCGCGGCTAATGAATTGCCGGCTCCCGTAACACAGAGAACAGTCATTCATTGAAAGTCATTGATAAAAAAAAAGTCATTGATAAAAAAAAAAGCGTGGGGGTCCCCCCAAATTCAATTACCAGGCCCTTCAGGTCTGCTATGGATATTAAGGGGAACCCCGCTTCAAATTAAAAAAAAAAAATGACGCAGGGGTCCCCCTAAATATCCATACCGGAACCTTCAGGTCTGGGATGGATTTTAAGGGGAACCCCGGCCAAAAAAAAAAAAAAATATGGTGTGGGGTCCCCCTCAAAATCCATACCAGACCCTTATCCGAGCACGCAACCTGGCAGGCCGCAAGAAAAGAGGGGGGGACGAACCAGGTTCAGGAGACAACCCTCCTATACCATACCAGGCCACATGCCCTCAACATTGGGAGGGTGCTTTGGGGGTCTGTGACCCCTCAAAGCACCTTGTCCCCATGTTGATGAGGACAAGGGCCTCTTCCCCACAACCCTGGCCATTGGTTGTGGGGGTCTGCGGGCGGGGGGCTTTTCGGAATCTGGAAGCCCCCTGGAGGCCCCGCCCTCCATTATAAAAGAGCTGTCAGATGCAGCGAAGCCTCACACAGCGGGAGCCTCCCATTGCGCAGAGCGGCCCAAGAAGAGACGCCGACGCCATGGAAGAAGATGCCGGGCGAGAAGACCAGAGCAAGATTTTTAAATCTTTCGATAAGGATGTCAGTTTGTTTCAAAAAGTCTTCCTCCAGGTCACAGTTCCTCATTATTCTAATAAATTGACCCTTGGGTATTGCCTTTTTCCACTGAGGGTGGTGGCAGCTCTTTATAGGTATATATCCGTTTCGATCGGTATCTTTAAAAAACGTTCGGGTGTTCAGCTTGTTCCCATTTTTAAATATTTCAAGGTCTAGGAAATTTATGGCGGTCTGTTGTACTTCTACAGTGAAACTGATCCTGTAGAAGTACAAGACCGCCATAAATTTCCTAGACCTTGAAATATTTAAAAATGGGAACAAGCAGAACACCCGAACGTTTTTTAAAGATACCGATCGAAACGGATATATACCTATAAAGAGCTGCCACCACCCTCAGTGGAAAAAGGCAATACCCAAGGGTCAATTTATTAGAATAATGAGGAACTGTGACCTAGAGGAAGACTTTTTGAAACAAACTGACATCCTTATCGAAAGATTTGTGGATAAAGGTTACAGCAGGAAAGAGTTGTTAAAAACCCGGGAAAAAATAGGAAGTCTGGATAGGAATATTATACTGTCGACCAGAAATAAGGAACAAAATCAAAAAGATACAGTACCATTCATAACTGGGTTTAATAAACAATATAAGGTGCTTGAAGGGATTATAAAGAAAAACTGGCCGAAAATTTGCAACGTTCTACACCTAATTAAAATATTACCTCCAAAACCCACATTCATTTACAGAAGGGCCAAAAGGATTAGGGACCAAATTGTAAAGAACGTACCAGACCCCCCAAAACGCATGACCACTTTCTTTGACCATAAGGGGTTTTATAAATGGGGTAAATGTAAGCCCTGTAGGCTCACTAACAGAGAGCACAAGAAGACAACAGAATTCCAATCCAACTCAACTCAACAAAAAATTTAAGTTGATAAACTAATCACCTGTTGTAGCACACATGTCACCTACGTATTGGAGTGCAACTGCAGGTAGAACAACTAGGGCCCTGAAAGTAAGAATAGGGGAACATGTCAGAAATATAAGAAAAGAGTACAAATACCATAGTGTATCAAAACATTTCAGGGATATGCACAACAGGGACCCCCGGTTTTTGAAATTCTATGCAATAGACAAAATAGAGCCAAATTGGAGAAATTTGAACATGAGGAGGGAAGTGTCAAAAAATGAAACATACTGGATATTCAAATTAAGCACGATGAAACCATTGGGGATGAACATCGAACTAGATGTGAACTGTTTTATAGAAAATTATTAATTTATTAAGCAATTTTTATTTTATTTATTTCATTTTACTTCATTTTTATTTTAATTTTATTTTAATTTTTATTTATTTTAATTTTTATTATTTATTTATTTTTATTTTTATTTTATTTTAATTTTATTTCTATCATTCATTATTTTTGATTTTGATTTTATTTTATTTTATTCTATTTTTATTTTTATTTTTTATTTTTATTTTTATTTTATTTTTATTTCCATTTTAATTTTATTTTTATTTTTGTATTTTTATTTTTATTTTTATTGTTATTTTTATTTTATTTTTATTTTTATTTTTATTTTTATTTTTTATTTTTATTTATATTATATTTATTTTATTTTATATTTTTTATTTATGTTTATTTAATTGTTTATATAAATCCTTTTTCACCAATCATTAACATTTTTATAATTTTTTTAATAAAATAATTTCAGCAACCTTAAATGGATAAATGTATAATGTAGACTAATGCAAGTATTTAAAAGCTCTAAATGTGACATGCAGCAAAGGGAAAAGATCGCAAACATATATATATATATATATATATATATATATATGTTTTTAAACATAATTTTTATAATTTTTATATTTAATAGCATACAGATGTCTAATAAAGTTTCCAATACTGTAAAAACTTCTGCAGGCGCTTGAATGGGGCCACCCTAACAAACAGAATGGGGAATTTAAATGCAATCTAACAAGGGGATAAAACACATAGCTAAATATGGGACAGAGGTTGACTATTCCAATAGTTAAAATGGCGGCCCAACAACTTCCGGAAATGGGCGGAAGTTGACAGTAGTTAAAATGGCGAATCGCCCACTTCCAGTCGCATGGAATGAATGGGCGGAGGACACCAGCAGTCAAAATGGCGGACCGCTCACTTCTGGTAATGCGGAATGAGCGATCCGGAACCAATTAGATAGGATTACAAGCATTAGGGTATAAATAGAGTGACACACCAACATTTAGCAGCTTCCTGAGGACGCAAGAGTGTTTGCGAAATGCATAGAGGCTGCTAAAACACGGACTACGTCTCTTCCGGTTAAACAAAAGGAGGCTTGGGACGCACGCTGACATAGGAGAGACAGGCAATACCCTCAGCCATCTGTACCCATTCGAGCGGCTGGATAAGTTTGGTGCCAACTGATAGGCACTTAAAAATGTGAGTGAACCCATTTGTTTTTACCTTTTTATAAATAAAAGCACAGACATACTGCGCAATGATCGTTGTTCATTTTTTATGAGGTTGGACATTGGTAAATCTGTATATTGGAAACAGCATAGACCTGAGAGGAGTGGAGTGGTTATCCCTTCTAATGAACCAAAGGCATTCATTATATTAACATCTGGTGAGTGGCCAATCCTTATGGTGGTGGTGGTGTCGTCACTATAGCGGTGGATAAAGGAAGCACGGACACAAGAATTAGGAGGATTGAAACACTTTTATGCTGAAGATTGCTTTCTCAGCACCAGCAGAAATTACTACTGACATTTATTGTTGTTTTTTGGTTTTGTTTGGTTTGTTTTGCCTAAATGAATTTGTTTTTTTTGGCACGCAATAATTAATATTGGAAGTCACGGGTGAACAGCAGAAGAAAATATTGATTTTTATTAATTATTATTATCACTAATGTATACAAACTTATAAATTTATTGTGGTATATTTAAATGTATATTTTGCTTGAAGCACTTTAAAAACACATAATACAAGGGGTAGCGCAGTCAACACATATATATTTTTTTATATATTTTTCCCAATAAATATATATTATATAACCACTATGCGATAACAACCATTAATATAATGTTGCATATCCATGTGATTTCCCATATATTAAATACATATACACGCATCATATCCACTAAATTATTTTACTATAGTTATATCTTAATGTATAAAAAAACTCAAACATAAAGATCAATTGTAAAAGAGGAAAGATACAAATCAATTGGTCAAATTATGGATAAAAACAAATCATTAATAAAAGGCTTAAAAATCACTAATAAGACAATTTAAATTGAATTCCACATTCATACCCTTTGGAAATAAAGTGTCAGTTAAATATATCCATTTGGTCTCACACTTGGACAATTCCCTGACCTTATTGCACCCTCACACCCTCGCCTCGCTATTTTGATATTATTGATGTGTTCGGACACTCGGTTACTTAAGGTACATTTAGTACGTCCAATATACATCATATTACACGGACACTGAAGTGCATAGACCACATATGTCGTCATACATGAAATAAAATCTTTATTTTTAAATAATTAAAAATTTGATGTAGATTGGAACTCTGTAATACCCCTTAGTTTAGTATGGACTTGTCTACAAGAAATACATCTTTGACAAGCAAAAAAAAAAACAGGATTATCCCAAAACATGGTGGGCCTACAATTTTTTTTCACAATTTTATCTCCAAAAGACCGTCCCTTTCTATAAATGAGTGATAGCCATTGTATTACTGCCCATGGCTAGCTCACCTAATATGCATCCTATCTCCATACTGACACATAATGTCCAGGGACTAAATTCCCCAGTAAAGAGATGCAAGGCATTTAATCACTTGCGAAAGCTTGGTGCGGAAATAGTGTTCCTCCAGAAAACGCACTTCCCTGCATCATATAAGCCCAATTTTATCCATAAACAATATGCTACATTTTTTTATGTCTCACACCCCCCGATAAAACAAGGGGGGGGGGTCACCATCTGCATATCCAAACGCTTGTCCTTTTCTCCATCACAAATCCTTACTGTTCCAGATGGTAGATTTCTCCTGGTAGGAGGGCTCCTTAGTGACACTCTTGACTTACTATGCTCCTAACATGGATCAACTGGGCTTCTTTCAGACACTTTTCAAGATCTTGTCCCCTCATTTCCAGGGCATGCTTTTGTTGGGAGGGGACTCTAATGTAGTGTTGGATTCCTTTCTTGATAGGACCCATTCCCCAGGCTCACAGGTCCTGCAACCCTCAAGGATGGGCACGAAGTTTGCCAAGCACCTCAACAAATCCCACCTTAGCAACCAGGCGACCTGCTTTAATATTGAACAGCAATTAAAGGAATATTTTTCTTTAAATAATCCTGCTCAGACCTCCCCAATGTGTGTATGGGCAGCACATAAAGCCACAGTACGTGGCACTCTGATTCAAATAGCTGCCAGGCATAAGAAACATTATGAATCAACGCTTAAACAAAAAGAGAGGGTCTTGCATGACCTACTAAAGGACCATAAAAAGAATCCCCAGTCAGACCTTTGTAACCAGATAGAGGCCGCCTGTCGATAAATGAAAGTTTGCCTCACCACCAGGGCTGAAAAATTGCGGTGTTCTAGAGCCAAATTTTATTCCCAAGCAAATAAGCCTGGCAAATTATTGGTGACCAAATTGGCTCCTAGGTGCCCCGCTCCCCATGTCCCTAAGATCAGGAGAGCGGACGGTTCCTTCACACAAAACCCTAAGTTGGTCCTACAGGAGTTTTTGATCCTCTTTCAGGACCTTTATAAGAATACGAATGTGTCTAGCCCACAGGATTTCGATAAGTTCATGGCTCACCTCCCCATCCCTGTTTTGCTGGAGGAACACAGGGAGCTTATGGAACAGGATATCACAGCCAACAAAGTCCTGTCAGCTATTTAACAGGCCCCGTTGGGTAGGGAACCTGGTCCAGGTGGCTTTAGTGCTTTATATTAAAAAAAAATTTCCCCTTTATTGGTTAATCCTTTGACACATTACTTTAATTACTTTATAAAAGGTGAGCAAAAAAGATCTAATAGATAGTCCTTTAAGACTAAACAGCGCTAAAACATTTAAAACACAATAAATCAATCGATAGCCCCTGGACCTCTGAGAGCGGGAGGTGAGCTCTCAGAGGAACATATGGAATATGTTTTCCATATGAACTGTCACGCAAATACTCTGAACTATTATCGCTCACCTGGATTTACATCACTATCGATTTATTTATTGTGTTTTAAATGTTTTAGTGCTGCTTAAGCTTGAAGGACTATCTATTAGATATTTTTTGCTCACCCTTTATTATGTCTTGTGTTAATATAGCAGCTGCTTAGCTTAATTGGGATTCATTTTATACCTAAGCGCTGGAAAAGTGACCCTGTTTACTTCTATTTTGTATTACTTTAAGACCATTCTAAAGGGGGGTCCCATAGACCTTGATTCTAATAGAGCATACATCATGCTTATCCCGAAGCCTCACAAATATCCAAGTGATGTGGCTAACTATAGGCCATATTCGTTAATCAACAACGACCTGAAGCTCTTTACAAAGATGTTTGCAAAATAGAAGGAGTACCGGGCCTGAAGGCGTCTTTGCATTGCGCTCAGTATGTTAACACTCATTGCCTCCAATTTGGCACAGTTGAACAATAGGCCTGAAATCCTGCCAAAATGGTCCAGTAGAGAGAATACATTTGGCAGGGTGGTATGTGGGGAGGTTATAAATATTAACAAACCATCTGCAAAGTGCGCACATTTGCACATCAGAGGTCCAGGGGCTATCAATTGATTTATTGTGTTTTAAATGTTTTAGCGCTATTTAATCCTGAAGGACTATCTATTAGATCTTTTTTGCTCACCTTTTATAAGGTCTTAAAGTAATGTGTCAAAGGAGTAACCAGTAAGGGGGCACATTTTCTTAATATAAAGCACTAAAGCCACCTGGACCAGGTTCCCTACCTAGTCCACTTTATAAAGAAAACTACCCAGCGATGTTTCATAAATTGTTGGAGGATGTGCAGACATGGTCCAACACTACCCTATTCTGGCTGGGTAGGATTGCATCCAGGATAGGGGAGTCATATGCCCTCAATGGGTGCAATGTCGGATTCATGCTGATACATTACATTGAGCACATCTGACTCCATAATAGAGTCCTGCAACTCTGGTAAGAGTCCATCTTGCATTAGGTGGTGGATTTTGACCATTTGTATTTTCAGATCACAATTTTACTTTTTGGATATTTATTTTATTATTTTTTGTTCACATTGTTTGCTACCATCATGGACGTTATGGACTTTATTTGCTCACTTAAGGTGCTACACTATTTTTAGTGTTGAAAATATTTTTATTAGTGCTTTTCAAGAAAAACAGTAAAACAGTAAGCATCATGAGATAAATGTATGCAAAGAACGGTAACGGAAATACATTTACGGGAGGCCAGCCAATGACTATCGTCCACAGCTGGTCCCCATCAGTAAACTTGGAGACTTGAGAAGAGAACCTGTTCTCTGGTCCACGATGTCTTGCCGATGAGAGATGCTCATGGGTTACTACATGAGGTAATATGCAATAAATAACATAAAGGAGACAGAAAAAGAGAGAAGAGAGGATAGAGAAGGACAAAGCAAAGAAGGAATAAGATGGTAGGGGGGTGAACAGAACAGTAGGGAGATTAAGGAGAGTAAAGGGAGGGGGAAAGGGGCGAGGGTTTTGCACAGGGGGGTAGGGTAAAAGGGAGCCCAGAGTGTCCCTATGTGTCCGAGATTTTGTTTAACAAAGTATCAGAGGAGGAGAAGCGGAGCCAGATCGACCATTGAGTTATAAATTTGGTGTATGTGTCATTGTCCAATGCCAGCATCTCCTCCAGTCTCATGGTGTCATTCATAATTGATACCTGCCGTGACAATGGGGGAGTATTCTTTGTCTTCCAATAAGCGGGTATCAGTTGCCTAGCAGAGGACATGAAGAAACGGAGCAATCTTTGCCTCTGCGACTTTATAGACCCGGGCAATATGGAGAGCAATGCAATTTTCGGGGAGATAGGAACTGGTCTGTCAGCTATGAGATTATAACATTCAAAAACCTGCGTCCAGAAGGGGTGGATCCTCTCACAGTCCCACCAGACATGCATATATGTTCCGACTGAGGTTTCACAACGCCAGCAAGTGGCTGGTGCCGACGGGAAGATTTTTTGCAAAGTTGCAGGATCCCTGTACCATCTGGACAGGAGCTTGTAGTTCTTTTATTGAGAGTAGCAGGAGATGGTTGACTTATGCGTGAAATAAAAAGAGGTTTGCCATTCCGGCACAGTGATGTCTTCACCCAGGTCCGCAGCCCACATCCTGGTGTAGTGCGGGAGTTGATCTTTTGCTAAAGTCCGTAGTAGGTTATATAAGGAGGAAAGGAGGTGTTTGGGAGTCTCATGGAGCGAACATAGTTCCTCAAAGCTGGTATGTTTGCGATGTATTTGAGAGGAGGAGTGTAGGTGTTTGGTAAATGTGGACATATGTAAGGCTGTGAGCCAGTCTCCAGGGCCTGCTGGAGGGACCGGAGTCCCCTGCGATGAGTGTACAAATGTGTGAGCTTGGGGCCACTCAGTGCGTTTAAAGGACCCTAGGGAGGTTGCCCCTATACCCTGTGGGAGAGCGGGATGGTCAAAAAGGGACGTCAGGGGGCCTGGGTCAGAGGAGAGGGTGATGTTAAGTCCTTTACTATACCATAGATTCAAGGAGGCCAAAGTCAGTGGGGATAAGGATGTCAAGCGAGTGTAGTCGTGTTTGTAACCCCATGAAAGAGCCCGGAGGTCTACAGGGGAGAGGTCTTGTTCAACTGATACCGAAGCCTTGCAGGAAGGGTGTGGGGAACCATTCTAGGATGCGAGCCATAAGAGCAGCTGTATGGTAGGTCTCAAAATCAGGGAGACCTGTTCTTCCAAATGTCTTCAGAAGCGTGAGCAATTTAAATTGAACTCTGGGGAGTCCCCCGTTCCACATGAATCTGATGGCTAGTGAGCGCAGGGAGGTAAAAAATTATTTGGGGACGTGGATGGGAACCATTTGGAATAAATACAGGAATTTGGGTAATGCGTCCATCTTTAGGGTGTTGATCCTTACGAACCACGGTAGTGAGGACCCACCCCACTCCTCAAGGTCTTTCCGTATTCGGGAGAGTAGGGGAATATAGTTTAGGGAGAACAAGTTAGCTAGGTTTGAGGGTATAATGATCCCCAAGTAAGAGATCCCCTTGGTTTGCCATTGGAATGAGAAATTAGATTTTAGAAGGGACAGGGTGGAGGGGGTGAGGGATATGTTAAGGGCTTCCGTCTTAGTTATATTAATCTTAAAGTTGCTATGGGTGCCAAAACGTTGGAATTCCCTAAGTAGGGATGGTAGTGAGGTGTGTGGATTCTGAATATACACTAGGAGGTAGTCAGCATACAGGGAAAGTTTATGGTGTGCAGATGGAGTTTGAATACCGAGAATGGGGGGGGGGGGCGGAGCCGGCAGCCGGAGAGCATGGACGCTTGAGAGAAGAGCTCTCCTGCAGTGGCTCAGAATCAGCGGCACACAGCGAGCCTAATAACTCAAAAACATCCCCACAGGCACGGGTACACCCCACGGACCATACCGCTCACGATGAGCAAGAGAAAGGACCGGTAATTACCTAAAAAACTGACAGATTTCTTCCCCCTTGCAGCCGGCCGAGAAATCCAAGATGGCGCTGGCGCTGTGAGGAACGCTTCAGCCGCCCCTGCCTACGGGACTAATCCAGCTCCATCTCAGGGTGAGTCAAGCCCCACAACTCATCCCTTGCCACAATCCCCATTTGTAAGCCCTGTAAAACAAAAGAGGAGACTGGGGGGAGACAGCGAACCGCTGACTGACACTGATCCTGGGGGGGAAGAAATGGAGGAGGCCTCCTCATATGCACAACAATTAGATGCATTCCCCACAGCAGGCCAGCCCATCCTAGACTCCACTATGAAGGAGATGCTTCAGACACTGAGAGGAGCCCTCCAGCAGGACATATCTGCCTTCATACATAGTACCAAAGTGGAAATGACAGTGATTAACAACAGAGTGCAGCATGTAGAGAGAAAAATGGAAGGATTCACTTTTCCTCACAATGAGCTTGTTGATGCACACCTATCTATAGATGATGAAATTAAAGCAATGCGCCTCAAAATGGCGGACATTGAGGACCGCGCACGCAGAAACAATGTTAAATTCAGGGGGATCCCTGAATCAGTAAAGCCAGCGGACCTATCAACCTACCTCCAAAAGCTTATGACCACTGCCATACCGTCCCTAAGCCCTGCAGATGTCACGATAGACAGAGCTCACAGACTACCTAAGCCATCCTTCCTACCTGATCAAATTCCCAGAGATGTCATTGCCAGAATTCACTTTTATCATGTGAAAGACCAACTCATGCGTTATGCTAGACAACACCCTGCACTCCCTGACCCATTCGCAGGAATCGCACTATATGCAGATTTATCGCAGGCCACGCTGCAAGCAAGACACAATCTGGTCCCCATTACCAAAATACTGAGAAATCACAAAATCCTGTATAAATGGGGATTCCCGGCCAAACTACTTCTTGAAATGCACAACGAACCCCACACTATTTCCTCCCTAGAAAAGGGAATGGACCTCCTCAGAAAATGGCGACTTCTCCCTGCGGACGGGGAAATAGCTGACCCTGAACCCTTACCAGATAGACGAAACTACAATCGTCAAAGCAGACGTAACAAATGATTGATGACAACGGACCTTTGTATGCAACCTTTTTCACCATGCGATTTCTTTAAAGTCGCACGCTATGTAATGCATCTTACCTGTGCCCTCACACATACTACCTACTCAAGTTATGGCTCACATTAGCCACCGCTGTTCGGCTTTTTCTACATGACTGTTTTCCCCCTCTACAGTCGCAGGATGTATCCTGCTTCCGGGTTAAGATACC
This sequence comes from Lithobates sylvaticus, assembly GCA_028564925.1. NCBI lineage: Eukaryota > Metazoa > Chordata > Amphibia > Anura > Ranidae > Lithobates > Lithobates sylvaticus. The sequence continues at coordinate 282,238,965 of CM053029.1, forward strand.
GTGGCTTCTCTGCGGTTCTCTGGGACCCCAAGGGGTCTAAAAATGTTCCTATTTTCTCAAGGTTCTATGAGCAGCAGTTTTTGAATTTCTATTGTCACTTTTCATCAGATCATCCTTTTCAAGGTACACTTCTAACTTCTACCACTGGAGGGCAGCAAGGCGTTTTCCAACTGAAATATGAACATTAAATTCATGTCTTACAATGTGAGGGGGCTTAACAGCCCTTTCAAAAGGAGGGCGCTCTGGAAATCGGCTCTGGCTATGAACTGTGATATCCTCTGTGCCCAAGAGACTCATTTTGCCAGCAACCACGCGCCAAAATGTACGCATGCCAAATACCCGCACATCTTCTACGCCAATGACTCTGTTAAAAAAAATGGTGTAATGATAGCCATAAGGGACACAGTAACCTTTTCTCTCTTACAGGAACGCACTGACCAACACGGACGCTTCATCATACTAATTGCTGAGATTAATAACACTGTCTACACGCTGGTAAATCTATATGCTCCGAATGTTCACACGTTGAAATTTGTACGGAAAGTGGTAACAATGGCTAAATCTATGCAAAAAGGTAAATTAATTATATGTGGTGATTTTAACACTGTACTCAACAATGATCTTGATTCCTCCTCAGTGGCTCTCCGACAGAGACCCTGCTTAGGCACCTTCTGCCATACGGAACGGCTCTTTGATCCTTGGCGCTGTGCCAGAACCACTGAGAAGGACTATTCTTACCACTCTCCTGTTCACAACAGCTACTCTAGGATTGATTTTTTTCTTGTAGACATGTACACCTTGCAAGATGTAGCCAAAACAAATATCCATAACATCACTTGGTCGGACCACGCTCCAGTAACAATTGATGTAATGTATAATAACAAACAGCACTGCAAACCCCTATGGCGTAACAACACATACTTGCTGTCTCACCCCAAGATTAGGGATGAGATCAGTAAGAATTTGACAGACTATTTTGAACTAAATACTAATGAGGAATGTTCCCCTGAAACACTATGGTGTGCGCACAAAGCATATGCTAGAGGTGTACTTATACAAATAGCCTCTAGGGAAAAAAAGAAAAAATTGAAACGTATGTCTGAACTCCACAACTCCATTGCAGAACTAGAATCCCTACAAAAGAACCCATCTACTACATCCCCAGACATCCTGGTACGCCTTAACCAGTGCCGTGAGGACTTGCGGCTGGAGCTTAAGACGGATTATGATGTCTACTTTAAGAGAATGAAATTATCCTTTTATTCTCAAAACAACAAAGCAAGCAAACTCCTTGCCTCCCAACTTAAAAAAGGGCAAGCCAAGTCCAACCTGACTCACATCAAACATCACAAGTCCAATGCCACACTTCGCAACCCTAAAGATATAGCGAACGCCTTTAAGGATTATTACGAATCTCTTTACAACCTCCATGCTGATCCACACACTCACCAACCCTCTGACTGTGAAATAGACAATTTTCTCCAAAAACTTAATATGCCAAAAGTTGACTCCCTTTCACTTGATAAACTGAATTCCCCTATTACCAACAAAGAAATAGCCACTGTTATACAATCCCTGCCCATGCATAAATCACCAGGTGCAGACGGTTTTTCGGCAGAATACTATAAAGCATTTGCCTCCCTACTCGTGCCCACACTAGCAGACGTCTTCAATGCAGCCACAGCTAAAAAAACCTTCCCAACAGAAATGCTACAAGCAGTCATTGTCACGATTCCTAAACCTGGTAAAGACACCGACCGCCCCCAAAATTTTAGACCGATCTCTCTATTGAATTCCGACTTAAAAATTTATGCCAAGGTGATAGCGAACAGACTAATGGAAGTGACCCCTTCACTCTTAGGATTAGACCAAGTAGGTTTTGTAAAAGGCAGACAAGCCCCTGACGGTACCAGACGAATACTTAACCTCTTAAGATTTACGGAACTCCACAATCTCCCTAGCGCTTTTATAGCCTTAGACGCAGAAAAGGCTTTTGATAGGGTACACTGAACCTATCTCTCTAAATCCCTCCTTAAATTTGGACTTACTGGTCCAATCCATTCAGCTATTATGGCCCTCTACTCCCGTCCCTCGGCCCGTGTGTTAACATCTGGATTACTCTCCGACCCCTTTTACTTGTCAAACGGTACCAGGCAGGGATGTCCTCTTTCACCGATAATTTTCTCCCTAGCCATTGAGCCCCTGGCGGAAAGCATTAGAGCCTCTGACGACATTAAAGGAATAACAGTAGGTTCGGGGACCCATAAACTAGGACTTTTTGCAGACGATATAATACTGACCTCACTGATCCAGAACGCTCACTTTCAGCTATACAACAAAAACTATGTGACTTTAGTGAGGTGTCCTTCTACAAGATCAACACATCAAAATGCTTTGCTATGGCACTACATACCACAATTAAGGTGCGTAAAGCCCTTCAACAGCTCTTTCCTTGCATATGGGACCCCCCCTCGATCACTTATCTTGGTGTGCAGCTGTCCGCATCCTCCTCAAATTTATACGCATGTAACTTCCCACCATTGTTACATAAGATTGAAGAAGAAATGAACCTTATAGCAAAACTGCATCTCTCTTGGATAGGACGGGTAGCTGCATACCAAATGCAAATATTTCCTAAACTACTATACTTTTTCAGAACTCTCCCTATCCACATCCCCCAGAAATTCTTCAACCTTCTATCAAAGAAACTAAACAACTTCATTTGGGTGGGAAAAAAACCACGGATTGCACTAACTCAGATTTACAAATCTAAACACCTAGGGGGACTAGGACTCCCCAACGCACAAGCATACTACAGAGCGGCCCTGTTAGACCAAATGAAATACTGGTTCTCAAGCCAACAGGATAATAGATGGTCAGATATAGAAAGTACTGTCACCCCGGGTCATGACCTACCTGCCCTGGCTATGGCATTTAGTATACATCATAAGCCAACCACTCCGCCTTACCCTGCAATACAAGCCTCCTTAGAAGCTTGGTCCTTCCTCATACATCAACATTTCACTGATGTACCTCTGCACAAACTACAAATTCCATTGTCATCCTACCAATACCTGATTCCTCATTTGTCAATACACCATTGGAAAAAAAGAGGGGAACGATTTACCTCACCACCTATCGCACAACAAGACCCACTAGATACCTTCATGCTGTTTCAAATAAAACAATATTCAGACAAAAACCCAGGTACTAAACTGGAAATACCTCAGACATTATGGGATTTCCTAACTAACAGTCACTCGGAGCAAAAAAAGGGTATCTCCTTATTTTACAAACTAGCAAATCCACTATACATGAATGCTAAATTACCCACCATGATAAAATGGGAAAAGGAACTTCAAACGGAATTCTCACTCATACAATGGCACGTAGCAGCAAATCTTCAGCCTGCATAGATCACTGGGATAATGCACAGAAAATTCTTCACAGATGGTACTTTACACCCCTGCGGCTCCACAAAATGGACCCGTCATTACCATCACTATGCTGGAGGAACTGTCAATCTACTGGCAGTTTGCTCCACATACTGTGGAGTTGTGGAGTTATTACTACCTTCTGGAAAGAGATAGAATCTGTGATATCCAATGTTACCCATATCAAGATACATCTCACACCAGCATTGGCACTACTTAGTATTGGAATTGAGCTAATTCCGCCCCTACAAAGATGTTTAGTAGCAAATAACTTGTTTGCAGCCCGTATGTCCCTAGCGAAACAATGGCGTTCACCCACACCACCTCAGCTTGACGTAGTGATTTCCAGGGTCAACAATCAATTTCTCATGGAAAAATTACTTGCATACAAAGAAAGAAGAACCTCAGCTTTCCATAAACGTTGGGAAAGCTGGAGCTCTTCTAAATATGCCTCCCCACACTTGTGACTCATGACTCATTACTCTCATGACTGAAATCTACTGTAATAATCAGCGCATCCAGTGGCTAGAATACGTCCAAATAGGAATAGTACTCCAATGCGTAAATTCTCGGTTATATACAACCGTTCATGGACTATGACGTAATCTGTACCTTATAGCATAACAGATGTATCAATGTTCTTGGTTCTCCTCAATGTTATCAAAGTTTGCATCGTTCTGGTTATATTATGCACCTTTCTGCCTTACTGTAACTCCAGGGACCCTCATTAAGGTCCACTGGGAGCTTCTTTTTATAACCTATCTTACTCTGAGCCTTGTCACAGTGTGTACCCGAAAGGGGTGACTGGCTCTGCCCCATGTGGGGCCGTTTAGCTTTTGTATACAAGTAGCTCGTAGACAATCTTTACCTTAACTGACTTGTTTATCTATTCATTATAACCCTTTTGTAATGCATATACCTGTTGTTTACAAGATCCTCTTACTTTCTATGTAAACTGTAAATCTCAATAAAAATCTATGGTTTTAAAAAAAAAAAGAATACAGAGAATGGAGGGGTTTTGACGTATGGCACAGGCCAGATGTTCAATTATGATGACAAAGAGGAGGGGGGATAGGGGACAGCCCTGCCTGGTGCCATTTGTGATGTCAAAGGGAGCTGTTGTGGTACCATTGACTAGGACCGTAGCTGAGGGTCGGGAATATAGGGACATGACTTTAGAGATAAAGGGAACTCCGAGGCCAAGCTGTTCTAGGGACAGCTGCAGAAACCTCCAGCTGACCCTATCGAAGGCCTTTTCAGCGTCGAAGGATAAGAGGCAAGCTTTCAAACCTTTACGCTGTATCAGGGATATAAGGTGTATCGTTTTGGTGGTGTTGTCCCTACCAGGGACAAACCCCACTTGATCATTATGGATAACTTTAGGTAATAGAGGGGACAAACGGGTAGCTAGAACTTTTGCGAATAACTTAATATCTATGTTAAGTAGGGAGATGGGCCGATAGCTGCTACATTGGGATGGGTCCTTGCCTGGTTTAGGGATAATGGAGATGTTGGCAGACAAAGATTCTTTGGAGGGGGGGTTGGAACTTTCCACCGAATTAAAGGCCTTTGTCAGGAGGGGTGCAAGTTGGGGGGCAAAGGTTTTGTAAAACCGTAAACCGTAAAGCCATCAGGACCCGGGCACTTGCCTGCTTTAAGGGCTTTGATGGCCTGCAAGAATTCAGAGGTAGTCAGGGGCTCATCGAGGGCTGTCGCGTCCGGTTCGTCAATGGTAGGTAGAGCTGTTTCTAGAATATAATCTTGTATGGGGTCGTTGGAGGGGGGGACTGATCGTCAGGGGTTGCGCGCGGTAGGTTTTATAGCTGTGAGTAGTATTGCCTGAAGGATGCAGATATCCCAGAGGTATTAAATGTTTTCGTTTGATCTGGTTGAACGACAAAGGGGATAGAATGCCGTGGGGGTCTATGGTGAATGATCCTCCCAAGGTGCTTACCACATTTATTCGCTAGTGAGTAGAAGTGGTTTCGTGCTTTGTCTCTGGCGATTAAGGAGTGTGTATCGAGGAGCTGGAGTAGGTCTCTGTGGGCATTGGAGAGCTGAACAAAGATAGCAGGGTCCCGTTCTCGTTTGTGGAGGGGTTCGAGTTCAGCTATCATAGTGAGGAGTTTGCGTATGTCATTAGCTCTGGCCTTCTTAAGGCGAGAACCGTGCTGTATAAGGGTACCCTGTATCACACATTTGAGTGTGTCCCATTGGTTCAAGGGGGAAGTCGTGTCTGAGGAGTGCTCTCCTATGAAGTCTTTTATGGCTTCAGAGATATCCGCTATGCAGACAATGTCCTGTAGAAGATTGTCATTAAGTCTCCAGTTTGCTCCCCGGCGGGTAGCGGGGGGGGGGGGGGGCGAACTAGAGTCAGATAGACGGGGGCATGGTCAGACCACAGTATGTTACCGATCAATGTTTGGAGAGGTGTGTCTAGCAGTGATTGTGATATGAGGAAGTGGTCTAATCTACTGTAGGAGTTGTGTGCTACTGAGAAATAACTGTAGTCCCTATCTGTGGGATGCTGGACCCGCCAGGCATCCACCAGATGGGAGGAATGTAAGAGTGATTTGATACGTGTCAAGGTGGAATAAGGAACAGAAGACTTACCCGAGGATGTGTCTGCGGATGGGGATAGAACAATATTGAGATCACCTCCAATGACGAGAGCTGACCCTCCAAAGGAGGATAGTCTGGTGAGGACCGAAGAGAGGAACCGAGCCTGACCCACGTTAGGCACATAGATGTTAGCCACTGTGAAAAAAAAATCGTTTCAGAAATATGCAACGACCTGAGTCGTCTATGAGAGAATCCAGAACCTCCGGGTTAAAAGACTTATGAAAGGCAACAGCTACCCCCTTAGATTTGGCCTGAGGATTAACACTGTGAAACCATTGTGAGTAATACCTATTGCGCAGGGCTGGAATTGCCACTGAGCGAAAGTGCGTTTCTTAAAGAAGTAGAATTTTAATACGCTTTTTATGAAAATGGTAGAGCGTCTGGCTCCGCTTCTCAGGTGTGTTGAAACCTCTACAGTTAAAGGAGGCAAAGGTTATTGGACCGTCACTAGCCATGGAGGGTCATGAGAGTGAAGCTTAGGATCAATTTGATAAGTGGTGTTGTGGGTGAATCTTTTTGGGATAGGGAACGGGAATAATTTTTGGTCAAAGGGGGATAAGGGGGGGGGAAGGGTATAAGGACACAGGTAAAGAGAAGACGCAGAGAGGAAAAAAGTAAAAAGAAAGAGAAAAGACAGTACAGTAGCCTTGTGTAGGAAATACCAGCAATTATAATCATGGCCACTTTCTCCCACTATAATAAACAGGGATACAAGTAACACATATTTTGCAGGCGTTAATTGTGGGAGATGGGCCCAATAGGTCAGGCAGAAAAAAGGAGTAACCATAGCAAAAACAAAAAAGGCCACTAGGTGGCTCCAAAAGGCAAGTAGTAAGGAGAAAAAAGGCCTTTTATAAAGGCACATATCAGTGCATTCCACAGCGTTCATCGGATCACTGAGGGGTGAAAAATAAACAAAAACCCGTAAGGGGGGAGGGTGCAAAGCAAGACCACAGAGCAGGGCAGCTCCCTGCACCCTGGCTCCACATGTAGAGCAAAATCAGTTGCAACCTGGAGAGTGAGCCAAATAACATAATAACAAAAATTAACTTAGTGGTCATCAAAAAATGCATTTGTAAACTGGCATAAAAAATATAACATCTATACGTTATAGGGGATATGGATATGCAACAGGACCTATGTAGGGATCAGACTAAATATAGCAATAACTGTAAAGTCTCGGTAAGGGCAACATAGAGGGGGCTATTGCAGGCAGTGGAGTGCGAGGACAAGTCCTGAAACCTGTGCGTTGGTGATTGAAAAAGGTATAGTGGAGCATTCCAACTGTAGGGATAGGGGAGAGGGGGCACAGCAGAAAAAGGCATGTAACATACATAAAAAACCTGTAAGAAAGAAGGTTATTCAGCGAGTGGGCCATCTGACCCATATGGGTCCAGGCACATCACAGGGGGAAACCCCAGTGGTGGAGAGAAAAAATAGGCCCGGGGCGGCCCACTTGATTTTCTTTCAGTCATTGGGGTCCTGGTGCTGTGGAGACCGAGGGGTGCACTTGCGACCTTGCTTCTGCCATTGCGGGGTGTAGGGTAGACCTGGAGTGGTCGGTGCAAACGGCCAGTCGGGTAGTGCGACTTGAGGCAGTTCAATTGTGCTGAGGAATGCAGGCAGGTCTCCCATCGTACGAAATATGGCGGTTTTACCGTCATGGTGAACTCAAAGATGGAACGGGAAACGCCATTGGTATTTGATCTGCCTTGATTGTAGGAGTTGCGTGAGGGGTCTCAGGGATTTCCGCATCGCCAGTGTTTGGCGGGAGAGATCAGGAAGGAGCATGACGGGTGTTTCATTGAAGAGGATCGACTACTGTGTGCTGGCGGCCCTCATAATGTTCTCCTTTACTTTGTAAAAATGGACACGGCACAAGGTGTCACGTACAAAGGAGGGATTAGGGGTGCCAGGGCCCGAAGTACGGTGCACTCGGTCCAGTTCGGTCGGGTTATCTTTGGGGCCTTGGAGTATTTGGTTAAAGATAGCCGTCACAGCTGCAGGTAAATTCTTGGGGTTAACCGACTCGGGTATCCCCCGTATACATATGTTGTTGCAGCGACTGCAATTTTCGAGGTCGTCCTGCTGATACGAGAGTTGCTGGAGCATGACTGTCTGAGTATTGAGGATCGTATCATGTGACTGTACAGTGTCCCGCAGGCCATCTACTGTGCTTTCCACATCTTCAAAGCGTACCCCCACATATTTTCTCAGGTCAGAGATCTCTTTCTTATAGGTTTTCTCAATCCTGTGCACACAGTGTTCAAAGTCAGCTTTAGTGGGCAGGGACCTCATGTAGCTGTGCAGGGATCTGATCTGTGCTTCCATGTCCCACCCTTCCCCTGATCCTAGGGAGACATTAGATCTGATTCTTGTAAGCCTGGGGGGGAAGTCAGTGTCCTCAGGGTGTGAGAGCAGGCTGTGTGAGTTCACCTGAGAGTGCAGGGCCGATTCAGAGCGCGCTGGGGATGGAGGGGCCGGCGCCATCTTGGATTCCGGCCGGCGCTGTGAAGACGATCTTCCACGGCCAAAATAATCATCCAAATCCTGGTGTCCACTGCTGCCCTTAGATGCCTTGGGCTTGTCTTTCCTCATGGAGCTGTGTTTGGGCCGGTTTACAGGCCGTTATGAGGTCCGTGGAGCCGAGGGAGCCGGGAGCTGAGTGCAGGCACGTCTCACCTCTCCATGTGTCAGGCCACGCCCCCGCTACACTATTTGTAGGCGTTTGTATTTCACAGTGAATCTGACTGGTTGTGCCAGCAGCTTTTTCTCTAAATTTTTATACTTTTAGTTTTGGTCAGTGTGTTTTCTTCCTATTTACATAATTGCATTTTTTTTTTATCCAGTATCTTTTTATTATAATCTTATATATAATTGCATAATTGCATTCCAGTAGCTTTTGACATATTTTAAAAAAATCTGTCAAAAAAAAAAAAAACAACTGTGTGAGAAACATCAGGAAGTATGATGATGATGCTGTAATCCTTCATGTACAGTGGTGTGAAAAAGTGTTTGCCCCCTTCCTCATTTCCTGTTCCTTTGCATGTTTGTCACACTTAAGTGTTTCGGAACATCAAACCAATTTAAACAATAGTCAAGGACAACACAAGTAAACACAAAATGCAATTTGTAAATGAAGGTGTTTATTATTAAAGGTGAAAAAAAATCCAAACCATCATGGCCCTGTGTGAAAAAGTGATTGCCCCCCTTGTTAAAACATACTATAACTGTGGTTGTCCACACCTGAGTTCAATTTCTCTAGCCACACCCAGGCCTGATTATTGCCACACCTGTTCACAATCAAGGCATCACTTAAATAGGAGCTGCTTGACACAGTAAGGTCCACCAGAAGATCCTTAAAAGCTACACATCATGCCGAGACCCAAAGAAATTCAGGAACAATTGAGAAAGAAAGTAATTGAGATCTATCAGTCTGGAAAGGGTTATAAAGCCATTTCCAAAGCTTTGGGAATCCAGCGAACCACAGTGAGAGCCATTATCCACAAATGGCGAAGACATGGAACAGTGGTGAACCTTCCCAGGAGTGGCCGGCCGCCCAAAATTACCCCAAGAGCGCAGCGACGACTCATCCAAGAGGTCACAAAAGACCCCACAACAACGTCCAAGGAACTGCAGGCCTCACTTGCCTCAGTTAAGGTCAGCGTTCATGCCTCCACCATCAGGAAAAGACTGGGCAAAAATGGCCTGCATGGCAGAGTTCCAAGGAGAAAACCACTGCTGAGCAAAAAGAACATCAAAGCTCGTCTCAATTTCTCCACAACACATCTTGATGATCCCCAAGACTTTTGGGACAACATTCTGTGGACCGATGAGACAAAAGTGGAACTCTTTGGAAGGTGTGTGTCCAAGTATATCTGGCGTAGAAGGAACACTGCATTTCAGAAAAAGAACATTATACCAACAGTAAAATATGGTGGTGGTAGTGTGATGGTCTGGGGCTGTTTTGCTGCTTCAGGACCTGGAAGACTTGCCGTGATAAAAGGAACTATGAATTCTGCTGTCTACCAAGAGATCCTGAAGGAGAATGTCCGACCATCTGTTCGTGTACTCAAGCTGAAACAAACTTGGGTTCTGCAGCAGGACAATGATCCTAAACACACCAGCAAGTCCACCACCGAATGGCTGAAGAAAAACAAAATGAAGACTTTGGAGTGGCCTAGCCAAAGTCCAGACCTGAATCCTATTGAGATGTTGTGGTATGACCTTAAAAAGGCCGTTCATGCTCGAAAACCCTCTAATGTAACTGAATTAGGACAATTCTGCAAAGATGAGTGGGCCAAAATTCCTCCAGGACGCTGTAAAAGCCTCATTGCACGTTATCGCAAACGCTTGGTTGCAGTTGTTGCTGCTAAGGGTGGCCCAACCAGTTATTAGGTTTAGGGGGCAATCACTTTTTCACACAGGGCCATGATGGTTTGGATTTTTTTTCACCTTTAATAATAAACACCTTCATTTACAAATTGCATTTTGTGTTTACTTGTGTTGTCCTTGACTATTGTTTAAATTGGTTTGATGTTCCGAAACACTTAAGTGTGACAAACATGCAAAGGAACAGAAAATGAGGAAGGGGGCAAACACTTTTTCACACCACTGTACATATTAGTGCAGATTTTCCGGATCATGCATGCTACTTGAGAACCAGGAAAACTCCCATATGATACTTTTTTTTTTTTTCCATGGCAAATGCCCTTACAATACCGACTTTGTTCCTCAGGAACAACTAGAGATTAAAGGCTTCAGAACATTCTCTGCACCCGTTTTCAAATCCAAAGTGATTGTTTTTTTATGTTTCAAGATGATTTCTGCCAATCATCAGGAAAAAAAGAATCACTTTTTATTCACTCTTCAGTTAACCTTTGGCCAGTGGTTTATCAATAGGGCCTGGTACAAAATCTGAGCAGGAACCTCTTAACCTTCCTATATATCACAATAAAATGTTTATATGCCTTTATAATAAAAATAAGAAAGTAAAAAAATACAATATGTTACTTTTACCATTGCCCATTACACTGAGACCTTCTTAAGACCAATTGAAAATGCATGCAAAACAAATCCATGAAATAAGTGGTTTATTTCTTTTTTTTTTTAACACAGTAGGTGGAGCCATGAAAATCCTTAATTTTGTCCATTGTGGATCTGTGCATCCAGAACAAATAGTTTAACCTCCCTAGCGGTAATCCGGAGAGTGTCTCAGGGTTAAATTTTAGTACCATTAGAGGTAACCCTGAGACACTCTTGGGACTGCATCGCAGTGTCCTGGTACAGGTTACTTTCGCTTGTCCTCAGGATCCTGTCTCCACACTGGGTCCGGTGGCCGGATCCTCCACTCGATGTACTGTGTTCCAGGCTCCATGCCCTGCAAGCGTCGCAACGCATGGGGACAGAGCCGGCGGAATTAAAAAAAAGTGAAAAAAACAGAACACATACAGTACAATGTAATCTTACACATTACATTACTGTATCAAGTCATTTCACCTCCCTTTTGTCCTAAGTGTTTGGTCCAGTGCCCTGCATGCACTTTAATATGATATATACTGTTCTTTCTGCCTGGAAACTTGAGAATGTCCATGGCAACCAAAAAGCGTCCCTTCACGTGAAAAGCAGTTTAAGACCAGCTAGAAAACAGCTATAGTAAATTAGAGTCACTTGCAGAATTGAGCAATAGTGATTCATGGGGAAATTCATCATCAGACACTGAAAGTGACAACAGCGACAATTCTGCAACTGAGCAAATTTCTGTGTTTTTGAATTGATTACATAATATGCATTATTATTATATTATTATTTTTTATAATTATTTATAGTTATTTATTATATTATAATTTATGATTTTGTGTTTCAAACGTTATCAGCATGTCTACTAGACTTTTGTTTGGACAGATTTAAAGCGGTTCTGCACTGGTTTTTTTTTTTTTTTTTGGGGGGGTAATATGCTAAGGGGTAATAGGAAAATTGGGGGACTCACCTGTTCCATCTTCATTCGTGATCGCTGACGGTTTTCGTCCGATGAAGTTCTTTTTATTCTGCTTGTCTGCTGGGGGCCATCTTGCCTGTGGGCATGTGAAACCCCACAGGCACTTTAGATGGCCCAGCATGCACCGCCGTTACTGCGCCGAGCTCGCGCGTGCGCAGTAACGGCAAAGTGCAGCTCACGTTCTCCGAAATCTCACGAGATGTCGGCACATCTGCCGACATCTCGCGAGATTTCGTAAGATGTGTCCGAAATCTCGCGAGATTTCGGAAGATGTGCCTGAAATCTCGCGAGATTTCGGAAGATGCTCGCACAGGCTCCTGGGATCAATGACACCAGATCCCAGGAGACAGTGCGGCGTGACGAGGATCCCCGCACAAACCCCGCCCACCCCCGCAGAGACAGAGGACCGGAAGTCATCGATTACAAGGTAAGTGAAAAAAAAAAAAAACACATTTCATTTAGTACTCTTTGCCTGATTTGGAAGGCAAAGAGATTTACTAAATAAAATGTGTGCAGAACCGCTTTAAGTTAGTTAATCATAAGAATTACTGGCCTACAATATAAGACGCCAAATTTCCATGCAAAACAATGTACCAATGCAAAAATCTGACATAATCATACTGCCAGGAATGTTAAAGTATCACAAAGCAGAACCTACCAAGAAAAAGCTTAATACTCATATGTCCCACCAATTATATAATCTGTATTCTGTTTTAGAGCTTAGGTCACCTCAATTTTCTTTTGGATGTGTTGAATACATGCATCCCCTCCCCATGCACTGTGCTTCGCTACTGTGTTCTTTAATGACATGACCCGCAGAATGAACCACAGTGCTTTGGGGGTTGGAGTGGGGTCGGGAGAGTTAGACATCTGACACATCTGGAAGTGTGTCTGATGGGAGGAGACGGCTACTGTTGCTGGGAGGAATGGGCATCAGGATATGTGGGTATATACTATCTTCATATTGCCATTTGGCAATGAAAGAAGAAAAGTAAAAAACATTAAAAAAGACATCGGGAGGCAGAAGTAGCACCTCCTAAGCACCTGCCCACCACGGCTATATTGACCTCTGAAAAGCAATCCAACATGAATTGCTAAAAGAAAAATATTATACTTTGGGTGTCAAATACTTAAGGTATGTCAAAATCTTTACTCTTCATTTATTATTATTATTATTATTATTATTATTATTATTATAAATGACTTGGTAATTATAGGATTATACAATAAGTTGTAGGTATAATTTTTTACAAGGTTTTCCCAAGACCTAAAACAAATTATATCTTTTTTTTAAACTTTATTCTTTATTAAATTTCTTTACATTATTTAACAGTGTGTTATTGTACAAAATCATTTGACCATTATTTTAATTAAAACCCAAATTCATTATACTCAGACAATGCATCACCCTGAGTTTAAGAATTGCGGGGGAACGGAGAAATAAGAAGTCAAACAAGGGGATTGTTACAGGGCCATTTATCTCAAAACCAATGGCCCCTGCCTTAGCTTCTCCTTTTAGCTCCGCTTCTGTACTTAAGAGTGGTATCTATATCTGATATCCATTATTCCCCTCCCTCTCCCTCCCTTACTAGTACATGGCAGTTTTATTTCCTAGGACTTCATTGCTTTACTATTATTGGGGCTACCTAGTCTTTTTTCTGTTTGCACCATTTTAACCTATTTTCTTTCTAGTTGGCTAATTGTTTATTCCCCCCCCCCCCCCCCAAAATACTACCCTTTTTACTTTTCTATACAGGGCGTCCTAATTTTTCCAAACAGGGCCTTCACATGTTGTCAAATTTCTTCAAGCTACCCCTTTTTATATAAGCTGATCGTTCTTTGGGGAGGGTTTCATTGACTGTATCCATACATTCTCTTACTGTAGGAGGGGTCTTTGATCGCCATCTCACTGCAATCATTTTCCTAGCTTGGTACAAGCACTGGAGAATGGCTACCGTAGTACTCTTATTCTCCCCCTGTCCCTGCCTATGTCCCAATATACATGCTATGGCCTCTTTTTCCGGCCTTACTCCAAATGCTACCTCCAAGAACGTAGTTACTTCTTCCCAGTATCGGAATAGTTTGGGGCATCTCCACACCATGTGTAGGAGATCCCCAGACCCCCAACACCTTGGGCAGCTATCGTCAAGTCTTCTTCCAAACTGGAATAGCCTCTTTGGAGTATAATAGGCTCTATTTAGCAGCATATAGTGCGATATCTTCTGTGAGGGGGAGACCGATACCATTGGGCTTATCTCTAAAATTCTCCTCCATTGGGCCTGGGATATTGCTCCTATATCTTATTCCCATTTTACTTTTACGGTGTGTAGTTTCCCCATCCCGTTTACCTTTTTGCTTATTTGCCCATATATTTCTGAGATTAGTCCCTTCTTAGGGCCCCCCCCCCCCATGTATTCCCTGGTAGAGAGGGGTTTCTTTCCATTCCAGCGGGTGTCTCATGAATTGAGCTTCCAAAGCATGCCCTATCTGTAAATATGTATAACTTGTATACTGTGGTAAATTAAATTCACTTATTAAGTCCATACATTTTTTAAGAATTTTACCCACATAGAGTTGTTTTAGCCTCTTAATTATTTGCTTTTCCCACTCCCTACTTTTTCCTATACTGAGGATTCCCTGCAAGTTGTTATTGTTCCATATTGGGGTGTGTTCATTAAATCCTTTATATTCCATTCATTTTTTAATTGTTTCCCATATTCTAATAATCATTTTAATTGTTGGGTACCGATAGGAAAAGGAGTTAGCTTCTAATGCCTCAACCACTGTATCATGTAATGCACCTGTTAACAACATTTTTACATTGGGGCTGCCTCCATCTGGGTCCCCGCATCCCTTTAGCTGTTGCATCTGTGATGCTAAATAATAATACAGTGGGTTGGGCAACGAGAAACCCCCCTCCTCTATTGGGTTGCAATGTACGCAAGTGTATCCTAGCTTGTCCCCCTCTCCATATCAGTTCCCTAAACAGGCTCTCAATTTTATCAAACCATTTTTTAGGTATCCACACCGGGGAATTATGCAGTATATACATCAGTTGAGGTAGCCAGATCATTTTGATCAAACTGCATCTTCCAGCCACTGAAAGCGGAAATCTCTTCCAGATACAATTTTTTTTTTTTTAATTTAAGCAAAAGTGGTATGAGGTTTTTATTTATAAATTGATTAGGGTCCTTTGTTATAACTATCCCGAAGTACTTTAGCTCATCTACTGCCACCAACAGGAGTCTTTCTAACATTATCCCATCCTTAACCGGGTCTATTGGAAAAAGCCTGGATTTCTCTGAATTTATCTCCAACCCGGAGAAACTACCAAATGTCTCCACTATACTCATTGCCCTTGACAATGAATGACCCGTGTCTCCCCCAAAAAAAATGGATATCGTCCATGTACAATGCGATTCTTTCTTCCCCCGACTTCCTCTGAAAGCCTGTTATCCCGGAGCATCTTCTTATAAAAGTAGCCAAAGGCTCCATTGCCAAGGCAAAGAGCAGGGGAGACAATGGGCACCCCTGTCTTGTCCCCCTCTCCAGCTCTATCTTATCTGAAAATTCATTATTGATTTTCAATCTTGCATTAGGACTATCATAAAGCATTTTAATCCACCCGATAAAGGAGGGGCCAAATCCATATTTCCCCAGTACTCGCCAAATGTAACCCCACTCCACACTATCAAACGCTTTTGTCACATCTAGTGACAATATAGCTCTTGAGCCCTCATTTTCGATTGGGGTTTGTAAATTTAGGAAGGCTCTTCTGATATTTGTACTGGTGGATCTATTGGTTATAAACCCCGCCTGATCGGGATGGACCAATTTGGATATAAGTCTATTTAATCTAACTGCCAGGACCTTCGCTAGGATTTTTGCATCTGAACATAGGAGGAAAATTGGCCTATAGGCGGCAACGTCCAGTGGGTCCTTCCCCTCTTTGAGTAGAACTATGATGTTTGCTTCTAGCATTGAGGTGGGTAAATGGCCCACCTCAACTGCCCCCTCTAAAGTTTTTAGCAATTCTGGGAGCAATAACTCCCCATAGTGTTTGTATGCTTCAATTAGGAGGCCATCCGGTCCGGGAGATTATTGGTTTGACATACTAGCTACTGCATGTTGGAGTTCCGCCAGTGTTACTGGTAATTCTAATTGCTCCCTTTCCTCCTGCGTGAGTGCTGGTATTTACGCATATCCCAGAAAATCCTCTGTTACATCCTCCACTCTTTTTTTTTGAGCCGTATACAGCTTCTTATAGTATTCCTTAAAAATGTGTACTATTTTAGTGGGGTTTGATATTACCTCCCCTCCTATGGATCGAATTAAAGTAATATTAGATGGTGGGGAATTGGATTGAATCAATTGCGCCAGCATCTTACCTATAATTTTGCCCTCTAAAAATGCGGACTGTAGCTGCAAGAGTCGCTTAGTTTCTGCCTTCTGCATAATTACCGTCTTGTATTCTTTTTGTTTATCTAACCATATTATTTCCCTTCCCGGAGTTGGATCTGTTATATAGTTATTCTCGGCCACAACTACCTTGCTTCAGATTTTTTCCTCCTAAACCCTCTCATCTTTATTATGTTTAGCAACGTGTTGAATTAGGGCACCCCTGAGAAAAGCTTTTAGAGTATCCCATAATATCCCAGTGGATGCTGTACCTTTGTTGAATTTTACAAACTCTCTCATCTTAGGGAGGACCCCATCTGCCTTTTTAATTAGTTTGAACCAGTGTTGGTTTATTTTCCATTCCTTCTGTTTTTTTTCTCCCCCTAGTCTCAGTGTGATCACTATTGGCGAATGGTCTGATATCCCTCTCGGCCAGTATGTTATTTTTTCCGTTATCTGTAGGGCTCTATCATTTCCAAGGGCCATATCAATCCTTTATAGCGTAGAATACGAGGATGAACAGCAAGAATATTGCTGTATGCCCGGGTTCCGTGCCCGCCAGAGGTCCAGTAATCCTACCTCCTCCAGAAATTGACATTGTGTTCCGGCTAGGGAATCTATCCATATTATTATCCAGGACCTCGTTGAAATCTCCCACTATTATAATTGGTATGTCTTGTTTGTCCAGCAAAAACTCATTTAATCTAAGCATCACATCTATTTTGAATGGTGGAGGAATATAGACGCTTGCCACTACCAACGCTCTATCATCTATCAAGCAATGTAAAAAAAACATATCGACCCAGCGCATCTATACTGGACTGCCTGCAGGAAAAATTCACCCCTCTAATATAAGAGGAGTACACAGAATGGTATTGACTTTGATATCTTTTAAACTGGACTTGCTGAGCAGTGTCCTTTGTTAGATGGGTTTCTTGCAGGCAGACCATCTCTGCACCATATTTCTCCAACATAGAAAATACTGCTGCTTTTTTAACCACTGTGCCCATCCCCCTTACGTTCCATAAACCTATCTTAAAACAGACACTGAAAGTGACAACAGCCACAATTCTGCAACTGAGCAAATTTCTGTGTTTTTGATTTGATTACATAATATGCATTATTATTATATTATTATTTTTTATAATTATTTATAGTTATTTATTATATTATAATTTATGATTTTGTGTTTTAAACTTTATCAGCATGTCTACTGGACTTTTGTTTGGACAGATTTAAGTGAGTTAGTCATAAGACTTACTGGCCTACAATATAAGATGCCAAATTTCCATGCAAAACAATGTACCGCTTTGAGATGCAAAAATCTGACATAATCATACTGCCAGGAATGTTAAAGTATCACAAAGCAGAACCTACCAAGAAAGAGCTTAATACTCATATGTCCCACCAATTATATAATCTGTATTCTGTTTTAGAGCTTAGGTCATCTCAATTTTCTTTTGGATGTGTTGAATACATGCATCCCCTCCCCATGCACTGTGCTTCGCTACTGTGTTCTTTAATGACATGACCCGCAGAATGAACCACAGTGCTTTGGGGGTTGGAGTGGGGTGGGGAGAGTTAGACATCTGATACATCTGGCAGTGTGTCTGATGGGAGGAGACTGCTACTGTTGCTGGGAGGAATAGGCATCAGGACATGTGGGTATATACTATCTTCATATTGCCATTTGGCAATGAAAGAAGAAAAGTAAAAAACAAAAAAATACATCAGGAGGCAGAATTAGCACCTCCTAAGCACCTGCCCACCATGGCTATATTGCCCTCTGAAAAGCAATCCAACATGAATTGCTAAAAGAAAAATATTATACTTTGGGTGTCAAATACTTAAGGTATGTAAACATCTTTACTCTTCATTTATTATTATTATTATTATTATTATTATTATTATTATTAGTATTATTAATGACTTGGTAATCATAGGATTATACAACGAGTTGTAGGTATAATTTTTCACAAGGCTTTCCCAAGACCTAATAAAATATTTCAAAGGTTGCTGTAAAGTAAAAAGTTCAAAGAAGGCTGGTATAATCCCTAAGGTGTCTTGGAGCAATCAAAGTCTCATATGCACAACAATGTCATGGTTTTTCAGATTTCCATGTGCCCAAGATGAGCCAGGGTAAGTATTTACTTTCACAATTTATGTTGCAATATATCACTCTGAATCCGAATGATAATGTATTATATTCCATTCTATCTATCAAACCAAACTTTAAGCTCCTGCTTCAAATTTTCCCCAAGACTAGTAAAATTACAAATTTTTAATTCAAACATGCAATCCCACTCATTTGCTATCTAAAAGGTGTCAAGTGAATTTTGGAGATTTAACACTTTTTAGCAACATTAGATTTGTTGAAAATGTTTCAAAAGTACCATTTGAAAGTGAACTGAATCAAAAGGAGAAAATGTTTTTTTACCTAAGAAGAATACCACCAATCATTATCCAATACATTTGAAATCAACTGCTGCAAGAAAATATATAAGGTGTCTACTGCTAGATTGCCATTGGTTATCTGAAAAATAATGATTTATTGCATTTTAATATGCGCACAACTTACTACTGGGAAAAAGCAAACTTTTACAAATGAATGGAACAGAGCTATACCAGACTATGAAGGCATGCTCTAAGTAAAAGTTCACAATCAGAATTTAACACAGATTATATGCAATTCCATTAAATTTTAAAACCTAAATCCTGTCTTACATGTTAAAAAAAAAAACATATTACTATGTACTATACCTATGTACAGTGCAAGCAGCAAACTGAAAGTGCAATGTGCAATACATTTTAGAAACAAATCAGAATTTACTCTACTAAAATTTGACCACTACAACAAAGATCCTGACTGATTGAAGTCTGACCACTACAATGTATTGTAGATCCTAATGGACTGCTTGTGCACTAAGTGCTTTGGTCCTTAAACAATTTATTGAATATGTCTATAAGCAAAGACTGAACACCAGTCATGATAACGATGATAATACAAACTGACTTTAAAAGCTAAGTCTGCTTCAAAAAATGATCTTAATGTTTGTATATACAGTATGTAGGTGCGCTAATCCACCTACTGTTTTTTGACATTACAAAAATTCAGATACTGAGGTCGCCATAGCTTAATTATAAGTAAGAGGAAAATGTCTTTTATGGTTTTTGTGCTACTGCATTTTCCAAAAGAAAGATGCAGTCATTTGGATACATTTTGTGTGAAGGGGAAGTCTGGGCATGGATACCCTATTTTTGTGAGGGCTGTGCTGTTTATGACCAGAGCTAAACAAAGCAAATATTTAATTTTATTTTTACAGAGTAGTAAGGTTTCCACAGGATACAAACTCATTTGATATTTCCTGTCAGTGGTACTGGAAGAGTTTTTGAAAATCTCAACACTGACACTACATACCAGTGTCAGACATGCTGGTAGGTGAATTTAATCTTGTCTAAACTGGCCCTTGTCTGTGTATGTATGCATTTCAAGTAGGGACTATAGATTGTAGGCTCCTTGAGGGCAGGTAGCTTGATAGCATTACATCTTCAGACAGCTTACAAGCACTTTCCATTCATCTCTTCCTTTGCCATTCTCTATGGAAAATGGCCTCTATAGATCTTTTTTTCTTCTTCCACTTTCATCCCTAGCTCTGCGCTAACCTCCATTGTGGCCTCTTTTCTCCTAACTTTCTTTTGTCATGTCACCTCTTCTACTTTTCCCATTAGTGGTTCTGCTATTCTTCTCTGTATTATTTCTTCTTTGAATAATTTTAGTTATACGTAGGGATGAGCCGAACACCCTCTGGTTCGGCTGGCAGCAGAACATGCTAACAGGCAAAAAATTTGGCAGAACACACGAATGCCATTAAAGTCTATGGGGTACGGACATGGATAATTAAAAGTGCACAGTTTAAAGGCTTATATGCAATTTATTGTCATAAAAAGTGTTTGGGGACCTGGACATGTATCAATGCAACATTTTTTTTTAATATTCCTTTAAATATCATGCCTAGGGGGTGTCTATAGTATGCCTGCAAAGTGGCACATTTTTCCCGTGTTTAGAACAGCACCACAGCAAAATTAAATTTCTAAAGGAAAAATTGTCATGTAAAACTGATCGCAGCTGTAATGAATTGTCCGGTCTCGGCAATATAGATAAAACTCATTAAAAAAACGCAATGGGGTCCCCCCCAGTATATTACCAGGCCCTTTGGGTCTTTTATGAATATTAAGTGGAACCCTGAACCAAAAACAAATTGCAGTGGGGTCCCCCTAAAATCCATACCAGGCCCTTCAGGTCTTATATGGAAATTAAGGGGAACCCTGTGTCAAATAAAAATAAAATTGGCGTAGGGGTCCCACCAAAGTCCACACCAGACCCTTATGAGAGCAGTCAACCTGGCAGGCCACAGGAAAAGAGGGGGGACGAGAGAGCGCCCCCCTCCTGAACCGTACCAGGCCACATTCCCTCAATATGGGGAGGGTGCTTTGGAGTCTGACCCCAAAGCACCTTGTCCCCATGTTGATGGGGATAAGGGCCTCATCCCCACAACCTTTGCCCAGTGGTTGTGAGGGTATGCGGGCGGGGGGCTTATCATAATCTGGAAGCCCCCTTTAACAAGGGGACCCCCATATCCCGGCCTCCCCCCTGTGTGAATTTGTAATGGGGTACATAGTACCTCTACCATTTCACAAAAAAGTGTCAAAAATGATAAAAAAGACAAGAGACATCTTGGGACAAGTCCTTTATTAAAAAAAAAAAAATGTCCAGCATTGTCCATTCATTTTCTTCTATCAAGACATCAACAGACTGAAAAACAAAAAGCTGCAACCGATCCCACTCCATGGGAGGCTACCGCCGAATGATGCGTCTTCTCTGTGACAGTTCTTATATAACTGAGGTCGGGGCCACCCGATGACCCCGCCCCCTCTGACACCACAGGGAAGCCACAGGGAAGCCCCGGTGGCGTCAGAGGGGGCGTGTCACCCGTTTACATCACCGGATGACCCTGCCTTCATTTATATAAGAACCGTCACAGAGATGAATGGACAATGTTGGACATTTTTTTTTAAATAAAGGACTTGTCCCAAGCTGTCGCTTGTCTTTTTTTTACCATTTTTGACAATTTTTATGGGGGGGATGCCAGGATCTGGGGGTCCCCTTGTTAACCACTTTCAGACCGGACCATTTTGCTGGCTTAAGATCAGACCACTTTTTGCGATTCTGCACTGTGTCATTTTAACAATTGCGCGGTCGTGCGATGTGGCTCCCAAACAAAATTGACGTCCTTTTTTTACCCACAAATAGAGCTTTCTTTTGGTGGTATTTGATCACCCCTGCGTTTTTTATTTTTTGCGCTATAAACAAAAAAGTGCGACAATTTTGAAAAAAACACATTATTTTTAACTTTTTGCTATAATAAATATTCCCCAAAAATATATAAAAAAACGTTTTTTTTCCTCAGTTTAGGCCGATACGTATTCTTCTACATATTTTTGGTAAAAAAATCGCAATAAGCGATTATTGATTGGTTTGCGCAAAACTTATAGCGTTTACAAAATAGAGGATAGTTTTATGGCATTTTTATTAATATTTTTTTTTTTAATAGTAATGGCGGCGATCAGAGATTTTTATTGTGACTGCGACATTATGGCGACACATCAGACATTTTTACTTTGAATATGCTTTTATTTTCAAGAATCATAGACAAGCAAGAATAATTAACATTTTACATATTGCAGAAGGGAAGGCCTTCTGGTGTAAAAAATACAATCTATGGTCAACAATCAATACAATCAAAGGTATATTGCATCTGAGTCTCAAAGAACAGAAAGCTCAATGTGATCGAACAAGTGGTGGAAAATTCCTGAAAAATCAATCTACAAACTTGAGGGTCAGCTAAAGGGATGAAGAGGCTTCCTCCTCCCCAACACCCCTAAAGGGATCTGACTGTGTCAGAAGAGGAAAAAAAAACACCACCCCCAAGCCGTTCCCAAACTGGCAAAAACTATGTTTTAAAAGTTTGGAGGCTCTCCTAGCATGAGCGAGGCCTACAATTAGTAAATGCTGACTAAAAATTGTCACATGTAGCTAATAAAGACAGTATAAAAGACAGGTAGAAGAGAGTAAGGAGAGTGAGAAGGAAGACTGAAGAGAAGGGAGGGGGGAAATCTCCAGAAGGATAGGGGTTAGTGGTAGGGAGATCGGAGATGTGCAGAGCGATAGGTGGCCAGGAGAACTAGCTTATTATGTGGTCAAGAGGTAGAGCGAGCCTGAACTCCCGGTATGAGGGAAACTCCCACATATCGGGCCCAAGGGTCCCAGACTTTTTGGAATCTAGTTGAGGTATCCGTCAAGATACTAAAAGTTTTTCTTGGGAAATAATCCACGATATCTTCCTCTTGACCGCTTGCATTGAGGGCTTTGGTTGTTTCCATGCTTTAGCAACTGAGATTTTAGTGCCTAAGAAGATGACGTGGATCAATTTCTGAACTGCTTTGGGTAGGTTAGCGATTTGAGCATTAAGTAGAGCCAACTCTGGAGATCGGGGGACCTGGCAATCCGTCACCTTATATATCATAATGAAGATTTTTCTCCAAAAGGAGGGGATCTTGGGGCATTCCCACCAAATGTGGGCCATAGATCCCATGTGCTGGCCCCCTCTGAAGCACAGCGGGTTTGCTGATGGGTAAATGGTGGCCAGTTTGGTAGGGGTAATCTGGTTATAAGTTTAACATTGGCCTCCATGAGGGATTTATTTTGAATTCCCTGGAAAGATCTGGTGAGAGCAGCTTGCCAGGTCTCCAGACTGTGATTGAGTTGGAATTCCACCTCCCAAGCTTTCATGTAGGAGGTCTTATCCATAGGGCAAGTGAGGGCTGAGTATATCACGAGATGCCTCCCCTCTGCTCCATGGCTTGTACGCACCACAACTCATAGCCAGTAAATTTGGGCAAAAGATGTTTTTCTTTCCAAATAGAGTGAAGAAAATGGGAGATTTGGTGGAAGCAAAATCTTTCAGTGTCAGGGAGATCAAGGTGTTGGGTACAGTAATGAAGAGTAAGCGGACCCCTGGAAGTTAAATAGTGCCCTATCCGGTATAGCCCCTTATCAAGCCACCATTTGAAGGCTGAGATGTCTAGACCAGGAGGGAAATCGGGGTTGTGAAAGAGGTGTGATATAGAGGGCGACCCACAGAGACCAGAGTCAGCAGTAGGTGGAGGGTGTCCCACAGTGAGCAAGAGTGGGATAGAGTGGGTGAAAGAATGGGGGGCCTAGTTTTTGGGGCACCATAATAAAAAATCCAAAGTGAAAGTGGGGGTGGCTTGTCGTTCTATAGCTATCCAGTCTGGTTTTTCGTACCTGGAATATATTGTGGACAGTTGGGCTTGTCATTTTGGGAAGAATGGTCATTTTTACGGAGTTGATCCAACCTAGCCAGGATAATTCATGTTTGGACCATAGTTTAAGATCGAAAACAATAATATATAAATATATATAAACTGCGCTGGCGGATAAAAAACTCATAGGTGCTTGATAAAGTGATTATAAATCACAAAAAGTGACAGGTGCAAACAAAAATGAACCAATCATGATTTCTCATAAGGTAATAAGTGCAATAAAAAAACAAAAATAAACCTCATAAAGTGCTAAGTGCTGGATAAGTAAAATAAAATGAATCGCTAGCGAATGATGCTGATGCATGAATCGCATGAGTGGATCGCATATATGCTAGAGGACACAAGATATATAACAAGTAATGTACTCTGTGTGTGAGAGAAGCAGGATCCTTGTGACGAAAGTCCCCTCCAGTAACCCCACTCACCAGAATAAATGGACCCGTGGCTTTTCAGTCCTGGGGTCAAATAGGCTTTGTGGGGGGGTTAGTTGATAGGTGATGAAATTCCTAAGAAGCAGCGTCACTGGCTCTCAACACCGGAAATTACGTTGACGCGTTTCGCCCCTCCTCCAGAGCGTCATCAAGGACATTACTGTAATGTCCTTGATGACGCTCTGGAGGAGGGGCGAAATGCGTCAGTATAATTTCCGGTGTTGTGAGCCAGTGAAGCTGCTTCCGGTTCCCGTGGAACGCACGCCATATGCGTACATCTGGAAACACGTTGATACCTGTCTGATTTGTTGTGAGTGATCAGAATAACGGCGGTGTATTAGCTCTATTACAGCAGTACTTCACATGTGCTTTCTCTTTTATTTTTTGTACCCCTGGGAATATACATCCTCCGGAAACATTCTGGAAGTATTTTTGAAGGGAATTTTGAAAGGAATTTCGTCACCTATCAACTAATTCCCCCACAAAGCCTATTTGACCCCAGGACTGAAAAGCCACGGGTCCATTTATTCTGGTGAGTGGGGTTACTGGAGGGGACTTTCGTCACAAGGATCCTGCTTCTCTCACACACAGAGTACCTTACTTGTTATATATCTTGTGTCCTCTAGCATATATGTGATCCACTCATGCGATTCATGCGATTTATGTATCAGCATCATTCGCTAGCGATTAATTTTATTTTACTTATCCAGCACTTTATGAGGTTTATTTTTGTCTTTTTATTGCACGTATTACCTTATGAGAAATCATGATTGGTTAATTTTGTTTGCACCTGTCACTTTTTGTGATTTATAATCACTTTATCAAGCACCTATGAGTTTTTTATCCGCCAGCGCAGTTTATATATATTTATATATTATTGTTTTCTATCCTTAAGGTCTATACCTTTGTAAGCAGCAGCATTTTTGTGTATTTGCACCATATTGGTTTACAATTTATCAGTCGTCCTTTGGCGCAAGTTTTAGTTTGTTTTAGCCATAGTTTAAGATCAGTCTCCAGTTTCCTGAAGAGTTTGGGGTAATTTTGTGCGCAAAGGGCTCCTGATTTAGCTGTCAAAGAGATGCCCAGATAACTAATGGAGGTATCGCTCCATTTAAATTGAAAAGAATGTCTGAGGGAGGAAACTATTTGGGGAGGAAGGGATATATTGAGAGCATGGGATTTAGAGAAATTAACTTGGAGCCCTGAGATTTTGGCAAAGTCATCCAATACTTGGCAGAGGTTGGGGAGTGTAGTGACAGGAGAAGTCAGGAAAAGGAGGATGTCGTCGGCAAAAAGCCTGCATTTATGCATTTGGTTTCCACAGTTCACTCCTTTAATATCAGGATTATGGCGTACTGCGATCGCAAGGGTTTCAATAACTATAGCGAAAATGAGGGGGGATAGAGGGCACCCTTGTCTGGTGCCCCTTCTAATGGCTATGGGTTGTGAGTAATATCCTTGGAGGCGTAGAAGGGCCTTAGGCTGAGAGTAAAGAGTGTGTAGAAGACCAAGGAAGCGAGCCCCAAATCCCCACCTTTCAAAAAGATGGAAGATGTACTGCCAGGAGACCGTATCAAAGGCCTTCTGAATGTCTAGGGATAGGAGAAAGCCTGATTGTTTTGGTCCCCCCTCCCAGTTAGATTGTAAGATCGAGATGATATCTACTACCCGTCTGATTTGGTCGGGTCCCTGCCTTCCGGGTATGAACCCGACCTGATCTTTTTGGACATACTGGCCGATGAAGGATGCCAGCCTATTGGCCATTATTTTGGTGAGAATTTTTAAATCATTGTTTAGGAGTAAGATTAGTCTGTAATTACTGACATCTTCCAGGTTTTTGTCAAGTTTGGGTAAGACTGTGATGAAAGCCGTGTTGAGGTGGGGATCTAGGGGGTCTCCATTGGTTTTAAAGTTGAAAAAGCGAGTTAAGTGGGGAGCTACAGTGGTTGCGAATGTTTTGTAGTATGGTATCGACAATCCATCAGGTCCCGGAGCAGATCCCTTTTTGAGGTCTCTAATGACCCCCAAGACCTCTTCTTCCGTGATGGGTGTTTCCATCTTTTGTTTATGGGTATCCTTCGGGGATGGTATTGGGAGGCTCTCCAAGAACTGAGGGATGAGATTAGCATTGGGATTAGTCGGGCTGCTATATAAAGAAGAGTAAAAACCCCGAAAAGCTTCAACGATTTTAACCGGATTGGTCGTGGGTGGTTGTCCCGAGACCGTGATTTTGGGTAAAGTATTGAGCCTAACTCGGGAGAGAGTCTAGCGCATAATAGGGTGCCTATTTTGTTCGTCTGTGTGTAAAATTTCCGGTCCAGCGGATAGATTTTTTGACTTTGGCGGTGAGGGCTAGGTTCAGATCTAATCTGGCCTTGTCAAGAAGGGAGGTGGGGACCTGGGTGGGATCCTTTTCATGTAAAGCCTTAAGAGTGGAGTATTCCTTGTCTAGCTTGGAAATGTCTGCTTGTCGAGGTGACCTGAATGAGCTTGCCCCTAATGAAAGCTTTGTGCGCAGCACAAAGCGTTTCTGGGGAGATATCCTCTGTTGTATTAAGTACTCTTGTAAGGCCTTTTCGATTTCTATAACTCTAGAAGGATCTGATAGCAAAGACTCATTGAGTCTCCAGTGTCCGATGGGACCACCCATTGTCCCTGTGAGGATTGTCAGAATTACTAGGGAATGGTCGGAAACGACTGTTTCTTTGATATAGGCTCTAGAGATATGAGGGAGGAGTGAGGAGGGGGTTAGTTTATGGTCAATCCTCACGTAGGAATGGTGAGGTGGGGAGAAGTGGGTAAAGTCCCTCTTCGAGGGGTTGAGTTCCCTCCATACATCAGCAAGTCCATATGAGTGCAGCAATTTAGCTATTCTAAGACTTTCTAAGACTTTCTTTAGTAGGGCGTGTTAGTTGGAACTGTGTGGGTTTAGATTTGTCTAGGCCCTGATCGAAGGCAACATTTGAGTCTCCTCCAAAAATGACCTTCCCTTTTTGATGTGGGGTAAGGGTGCGCAATAGGGATTCGAAAAATTTGGCCTGCCCCTTATTCTGAGAATAGTAGGAGACCGAGGAGTAAAGGTGGTCCCCAACCATGCCCTTCATGAGAAGAAACCTTCCGTCAGGGTCGGCCAGGTCAGAGATCTTAACAAATTTGCAGGTTTTGGCTATCACTATTGCGACCCCTTTGGTTTTTGTGTCTGCGCTTGCTAAAAAAACTGAGAGAAGTGGGGGTGGAAAGTGGGGGTGGAGGAACTTAGGACTATACCGAGAGGGGAAATGCGTTTTACGTCTAATTTGAGGGACTTGTAGTAGTCCAGCACTTTCCTCCGTTTGGTTGGGGAATTTAGGCCCTGGACATTGTGCAAGGCCACGTGGAGCTTAACCTCAGGTGTATCAGCCATGGAGCAGAGGGAGAGTAATGCATCCGAAGTAGCCCTCACTTACCCAGTGGTGTTTGGAGGTCTGAACAGCATCGGATAAAACCTCATACCATTTAGTGTGAGCTTGATTATACAAGACCTCAGAGTTTCGAGTTATTTCTGTAGAAAAAAACAACGTTAGGCACATCATTGTGAATATTGATACTTGTGAGGGAGGAGGGGAAGGGAGAGACAGTATAGATAAAAAAGGTCTCCAGAAAAAGGAAAATGGGGTTCAGAGGAGGAGAAGCCCTCCGAGCCCCATGGAGAATATCTAGGTGGCATCTGACCCGTCGGGGCTCAGATGTCCCAACCCTCAGAGGAGGTACGCAAGAGTTCCCTCACGGAACCGAGTGCCCAGGAGGGGCAAAACCCCTATATAAAAAGTTATATTAAACTGGCTAAACTGATTAGAGGTCTCAAGCCCCTGTAGGTGCTTGGTCCTCGAGGCTGCTAAACCCCCTCTCGTTTTCAGCACAGCGTCATTTGGGAAAGGCAGTCAAAGTGCAGGGGACAATGTGGGAGTACTGCTTCTACAGGGGGAGGGGGAGAAGGCTGAGCAGCCCTTCAAAAAGACCTAGCTAACTAAGGCTAGGGGAAAAAATGAACAAGTAAGAACTTAGATAATAAAGCTGCTGAAGTGCTTAGGGTTCCGGTTCAGGATAGAGATTGACCCCCTAAAATGAGGGAGGCAATCCTCTGGCCCTTTCCAAGGCACCGGGAAGGAAAAAATAAAGGCAGTTTAAATATATTCTAGCTTCAGGTAGGTGCATTGTCCTTGACCTTCTTCGCTTTTCCTGAGGCCCACAATGGGGATTGCGGGCTCGTGGGTGTTGGTCTTTTGTTGGAACTGGGGGCGGCGTTGGAGGTATCCATCTCTGCTTCTTGGGAGATGATTTTCAGGTGCAGAAGTATTTTCTCTCCTTCTGGAAGGGTTGAGAAGGCGTAGTGTTTCCCTTTATTGGAGAATTTAACAGTGAATGGAAAGGCCAATTTATATTTGATATCTCTCATAGACAGAGCATGGAGGAGGGGTTTAATGATCATCTTCTTTGGATCCTGGAGGGAGAGAAATCCGCAAAGATCTGAACTTGGTGTCCCTGACAGAGCACCTTTTGAGCAGATCTGGTTCGTTTCATTACTTCCTCTTTACCGAGTAGTGATGGGGTTTGGCAATCACATCTCTTGGGGCCCCTTCTCTTCTGGGGGGTCCGAGGGCTCTATGGGCCCTGTCCAATTCCAAGCGGGGGGGGGTGAAATGTCAGGTATTAGCTGTGTGATGAGGTCTTGAACTGCTTCCATAACGTTTATTACCCACTCTGGAAGACCACGGATTTTAATGTTATATCTCCTAGACCTATTTTCAAGGTCATCAATGCGAGCCATTGCCAGGTCTAGTTGTTCCTGAACGGAGCAAATGTGCTTTGAATTCTGATTGGTTATGGCTATTGTTTCCTCCACTTTGTGTTCGATCGTTTCGAACCGAGATCCCAAGTTGTTGAAATCAGCTTTCAAGTCCCCTGTTATTTTCATTGCTGTTTGAGTTAAGCCCTTTTCCAATAACTCTCAGAATTTGTGGAATAGAGCGTCCATGTGAAAGACAGGGTCTCTGTGAAGGGCATCATGCGTGGCATAGCCTGCGTGAGCTACTGTGTGAAGCCCCTGAGGTGACAGGGAAAAGTCATTCAGGGATCTCTCTAGAAGGGATTCCGTGGATGCCGGAGAGGGGGTGATGGCCGGGAGGAGTCCCTTACAGCTGCCTGGAGTAGTGTGGATAGGGATGTGGGGTGGCTCTGACCTGTAGTCCACCTGGCTTGTGGAGCAGAGATCCTGTGTCATAAGCTGTGCTGCAGCGGCCATCTTGGATATTCCCCTCCGCTCCTTCCAAGTCAAATTTCTGGTCTCAGGTTCCTCTTGGCCATTCCCCTGGTCATCCGGGATTGTTCCCGGTGGTGTGGAAAAGATCTCCCTATGGTTTGGTGTCGTTAGGATCACCACGTGGGATGCTGTGGGCACCGGTGTTCCGTGAGGTAGCGGAGCTCTAGGCTATCGCGGCCATTTTGCGAGCCCCACGCATGCACACTCTCATCAGACATTTTTGACACATTTTTGTGTCACTCTTTTTTCATTCATCATAAATTGTCTTGTTCTATTTTACTACAAATGATTTTGCATTTACATATTAGCAAATGAGCTTCCTTACATCGAATGTGTTGTAATTATTATGTTAATTGTACATATCCTTTGTACTTAAATAAAATACTTTTGACAAGGAAAAAAATGAAAGAGACAGTGTCAAAAAATAATTTTAAATAAAATAAATAATATAATTGAAAACAAAGGTAAAGCCCTCCCCCCATCCCCCTTTGCTCACGCTCAAATGCAAACACATACATAGGTCCCGCACACGTATGTACAGTGATCGCCCCACACATATGAGGTATTGCCATGAATTTCAGAGCAAGAACAATAGAATAGTTCTAGCACCAGACCTCCTGTTTAGCTCTAAACTGGTAATGTGTGAAGGCTTTTAAGCATCAGCTACAGAGATAGTACAGTAAATTGTCACCATTCCATGGGTGTGTGCAATTTTTAAACATGACATGTTTGGGATCGATTTACTGGGCACAACATCATCCTTTATATATTTTACTAAACAATTGGATATTATATTGTGTTTGTGTGCACTAAAATTCATACATTTTTGTCTTTTTTCTTGAACATTTGTGTTTGATAAACTCCTGTTCAAATGTCCTGTGACATAAAAAATTGCAACAACAACCATTTTTTTCTACAAGGTCTTTGCTTTCAGAAATAGGTTTGGGGGTTCTAACTAATCATCTTGTAAAAAAAAAAAAAAAAAATACAGATTTTTACATGTGGGACATGTCAAAATTGACTTGGGCAGCAAATGTTAAGGTAAGTATTTGTCATTGAAACAATATGATCTGAAGTTGCCGTTAGAAGTTAAAAAGATAAGATAAACTGGATATACCACATATGCTCTCTTCATTCAGTAAAAAGAGTTGAAAGTGGAGTAGATAAAAACTAAAGTCAATATCTTTTTTAAGCTTCCTGCTTTCATCTTGCTGTTGAATGGGGTAACAGAATTTGACCAGTTACAAACTATTAAACCATGAACTTCTGTGTGTAAGAAAACAGGCTTTTCATAGACAAAAAAAAATATTAAATAACCTGATCTACATCTATTTGATACTTCCTCTCCATATGACTTAATACAGATATCTCCCTCACTTACACTCCTTGTCCTCCTGCACAATCAATACTTTTCTCTTTTAATCCAGCTACTATAGAGGAAGTTACCAATTTTTTTTCTAATGCCCACCTAACCTCCTGCCCCCTGGACCCTGTTCCTTCTCAAATACTACGGTCACCCTCTGACTCTATACTACACTCTTTAACTCATATCTTCAACCTCTCCCTCTCTACTGGCATCTTCCCCAACCCTCTAAAACATGCACTAGTCACTCCCATACCAAAAAAGGCCTCACTAGACCCCACCAATCTTAACAATCTAAGACCCATCTCTCTACTCCCTTTTGCCTCCAAACTCCTTGAACGTTTAGTCTACAGCCGACTGAGCGACCACCTCATTGAGAATAACCTTCTTGATCCCCTTCAGTCTGGATTTCGCCCACAGCACTCCACAGAAACTGCCCTCCTAAAACTCACAAATGACTTACTAACAGCCAAAACCAACAGTCATTATTCCGTACTCTTATGCGGCGTACACATGGTCGAAATTTCCAATAGAAACAGTCCGATGGGAGCTTTTCATCGGATTTTCCGACCGTGTGTATGCCCAACGGTCTTTTTCTGTCGGAATTTCCGACGGACTTTGAATTGAGAACCGTCGGAATTTGGTGTGATTATGTGTAGGCAACACAGCTTGAGCGGAATTCCGTCTGAATTCCGTCGGAAAAACCGTCAGAGTTTTTTCCGACGAGAATTCCGATCGTGTGTATGCGGCATAACTCTTATTCCGCTCAAGCTGTGTTGCCTACACACGATCACACCAAATTCCGACAGTCAATAACACAGCGGCATAAAACACGTTCAACAGCACTATAAAAGGGAAGTTTAATGCTTCCGAGCATGCGTCGAATTGTTTCCGAGCATGCGTCGGAATTTTGCGTGTCGGAATTGCATACACACGATCGGAAAATCCGATAGAAAGGTTTTCCTTCGGAAAAATTGAGAACAGGTTCTCAATTCAAAGTCCGTCGGAAATTCCAACAGAAAAAGACCATTGGGCATACACACGGTCGGAAAATCTGATGAAAAGCTCCCATCGGACTGTTTCCATCGGAAATTCTGACCATGTGTACGCAGCATTAGACCTTTCTGCTGCCTTTGATACAGTTGACCACCCCCTCCTCCTCAAAAAACTAAATTTACTTGGTCTCCATGGCTGTGCTCTCCGTTGGTTCGAATCTTACCTATCTCATTGCACCTTCAGTGTCACTTACAACTCCACTTCCTCCTCTCCAACTCCTCTTACTGTTGGGGTCCCCCAAGGTTCTGTCCTTGGACCTCTACTATTCTCAATCTACAAATCCTCCCTGGGTCAGCTCATGGCTTCCACTACCATTTATATGCTGATGACACCCAAATCTATCTCTCTGCCCCTCAACTCACCCCATCAATCTCCTCACGCATCACTGATTTACTAACAGACATATCAGTCTGGATGTCAAACCACTTCCTCAAACTTAATCTGTCTAAAACTGAGCTCTTAATATTTCCTCCCCCACGTGCCCCTTCCCCTGACTTCTCAGTCAAGATTAATGGCACATCTATTAGTCCGTCCCCACATGCCAGGGTGCTAGAGGTAATCCTAGACTCTGAACTGTCCTTTCAGACCCACATACAATCCCTGTCCAAATCATGCCGCCTTAGCCTTTAACGAATGACACCACCAAGCTTCTAACTCACTCCCTGGTTATCTCTCGCCTCGACTACTGCAACTCCCTCCTCATTGGACTACCTTTACATAGACTATCCCCCCTTCAGTCCATAATGAATGCCGCTGCAAGACTCATCCACCTTACCAACCATTCAGTGTCCTCCACCCCTCTCTGCCAATCCCTCCACTGGCTTCCACTCACCCAACGAATAAAATTCAAAGTACTAACAATAATTTACAAAGCCATCCATAACTCTGCCCCCAGCTACATCACTAACCTAGTACCAAAATACCAACCAAGCCGCTCTCTTCGCTCCTCCCAAGACCTCCTGCTCTCTAGCTCCCTTGTCACCTCCTCCCATGCTCGCCTCCAGGATTTCTCCAGAGCTTCTCCCATCCTTTGGAACTCTCTACCCCAATATGTCCGACTGTCCCCTAATCTATTCATCTTTAGACGATCCCTGAAAACCTTTCTCTTTAAAGAAGCCTATCCTGCTTCTAACTAACACTGTTTTACTTCCTCCATCAGCTCATCCCCCACAGCTATTACCTCTTGTATCAATTGACCATTTCTTTTTAGATTGTAAGCTCTAACGAGCAGGGCCCTCTGATTCCTCTTGTACCAAATTGTAATGTAATTGTAATGTCTGCCTTTATTTTGTTAAGCGCTGCGCAAACTGTTGGCGCTATATAAATCCTGTATAATAATAATAATAATAATAATACTGTAAGTGAATACAACTTTTTTTCAATAGCATTAACTGAACATTCTCCAGAACATTAATAAATAAACCTCTTGTGATAAGAAATATGTGTAATATGCAATAGGTGATAAATGGTTTGGAGTGGAAATTCTGCCTTGTTTTTTTTTAAGTTTTGGATGGAATTGAAAATGGTTGCTAGGTTTTTATCGCTGACTATATTCCAACTTTTTATTAGGCCAATAGAGTGAAAAGGGAGTAGAGTATTTCTAATGGGGATATAATAACAGCAATAACATATTTTTTTTAAGAGTGGGAAAGCAGTAAAACATATTTTTATTTGTATCACCATTTGGAAGATAACTTTAAAAAGTGAGGGGAAATGCCCCAATGGGACACATGTAGTGATAAAGTACTTAGTAAGTTATCAATTTGTCCTTACTCTATACAAAATGAAACAAACATGGCTCGAATTGAACTTTAAATAAATGTGCTTTAATATCACAAAAAAAAGGCTTTATTAATAACATATTAATTTTAGTATACACGACTAAACAGATAAATATTATGCACACAGTCCCAAACACCTCCAAAATTACCTGATTAAGAATTTACTGACCAACGGCCATAAAATAGCAAGTCCTTTTGAGGTGGCAAGAACAACAGGTATATTGCAGAGCACAAGCATAACAACAAACAGAATCCAGAAGACAACACATCTATAACCAAAGATTCACTTATGCATGATGTGATGTGGAAGACGATTTCTGGGTAAAGGTTATTTTCCATTGTCTGTGCCTATGCTGACAGAACTTTGGATCACTTTAGTATATGAACTTTCAAAACATAATAACAGTAATTTAACTGTCAAAATTGCATGTAAGTTATATTTACTTTTGCAAATCCTTTTACTGTGTGACATCTATGCAAAACTATCCATCATTGTAATCATGGCTGTAGGAAAATTGTAAACAACATATTGAAGAGGACCTTTCACCAGTTCACAGACATGAAAAACAATAGCAAATCCGTATATATATATATATATATATATATATATATATATTGTATATATATATATAGGCTTTTTTTAATTTGTAAATTGTTATAATTGTAAATAATTATATTATTATTATACACGACTTATATAGTGCCAACAGTTTACGCAGCGCTTTACAATGTATAGGGGGACAACACAATTACAGTACAGTTCAATACAAAAGTTACAGGAGGGCCCTGCTCGTAGAGCTTACATTCTAGTACATTCTGGTACAAAAGGTAATAGCTGCAGAGAATGATTTGATGGGGGTGGCTGGGGGACAGTTGTTGTTAAGTGGGTGTGGGATAGGCTTCACTGAATAAATGAGTTTTCAGGGATCTCTTAAAGGTGGACAGGGTAGGGGCTGATCAGACATAATGGGGCAGGGAGTTCCAGAGGATGGGAGAGGCTCTGGAGAAGTCCTAAAGGCGAGCATGGGAGGAGGTAACAAGGGAGCTAGAGAGCAGGAGGTCCTGGGAGGAACGGAGGGGACGATTTGGGCGATATCTGCAGATGAGGTTGGTGATGTAGATGGGGGCGATGTTGTGGATGGCTTTGAATATTATGGTTAGCATTTTGAATTTTACACGGTGGGGTAGGGGAAGCCAGTGAAGGGATTGGAAGAGAGGGGTGGCAGTCACGGACCAATTAGTGAGGTGTATTAGTCTAGCAGCAGCATTCATAATAGACTGAAGGGGGGATAGCCTGCTTAAGGGTAGGCCATTAAGGAGAGAGTTGCAGTAGTCGAGGCGGGAAATAATCAAGGAGTGAATGAGTTGCTTTGTGGTGTCTTTAGTTAGTAAGGGTCGAATTCTGGAGATGTTGCGGAGGTGAAGGTGGCAGGATTTAGCCAGTGATTGGATATGGGGGCAGAAGGAAGGTCAGAGTCAAGGATTACACCCAGGACCCTGGCATGTGTGGAGGGACAAATGGTTGTGTTGTTGATATTAATGGTGAAGTCACAGGGGGGGACCGTGAAGGAGGAAATATAAGAAGCTCAGTTTTAGAAAGATTGAGTTTGTGAAGTGGTGTGACATTCATACCGATATGTCATTCAGTAAGTTATAAATAAATAGTAAATAAATAAATAAATAGTAAATAAATAAATAGTGGAAGCCCTTCAACTGAGACTGATATGAACCACATAAAGATGCCACAAGACTTACAACACAACATAGACTTGACGTGTGCCCTGGTTGGCTGGACAGTATGCCATAAAGGGGGGGGGGGTACTCAAGATAAGTAATGGATGATTGTGGAAAGAATGTGTTGAGAAGTGCCCTGAAAGGGGGAATGGTTGGGAGGGTACCGCGCACTGGAACTGACAATGACCACAGGTGAGTGGTCTGCTTATATAGCCTCCGGGACTCCTCCCATAAATTCAGGCCACCATACTGAATCAAAGTGATATAGTTTATTCAGAAACAAAATAGATGAGTACAAAGAAATAACTACAAATTCATACAAACTAGGTTACAAGATATTCATTCAAAATTAGTTATGCCCATACAAGGGCAAATGATCAAGGTGGGCTAACGCGTTTCGAGGTGTTCCCTCTTCATTAGAGCCTTGTAAAGTAAAATAAAGTCTGTAGGATGTGGTAGATATACATAGAGAGGGGTGGCTGATTAGGAGATGTGTCCCATAGTGGGTGATGTATCCTCCTTTACTCCAGAGGTATCCACATTACATCGCTCTAGATTAGATAAATACCACATGTTTGTGTGTATAATTAGGGTTCTAGTAGAAGGCACATGTGTACAAAGTTTTGGGATTATACATTATACATTGTAAATACAGACAAAAGACGTATAAAAAAATGTTGGAATGTTAGAACATTGAGTCATTGAAGTATTAAAACATTAAAACATTAAGGCATTAGAAGCTAAAAATTATTATTTTAGAAATATTACTAAAAAATACTTGAAAAGTATTAGAGCAGTGAACTATTAAAAGTAAAAGTCATTAGTTCTACTTGCTATAGTCGACCACTGAAAATGAGGAGGGAAGCCAGATTAACGTCCTTGCCATCCAAGATGTCCTTCCTGATGCTGGCTGGGATGAGGTGTGCAGGGAAGATGGTAGTACTGATCTCTGGCATACCAGCAGGTGGAGATGTCAGGACAGAAACATCGATTGAGCCCGGAAGGGCCGCAGCTGGGTGCACTTCTAGGAATCCCACTCCAGCCTGGATGTCAGAGACTACTGTGGACAACGTGGACACCATGGAGTGGAGCTAGGTGATAGCCGAGGAGATTGATTACAGGGATGCCTGCTGAGTGCCGGCTGAGCTGCCACTGGCGGTGGGAAGAGCGGCTTGAACAGCTTTGGCTTCCCTGGCTGTGTCGGGGTAGAGAATGCCCTCTATGCTGCAGCTCTGCTGTTAGCTTGGGGATGGTTCATCCCCTGAGGGACTGAACACTGCCGGGCTCTGAACCCACGGAGAGTGACAGAGGGGCAGAGGCTATAAGACAAAGAGAGGGGGAATGCATGTATTAGGAAGAGTTGTAAAGGTAGGAAACGACAGAGGAGTAGCGTACAGAAAATAGACAAGAAGGAAAACGAGAAGGATAGCAAAAGGAATGACAGGTACAGTGAAGAAGCCGGTTTGCGTTCTGAAGCATTGAAAGCTGTTGAGTGGGAATTTAGTAAACTCAAAAGAGTGTGTGGCAATCGAGGTGAGCCAGGAGGTGACTGGGCAGATAACCAATAGCTTGGGTGCCCATCTGTGCTGAGCACAAACCTGTGAACCAGAGCCCCAGGGCATACTGGGGCAAGAAGCTGAAGTCTGGTATGGCCTAAGTAGAAATGTTGCATTCTGTAGTTTGTGATGTGTGCTCGGCCTGCCAACGCTTGCACTGCCAGCAAGCTCAACGTTCAGCAACCTTGTCAGCATAGGTGAAAGGACCACCCTTTGAAAACAGAGTGTAATGCAAAGAAATGTATGACAGTAACTAGCCTCCGATGAGCCACTCAAATTGTGTATGTGGAGTTAACATAGTGAAAGGGTGCTGCAGTGTGATGTGAGGGTGGAACCTGTGTACTACACACCTGACTCAACATCCTAGTTGTGAAGTCCTGGTTGAGGTCTAGAACTCAGTCAACCGAGAACCTGTAGCAAAGGTCACAAGTCCAGTTTTAACCTAATAACAACTTGACCCACCCCTTGACATGTGACTGGCCCCCTGGTGAAGATGTGAGATGTGCCCTATATCTGTTTGTGTGGGGGTTTTTTGTTTTGTTTTTTACTTGAGGAAAATAACGTCCAACCTGGTGCAGGATGGAACAACCTGAACTCTACTGACCTAGAGGAGAAACAACAGACAGAAACAGTGAGTGGCCGATATGCCACTAGAGATGATGATGAATTGTGCGCCACTGGAGATGCTAAGTGGTGGGATTAAGTGCCACTAGAGAAGTGCTTGCAACGATTGCAAGCAAGTAGCCTTGTCAGGAACTTGAAAACAAGGACAGTAGAAGTTTAAGGCATGTGAGAATAGCTGTGATCATTACTGTTCGGCAATCGAGTGAATGTGTGGTAAGGAATGATGTGTGGTAAGGAGCGAATCATGCCACCTTGATTGCCAGAGTTTAATGAAGTTGCATATTGTCTAAGCTTGTGGGTACGTAGGAACATATGAATGAACGGACTAAGTATCAACTGGTAGCTAATAGTAAGTGACTCACGGTGGAGACCAGGATGCCAGGAGCTGTGTGACAAATGGAATTGTGTTGTGTTGTGCCGAGGACTCGAATTGTGCCGCCTATGCGACTAGACTCGAATCGGGCTATAGAGAGTATGAACGGAGCCGATGCAAATTGTTATGCCACCGACGCTGCTAGATTTGAATCAGCCTGAAGTGCGTACGAATGGACCCTATTTGAATCGTTGTGCCGCCGACGTGACTAGACTCAAATCGGGCTGTGGGGTATAAAATGAGTAGTACGATGATTGAGTAAAAGACTCAGGAACATACAAATGATTCGTAAGTCTAAATGCGGGTTGAAAAACAACAAGGCAGAGGGAACCTGTGAACCTACGGTGATGGTAATTATGAATGGTGAACATGACGAATCAAAACAACAATGCTTGACACAAGAAAGGTTTGAGAATTCTACCTGCGACTGTGAGCAAGAATTGATTGATGAAAACCAAAAACGAGAAACCTCAACACACTTGAATTTGAATACACAGACTCACAAACACGAGGTAAGCTGGCAGAGTCGCCCTGGTGATGTAATACCACGCACTGGAACCGACAAGGACCACAAGTGAGTGGTCTGCTTATATAGCCCCCCGGACTAGTCCCATAAATCCAGGCTGCCATGCTGGCCTTCTTATATATACACAGTGGGGAAAATAATTATTTGATCCCCTGCACATTTTGTAAGTTTTCCCACTTATAATTTTTATCATAGGTGTATTTTAAATGATAGAAACAGAATATCAACCAAAAATCAAGAAAAATACATGATACAAATGTTATAAATTGAGTTGCAATTCAGTGAGTAAAATACAGTAAGTATTTGATCCACAAGCAAAACATGTACTTAGTACTTGGTGGAGAAACCCTAGTTGGCAAGCACAGAGGTAAGACGTTTCTTGTAGTTAATGACCAGGTTTGCACACATCTCAGGAAGGATTTTGGTCCATTCTTTTTTACAGATCTCTAAATCCTAAATGTTTCCTGACTGTCACATGTCAACTTGAAGTTTCAGCTTCATCCATAAATTGTCCATAGGATTAAGGTCTGGAAACTGGCTAGGCCACTCTATGACCTTAATGTGCTTCTTCTTGATCCACTCCTTTGTTACCTTGGCAGTATGTTTTGAGTCTTTGTCATGCTGAAAGACCCATCCATGACCCATCTACAGTGTTCCGGTTGAGGGAAGAAAGTTCTCATCCATGATTTTACAATACATGGCCCCATCAATTGGCTCCTCTATGTGGCAAAGTCGGTCTGTACCTTTAGCAGAGAAACAGCCCCAAGACTGTAGGGATGGTGTTCTTAGGGTCATAGTCTGCATTCTTCTTCCTTCAAACTCTGCAAGTCCCTCTCCTCAAGAAGGCACATTTACAGTCATGCCAATGAACATCTAAATGATTCAGAGATTGAGAGAAAGTGCTATGGTCAGATGAGACCAAAATTGAGCTCTTTGGCATTAACTCGACTCGCCATGTCTACAATTTGAAATTGAGCTATATTGCATTACAGATGTTCAAGGTATGCTGTAGTCAAAAATGAAAAATTCTACAGCTGTATTACAACTTGTGGAGTTATTTTGTTTTTTCATTCAGACATTGTTGTGCTGCACCAAGCCCATGCCCCTCAATTTGTCTGTCATCTGGTGATGATTGCACTCTCTTATTGCCTCTAACACATAGAAAGGTAAGAAACCTCCAAGAGGGATGCAGAAAGCAACAAAAGTACTTTTTATGTAGATTTCACATCACTGGCTGTGCCCCTCTGTGGGAGATTTACCAAATTTATCATGGTTTGCTGTGTGGGGGTTCACAGCCTGTGCACTCTTTACTTCACAAGCTGCTGGACACCGCTTTAGATGTACATGGTCTGGATGGAGGATCAAGATGTGGAGGCTTTTATGAGGTTAATATGATATCTTAATGTCTATTAGCTTTCCGATGAGTGCATAGTGATCTTCACAAACTGGATTCACAGTGCATACATTGTTGCACTGGGAATCACCATTATTGAATGGTATAAGTAGATGCTGTTTGATTTCTGGGACTTTCATTGGACTTTGTATATTTAGTAGCACTAGCACCTTGTGGTTAGGGGTGGGCTGGGTGTTCAAGTCGAACGCATGTTCGACTCTAACATCTGTTGTTTGACCTTTCGGCGAAGCCATAACTATGTGGACCATTTGCGCCATATTCGCGTGGCGCGGACGGCCCACGATGCACTGCGCCACTGCAGTGCATTGCTGGCTGATGATTGTCCAAGCATGCACTGTCACCTGCATGCTTGGCCAATCACAGCGCCGGCAGCGAGGAGAGCCATAATTGGCCACAGGCAGGATGCCTGTGGTCAATTATAGCTCAGGGGGTTTAGTACACGCCCCACACTATATAAGGCCGCCTGCGTGGCGGCCTTGTGTAGTGTGTTGCGGCGTTCATAGAGAGAAGGATAGGCAGGGACAGAGTCTTAATTTCTTGTGATTGAACCTATCGCAGTTAGAGTGGGTGTATTGTGCCTTTTGCACAGTATACACCTGAAGCTACCCCCAATCGCTGTAGTTGTTCTATTGCGATACCAAAGGCAGTTACAGTGGTTGTATTGTGCCTGCTGCACAGTATACACCTGAAGCTACCCCCAATCGCTGTAGTTGTTCTATTGCTATACCAAAGGCAGTTACAGTGGGTGTATTGTGCCCCCTGCACAGTATATACCTGAAGCTACCCCCAATCGCTGTAGTTGTTGTATTGCTATACCAAAGGCAGTTACAGTGGGTGTATTGTGCCCCCTGCACAGTATACACCTGAAGCTACCCCCAATCGCTGTAGTTGTTGTATTGCTATACCAAAGGCATTTACAGAGGGTGTATTGAGCCCCCTGCACAGTATACACCTGAAGCTACCCCCAATCACTGTAGTTGTTCTGTTGCTATACCACAGGCAGTTACAGTGGGTGTATTGTGCCCCCAATACAGTATAAACCTGAAGCTATCCCCAATTGCTGTAGTTGTTCTGTTGCTATACCACTGGCAGTTACAGTGGGTGTATTGTGCCCCCTGCACAGTATACACCTGAAGCTACCCCCAATTGTTGGTGTTCTCATCTCCCTGCAGGCCATTAGTATGTCTGGAAGGCCAACAAGGATAGGCAGACAGTCACGAGGCAATAAAAGTGGGCAAGCAGGCTCTGTGTCTAGAGGCAACAGTGCTGGTCGTGGACGCGGTGCATCGTCATCAGCACATGGCCGTGGGACACGCTTGTCCTACTTTTTGGCAGCTGGACGTGTTGAGCCGCAACATACCGAAGATGTGGTAGAGTGGATGACCAAGCCCTCCTCATCCTCCTCATCCTCTCTCACCCAGGCTCAGGGTACTGGCAAAGCAGCTGCCAACGCGTTCTCTTCCCTCGTCTCAATGGCATCAGTCACTCCTTCCCTAGACCCACCATGTCCTCCTGAGGAGTCCCTGAACTGTTTGACCACAGTGTTGGGTACATGCTCCAGGAGGATGCCCAGCGTTTTGAAGGCTCTGATGATGATACCCAGCTAGAGGAAGGCAGTAGCGTGAGCCCAGAGAGAGGAGATGCTCAAGAAGGACAGCAATCTGGCAGTCATGTTCCACCAGCTGCAGCATACTGCCAGGTTTGCTCCAGTGATGAAGAGGGAGGGGATGATGAGGTCACGTGGGTGCCTGATAGGAGAGGGGAGGAGGAGGAGGCACATCTCCAATGAGGCAGGATGCCCTCCGGGGGCCAGTTTAAGGGAAGCACACTGACTGAATCACACCACAGTGCTCCGCTTGTGCAGGGCGCTGCCTCTGCACGTTATTCCAAAAGTTCTTTGGTGTGGGCCTTTTTTGAGACGAGTGCATCAGATTGCACCACTGCTATTTGCAACATATGTCTCAAGCGTATCTCACGTGGCCAAAACATCAGCCGCTTGGGCACCACATGCTTGACCAGACATATGTTGACCTGCCATGCAGCTCCTTGGCAAGCGTACCTTAAAGACCCACACCAAAGAACAAAGTGGACCTCTCCTTGCTCCTCATCAGCTGGTATCTCCAACCCCACTATAACTCCAGTCCTCTCTGAAACCTGCACTGAGAGGAATTAAGGTGTAGAATTAGGTGTGTCACAGCCAAGTACTTGCGGGCACTCTGCTAGCAGTACACCGACGTCCGATTGTACCAGGCAAATTTTCCTGCCCCAGCTGCTGGACCGTCAAAAGCCATCCACATGCACAGCGTTTGAATGCTAGCTTGGCTAAATTGCTAGCACTTCAACTGCTGCCTTTTCAGTTGGTAGACTCTGCCCCCTTCCATGAGTTTGTACAATGTGCGGTTCCTCAGTGGCAGGTTCCCAAACACAACTTTTTCTCACGGAAGGCAATTCCGGCTCTCTACCGGCATGTGGAAGGCAATGTCCAAGCCTCGATGGACAGGGCAGTCAGCGGTAAGGTGCATATTACCGCTGACTCATGGTCCAGCAGGCATGGACAGGGACGTTACCTATCTTTCACGGCGCATTGAGTGACTCTTCTGGCAGCTGGGAAGGATGCAAGACAAGATGCAGTAGTATTGGAGGTTGTTCCACCACCATGCCTCCAAAATGCTACTACTGGTTGTGACACACCTCTCTCCTCCACCCCCTCCTCTTCTTCTTCCTCCTTGGCCTCTTCCTGTGCTTTTTCCTCGGAACCAGTGGTGCTCCATAGGCACTCAAGGGGCTACACAAGTAGGCAGGCAAAAATATGCCATGCCGTGCTTGCGCTAGTGTGTTTGGGGGACAGGAGCCACACTGGGGCAGAGGTTCTGTCAGCTCTGCAGGGGCAGTCTAAGAGGTGGTTGATGCCACGCCAGGTTAAGCCAGGAATGGTGGTTTGCG
Source organism: Lithobates sylvaticus (assembly GCA_028564925.1). NCBI lineage: Eukaryota > Metazoa > Chordata > Amphibia > Anura > Ranidae > Lithobates > Lithobates sylvaticus. Next base: position 282,281,921 of record CM053029.1, read on the forward strand.
ACAATGGCACAAACCTCCTCTCCGCCCTCCAACAGGGACAACTGACCTATGTGCCCTGTGTGGCTCATGTTCTTAACTTGGTGGTGCAGCAGTTCTTGGGCAGGTACCCGGGCTTACAGGATGTCCTGAGGCAGGCCAGCAAAGTCTGTGTGCATTTCCGCCGATCATATAATGCCAGTGCTCGGCTGGCTGAGCTCCAAAAGGAGTTGAACCTGCCCAAGAACTGCCTTATCTGTGACATGCCCACCAGGTGGAACTCAACGTTGGCCATGCTGCAGCTGCTGCACTACAACTAGAGTATCTGTAAGAGGTTGCAGTGTCGTGGCACCAGCACCAGTGCCTAAGGCCCAATTTTTCAGCCCCTGCTTAACAGGGGCATGTGATTACATTTTTTGATGCAATGCTTTGCAGCATGGCTCATTCCTGCACTCCAACTAGAGTTTCTGTGAGGTGTTGCAGTGTTGTGGCACCAGTGCCTAAGGCACAATTTTTCTGCCCCTGTTTAACAGGGGCATGTAATTACAATTTTTGATGCAATACTTTGTAGCAGGGCTCATTCCTGCTCTCCAACTAGAGTTTCTGTGAGGTGTTGCAGTGTTGTGGCACCAGTGCCTAAAGCCCAATTGTTCTGCCCCTGTTTAACAGGTGCATGTAATTACAATTCTTGATATAATATTTCACAGCCGGGCCCGTTCCAGCGCCCACCGAGAGTAACTGTGAGGACTTACAGTGTTGTGGCACCAGCACCACCACCACCACCACCACCAAAGGCCCTATTTTTCTACCACTGTTCAACAATGGCATGTAATTACAATTCTTGATATAATAGTTCACAGCAGGGCGCTCCAGCACCCATCAAGAGTCACTTTGAGGGCTTACAGTGTTAACTTGTGGCAACACCAAGACCTTAGGGCCAAATTTCTGCAGAGCATATAGGGCAGGCCCCTACTTTCAAACATCCGACTTACAAAGGTCTCCTACTTGAAAACGGAAGGAGACAACAGAAAGTGAGAAGAAAAAAAAATTATACAGGGGTGATAACGCTTCCCTATGTTTTCCAAAAAGCTTAAAAATAGATTTTTTGACTGGAGCTACACTTTACAAATGTACCAGTTCAAAATTGCAAACAGATTCTACTTAATACAACAAACCTACACAGTCCCTGTCTTGTTTGCACCGCCTGTATACTGCTGTTCTGAGTATATAGGGCCTGGGGGCCCCACGCCTTTCCTTTTTTTAATTTGGGTACGGGGTTCCCCTTAATATCCGTACAAGACCCAAAGGGGCTGGTAATGGGCAGGGGGGGCTACCCATTTTTCTCAATGCTTTTCATCCATATTACTGGAACCAGACATTACATTAAAGCCACAAGCAGTTTTAAATTACTTTTTTTCTGTTAAATGTCACTTTGTGCAGGGACTGTTCTAAACACGGGAAACACGTGCCTCTTCACAGGAATACTATAGACACCCCCCAGGCACGATATTTAAAGGAATATTTCACTTTTTTTTCACTTTAAGTGTCATTAAAATCAGTGCTCTTGAAAAAACTGCAGTTTTAAAAAAAAAAATTTGGATTGATCCATGTCCCCGGGGGCAGGAGCCGGGTCCCCAAACCATTTTTAAGACAATAACTTGCATATTAGCCTTTAACCACCTCAGTACAGTGTGTTTTCACCCCCTTCCTGACCAAGCCATTTTTCAGCTTTCAGCGCTGTCACACTTTGAATGACAATTGCGCAGTCATTAAACACTGTACCCAGATGAAATTGTTATCATTTTGTCCCCACAAATCGAGCGTTCTTTTGGTGGTATTTGATCACCTCTGCGGTTTTTATTTTTTGCGCTATAAACAAAAGAAGAGGGACAAATTTAAAAAAAAACAATATTTTTTACTTTTTGCTATACTAAATATCCCCCAAAAAAAATATAAAAAAACATATTTTTTCCTCAGTTTAGGCCGATACGTATTCTTCTACATATTTTTGGTAAAAAAAAAACGCAATTAGCGATTATTGATTGGTTTGCGCAAAAGTTATAGCAATTACAAAATAGGGGATAGTTTTATAGCATTTTTATTAATATTTTTTTTTTTACTAGTAATGGCAGCGATCTGTGATTTTTATTGTGACTGCAACATTATGGCGGACACATCAGACATTTTTGGGACCATTGTCATTTATACAGCAATCAGTGCTATTTAAATGCATTGATTCCTGTATAAATGACACTGGCAGTGAAGGAGTTAACCACTAGGGGTTAACATGTACCCTGGGAGTGATTCTTACTGTGGGGGGAGGGGACTCACAAGGGGAGGAGACCAATCAGTGTTTCTCTGTACAGAGAACACACCATCGGCTCCTCTCCTCTGACAGGACCGTGGATCTGTGTGTTTACACACACAGATCCATGGTCCTGCTGTGTTACCGGGCAATCGCGGGTGCCCAGTGGACATTGCGGCCGCTGGGCACGCGCATCGGGTGCCCAGTGACACGACGGGCGCGTGCGCGCTCTGCCGGTGGGCGGGTGCGCACTCCCTGGAGGGCTGTGAATGGGAGGACGTCATATGACGTCCTCTCGCGCTGAGAGCTGCACCACCTGGCCGTTAATAGACGGCCGGCGGTCGCGAGGTGGTTAAAATTAGCACTTTTGATTTTGAACGTTCGAGTCCCATAGACTTTAATGAGATTCTAAAGTTTGTGCAAATTTTCGGTCCATTCGCAGGTTCTGGTGTGGACCGAACCGGGGGGTGTTCGGCCTATCCTTACTTGTGGTCACCCTAGTGTCACGTTTATAAGGTCCTTATATGGTTCATATGTTATGACAAATCCATGCACTATATATATACATATATATATATATATATATATATATATATATATATATATATATATATTTTATTTTTTTTTCAAACTTTTGATTGTATGAATTTTTTAATGCACTTTATATTTATAATTGTATGACTTTTAATGCACTTTATTTTTAAGCGCTGCATGTTTTTTCTATTTATTTGAGTATTAGGTTGGTCACTTTTTTTGTGCAAGCTGCTTTTATCTCTGAGCACTCACTGTACTTTACATTTAAACTTCCTGTACAGGTGATTATGTAGCTAAAACAGCAAGTGAGAAAAAATTTCCACAAGAAGGCCTCAAACAACATTAAACCTAACACAGATTTTTATACTTCACTATTGTCCTACTATCACTGTTGGGTGTAACACTTTAATACAGTTACTGTGTTCATAGGATAGTATAATTATTTATTTTCAGGAACATTTTTATTGGGAGCACTGGCTTTGCATAAACATTTAGCAGAATTAAGCATAATTTAGCTATCTTCAAGCATTGTTGAACTTTGCTAATGCTATCTAAAAAACACTATAAACTTGACTATTGCAGCAACACACACACATAAAAGATCTACAGGCAGCATTTCCAGAATAGAGATAACGGGTGCTTTAACCGCTTTCCGACCGGCGCATGGCGATGTACGTCGGCAGAATGGCATGGACAGGCATATGGGCGTACAGGTACATCCCTTTAAATTTGCCGCTGTGCCATTGCGTGCCCGTCGCCGGCGGCACGTGCGCGCGCTGGTCGGGACCTCCGTGAGTCCAAACGTGGGTCCCACGGACTTGATCGCCGCGGGGATACACACGATCATCTCACGGGGCACTAGCCTAGCAACAGTGACACTGATCTCTGCTCCCTGTGATTGGAGCAGAGATCAGTGATGTGCCACGCCCCCCACAGTTAGAAACATGCCCCTAGGAAACACTTAACCCCCTACACTGCCACCTCCTGGTTAACCCCTTCACTGCCAGTGTCATTTACACAGGAATCAGTGCATTTGTATAGCACTGATTGCTGTATAAATGACAATGGTCCCAAAAATGTGTCAAAAATATCCGATGTGTCCGCCATAATGTCGCAGTCACAATAAAAATCACTGATCGCTACCATTACTAGTAAAAAAAAAATATTAATAAAAATGCCATAAAACTATCCCCTATTTTGTAAACGCTATAACTTTTGCGCAAACCAATCAATAATCGCTTATTGCGATTTTTTTACTAAAAATATGTAGAAGAATACGTATTGGCCTAAACTGAGGAAAAAATATGTTTTTTTATACATTTTTTGGGGGATATTTATTATAGCAAAAAGTGTTTTTTTCAAAATTGGCGCTGTTTTTTTGTTTATAGCGCAAAAAATAAAAACCGCAGGGGTGATCAAATACCACCAAAAGAAAGCTATATTTGTGGGGAAAAAAGGACGTAAAGTGGTCTGGTCTTAAGCCAGCAAAATGGTCCGGTCTAAAAGTGGTTAAGGATGGATTTCAATTCAACCATTTGCACAGGGACCAGACAACGATTGATCCATGTGGGGCTGCCTCCGATCAGCAGTAGTCTATCGTTAGATTGACTTCTTTCATATGGATAAGCTGGGAAACTTTTGTAAATCAGCATCTGAAGCTGATGATTGGAGTATTGTGGAAGCACCGGGGTCCCACTGTCATAATACAGTGCTGTGAAAAAATATTTTTCACCTTCCTGATTTTTTATTTTCTTGCATACCTCTCACACTTAAATGATTCAGATCATCAAACAAATTTTAATATTACACAAAGATATCCTGAGTGTCAGAAACCGTGAATTATACTGAGACAGAAGTACAGGTAAATCACACTTGTTTAATAATAACTGTGAATAGAACAAACGCAGTCAAAACATAGCCAAAGTTCGGTAACCGGAACGGATATTCAGACAAGCCAGAAAGTCAGGAAGCCAGAGATCAGCGTAGTGGAACAGCAATCTGGATCTGGAGCCAGAAGGAATGTCAGCCAAGCAAGTCTTTAACTGGAACGCAGGAGATGTAGTCTCTGTGATGCTAACCAAGGCGAAGGTAGAGATCATCTGGGCTGGACGGATTAAGTAGGCAGGATTGACGAGCAGGATATCATCAACAGGTGAGTCACTGTGGAGAGATAGGAGCTGGAAATTACCCGACAGCTGAGAAGCCAGCTCAGTGGAAGGAAGGGCTGAGCCCAGCCCTGACAGTACCCCCTCCTCAACGACCCCCCCCCTCAGAGGACCACCAGGCTTGAGGGAAAAATGTCTATGGAAATCACAGAGGAGGACAGGGGCATGTATGTCCGAGGATGAGACCCAAGAGCGTTCCTCCGGACCGTACCCTTTCCAATGCACCAGGTACTGTATACGCCCACGGAACCTACAGGAGTCAAAAATGGACTGTACTTCATACTCCTCATGGTTCTCAACCTGTACAGGGTGAGGACATGACACCAAGGTGGTAAAGTGGTTGCAGACCAAAGGTTTTAATAAGGAGACATGAAATACATTAGAGATATTCATATTAGAAGGAAGGTCCAATGCGTAAGCTACTGGGTTAATCCTGCGAAGAATACAGAAAGGCCCAATAAACCAAGGTGCGAACTTCAGAGAGGGAACACGAAGTTGGAAGTTGCAAGATGACAGCCAGACCCTGTCCCCAACCTGGTATGAAGGTGCAGGCAGACGTCGGTGGTCAGCATGGAGTGTACCTATCATTAGCATGTCGCAAGGCCTCCTGGACTTGTGCCCAAGTGGAATGAAAACCACGGAGATGCTCCTCTAAAGCCAGAATACTCTGCGTAAAACAAATGAGTCAGGCAACATGGAAGGTTGGAAATCATAGTTCGCCATAAACAGGAACAATCGGGAAGCAGAATTCCAGGCACTATTGTAAGCAAACTTTGCCCACAATAAGAGGTCTGACTAGTTGTTATAAAGGTCAGAAATATAGCAACGTAGGAATTGCTCCAAGAACTGATTTGCTCGTCCTGCGGCCCCATTAGACTGTGGGTGATACGCAGAGGAGAAAAAAGGCTCAATTCACAACTGTGTACAAAAGGCTCGCCAGAACCTGCACACAAACTGACTACCCCTGTTCGAGACAATCAGGGTAGCCCATGTAAGCAAAAGATCTCCCGAGCAAAAATGGAAGCCATTTCCTTAGAAGTGGGCAACTTCTAAGTGGAATACAATGAGACATTTTCGAGAACCGGTCAACTACCATAAGGATAACTGTGTTGCCCTGGGAGTCGAGTAACTCCACAATGAAATAGACATAGACAGGTAGGTCCAGGGCCTCTCTCCATTGGGTAAGGGTTGTAGGAGGCCCACTGGAAGGTATCGTGGAGTCTTACTCTGAGTGCACAGGCAGCTACGAAGGCGGTTACATCAGTACGTAGTCTAGGCCACCAGAATTGTTGGGAAATGGTCCAAAAGAGTTGATTCTTCCCAGGGGGGCCAGCAGCCTTGGAAGAATGGTAAATCTGGAGCACGGCAGTACACAGACTCTCTGGAAGAAAGCAACAGTCACAAGGTTTCTCAGAAGGAGCATGGACCTGAGCAGTAAGAATTTTGTCACCCAAAGGAGAAGTAAGACTGGTGTGAACCGTAGCCAGAATACGAACAGGAGGAATCACAGGAACTGGAACCGACTCCATCTTGGAAGTGGAGGAAAATTGTCATGACAAAGCATCAGCCCTTACAGCTCTTAGTACCGGGTAAGAATGAGACAATGTAATTGAAATGTGACAAGAAAAGAGCCCATCGCTCCCCTTCTGGGAGAAAGGCGTTTAGCCTCAGACAAGAATGTGAGATTCTTATGGTCAGTAAGAAGGAGAACCAGCACAGTTGTACCTTCGAGGAGATGTCTCCATTTTTTCAGGGCTAAAATGATCGCCAACCAATCTCGTAATTGCACTCCGTAGGTGACAATTTCTTGGAAAAGTAACCACAAGGATGCATAACGCTCTCAGAGGTAGGATATTGAGACAGAAGGGCACCAACTCCAGTCTCAGAAGCATCAACATGAAGGATAAAAGGCAACGTAGGATCCGCATGTGCCAACACAGGAGCAGAAACAAAGGCAGCCTTGAGACTCTCAAAGGCCTTAATGGACTCCAGAGACCAACTCTGTGGGTTACTGTCTGGTCATATCAGTCAGGGGCTTGACCAGAGATGAGAAGTTACAAATAAACTTTACAATAATAGTTGGAAAAGCCCAGAAAACGCTTCAGAGGACATAAACACATGGGTCGGGGCCACTGTAGGACTGCTGAAAGTTTCTTTGGGTCCATAGAAAAAACAGCAGTGGAAATGACATAACCCAGGAATTAAACCTGTTCACAATGGAATTCGCACTACAATTTTCAATAAAGATTGTTCTCTCTTAGTTTCTGAAGCACACGACAGACATCTGTGTAGTGACTCTCCAGGGACTTGGAAAATATGAGGATATTATCAAGATAAATCACCACACATAACTGCAAATTAACTGCAACAAATCTCAGAGGACATTGTTAATAAATGCCTGGAAAACTGCCGGAGCGTTACAAGGCCAAAAGGTATTACAAGGTACTCATAATGGCCTGTTCTGGTATTAAACGCAGTTTTCCACTCATCCCTCTCCTTAATCCTCAGGAGATTGTATGCCCCTCTAAAATCAAGCTTTGTGAAAAACGCTCCCTTAAGGTGGTCAAATAACTCACTAATCAACAGAATCAGATAGGCATTATTAATCGTGAAATTATTGAGACCCCTATAATCAATACAAGGTCTCAGTTCACCATTCTTCCTCTTCACAAAGAAACCAACACCAGCAGGAGATGAGGATTTGCAGATGAAACCTCGAGAAAGTGCGTCTGCAACATACTCTTCCATGGCTAACCTCCTAGACCAACAAAGGGTAAACCCGACCATGAGGGGTATGGCACAAGGTTGAAGGTCAATTGCGCAATCATATGGCTGGTGTGGAGGCAAATTACTTGCTTGACCTTTGTCAAAGACATCTCTAAAATCGCGGTACTCCTCAGGCAGGGAGGAGAGTGAAGAGGTGCACAGGACCTTGGCTACCTTCTGAAAGCATGCCTTACTGCTTTGTGGCGACCAGGAGAGAACCTCAGCATGGAGCCTATCAAAAGAGGGGTTGTGCCTCTGTAACCAAGGATAACCAATAACCAGCGTAAACTTAGGTGAGGAAATAATTTGGAATTTGATTATCTCATGGTGAAGAGCCCCTACGGCCATGGACAACGGAACAGTCTCATGAGTCACATGGACAGGCTGTAGAGGTCTCCCATCAAGAGCCTCAATGGCAAATCTCATGAGTCAGATCGCCAGGCTGTAGAGGTCTCCCATCAAGAGCCTCAATGGCAAGTGGAGTGTCACGCAGCTGCAGCGAAATTGAGTGCTTCGATACAAAGGCAGCATCAATGAACAGGCCTGCAGCCCCAGAGTCGATTAGAGCCTGTATTTTGATGGACGACCAGGGACTTATCCTTCTGGATAACTGGGGATGAAACTACGCCACCTAAGGTCTGTCCGTGACAGGACCTCAAGGTTCAGGCATTCCCTGGACGGGTAGGACAAGACTTCAAAAAGTGACCTGCCTGTTCACAATAAAGGAACAATCTCTCCCTCCTCCTAAAGGTTCTCTCATGTGCAGAGAGACACGTGAAGCCCAATTGCATGGGTTCACCTTCACTGATCGACTCGGTACCAGGATGCATGGGAGGTGATGGAGGCAAGGGTGGGACTACAAAGCTTGGAGACAAATGTACAGGAGGCTTCCACAAGTGCTCCTTAAAAGAAAGTCTTTCTCTGAGTCTGGAGTCAATAAGGATGGCAAACGTGATCAACTTCTCCAGTTCAATGGGTATATCTTAGGCTGCTATCTCATACTTGGAAAACGATATATAAATAATACCGCGCTATCCAAAAATGGCAGCTGCTATCACCACAAGTGACAATTGTAAAAAGTGTATGAAAAATATATGATGGTGCAGCGCTAATAACACTTGAAACTAGATCAAAATGCAAATAAATGTGATCTGAATAAACCAAAAACCTATAATAATATCCATATAGGAACACAGTGATAATGAAATAACAATATACAAGTGAAACTTATTTAAGCTCCATGTATGACAAACATGAAGCTATATTAAAAGTGCCAATCCAGTGAAGTAATACATATTGTAAACTCCAAATATCTATGGTATAATATAATAAACTAAAAAGTCCACTTTGTGACAAAGATGTGTTGATAGATGAATGAATCTTAAATCTTAAAGTGCATATCTAAATCTTGATGATTGAATTGTTGATTATTAAACCATCAATTAAAGTGGATGGAAAGGGAAGACAGTGCACCACCACCAATAATACTGAGGCTTACCGGAATGTGTATGAATTCTATAGGACATACGCCCCAAGAATCGTTCAGGCATTGCCGGTGATTGATCACCGATGATCAAAGCACCTCAGTGAATAAGGATCTATCCCACACTCTTCCCTATAATCACAGTCAATAGGGTAGAAGAGACTCCAATGTTATATGTTGTGGTATGGACTCATGCATATATGGCCGAAAAGACTAAAAAGCACACATAGCGTAAATTCACATAAAAAGAGGTTTAATAGTATTAAAAAATGGAAGATTACACTCACATTTTAAGAAGTATAACAAGCGCTTGTATATCCAATATGGTAACGGAATGGGAACAGTAGGCTCGACCCCTATCTCATCCTTGATGGTATCTGAGAGACCATGAGAAAAAGCAGCCACAAGGGCCTCATTGTTCCAAGCAACCTCTGCCAGAGTACTGAATTCAATAGCGTAATCTGCAACAGTTCTATTACTCTGTTTGATGGACATGAGGCACTTAGCAGCAAAAGTGGAGTGTGCAGGAATGTCAAATACCCTTTTAAAAGAAGTCACAAACTCAGGGTAACTCAAGGCAACAGATTTTTGCGTCTCCCATAGAGGGTTTTCCCTGGCCAAGGCTCTCTCAGAAAGCAATGATATCCCAAAACGTACTTTGCTTCTATCTGTGGGAAACGCCTGGGGCATCATCTCAAAGTATATCTCAAGACTGGAGCAGCAGCAGGGACAGCCTGCAACACAGGTTGTGGGAGATTCTAGGTGAGCCGTGAAACTCAGGAGCGTTTGTAACGCCATGGCAACTGATCCATGCGGTGATCCTGCTCATCCAATCTGGGAAAAATATTACCAACAGGTGGATTGAATGCATCTTCTGAATTCATGGCCTTCGCTTACTGTCAGAAACCACAAATCAGACCAAGACAGAAGTACAGTTAAATCACATTTGTTTAATAATAAAAGTAAATAGAACAAATGTAGTCAAAACATAGTCAAAGTTTGGCAACTGTAACGGATATTCAGACAAGCCAGAAAGTCAGGAAGGCAGAGATCAGCGTAGTGGAACAGAAAGCAGGATCTGGCGCCAGAAGGAATGTCAGCCAAGCAAGTCATTAACTGGAACGCAGGAGATAGTCTCTGTGATGTTGACCAAAGCGAAGGCAGAGATCATCTGGGCTGGACGGATTAAGTAGGCAGGATTGACATGCAGGATATCATCAACAGGTGAGTCACTGTGGAGAGATAGGAGCTGGCAATTAGCTGACAGCTGAACAGCCAGCTCTGATGAAGGAAGGGCTGAGCCCAGCCCTGGTGCTGAGTAAATCCAAGATGCAGTTTTTAAATTATTAAAAACCTGACCCTATGTGAAAATGTAATTGCCTCCTTCCATGCTGAATCATGAATGAACTGTGATTAACCAAATTTTTTTGGAAAGCTTAGTTAAATTTCACTTGCCACACCCAGGCCTGATTACTGCCAGACCTGTTGAATCAATAAATCACATAAATAGAAGCTGTCTGAAAAAGTGAAGCGCCTTAAAAGATCACAAAAAGCCACACACCATGCCAAAATCTAAAAAGAAAATCAAAAACAGATTAGAAACAAAATAATGATCATGTATCCGTCTAGGAAGGGTTTCAAAGCCATTTCTAAGGTTTTGGAACTCCGGTGAACCATGAGGAGAGCCATTATCCACAAATGGAGATAACTTGGTGGTGAACCTTCCCAGGAGTGGCCGACCTACAAAAATTACTCCAAGAGCATAACGATGACTCATCCAGGAGGTCATAAAAGAACCCAGAACAACATCTAAAGAACTGCAGGCCTCATTTGCCTCAGGTAAGATCAGTGTTCATGATTCAACAATAAGAAAGAGACTGGTGAAAAATGGCATCCATGGGAGAGTTCCAAGGCCAAAGCCACTGCTGACCAAAAAGAACACAAAAGCCCATCTCACATTTACCAAAAAACATATTGATTATCCCCAAGACTTTTAGGCAAATATTCTGTGGACTGATGGGACAAAAATTTTACTTTTTGGAACGTGTTCGTCCCGTTACATCTGGCATAAAACGAATGCAGCATTTCATAACAAGAACATCATACCAACAGTCAGACATAGCGTGATGGTCTGGGGCTGATTTGTAGCTTCAGGGCCTGGACAACTTACCATAATTGATGGAACCATGAATTCTGAGCTCTACCAAAAAATCCTAGAGGAGAATGTCCGGCCATCAGTTTGTGACCTCAAGCTCAAGTGCACTTGGGTTATGCAGCAGGACAATGATCCGAAACACAACAGCAAGTCCACCTCCAAATGGTTCAAACAAAGCAAAATTTAGATTTTGGAGTGGCCTAATCAAAGCCCAGACTTAAATCAAATTGAAATGCTGTATCATGATCTTACACAGGCCGTTCATGCTGGAAAACCCTCAAATGTGGCTGAATTAAAACAATTCTGAAAAGAAGAGTGGGCCAAAATCGTTCCACAGCAATGTGAAAGACTCACTGCCAGTTATTGCAAACGCTTGATTGCAGTTGTTGCCGCCAAGGGTGGCACAACCAGTTATTAGGTTTAAGAGGCACTTACTTTTTCACATAAAGCCAGGCAGTTTTGGATAGCTTTTTTGCTATAAATTAAACCATCATTTAAAAACTGCATATTGTATTTACTCGGATTATCTTTGTGTAATAATACAATTTGTTTCATGATCATGATCTGATGATTCATTTAAGTGTGACAAATATGCAAAAAAATAAAATAAAAATCAGAATAGGGCAAATACTTTTTCACACAACTGTACATTGTCCTAGCCACATTGCTCCCAACTGTTTTCCTATTTATTTATTTCCCATAATTGTCCCTCTTTCGGCTCTGATGTACAGATCTGTATAAAACAAATTATTCATTCAAAGTCTTTAAATTTGTGTATTATTTATGTTTGCTTCCTAAAGAATATCAATGCTTAAAAAGATGTCTCACAAAAGTTCTTCTTAGTTACTCCTGTCCCCCAAATGACAGCACTTGTCTTGAGCAGAAGGAGTTGAGAGACAACAGTACTCATGCTGGAGGAGTCCCACAAAGTGAAGCTTACTAACATTGGAGCACACATTATGTTGCAGTTGTGCATAGTAAACCAATCAGCTTCTAACTTCAACTTGTTCAACAAAGCTTTTACAATAAAACCTAGAAGCTGTCTGGTTACTATGCACAGCTGCAGCAGATTTCTGTGCAACAATTTTAGTAAATCTCATTTTGAGACATTCAAAGGAACATTCTTTTAGGAGACCAGCACATGTTTTTTTTCCCCAGTCTCACTGAGCTCTTTTTTAGATTTATGTTAGCCAGAACCCCCTGGCTGTTAAGAGAGACCAATACATACAGTGGTGTGAAAAAGTGTTTGCCCCCTTCCTCATTTCCTGTTCCTTTGCATGTTTGTCACACTTAAGTGTTTCGGAACATCAAACCAATTTAAACAATAGTCAAGGACAACACAAGTAAACACAAAATGCAATTTGTAAATGAAGGTGTTTATTATTAAAGGTGAAAAAAAATCCAAACCATCATGGCCCTGTGTGAAAAAGTGATTGCCCCCTAAACCTAATAACTGGTTGGGCCACCCTTAGCAGCAACAACTGCAACCAAGCGTTTGCGATAACGTGCAATAAGGCTTTTAGAGCGTCCTGGAGGAATTTTGGCCCACTCATCTTTGCAGAATTGTCCTAATTCAGTTACATTAGAGGGTTTTCGAGCATGAACGGCCTTTTTAAGGTCATACCACAACATCTCAATAGGATTCAGGTCAGGACTTTGGCTAGGCCACTCCAAAGTCTTCATTTTGTTTTTCTTCAGCCATTCGGTGGTGGACTTGCTGGTGTGTTTAGGATCATTGTCCTGCTGCAGAACCCAAGTTCGTTTCAGCTTGAGTACACGAACAGATGGTCGGACATTCTCCTTCAGGATCTCTTGGTAGACAGCAGAATTCATAGTTCCTTTTATCACGGCAAGTCTTCCAGGTCCTGAAGCAGCAAAACAGCCCCAGACCATCACACTACCACCACCATATTTTACTGTTGGTATAATGTTCTTTTTCTGAAATGCAGTGTTCCTTCTACGCCAGATATACTTGGACACACACCTTCCAAAGAGTTCCACTTTTGTCTCATCGGTCCACAGAATGTTGTCCCAAAAGTCTTGGGGATCATCAAGATGTGTTGTGGAGAAATTGAGACGAGCTTTGATGTTCTTTTTGCTCAGCAGTGGTTTTCTCCTTGGAACTCTGCCATGCAGGCCATTTTTGCCCAGTCTTTTCCTGATGGTGGAGGCATGAACGCTGACCTTAACTGAGGCAAGTGAGGCCTGCAGGTCCTTGGACGTTGTTGTGGGGTCTTTTGTGACCTCTTGGATGAGTCGTCGCTGCGCTCTTGGGGTAATTTTGGGCAGCCGGCCACTCCTGGGAAGGTTCACCACTGTTCCATGTCTTCGCCATTTGTGGATAATGGCTCTCACTGTGGTTCGCTGGATTCCCAAAGCTTTGGAAATGGCTTTATAACCCTTTCCAGACTGATAGATCTCAATTACTTTCTTTCTCAATTGTTCCTGAATTTCTTTGGGTCTCGGCATGATGTGTAGCTTTTAAGGATCTTCTGGTGGACCTTACTGTGTCAAGCAGCTCCTATTTAAGTGATGCCTTGATTGTGAACAGGTGTGGCAATAATCAGGCCTGGGTGTGGCTAGAGAAATTGAACTCAGGTGTGGACAACCACAGTTATAGTATGTTTTAACAAGGGGGCAATCACTTTTTCACACAGGGCCATGATGGTTTGGATTTTTTTTCACCTTTAATAATAAACACCTTCATTTACAAATTGCATTTTGTGTTTACTTGTGTTGTCCTTGACTATTGTATAAATTGGTTTGATGTTCCGAAACACTTAAGTGTGACAAACATGCAAAGGAACAGGAAAAGAGGAAGGGGGCAAACACTTTTTCACACCACTGTAAATCGTAGAGTGTACATAAAATGCAGTAGAAGAAAACTCAAACCATAGTGTACAGAACTCAGTCGTAACAAATATAACATTGAAAAGTCATTCAGTTGAAATGGTGTATTACATTGGGAAGGACTCTGTACTAATTTACCATTCTCGTTGTTCGGTGAGATCAGGTATTTGGCCGCTGCGCCCAAGCACCCCTGTCGGGATCTAACTGTGATTGGGTGGGAGGTTTACTATCTAATTGTGGACATTATTATACCTATCTCACGGTTGTGTGAATCTTTCAGCAGGGTGTTTCAGCTATTACAACCTTGGCCAGGCATTGGCGTCTGAGTGTTATGCAGTAGTTGTATACAAAGGTTCTGTCCTTAAGGTCCATATTTAGATGAAGGGGGGGTAGATGATGGGGAGAGGGGTCATGAGGGGAGATGGGGGTGTATCTATAGAAAAGTAGCCAGCTCAGGTCAGGCTATAGGGATGTAGATATGAGGTTGCGGTAATCTACTGAGTCTTTCAAGTGTAGCCAGCATGCCCATGTTGTGTGATATTTGGAAGGGGTGTCTCTTGCCTGATGTATGAGGTCCTCTATTTCGGCTACCTTACCCACTCTAATGAGCCATTTGGGGATGGGGGGGGGGGGAGAAGTCCTCCAGTGGGTGGGTATGCAAAGTTTTGATGCATTAATCATGTGCAGGGTGAGGGATTTTTTGTAAGCCTCTTGGGGGATGGAGGTGTGATGGAGTAAGTATTGGGCTGGGGTAAAATCAGGGGCATAGGTAGTGATTTGTGAAGTGAGACAGTGTATCTCTTTCCAATAGGGTTGGATGAGGGGGCATTCCCACCATATGTGTATCAGTGATCCGTGGGCATTATTGCACCTCCAGCACAGTGGTGGGACACTGGGGTGGAATTTGTGGATTTTATTGGGGGTTCTTCTACCCGTTTTCCTGAGTGGAGACATTTAGGGATCCTTTGTGTATGTGGGTAAGGATGTGGTCCCAGTCTTTTTGAGTCAGGTCAGGTCAGATATATAATTGATATGACATGCCTTAGAGGATCAGAACTAGTGCATAGAGCTTCAAAAGGCGTTAAATCTCTGTCCCATTGGGTAGACTGGGAGGACCCGGTCAAAAAGTGTCTGATCTGGAGGAAATTAAAGAAAGGGATAGTCAAGTCTGGAAACTTGGAAGGGAGAGATTGGAAGGGGATTATCTTCCCTTTGTCAAGAAAGGACCCTGCTCTTACTGCATTCTGTACGGGCCTGTTCTCTACATGAAGGACTGGTATACCCGGAGGGAAGTCCGGATTTTGGTCTAGTGGGGTTAGCGAGCCGGGCGAGGAAGCAACTTTCAGCTTGTTGCAGACAGTTCAGAAAATCTGTAAAGTTGGACCGATTAGGGGATGTGATTTACTACCCTTCAGGGTCTCGAGGGAGCTTATCCATGGGAGGTGGTATATTGGAGATGAGGAGAACGCCTCCTCAAGGCCAATCCAGGCCTTAAGTTTGTCATGGAGGTGCCAGTCCACAATTCTGGCCATATGGCATGCCCAGTAGTATTTTTGTGCATCTGGGAGTCCAATTCCTCCCTTCAGTTTTGGTGTCACCAGTTTTTCCCAGCGTATACGTGGATGTTTGTCGGCCCATATAAATTGCAAACATAATTGTAGCGCTGACATCCTTGTTTATTAATGTGTGTTGCATGTAATAATCAAAGTTTATGGTCATTTTCTATGGCTTAGTATTTGGCGCCATCTAGTGGCCAAATACTGGTATTGAACTGGAATTATTATTACTGTAGTAGGTGCATGCTGGGTAGGGCATAAAGTAACCCGAGCGGCCATTTTAGGTCTCTTGCGAACAGATGGCCTGCCTGTGAGGATCTGTGAACAGGTCTCCCGGAGAACGCGGCCTACAGCCATTGCGGGGTAAAATCCTGCTTGTTTGTGCAAGTGACCTGACGGGGCCTGAGAGACAGTGACTGGATTAAAGTGATCCAGAGACACTCATCTGAGGATCGGAGGATCGGGCTCACCCAGAGGAGTGGAACGGAGCGACTGGCCCAGCTGATGGAGAAGCAAGCTGCAGTCACCGGACCAAAGTTACTACACGGAGCTCCGACCCAGTTGGTGAGCGGGTCACGGCCCACAAGTTGTTAACTTTCACATGCAGTTAAACTCATAGACAGGCCTCACTGGGAACTATAGTTCCACGGAGGAGGAGCAGAGCAACTGACACTGAGTAGGCTTGAGGCCTATCTACTCTGACGTCTCAAGCATTGTACAATAGTTATTAAAGTTACACCAGGAGCACCTTCACCTCAAATTAACATTCTTTGACCTGTGGATTACAAATCACAAATAATTACTTTAGCTAGCGAATACAAGAAGATCAAAGACCAAGTACTTTAAGTGAGATCTCACGCATAGCTTATAAGTAGGGAGAGCTCCAGGGTATATACATATATATATTGTTTTGAAATTTTTCATATTGAAATTCATTGGGCTGTCGACCTATGTTGGGATGGCAGCACAATTACTGTAATCACCTCTCTAAATATTTTGACAGTAAAATATATTTCTGGTTAAGTATCCAGTTGTGTGGCATACTGTTTTCTCCCAGTAGGTGGAGCCAGTGGATCCTGAGGTTACAATACAGGTACTTTGCATTGTATTATATTGTATTGTATTGCATTGCACCACAGCTGTGCCAAGGGGATTGAGCCAAGTTAAAGGAGTTCATTGGTAGAGTGCAGGCCCAAATCAAACCAACAGCTCCTTCGGGGGTCAGTGCTACATAATTTTTTGTAGGTGGCGAAGAAAGACAGGGGGAGCTTGATAGGTAACGTCTGCAACAGGTATAGCAGTCTGGGCAGAATGTTCATTTTCAGGATGGCTGCCCTCCCAAACCATGAGAAAGTGCTCCTATTCCAGACTTGGAGATCATTTTGTATAGTCTTAATAATGCGCAGGAAATTCCTAGAGTAAAGGTCTTCTAGTTCAACCGGCAACTGAATGCCTAAGTAGGTAATGGCCAGCGATTCCCACCCAAAAGGGAAGTTGGCCTGGCATTGTGACATTAAGGAGTTGGGTAAGGAAATATTAAGGGCCTTAGATTTTGCAAAATTAATTTGGAGGTTAGAGAGGGATTTGAATAGGGAGAAGTCTTTAAGGAGATTGGGGATTGTGATTATGGGGTCTGTGAGAAACAGAAGGATGTCATCAGCGTATGCGGCCAGTTTGTAATGGTTATCTTTGATTGTAACTCCTTTAAGAGATGAGTTGGTTCTAAGCCTGTGTAGCATAGGTTCCAGAGTGAGGATAGAGATAATGGGAGATAAGAGACATCCTTGTCAAGTTCCGTTCGATAGGGAGAAGGTGTCCGACAGGTGACCATTGACTTTAATTCTCGCCGTTGGGGATGAATATAGCGCCAGTATGTATTGAAGCATACAGTCTCGAAAGCCCATTCTGTGTAGTACTTCTGTCATGAAGTCTCAGGCCACTCTGTCGACTGCCTTCTCCGCATGGAGGGAAATAAGAAAGCCTGGAGTGTTGGATGAAGTCAGCCAATGATGCACGCTGATGGCTTTCAGGGTGTTGTCACGGGCCTCGCGGCTGGGGATAAAGCCTACCTGATCTAAGGAAATCAAGGAGGGGAGTAAAGTAAGTATGCGATTTGCAAGTATTTTTGCGAATACATCATACATCTTAACATCAACGTTTATGAGTGAGATCGGTCTGTAGTTTGAAACGATGGTTGCGTCTTTACCCTGTTTGGGTATCATGGTAATGTGGGCCTCCAAGATGTCAGGATTATTAGTGGGGGGGTTGGCGATGTGTTAAAAGGGGTCAGAAAGTGAGGGATGAGAGTTTCTTTATAGGTTTTGTAATAACTAATGGTTAAGCCGTCTGGGCCTTGGCTTTTACCCGGTTTCATTTGTTTAAGGACTGTAATGGTCTCCTCCCATGTAAGTGGTTTATCTAGATTTGTAGCATCATTGTCTGATATGGGTTGAGGGCCATATTGGGTCAGTAACTCTTCTATCAATTTTTTTCTAATCCTGAGTAAGGTCTGTCATCTGGGGGGTAGATAGATTGTAGAGTTAGGAGTAGTACAGTTTAAATTGAGTTGCTATGTCAGTGGAAGTTTCGAATTTGCGGCCTGCAGTGTCCATAATGGTATGGATGGTAGAAGCAGCCTTTTTGTTTTGTAGGGCCCTTGCGAGTAGTTTGCCCGATTTGTTTCCGAATTCGTAGTAAAGTCGTTGTGTAAAGGCATATTTGCGTCTGGTTGATTTCCCGAGTTCCACGAGAAGGTCTTCTCTGGCTTTCAGTAATTCTTGAAATGTTTTTTCAGCTAAAGATTGTTTGTGTATCTTTTCCAGAGAGTGGATACGCTCTGACAGTTCAGTAATTTGTTTTTGTCTGACTTTCCGTCTCTTTGCAGCAATGGAAATTAGTTCGCCTTGGACGACACATTTGTGTGCCGCCCAAATGGACATCGGGTGAATATCGGAGGAAACATTCTCTCGAAGATAAAGCTAAAGGCACGTATTTATTTTCAATGTGTGTTCTGGGTCATTGAGGACGGAATCATCCAGGCGCCAGATCATGGGCCTCGCATGAGTTGCAGAGAACAAGATAGTGATGGAGATGGGATGGTGATCTGACAGGATCATGGGTTCTATGGTACCGGTCAATAGGGAGTCTAGGTCTGTTTAAGTCAAAAAGAAGTAGTCAATCCTCGTATATTTGTGGTGAGGGGTAGAGTAATAGGTGAAATCTTTGGTATTGGGGTAGAGTGTGCGCCATGTGTCATGCAGTGTTAAGTTAGCAAGCTGTGTCTTGATTGCACACAATGCTCTAAAGGTTATGGCCGAGGATCCAGAAGAGGACACCAGCAGTGGTGTGAGGGCCAGGTTAAAGTCACCTCCGACAATCAGCATTCTCCTACAGAATGATGTCAGGCTTTGTAGGGTATTGCGGAAAAAGGGGACCTGCTGGCTGTTGGGGGCGTAAAGGTTGGCCAGCATAATAGGTTTGTTATGTAGTTTGCCCCTGAGAAATATGTATCGAGCATTGGTGTCAAGCAATGTGTCTTGAACTTGAAGGGGACAGTTTCTAAAAAATTAGAATGGACGCTCCTTTAGTTTTTGATTCCACGTTAGTCACGTGAAATACTGTGGGGTACAAGGAGTTGTAAAGTTTGGGGATATTGTCGGTTCTGAAGTGTGTCTCTCGGAGAAACACCACATAAGCCTTTGCCTTTTTTAAGAGGAGGAGCAGCTGGGATCTTTTCTCCGGGGTGTTAAGTCCCCTAATGTTTAGAGAATATAGCCTGACCTGAGGGGGGGGGACCCAACATTGGGGTGAGCCATAGCGTGGAGGGGGATTTTCTTTGTCTGACTGAGCGAAGGGCGTTGAAGAAGCAAGAGGGTTGTGGGGGGAGGGAGGTAGGGGAGGGTAAAGGTAGGGAACCTGGGATAGGGGGAAGGATAGGAGAATCTTCCTCCTAGTTAGTTAACCGAGAAGGTGGGGGACCAGCCCTCACTTCTGTGGGAGAGAAGTCGGTGAGGTACAGAGTGGGATTAGAGAGCGCCAGCCCTAGGGAGGCACAATTCAATCTGCACTACTGTATGAGGGTTGGGAGAGACTAATCAGGGAAGATCGAGATGTATATTAAGATGACCTGTTGCTATCTCCTCCAGCGACAGGCATATAAAAATATACATTTGGGAAGCGTACAGATTTAAAAGATGTAATACTGCCAGTGATCGAGGTGCGTAGTAGGTGGGGCCTAAGCAGTTTGTCTAAATTCCAATCAGACATATAAAGAGTTAATTGCTGGAGGTGAAGCGGGAGTTGTGTCAGCCAGCGTTAGGTCAGTCAGTTAAGAGGGGGCCGTATTGGGGTCTGGGAATATCTATATGACTTACCGCAGTGCAACAACAATGAAAACTTAAAACTGTTGAGATAATGTGGAAACAGATACACATATAAAAGACTAAATTCATGGTTGTAACAGTCTAGTTTCTACCAGGGAGCTTGTGGGTGTTTTGAAAGGTCATGCCCATGTACTGTGGGGGCTATATGGAGTAGGGATGAGCCCGGTGTTCGATTTGAACCCATGTTCGAATCGAACATTGGCTGTTCGTCTGTTCGACGAGTCCAGAACTCTGCAGGCCGTTCGCATCAAATTCGTGTGATACGAACGGCCCACAATGCACTGCGCCAGTCGCAGTGCATTGTTGGCTGATGATTGGCCAAGCATGCACTGTGACCACACATGCTTGGCCAATCACAGCGCCGGCAGCGAGGAGAGCTATAATTGGCCACAGGCATTCTGCCTGTGCCCAATTAGAGCTCAGGGGGTTTAGTACACGCCCCACACTATATAAGGCCACCATTGCGGCGGCCTTGTGTAGTGTGTTCCGGCGTGCAGGGAAAGAGCATTGATAGGCAGGGACAGTGGGTTCTTTATTACCAGCCATTTGCAGGACTTAGTGTGTGTTCTGTGCCTCCAGCGCAGTATACACCAGTATCTACCCTGTGGTGTTGTTCTCTATAAATACAGCCATCTGCACTAGTTAATGTGTGTTGTGTGAGTCCAGCACAGCACAGTATACACCTGCACCTTTATCTACCCTTTAGTGCTGTTGTTCTCCATTAATACAGCCATCTGCAGGAGTTAGAGTGTGTTGTGTGAGTCCAGCACAGCACAGTATACACCTGCACCTGTATCTGCCCTTCTTTGCTGGTGTCATCTAATCCAGCCATCTGCAGGAGTTAGTGTGTGTTGTGTGAGTCCAGCACAGCACAGTATACACCTGCACCTGCCCTTCTTTGCCGGTGTCATCTAATCCAGCCATCTGCAGGAGTTAGTGTGTGTTGTGTGAGTCCAGCACAGCACAGTATACACCTGCACCTGTATCTGCCCGTCTTTGCTGGTGTCATCTAATCCAGCCATCTGCAGGAGTTAGTGTGTGTGTTGTGTGAGTCCAGCACAGCACAGTATACACCTGCACCTGTATCTGCCCTTCTTTGCTGGTGTCATCTAATCCAGCCATCTGCAGGAGTTAGTGTGTGTGTTGTGTGACTCCAGCACAATATACACTACCCAATTGCTGGTTTTCCCATCTCCCTGCAGGCCATTACAATGTCTGGAAGGCCAACAAGGAGAGGCTGACAGTCACGAGGCAATAAAAGAGGGCTGTGTCTAGAGACAACAGTGCTGGTCGTGGACGCGGTGCATCGTCATCAGCACGTGGCCATGGGACACGCTTGTCCTTATTTTCGGCAGCTGGACATGTTGAACCGCATCATCCCGAATACTTGGTGGAGTGGATGACCAAGCCCTCCTCATCCTCCTCATCCTCTCTCACCCAAATTCAGGGTACTGGCAAAGCAGCTGCCAACGCGTACTCTTCCCTCGTCTCAATGTCATCAGTCACTCCTTCCCTAGACTCACCATGTCCTCCTGAGGAGTTCCCCGAACTGTTTGACCACAGTGTTGGGTACATGCTCCAGGAGGATGCCCAGCGTTTTGAAGGCTCTGATGATGATACCCAGCTAGAGGAAGGCAGTAGCGTGAGCGCAGAGAGAGGGGATGCTCAAGGACAGCAATCTGGCAGTCATGTTCCACCTGCTGCAGCATACTGCCAGGTTTGCTCCAGTGGTGAAGAGGGAGAGGAGGATGAGGCCACTGACTCCACATGGGTGCCTGATCGGAGAGAGGAGGAGGAGGAGGTGGCACATCTCCAACGAGGCAGGATGCCCTCCGGGGGCCAGCTTAAGGGCAGCACACCAACTGAATCACACCGCAGAGCTCCACCTGTGCAGGGCGCTGCCTCTGCCTGTTATTACAAAAGTTCTTTTGTGTGGGCCTTTTTTGAGATGAGTGCATCAGATTGCACCGCTGCTATTTGCAACATATGTCTTAAGCGTATCTCGCATGGCCAAAACATCAGCCGCTTGGGCACCACAAGCATGACCAGACACAAGTTGACCTGCCATGCAGCTCGTTGGCAAGCTTCCCTTTAAGACCCACACCAAAGAACAAAGCGGACCTCTCCTTGCTCCTCATCAGCTGGGATCTCCGACCCCACTATACCTTCAGTCCTCTCTGAAAGCTGCATTGAGAGGAATGTGTGTAGAATTAGATGTGTCACAGCCAAGTACTTGCGGGCACTCTGCTAGCAGTACACCGACGTCCGATTGTACCAGGCAAATTTCCCTGTCCCAGCTGCTGGACCATCGAAAGAAGTTCACTCCCAGCCATCCACATGCCCAGCGGTTGAATGCTAGCTTGGCTAACTTGCTAGCACTTCAACTGCTGCCTTTCAGGTAGACTCGGCCCCCTACCGTGAGTTTGTGCAATGTGTGGTTCCTCAGTGGCAGGTTCCCAAATGCCACTTTTTCTCACGGAAGGCGATTCCAGCTCTCTACCGGCATGTGGAAGGCAATGTCCATGCCTCGCTGGACAGGGCGGTTAGCGGTAAGGTGCATATTACCGCTGACTCATGGTCCAGCAGGCATGGACAGGGACGTTACCTATCTTTCACGGCCCATTGGGTCACTCTTTTGGCAGCTGGGAAGGATGCAGGACAAGGTGCAATAGTGTTGGAGGTTGTTCCACCACCACGCCTCCAAAATGCTACTACTGGTTGTGACACACCTCTCTCCTCCACCCCCTCCTCGTCTTCTTTCTCCATGGCCTCTTCCTGTGCATTGTCCTCGGAACCAGCGGTGCTCCGTAGGCGTTCAAGGGGCTACGCAAGTACACAGGCAAAAATATGCCATGCCGTGCTTGCGCTAGTGTGTTTGGGGGACAGGAGCCACACTGGGGCAGAGGTTCTGTCAGCTCTGCAGGGGCAGGCCGAGAGGTGGTTGACACCACGCCAGCTTAAGCCAGGAATGGTGGTTTGGGACAATGGCACCAACCTCCTCTCTGCCCTGCGACAGGGACAGCTGACCCATGTGCCCTGTATGGCTCACATCCTTAACCTGGTGGTGCAGCGGTTCTTGGGCAGGTACCCAGGCTTACAGGATGTCCTGAGGCAGGCCAGAAAAGTCTGTGTGCATTTCTGCTAATCATATAATGCCAGTGCTCGGCTGGCTGAGCTGCAAAAGGAGTTGAACCTGCCCAAGAACCGCCTTATATGTGACATGCCCACCAGGTGGAACTCAACGTTGGCCATGCTGCAGCGACTGCACATGCAGCAGAGGGCCATCAATGAGAACCTGTGCGACTACGGCACCAGGACAGGGTCAGGAAAGCTCTGATTTTTTTAACCACGCCAGTGGAGCATGATCAGGGATGCATGCACTGTCCTGTCATCATTTGAGGAGGCCACAAGGTTGGTGAGCAGTGGCAGTGTATGCATCAGTGACACTGTACCTCTTGTCCACCTGATGGAGCATACGCTGCATGGAATAATGGACAGGGCACTTGAGGCAGAACAGAGGCAAGAAGAGGAGGACTTCCTTGCCTCTCAAGGCCCCCTTTATCCAGACAGTGTTCCTTCTGTCTCACCCATCACACAGGAAGAGGATGAGGAGGAAGATTGTGTCAGCATGGAGGTGGAGCCTGGCACTCAGCATCAGCAGTCTTTTAGGGATAAAGGGAGATAACCACCGCTCCAGGATGATCCTTCAGAGCGAATGCTCCTACTCCTGGTTAGGAGCCCCAGGTGCTGGCTAATAACACGGTAGATTTAGAGTATCAGGAAGAACTCTGGACAGCCGCACATCGGAGGAAGATAAAAGTTCAATGAATTTATTTAAAAAGCAGGGATCACATCAAATCCAAAACAGGGATCACATCAAATCCAAAACACGACAAAGCAGAAGGGGGGGGCACGCGTTTCACACTATCTGTAGTGCTTACTCATAGCTAACTAAAGTTACACAGATAGTGTGAAACGCATCAGCTTTGTGCCCCCCCTTCTGCTTTGCCGTGTTTTGGATTTGATGTGATTCCTGCTTTTTAAATAAAATCATTGAACTTTTATCTTCCTCCGGTGTGCGGCTGTCCAGAGTTCCTCCTGATACTCTAAGTCTTTTAGGGATGATTTACAGTCCCAAGAAACCGGTGGACTTGTACGTGGCTGGGAGGAGGTGGCTGTGGATCATGTCGTCCTTAGTGACCCAGAAGACTCTGGACCGAATGCCTCAGCTAACCTACGTTGCATGGCCTCCCTGATCCTGCAAAGCCTGCAGAAGGATCCTCCGGATCAAGGAGAGGGATCATTACTGACTGGCCACTCTCCTTGATCCACGGTACAAGGGTAAGGTTGCGGACCTTATCTTGCCGTCGCAGAGGGAGCAGAGGATGAGATATCTCCGGGAGGCCTTGCAGAAAGGTCTGTGCAACTCGTTCCTAGAGCACAGAGAGTGGGAGGTTACAAACTCCTGGTCCTGGACAACAAGTTGCTGAGGCTTCGGTCAGTAGCAGAAGGAGCGATGGAGAAGGTGCCCGCCTGACCGATGCATTCAGACAATTTTTTAGTCCGCAGCCTCAAGGTATGATCGGTTCCAGCAACCATCGCCAGCATCTGATATACATGGTGCAGGAATACCTAGGGGCAAGGTCAGACCGAAAATCCTCTGGCTTACTGGGTCTTGAGAATGGGTCACTGGCCAGAGCTTGCACAGTATGCAATTGAGCTACTGGCCTGTCCTGCATCCAGCGTTCTTTTGGAACACACATTCAGTGCTGACTCGGTTGATCGACTGACCTTCATAAAGATGAATCAGTCTTGGATCACCACCAGCTACCAGGCACCTGAGCTGATGTAACAGAATAATTTATTTTGAAATGTCACATCCCTTGAAGACTGCCTATGCTGATGATGATTGACTGTCCTGTTATGTTGACTGCCTATCATCTTCCTCCTCAATGATCCTGATGATAGCTTGGAAGAACATTTTTGTTTCTGGGTGCCACCACCAGTGGCTAAGGCCCAATTTTTCAGCCCCTGTTTAACAGGGGCGTGTAATTACAATTTTTTATGCAATGCTTTGCAACAAGTCTCATTGCTGTGCTACAAGTACAGTATCTGTGAGGGCTTGCAGTGTTGTGGCACCAGCACCAGTGCCTAAGGCCCAATTTTTCAGCCCCTCTTTAACAGGGGCGTGTAATTAAAAAAAAATATGCAATGCTTTGCAACAGGTCTCATTGCTGTGCTCCAAGTACAGTATCTGTGAAGGGTTGCAGTGTTGTGGCACCACCTCCACCACCAAAGGCCCAAATTTTCTGCCCCTGTTTAACAGGGGCATGCAATTACAATTATTGATCTAATAATTCACAGCAGGGCCCATTCCTGTGCCCACCAAGAGTAACTGTGAGGGCTTACAGTGTTGTAGCACCAGCACCACCACCAAAGGCACAATTTTTCCTACCACTGTTCAACAATGGCATGTAATTACAATTCCTGATATAATAGTTCACAGCAGGGCGTTCCAGCGCCCACCAAGAGTAATTGTGAGGGCTTACAGTGTTGTGGCAACACCAACATCTAAGGGTCAAATTTCTGAAGAGTATATACGGCAGGCCCCTACTTTCAAACATCCAACTTACAAACTACTCCTACTTGCAAACGGAAGGGGACAACAGGAAGTGAGAGGAAGATGGGGTAGCCATGCCATTTTTCTCAAAGATTTTCATCCATATTGCCAGGACAAGACATGACATTAAAGCCGCAAGCATTTTTAAATGGCTTTTTTTACTTTACAAATGTCATTTTGTGCAGGGACAGTTCTAAACACAGGAAACACATGCCACTTCACAGGCATACTTTAGACACCCCACAGGTACGATATTTAAAGGAATATTTTTTTTTTTCACTTTATGCATCATTAAAATGACTGCTCCAGAAAAAAACTTCCGTTTTTAAAACTTCTTTTTGCATTGATACATGTTCCCTAGAGCAGGACCCCGGTCCCCAAACCTTTTTTAGGACAATAACATGCATATTGGCCATTATAATTAGCACTTTAGATTTCGAACGTTCGCGTCCATTGTAATTAATAGGGTTCTAACGTTCGTGCGGACTTTCGGTCCGTTCACAGGTTCTGGTGCGAACCGAACCGGGGGTGTTCGGATCATTCCTAATAGGGAGGTTCAGATAATCTTTGGTTGTCACGGGTTAGTGGCCTGGCCGTGAGGTTTTCAGTTTATGAGCAGGGTCATCCAAACAAATCCGTATAGGGATTCATTGGGGTGTCCAAATTTTGTTTAGAAGATTTAGTGTCAAGGGTGTGAACCCTCAATGTCGTCCTGAAGAGAGGCAAGTAAATTTATCTTCTGTATGCTATACAACACTGAAAAGCCTGTGACCTACACTGGGTGTGCCTGTGAAGTAGGGGTAGGGGCTGCCAAAAGTATTTGGGGGGGGACCACGCAGGCCTGCTGGAGTTCTGAGGGTGGGTAGGGGCTTCTTTACTGGAATACACAGGTTAGAAGGGAGTGGAGCGGGACTGTATTAAGCCAGAAGAGGGGTCTCATGCTGTGTATGTAAGCTTAGCCACTTCAGCCCCGGACCAATTGTCAGCTTAAGGACCAGAGGTCTTTTTTCAATTTCGCACTGCACTGCTTTAACTGGTACTTGAGCGGTCATGCATGTTGTAACCAAACGAAATTTGCGTCCTTTTCTTCCCACAAATAGAGCTTTCTTTTGATGGTATTTGATTGCCTCTGTGATTTTTTTTTTTTGCAATATAAACGGAAAAAGACCGAAAATTTTGAAAAAAATATATATTTTCTACTTTTTGTTATAAGAAAAATCTAATAAACTCAATTTTAGTCAAACATTTGGGCCAAAATGTATTCAGCCACATGTCTTTAGTAAAAAAAATGTCAATAAGCGTATATTTATTGGTTTGCGCAAAAGTTATAGCGTCTACAAACTAGAGTACATTTTCTGGAATTTACACCGCTTTTAATTTATGACTGCCTATCTCATTTCTTGAGGTGCTAAAATGGCAGGGAAGTACAACCCCCCCCCCCCCCAAATGACACCATTTTGGGAAGAAGACACCCCAAGCTATTTGCTGAGAGGCATGTTGAGCCCATTGAATATTTTTTTTTTTAGTCCCAAGTGGTTGAATATAGACAAAAAAGTATATATATATTTTTCAAAAAGTTGTCACTAAATGATATATTGGTCACACATGCCATGGATATATGTGGAATTGCACCCCAAAATACATTTTGCTGCTTCTCCTGAGTATGGGGATACATGTGTGGGACTTTTTGGGAGCCTAGCCGCGTACGGGCCCCCAAAAACCAATCACCACTTCAGGATTTCTAAGGGTGTAAATTTTTGATTTCACTCCTCACTACCTATCACAGTTTCGAAGGCCATGAAATGCCAAAATAGCACAACCCCCCCCCAAATGACCCCATTTTGGAAAGTAGACACCCCAAGCTATTTGCTGAGAGGCATGTTGAGTACATGGAATATTTTATATTTTGCCACAAGTTGCGGGAATATTACAAACTTTTTTTTTTGCCCAAAGTTGTCACTAAATGATATAGTGCCCACACATGCCATGGACATATGTGGAATTACACCCCAAAATACATTCTGCTGCTTCTCCTGAGTATGGGGATACCACATGTGTAGGACTTTTTGGGAGCCTATCCGCATACGGGACCCGAAAGCCAAGCACCGCCTTCAAGATTTCTAAGGGCATACATTTTTGATTTCACTCCTCACTACCTATCACTACCTATCACAGTTTTGAAGGCCATAAAATGCCAAGATGGCACAAAACCCCCCCAAATGACCCCATTTTGGAAAGTAGACACCCCAAGCTATTTGCTGAGAGGCATGTTGAGCCCATTGAATATTCTTTTTTTTTAGTCCCAAGTGATTGAATAAAGACAAAAAAAATAAAACATTTTCAAAAAGTTGTCACTAAATGATATATTGCTCACACATGCCATGGTTATATGTGGAATTGCACCCCAAAATACATTTTGCTGCTTCTCCTGAGTATGGGGATACCACATGTGTTGGACTTTTTGGGAGCCTAGCCGCGTACGGGGCCCCGAAACCCAAGCACCGCCTTCAGGATTTCTAAGGGTGCAAATTTTTGATTTCACTCCTCACTACCTATCACTACCTATCACAGTTTTGAAGGCCTTAAAATGCCAAAATAGCACAAAACCCCCCCAAATGACCCCATTTTGGAAAGTAGACACCCCAAGCTATTTGCTGAGAGGCATGTTGAGTACATGGAATATTTTATATTTTGCCACAAGTTGCAGGAATATTACAAACTTTTTCTTTTTTGCCCAATGTTGTCACTAAATGATATATTGCCCACACATGCCATGGGCATATGTGGAATTACACCCCAAAATACATTCTGCTGCTTCTCCTGAGTATGGGGATACCACATGTGTGGGACTTATTGGGAGCCTATCCGCATACGGGACCCCAAAAACCAAGCACCGCCTTCAAGATTTCTAAGGACATAAATTTTTGATTTCACTCCTCACTACCTATCACTACCTATCACAGTTTTGAAGGCCATAAAATGCCAAGATGGCACAAAACCCCCCCAAATGACCCCATTTTTGAAAGTAGACAACCCGAGCTATTTGCTGAGAGGCATGTTGAGTCCATGGAATATTTTATATTTTGCCACAAGTTGCGGGAATATTACAAACTTTTTTTTTTTTTTGCCACTAAATGATATATTGCCCACACATGCCATGGGTATATGTGGAATTACACCCCAAAATACATTCTGCTGCTTCTCCTGAGTATTGGGATACCACATGTGTGGGACTTTTTGGGAGCCTATCCGCATACGGGACCCCAAAAACCCCAAAAACCAGGTACCTATCACTACCTATCACAGTTTTGAAGGCCATAAAATGCCAAGATGGCACAAAACCCCCCCAAATGACCACATTTTGGAAAGTAGACACCCCAAGCTATTTGCTGAGAGGCATGTTGAGCCCATTGAATATTTTTTTTTGTCCCAAGTGATTGAATAAAGACAAAAAAAACTAAATGTTTTACAAAAAGTTGTCGCTAAATAATATATTGCTCACACATGCCATGGTTATATGTGGAATTGCACCCCAAAATACATCCTGCATCTCCTGAGTACGGGGATACCACATGTGTGGGACTTTTTGGCAGCCTAGCCGTGTACGGCACCCCGAAAACCAATCACCACCTTCAGGATTTCTAAGGGTGCAAATTTTTGATTTCCCTTCTCACTACCTATCACAGTTTCGAAGGCCATAAAATGCCTAAATAGCACAAAACCCCCCAAAATGACCCCATTTTGGAAAGTAGACACCCCAAGCTATTTGTTGAGAGGCATGGTGAGTATTGTACAGCTCTCATTTGTTTTTGAAAATGAAGAAAGTAAAGAAAAACATTTTTTTTTCTTTTTTCAATTTCCAAAACTTTGTGACAAAAAGCGAGATCTGCAAAATACTCACCATACCTCTCAGCAAATAGCTTGGGGTGTCTACTTTCCAAAATGCGGTCATTTGGGGGGGGGGGGGGGGGGGGTTTGTGCTATTTAGGCATTTTATGGCCTTCGAAACTGTGATAGGTAGTGAGAAGGGAAATCAAAAATTTGCACCCTTAGAAATCCTGAAGGCGGTGATTGGTTTTCTAGGTGCCGTAAATGGCTAGGCTGCCTACTTTCCAAAATGGGGTCATTTGGGGGGGGGGGGGGGTTGTGCCATCTGTGCATTCCATGGCCTCCGAAACTGTGATTGGCAGTGAGGAGTGAAATAAAAAAATGACACCCTTAGAAAGCCTGAAGGCGGTGCTTGGTTTTTGGGGTCCCGTACGCAGCTAGGCTCCCAAAAAGTTCCCGTACTCAGGAGAAGCAACAGAATGTATTTTGGGGTGTATTTCCACATATGCCCATGACATGTTTGAGCAATATATCATTTAGTGACAACTTTTTGTAAAAACATTTTTTTTTTTTTTTTTCATTATTCAATCTCTTGGGACAAGAGCAAATAGCTTGGGGTGTCTACTTTCCAAAATGTGGTCATTTGGGGTGGTCCTGGCATTTTATGCACAACATTTAGAAGCTTATGTCACACATCACCCACTCATCTAACCACTTGAAGACAAAGCCCTTTCTGACACTATATATATTGTTAAAGCAAAGGCCCTACAGATTAAAATGGTGGGTGTTGCATTTTTTTTTCCACACAGTATTTGCGCCGCGATTTTTCAAACACATTTTTTGTGGAAAAAATACACTTTTTTTTATTTTAATGCACTAAGACACACTATATTGCTCAAATTTTTGATGAAATAAAAAATATGATCTTAGGCCAAGTACATGGATACCAAACACGACATGCTTTAAAATCGCACACAAACACGCAGTGGCGACAAACTACATACATTTTTAAAAGCCTTTAAAAGCCTTTACAGGTTACCACATTAGATTCACGGAGGAGGTCTACTGCTAAAATTACTGCCCTCGATCTGACCTTCGCGGTGATACCTCACATGCATGGTGCAATTGCTGTTTACATATGACGCCAGACCAACGCTTGTGTTTGCCTTTGCGCAAGAGAAGGGTGCTTTTTTTATTTTTTATTTTTTTATTTATTTTTTTATTTATTTAGCTTTTTTATTTTATTTTTAAACTGTTCCTTCCATTTTTTTTCTTAGTTATAATTTTTATTGTTATCTCAGGGAATGTAAATATCCCCTATGATAGCAATAGGCAGTGACAGGTACTCTTTTTTTGACCCTAGATCTTTCCTCTGCCCTCAAAGCATCTGACCACACCAAGATTGGTGTGATAAAACGCTTTCCCAATTTCCCAATGGCGCGGTTTATATCCGGGAGGGGGGACATTCCCTCCCACTGCTTGTAAAAGCAGTCTAGAGGCTAATTACCCACTAGAATTGCTTTTACATGAAAGCCGATCACTGGTTGAAAAGGATGATACCAAGATGATACCTAAACCTGCAGGCATCATTCTGGTATAACCATTCAAAGTCCAGCAACATACTGGACATATATTGTAATCTTTTTTTTTCATGCAGCCTCTTGGCTGAACGTAAAAAAGAGATTGATTGGTGGGTATGCCCACCATTAGAATACCTCCCTTCATCCACCCACTTCTAATGATTGGCATACATGCACCATTTATATATGCCAAAGCATGGGGGCATCCTCCCGCAAAAGTTATGCCATGTACACACGGTCTGACTTTTCCACGGGGCAAGCGTACGTCGGAATTTTGACCGTATGTACGTGGCATTAGGAGCCAATCGCTCCTCCGCCCCTGCTGCCCCCATGCTTCGCCATATATGCTCTTTTTTTTAACTGTGGTAGTGAAATCACCTCCTACAGCGTTGGAGTCGCGGCTTTATGTATCGTGGGAGCAAACGCTGTTGCTGTCAAGATAAATAAATCTGAGCTGCAACTGAATGGCGCACCTGAAAACCAAAAAATGGTTAACAATAAAACACAGTAAACAAAATTTCATACCTGAAAAGCAAGCATGATAAAACATTGCAGAATAGAATGGAGTAAAAAAGAGCAACAATAGAGAGAGAATAGAGAGAGAGAGAACAATAAAACGACAACTATTTTTGTTTTTTTAATTTATATATTTTTTTTTTGTACTTTTTTTTTTATTTTATTTTTTTACACTATTTTTTTAAACTATAACTATAATTTTAACTGTAACGGTCGGGTCTCAAAATGCGATGGCATTCTTGAGACCGTGTAACTATAATTTTATCCTAGCCTGTGAAATGCTGTACCCTACGCTAATACCTCACTAGTGAGTGGTAGCGTTCAAAACATTCACCAATGCAGAGGCCAGGATTGTCAGGACAGCGTGGACATTGGTGTCACGCCTACATCCGCGCTTGCTACAGACACGACATCTTTTTTTGGGGGGCTCGATTGGTAGGGGTACTCGGGAGGACATAAGAATAATGCCTCTCATGCAGCCGGCTTACTGCATTTGGTAGGGGATGTTGAGGTGCAGAACCACCTGGATACAGGAGTTCTGTGACAAGCTCTTCCTGGAATTCAAGTCCCGCCTGAAGCTCCATATAGCACATGAGCGTTCAGCAAAGCCAATTGGAATAAATAAATAGACACTTTTTTTTACCAGCGTCTAGCCTTACGGGCAACTAAATACGGCGCCAACAACTGATCTCAACGATCCACTCCTCCCATATTTTGGTTATATTCGTGGACACAGAGGGGTTTTCCTAGTGAAGGAAGTCAATGCAACACCTCGCTAGCCCCGTTGCCTGGTATGGATTTAAAGGAGAATTCCTACGCCCACTTATGGTGACCCCGCCCCCTTATGATGTCACAGTCCCAGCATCCTCCGGGACTGTGGTTACGCATTTTTTATTTATTTCCCTCTGGGGGAATCCCATGCTGTTTTTATCAATGAACTTTTATGTGTATTTCCGGGACCGACAATTCATTATAGCCGCGAGTACTTTTAAACTACTTTTTTTCCTTTAGAAATGTCATTTTGCTCTCGGACTGTTCTAAAGACGGGAAACATGCGCCACTTTACAGGCATACCATAGACACCCCCCAGGTACGAAATTTAAAGGAATATTACACATGTATTGTTTAACTTTAAGCATTATTAAAATCACTGCTCCCAAAAAAACGTCCGTTTTAAAAACTTTTTTTGCATTGATACATGTCCCTTGGGGCAGGACCCAGGTCCCCAAACACTTTTTTATGGCAATAACTTTAATATAAGCCTTTTAAATTAGCACTTTTGATTTTTCATGTTCGTGTCCCATAGACTTTAACAGTGTTCGCGTGTTTATACACATTTTTTGCCTGTTCGCATGTTCTGCTGCGAACCGAACAGGGGGGTGTTCGGCCCATCCATAATCAGGTCTATAGTTACTTGGTAAAGACTTTGATCCCTTTTTAAATATAGACACCACCTTGGCCTTATGCCAATCCAGTGGTACTATTCCAGTCATTAAAGAGTCCCTAAAAATTTGAAACAATGACTTTGAAATGACAGAGCTCAATTATTTTAGGATCCATGGATGTATGCCATCTGGTCTAGGTGCTTTATTCCCCTTAATTCTGTTTAAATATTTCTGGACCATATCAATTTTGAGCCATTGTTAGTCATTTGGGGCTGTGTCAATACCATCCCCATTATGGTCATGAGCTCCCCCATGCTTCTTTGTATACACTGAGCTGACTGTTAGTATAGCAATTACTATGTTGGTGTGGAAAATTAGGAGGTATGTCTTAATGGAGCTTTCCATTTGTTTGTGATCTGTTAGCTGTAACACAAGTAGTGTATGATGAGTTTTCTTTGTTATTTTTCATTTAAAAAATGATAGCAGATATTTTAGCAAATCTGCTTTTTACATTAATTTGTACATTCCTGTAATTAAACCCCAGGAATGGCCTACACTGTTATGTCACAGCATATAACATCTTCCCATTTTGCATAAACATTGTGCCTAACATCTTACCTGCAGATGAAAATGATTTTTGGATATTTAATATGAACATTGAAAAATTAAATCAAGTTATTTTGCAATTATTTATTGTTTTGCCTTTTTGCCTCTATAATGTGTATGTTGATGAATCTGACCAGTATTACATATACGGTACTGTATGGTTACCTAGCAAAGGCTGCTATTTTCAAACTAATTGTAGTAAAAATAGGAAATAAAGTATTTAACAATTTCCCCCAATTAGGGGTTCTATACTGTATATTTCCGTACCCATTTAGTGAGCTCAGAGTTTGTTGTTGTCCTTACTCATCTTTAGATGAAAGCCTTATTATAAGCTAATTTCAGCCGAAAAAATCTCTGTGGACTTCCAGCAGAGCAGGGCATTTAAACTTTAAAGATGGAAGGCTTATGTTTTCCAATCCTGACAGTGAAAACCTTACTGTGCGACTATAATGATACACATGGAAGCTTTCAGATTGTTCAGTTGAAGAACACATTAAGGCATTCAACTGCTTACTGCATTTTTCTTGAGTGAAGAGACATCAGAGGTTTACATTTCCAACTTTCACTATAGTTTGGGTGATTGTCTCAAACCCACAGATTTGACTCCTTTTTGGTGTCTATTTGTACTGAAGGATCATGACAAATTATTTAATCCTTGGTAAAATTTTATGAGAAAGTTTAAGAAAAAGTGCCACTTTTAAGTAACCTAGGATAATATTATATGCTACTGAGAAGTTTTAGTTTTTACTTGGCATATTTATATATTTTGTTTTTTGTTATTAAAAGTTTTTCATAGTCTTTATTTAAGTGCAGTTGTTTCAGTGCAGTATTAAGTGCAGTTGTTTGCAGTTGTGCAGAGACAGCCCAAATTCACTTAGGACAACCAATGCAATGTTCTTGCTTAACAAAATCAATGGGTATTCAAAATGTACTAGAATGCTTATATTTAGCTCATGGTGCTCTGCAAACATATAGGACTCTTTATGCCAAGTTTTTCCATGCCTAATCTTGGATACAATAGTGTTTTTTCTTAAAAAAAGAAAAAAAGAAAAAACTGAATTAAAGACCTTTTATATTTTTTGGAGTGTAACAAACAACTGCTGAACTAAAAAGCTAGCAGTGTTAATCATACACATTTTACAGCATGCTACTAAGGTTTCAGAAGACCTAATAATGGAAAATATGGGAACAGATCTGTACAGTGCTTAATTAAAAAAAATATATAATAATAATAAAAAAAAAAAAAATAAAATATATATATATTCATGTTAGTCATAGTTTATGCCATCCTTTGTCTGCTTGTGTCAAGAACTGAATCTGAGCTCATCCCATGTTTGTTATGCCACATCAACTGTGTTCCTTTATGGTTATCAAGAGAATAATAGTATATCACTAGATATCCAGTGAGGCACTTATTATCCTAGAGAATTAATAGGAGGCTAGTTGGGAGGTAGGAGAAGGTATTAAGTATGATTTCAGTAGTAAAAATGTATATTTGGGTATGAAGTGAGCTGTTTTTATCTCTGGATCTATTGAATGGATTGATGAAGAGTTTGAACTAAAGGTAACTGCTGCCTATGTACAGTGTTTTTTACCTACAGGTATGGCCAGTTTGAACTGCAAAGGTTCATGATAGAGCTAAAGAAGTATTAAATACCAGTCAAATAACTGAATCTGAGCTCTTACCGTGTTTGTTATGCCACATCAACTGTGTTCCTTTATGGTTATCAAGAGAATAATAGTATATCACTAGATATTCGGTGAGGCACTAATTATCATAGAGGATTAATAGGAGGCTAAATGGGAGCTAGGAGAAGGTATTAAAGCGGAGCTCCACCCTAAAGTGGAACCTCCGCTTATCGGATTCCTCCCCCCCCCCAGTGCCACAATTGGCACCTTTCAGGGGGGAGGGGGGTGCAGATACCTGTATAATACAGGTATCTGCACCCACTTCAGGGACTAGCTAGCCACAGCTGTCCCGCCCCTATCCGCAGCTGCCCGCCCCCCCCGTTGTGTCTTG
Source organism: Lithobates sylvaticus (assembly GCA_028564925.1). Classification (NCBI taxonomy): domain Eukaryota; kingdom Metazoa; phylum Chordata; class Amphibia; order Anura; family Ranidae; genus Lithobates; species Lithobates sylvaticus. Next base: position 282,317,648 of record CM053029.1, read on the forward strand.
GGAAACACACAGTTCCCAGGACACAACGGGGACCAATAAAGACGTGCAGCGTGACTCGCGCATGTGCAGTAGGGAACCGGGCAGTGAAGCCGCAATGCATCACTTCCTGATTCCCTGACAGAGGATGGCGGCGGGGGCAGCCGAGAGACGAGCGATCGCTCGTCAGCTTCTGCCGACATTTCTGGAACCTGGAACAGGTAAGTGTCTATTTATTAAAACTCAGCAGCTGCAGTATTTGTAGCTGCTGACTTTTAATATTTTTTGTGCAGGTGGACTCCCTCTTTAAGTTTGACATCAGTAGTAAAAAAAAAGATTGGGGTATGAAGTGAGCGGTTTTTATCTCTGGATCTATTGAATTGATTGATGAAGTGTTTGAACTGAAGGTAACTGCTGCCTATGTACAGTATTTTTTACCTATGGCCAATTTGAAATGCACAGGTTCATGATAGACCTAAAGAAGTAATAAATACCAGTCAGAGGATTAAAAACCCTGGAAGTACAGAACAGGGGATGTAGTGATTGCGTGGATATCACCATCTAATATATATGAGATGATGTTCACCGGTTCATCTATTGTAAAATGAAACTCGTTTTCTGATAAAGCACTGTATCTACCAGCCAAATAACTCTTGGAACCAAGCAGGGTTCCCTTATCAATGTACAATGAAAGAACTTCACCTTTTTAAAGAGATTCTCCAAGAAATTGAAAAATGTTTTTTTTTTTTTTAAATTAAGCCCATTTTCTTTTTTTTTTATAAATTCTTTTTATTAATTTTTCACACAGTTAAACATACATACACCGGTAGGTAACGTGCCTTATCGGGATAGGCCACGCAGGGCCATAACCAAACTAACCTAGTTCAACTTAAATCCGACCTTTCCCCCCCAACCATCCCTCCCACCCAATTGTCATAATTTTACAGGTATAATCGTGTGCATCTCATAAGTAAATATAAATGTGTCATAACCCTAGAGTTAATGGTGTTTTTATTCTCATGCAATAATAGTATGATTGTACGGTAGTCTTCAGGGACTTCATCGATTTAGTAGTCCGTCAAACAGAATTTAGCAGTTACACAGCCTAATAACCTTCTGTATACATATTCATCCTCCTATCAGCCCACTGTAGCCGTAGAATCTAGCCAGGACGGCCATACCTTTTTAAGCTTCTTTTCACAGCCTCTGGCCCTGTAAGTTGCTTTGTATAAATATATGGTGGAGTTAATCAGCTTTTTCCAGTATGACAGTGTGGGAGGAGCTGTTTTTCCAATTTAATAGTATAGCTTTTCTGCCATAGAACAGCCCAATGTTTAGTAGAGTGCGGTGAGCTTGAGATGGAACTACCTCCTCCACTAGTCCTAATAAGCATACCCTAGGTGTGGTGGGAACCGGGATGCTAAGTACCTCCGCCATACATTCAGTAATACCAGACCAGAAAGGTTAAATCTGTGTGCAACTCCAGAAGATATGCTCTGAGTCAGCCGGAGTGTAAGAGCATCTCCAACATTGGCTAATTACTGTTGGGTATATACATGATAACCTGGCAGGTGTGAGAAACTTAAAATGGATTAGGCGGTCCCTCGCTGAGATATATTTAAAGGGATGATCCCACATGTCCTCCCAATCCTCTCCCTGAATGTCCGCAATCTCTCTCTCCCACCGCTCTCTACATTTGGAGATTCCAAAGGTGTTTTTTTGAAGATAGATTTGTACACTGACGACAGAGGCTTGACCAAGTCCTCTTCAGTCAAAAGAGTTTCCAGCGCTAATGGCAGATATTCAATTCTTTGGCCACTGAACTGCGCCTGAAAAGCATGGCGCAATTGCAGATAGTAAAAGAAGAAGTTGTTTGGTAAGTCATGTCTGGCCTTTATCTGGTCGAATGTACAAAGCTCCCCCTCTCTGGTAATATCACTTAGCACTTTAACACCCTTGCACGCCCATATCATGGGGTCCGGAAGAGAGAACAGATGTGGGAAACTCGGGTTCATCCATAATGGGGCTGAAGGAGTAACTCCCATGTAGCTAGGGGACATTAGAGTAGTGGTAGTCTCCCATGCCTTAATTGTTGCTTTCATCAAATTACGTTAGAGGTAGGCAAGATTTTCAACCCCTGTATAAAGCCATCTTTAAACTTTCAATGATCCCAAGTGTGCTGCTTCCACAACTGTAGCAGCATCTCCTTAAACCACTGTCAGCCATCTTCTGGTGAACACATATTTCTTCCAGTCAGGAAGTGCTAGTCCCCCCTGACCCCATGGCTTTTGTAGGATTTTGATGCTTTTGCGCGGTGAGTGCGGTGACCATATAAAGGACCCTATTATGCTATTTAGTGATTTAAAAAAGGTCTTTGTGATCCACAATGGCGAGTGACGCAGGAAATATAAAATTACTGAAAGAAATTTTATTTTAATGAGACTAACCCGTCCCATCAGAGAGAGGTGTAGATTCTTCCATGCTGTTGTCTTTTGTTTAAGTCTACTCACTAGTGGGATGAGATTTAGCTACATATAGTCCTGAACATTAGGGGTTATTTTAACCCCCAGATATGTAATTGTGGAGACCCATTGGAGTGGTAGTGAGTCATCTAGTAGATTCTTAGCTTCTGATCCTAGTGGCAGTATTGATGACTTGATAAAAGTGATATTCCCGCGCTACAACGGAGAAATATGATGTGATAAATGTGTGAGGTGCAGCGAACACCGAGAGGGTTAAAACAGTACCCAATGGGGAGAAATGGAAAAGAAATCAATGAATGGTGTCGCGCTCCTAAATTGTTGTCAGTATAAAAATCGCATACAGTCGCTGTTGTGTCAGATCAGCGAACAGGGAGTGATATGCAAATTTAAAGTGACTGGGTGCAACACAGGCTAAACCATCAGTAAAACAATCAAATACATAAAGTACAATAGGCTAAAACAGCTGTAGAGCAACAATCAATATAAAAATTGCATAAAATACATAGATAAGTGTATATATAAAGTGACTAATATGCAGAAGCCGTGATAGGAAACACACTACGGTGCATAAATGAATGGCTATATAAAACACACGAGTGAATAAATACAGTGATTATAAAAGCATGTATAATCACTAGATACTGTGAAGCAATAACACAATAAATAAAGTATAAATAGAGTGGTGATCAGTGGTTCAGGTTATAAAAATAACCAAAGGTGTAAAATAAAAAGGATGAAGGGAGTGGTGAAAACTTACTAGCAGTATCACTCATTATTGCTGCTAGTACACTCGCCTATATTGGTTTTCACCACTCCCTTCATCCAGTATTGATGACTTGCTCCAGTTTGCCCGTAGGCCTGAGAAGGTGGCAAATTTGTCTAGAATCAATAGTGTAGCTCTGAGGGAGGGCCCTGGATCCCTTAGGAACAAGAGCAAGTCATCTGCATATAACGCTATGCATTCTTTTATGTTCCCCACCTGGATTGCCCCTACATCTTCAGACTGTCTAAGTGCCCTGGCAATAGGCTCCATCATCAGGGCGAAAAGAAAGGGGGAATACAGACACCCCTGTCTAGTGCCTCTTCCTATTGGGAAGAACTCAGAGACTATGGTGCCAAGCCTGATCGCGGTCTAATCTGATTTTCTTAAATTAAAGGATGGTGTGCTGGTAAAGATAATATATGTATGAAGTTACCGTATATACTTGTGTATAAGCCAAGTTTTTCAGCACATTTTAAGAATATTAAAATATCGTCCGCAAACAAGCAGAGGGATTTTGTGATGGAAGCCTCCTAGTTCTATTCCGGTTATTGTGGGTCTAATCTAATATATTGTGCAAGGGGTTCTATTAAAAGGGCAAATAAAAGTGGGGAAAGTGGACATCCCTGACGTGTGCCTCTTTCTATTTTGAAAGAGTCAGATTTATAGCCTGCATATTTTACATATGCTTGAGGTCTATCATAAAGTGCTGATATCCACTTAATGAAGTGGGGTCCAAAACCCCATTTCTGGAGAGTGTGATACAAATAGGGCCAAGAAACCGAATCAAAAGCTTTCCTGATATCTAGGGAAAGGAAACAAGAGGGAAAGCACAGTTTTTTAAAAAGACATCGGCTTCAGAAGGAGTAAATTCTGTTGTTTCCGAATAAAGGGAAGCTAGATGGGATCTAAATTTGTGTACTATTTTAAAAGATTGCTTGGTTGGGCTTCTCGGTGGAGAGTATGGGGATTTATCTAGAAATGGGAGGAGGACCTGGTTTGAGTCTCCGCACACAATCGTTGTACCCATCCTGTGCGTGGATACTACTTGTAGAAGGTGAGATAGAAAGAATGTAGGCTGTTTGTTTGGGGCGTAATAGGACACAACTGTAACTGCCGTATCCATAATATGTCCTGTGAGAATAATATATCTCCCTTCGGGATCTTTGATTTCTGATTTGAGTATAAATGGGGTAGAGCGGTGAAAAGCTATAAGGGTTCCACGTTTCTTAGTGGTAGCTGAGGCCGTGAAAATTTGTGGATAAGAGGAGCTCATATATTTGGGTGTGGAGTCTACTGTAAAGTGGGTTTCCTGTAGGCAAACTATATGGGCTTTCTGCGCTTGAAAGAAACGGAACGCTTTAGTGCGTTTTTGCGGCACATTAATTCCCTGTACATTCAGGGAAAGAATGTTTAAGGGTGCCATGGTAGATGATATAAGTGATGCTTCTTACCAGTATGCAAAGGTTTTTGGCTGAATGGATCAATCCAATTGAACGAGAAAAAAGAAAAGATGAAGATGGACCAGGGAAGAACTGTAAGAAGAGAAAAACATGTAACATAAGTAGTAAGATATAATACTGTAAACATTAGATTATGATAAATATCAAGAATTACCCGTGATGAGGAAGAAATCTCCCCATCAGGGGAAAAGGGGCCGACCTCAATCGTCCACATAATATTTGTGGGCGAACGAGGGAGGCACATTGGGACACACGAAACTGCCCGAACAGAGGACAAGCCCTATGAAAAAAACATCATCTAGATGTATAGGGATATAGCCAGCTCGGCTAAATAAAACAAGTTTTTTTAAAAATTAAATAAAAATAAAAATAATGTCAGGACAAAATCTCTGGTTGATTATACTGGGAGGTAAATAAGATCAGTACTCTGGAGTGTAATATTATAACTTATATTAGGGTATAGTTGGGGAAATCCGTGAGAGGATTGTGGGTATAAGGATGGGGAATGGCATAGGAAACTGAAAAAGAAAATAAAAAAATGAACAAGTGGACCTATAACTACCTGGAGATACAGGTATGTGTTTAAGTAGCACAAACAAAATGATCAGGAAGCGGGATTTAGAAAAAAAAATTAAAATAAAAAAAAAATAATATATATATATATATATATACACACACACATACAATATATACATATATATATATATATATATATATATATACATATACATACATATATACATACATACATACACACATACACATACATATACACACATATACATATACATAAATAAATAAAAAAACACTTGGGCTGAGCTATATCTGGTAAAACAGCCTATGTACTGAATACATTTAATACCTTCGCTTAGTAATGTTCAAGCGAGTAAAAACTAAGTTAGAATACATAAAGAAAATAAAAAAAAAATAATAATAACTGGATTGTGCAGTAAATTTAGATTGATTAAGGAAAAATAGTCAATACCCTTCAAGGATGGAGCCAATATATATATTAGGGAATGGCCTCCCATGTTGAGTGGGTACACAGCACTATCCAGCATTATGTTATGCCTTTATACCTAAGAGGCAGAAATTGAGCTGCAGCCCGTACCTGAGTCACCTTTGAGGAGGTTTTCATCTTATGGCGGCTACCTCCTAGTACCATATTGAGGGTCCCCAATGGAGCTCCGGGTTCACTGGTGGAAGCAGGACACTTTGTAATGCTTTAATGTCGGCTGGTTTGCTTTGAAGTACAGCTTCTCCTCTGTCAGGGAGGGAGCTCTAGCAGCGCATAACTGCTCTGTCAGACTCCGCCGTGTGTCTCCTTTCAGCACATTTTTTATGCTGAAAAAGCTTATACTCGAGTGAGACAGAAGAAGAGAAGGCAGGGGCAGGTGCAGGAGAGCTTTGTGGCTGCGCTGGCTTTTGGAATGTGTGTGAGTTTTTATTGAGCTGACATCGGGCTCTTTGCTGCCTCCTTTGGTAAATTCCTGCATGTGCACCCCTTGTGTGTCCTGCACAAGAGCTGGGAGTGGGACAAGGAACACCACCTAACAAGTAAGGGCTGTTCTACAAGTAAGGGAGGGGGATTGTGTGTGTGTCTGTGTACATGTGTCTGTGTACATGTGTGTGTCTGTGTACATGTGTGTGCATGTGTACATGTGTGTGTGTGTGTGTGTGCATGTATGTGTACATGTGTGTGCCTGTATATATGTGTGTGCGTTTGTGTACAAGTGTGTTCCTGTGTAATTTACCAGTAGCTGCTACATTTCCCAACCTAGGCTTATACTCGAGTCAATACATTTTCCCATTTTTTTGTGGTAAATTTAGGTGCCTCGGCTAATATTCTGGTCAGCTTATACTCGAGTATATACGGTAGGTTAGTGATTACATTGGTTACACAAAAGGGCCCTCCTGTTTCTTGTAATAGGCAACAAGCAAAAAAGAAGAATGGTTTATTTAATTCAGCTGCATGTACGGGTAAAAATCTTGAAGTCCAGATATTTGGGTACTTAAAATTTTCAGTGAAATTGTAGGCTTAAAACATGGGCCTGTTGAAAAAAAGTAAAAATACATGTATGACATCACTGGTAAACATCCATTGTTACTCCCATTGATAATTTTGTAGGAATTTATATGTTCTTAGGGATGCTGAGACTGCACAAACAATACCTCTGCAATTATGGTATCATGTATAGCCAGCATTTTTGTTGAAACTGTGACCTATGATTTATTAGTATTTGTTTCCTTCGTCTGAATTGTATTTTTTTTTAAATAAGGGTATTTTGCTACTTGATTTAAATTTGTTGGTGTTACTATTTAATATTATTAGTGTCATTCAATAATATCATTAACAATACCAAGAGTGTTTTCAAAAGTATGACAGTATCCTGGTATTATAAATACAATACATCACTATATATATATATATATATATATATATATATATATATATATATATATATATATATTTTTTTTATGAGACTCATGCCTTTTCTGAAAGAAAAGCAGTCACTTTTGTTTACATGTAACAATGTAAGCATATGTTGTAAGATCTGAATTAATGACAGCAAAATAACCTTCTCTCTGTAATCAACATCAGTGCTTTCTAGTAAGTATTGCTTTTGGAGAAGAAAAAGAGCGTTTGATCATGAAGGTAAAGAGGATAAATGCAGCTGTAATTATTGGAGAACCCACAAAAAGGTATAATTTATTTGAATGTTGTACAGATAAAATACTAGAGATGTCCACAATTTTTTTTGCAAGGCTCCTTGTAGTCTCGTACATTCAATACTGAACTTCTTTTAACTAGCAACCTTCACTGATTTACTGCAAGAAAGGAGCGCCTCAGGTCTCTTATGAGCCTAGATAGTATATCACAGGTGAACTTGGAATTGAGGTCTTAAGTATTCATCTTTTGATACATTACCAAATTCATGGATCAGGGATATAACATAACCTCCTTAGTCTGCTAAATTGTATTCCAAATATAGAGAGACAGAGTGGAAAAAAGACAGGACTCTGTGCTGTCTTTGCTAGTGTTCTCTGGAAACTGGAATTCTATGTTGATGACTTTACTAGCTAACAAAATAGTTATGCAAAGGAGAACCAATAACTTTTACATATTGCATTTAAAATGCCTACTGCCAGTCAGTGACTTATACATGCTTTGACAGCCACTGCACTAATTAGAATAAGAAATCTTTTTTAAAAGATTTAATTCTGAGTATTTTAGTAAAATGCCCACATTAGATAAAAAGATGAAGGGGTGCATCTGTTGTTTGACTAATATTGTCCAGTCTTAAGTCTCGTACACACAATCCGTTGGCAGGGGATTATGTGATGACAGACTGCTGGCCTAAAATCTGACCGTTAGTATGCTCTTTCAGACAATTGTTGTCCAACTTTTAGCCAACAAATGTTGGATGGCAGGCTAGTAAATTTTCGCCGGACAATGGTCTGTTGTCAGATTTTTGTATTGTCTGTACACAAGTCCATCACACAAAAGTCCAAAGTACAAACACGCATGCTCAGAAGCAAGGACGAGCCAGAAGCGGTAGGTCTCGTAAACTAGCGTTCGGAATGGAGAAATAACATTTGTGACGCAGTAAATTATGAAACGTTGAAATGCAGCGCACATTCTCTTCTTCTTTAATGGGATAATAATGAAGCGGCTTTGCTGGTGATACTGATTGAGTTATGGCAAACATATTTGAAAAGGCTTTTTTTTTCTAGTGATATCAAGAATAATATTATTATGCTTGTTGTTTTATTTTTTGGGCAAATTACCACAACACCATTATCCTGTAGGTTTTAAGATCAAAGATACAACTATGTTGGTGTCCCTTTGGTAATTTTACATTGTATTTTTGAAAATGTAACTGCCTACTCACAAACTGTCATTTGAAGTAAAACACATAGCCAAATATTATTCTAAACATTTTTTTAGTTTTTAATTGTGCATTAAAAAAATAAATAAAATTAAATTAGAGAAGCTATCTGCCATACAAATATAAAGAACGTAACCAAAAAGTGCATTATATGCATACAAAAATATAGAAAATATAACAAATAAAATCATTATTCAACAAAAAAAAAAAAATAGTAAATAGGGTAGGGGTGTAAATTCCCAGACCAGCAGCCTTTTTGGGGGTCTTGTGGCTGGTATTGCCACTGACCGCCATGCTGCTGTGGTGGGTGGGGTGGCTGTGGTGTGTGAGTTGGCTGTGGAGGTAGTGGATGTGGGGCCACAGAATCACACAGGTGTGTGTTTTCGGCAATTTGGCCCCTCACCCCCCTAGTCCAGGAGCTGCAGGATGAGTTCCTCAAAGCTGTCTTAATTTATTGGCAGTTAGCACGGCAAATCCCTAAGCCTCATCTGGGTCTGTCTGGATGGCAGTAGTGGCCTGGCTGAGGAAGGCAGCTGTGGCCTCCTCCAGATTCCTGCTCTTCCTGGCCCTTTTAGCAGGAGGGCATGGAGAAGGGATCTGTGACTCCATCTGGCTGCTGACTGCTGGCTCCTCCAGACTGACACTTTCCTGTGTATGGAAAATGGGACATAATTTGAATATTTTTTATGGTTTGGTCATCAATCACACACCATTTTAATCTCCTCACTGTTGCAAATTGAATGTGGAGAAATAGAAAAGACTATCATTCTGACCCCATTGATTTTAATTCTTGTTAAAATCATTTTTGGTCACTACTGTCTGTTGATATGGAAACCAGTTTGTAAAGGCAGAAATATTTGAACAATAACATCTAGTTATCATCATTGTATTTTTGGATAGAAATATGTTCAACAATGCTATACCTGCGTCAAGCTGGGCTCCTCCACATCTTCATCCTGTGCAGCAGGACCTGTGTGGACCTCAGGAGCTATGGCCTCAGCAGATGTCAAAGGGAGTGTGGACAGTGATGACCTGGGTTCTGTCTGGTCAGTCAAAATACACAGGCTGTTGTAATACCACAGCCTGGGGACATATAGGTCATCTGCTGCTGCTCCAGATCTCTCTGAGTCAAGGACCTTGTTGAGCTCCCTTTTAAAAGTACTCCTCAGGTTGGAAATTTTGTTATTGACATAGTTGATGTCTGCCCTGGGGTACAAAGGCTTCACCAATTTGAGCAGTTTCTCCAACGCTGCCTTCCTCAATATTTTATTGGAGTAATCTCAACTCTTGACCTTCCAGAGACAGGGCAGCTCCTGGTACAGGACAATGAATTGTGGTAAAAAATCAGGCGCTGATAATGTATCCATCATGATAAATGATATGCTGCCTACAAGACAGAACACAAGATAAACCATAATGTCTGGCTTAACTCATAAGCTGGTCCAAATATAGGCCTCAATCTAAGCAGTATAAGCCACTACCCACCTGTGCCCAAAATTCCAATTGCCCCTTCATTTTATGGCTCATTTCATGTGTTGGCGATGTCAATCATTTGCCCTTCACTTTTAAGATCGTTCCTACAGCCGTACCATGCATTATGGTTTTATATACACTGCACATGCATGAAACTCTGCTCTCAGTGCGTCATGACGCTGGGGCGTGACCATCTCTCTTCTGCATGCAGTGGGAACATTCAGGAGGGACAACATGGCAGATTCTGCTGATTCCAGGCAGCCCTGCGGTGGTGGAGCTCATAGGAGGCACAAAGCAACCCCCATAAGCAAGGGTGAGATGGTGGAAATGGTGCGCATCCTAGAGAAGCACAATAACGACTGCAAGATGCACAATTATGAAAGGCCCAACAGCCAAAAGGACCTCATTTTGGATAAGGTCATTGCCATTTAGCATTGGGAAATTTTGGTGGAACGACCAAATCAGAAAACGATGGTCTGATCTCAAACAGCGTGAACAAGACCAGACAGAGTAAATACATCAGATCATTAAAAAGTAAGCAATATTTGTATCTAACCAATATGGATATGTGAAAATTATCTGTCTGTATATGTTCTTTATGCAAGTAGCTCGAGAGAATTCTAATGTTTTCTAAAATCTTTGTATGACTTGGTATTCTTGGTATTTTTGGATCAAATTTATTTCTCTTCTTTCAACAGGGAGACACAAATAAAGAGGCTACAGTCAAGCCACCACAAGGGACAAAGGGAGACTTCCCCCACTCAGGGCCCCAACAGGGGAGGCAACAAGGCCATATTCCCCACAAAAACGTAAGTGCCATCTTCAAACACACTCATTTAGCCACCGACAAGGGTGTTTCTAGGTGGACCAAAGACCATAGGGTCAAGAACACTTTCTGGTTGCTGCCTAGCTCATCAATGCCCATTAATGTAGCCTTGCCAGTGTGGACATGGGTAGAGTAGAGGCCCGGGGATCACAGTCACACAGAGTCATGCCTGCTAGGATGATCAACATATATCCTCTATCCCATAGGAGACAAAAGGGGTGGGGGCAACTGCTGTACTTTTTCAATGTTGACACTTGTCCAGTGTTTGCTCTCTGTAAAATGACACACCTTCCATTTTCTATGCATTTTTCACAGAAAAAACAACCAGAGTGCAGCATGGTAGAGTTCACTAATCAGGAGCAAACACTGACATCAGACCAAGGGCAAGGTTGGTCAACTAATGTAGCAAAATGGATGCTAGAAACAGTTGGGACTTGGGGTGGCTTAATGAATGGTGTATTGTTCTTTTTAGAGGAAAGTGAGTGCGGTGAGCTCACCCAGGATGTTTGTTTGGAGCCATGGGATCTGACTCCTGGACCCAGCAAGGACCTTGTCATTGTGGATGTCAAATCCCCTGATGCGAGTCACACTGAGGGCCAAAGTGACCCAGAAGAGGAAGAAAGTATTCAGGAGCCTCTTGTTTGTGCAAGTAAGTATTCTTGGAATCTGCCTTTAAATGTGTATACATGTCGAGTGTTTAGATGTCCAAACAAAACACCCAACGTGCCTTAACATTAGCATGGCGAAGAAGGAGGTGGAAGGAGCTGGCAGTGTTGAAAGTTCCCTGAGTTTTGGAGACCCAGGCACCAGGGCCAAGATTAAAAAGTAGCTGCAGTGTGTACATTACTAGTAGTGTAGGTGTCTTAAGGGCAAGCAGGTTGCAAGCAACAATAGACTGGGTAGGTAAGTATTTACAGAATTTGACTAGTAAACTCACTATCTAGGGCCTCAGCCACTTGACCATAATTCCTTTAGTACTTTTTACTCTTCTTACTAGGTCATGATCTTCCACGATGCACTATTGCCAGAATGAATGCAGATATGTTACATTGCTTGAAGGATCTGGAGCAAATCAAGAAGGCTGCCAATGCTTTACAGTGAAGAATCCGAGATTTTGTGGACATGCTTGCCAAATTTTTATTTTCTCTTGCCTGGTCTGAAGTTTCTTGCTCCACTTGTTGGCTCCTGTTTGCCTTTTAAATATTTACCACATTTTTATGACTTTGAAATGTGAAAGTTTAGGGACACAACTCCTCCAGGTGCACCACCGGGTCCTGTTATCTGAATTTTCCTCAGTGTAAAAACGACTGTGCGAATTACTAACAGTGAAAAGGACAACATCACCTGTGCCAAATTCAACAAATATAGAAAACATGACCTGGGTTTGCATCTTGAGAAGGAGAGTTGTGAAACACTGCCATAACCAATGTGAATTTGAATTTTTCTGTGTTTTGAAGAATAGCAAAGCCCAAATTTGAAGATGCCCGCAAATTGTGCCTTTACATTCTTATTTCTCTCATGATCCCATGCCTAAAATGTGTGTATTTCCATACATCTATTTTACTGAAGCTGCAAAACACACAGCATGTCAACATCTGCTATCTCCCATCACTGGGTATCAATGGACGCGTTTTGGGGGTGCAACCCCTTCCTCGTAACTAAAGTAGGCTGAGGAAGGGGTTGATGGGAGATAGCACATGTTGGCACACTGGCGGGATTTACTAAAACTAGAGCACTCAGAATCTGTTGCAGCTGTGCATGGTAGCCAATCAGCTTCTAACTTCAGCTTGTTTAATTAAGCATTGACAATAAAACCTGGAAGCTGATTGGTTTCTGTGCAGATCTGTACCAGATTTTGCACTCTCCAGTTTCAGTAAATCAACCCCACTGTGTGTTTTGTGGGTTTAGAAAATAAAATTTTTGGAAATACACACATTTTCGGCAGGGGATTATAAGGGACATTTAATAGTTCTGCCTTTACGTGTCCATGGCTTTAAATTGTGTCTTTTAGAGGGGTGAGAGCACCCCATCTGAGGAAGGCATGTCTCATTTGGCCTTTAATTTACCAAACTCGAACTTTGTAAGTTCCTGAGGTGGGGATGTGTATCTAATGTTTTCTAACATGCCTGTTTAGCCACAAAAAAAGAAGAAATAATGCAAAATATACATGTTATACACCAAGATTTTGATTTGTTTCAAAACCTTAAGGCTGCATTCACACCTGAGCGTTTTGTCGCCTGAAGCTACAAAACGCTAGAGGGGAAAAAATACATTATTCTCTATGGAGATGGTTCACATCTCTACTCCAAAACACCTGAAGCCAAACGCCTGAAGCTCAAACAAGTTCCGGACCCTTTTTTGGTCGCTCGAATCGGGCAGGTTTGGGCGTTTTTCTTCTTTTTACATTGGTGACCCTTTGCTCTGCACAAAATAGCGGCAAAACGGCGTAAGAAATACAGCAAAATTGCGATAAAAACGCAGCAAAAACCGCCGCAATTCGCGCAATTTTCTGCCTGAAAATGCTACGCTCAGGTGTGAATGCAGCCTAAAATGCACATGTGACTGTGCTTTGAGTAAAATGTTGTTTACTAAACAATGTGTGGCTTATTATATCAATGCTCAATACCAGTGTATTTGTTAAGTTGTTGTAGTTACAGTGACAATGTTCACTTAAATGTGGCCAACTCCAGCAAATTTGAGTTGAAAAGGCATAATGTTTTTGAACTTCATGCATTAGATCCATTAATAACCAAAACATTGTGCGTGTATAGCAAACCCACAGCACACCATAATAGTTAGCTGAAGAAGATCTTGTCACCTCATGTAGCAAATATGGAACGTTTATACTATTGTAGCAAGTGTCCAAAATAAAGGCCATTTGTGAAAATATTAGACAGATAAGAAACACAGACAACAGTAGTTCAAATTAAATATGAGTTTAAGATCAAAGAAAAATATTATTCCTGATCAGCTACAATTTGCTGCCAAGCCACTGACCCTCTACCCACAAAATAATCCAGGTATTTTTGCCATAGATCTCATTTTGGGAGGGCAATCCAGCACAGGCATTTTCTAGAGCAGTCACCATGCCCACAGCTGTAGGCTGAGCTGCAGCCTCTTCAGCTGAGCCTGCCACTGCAGGGTCCGCATCAGTTAGCACTGAGTCAAGGTAGTTGCTAGCATTCCTCCTTAAAAAAATATGGAGTATACAGCAGCACTTTACCATATGGTTTATTTTGTACAGTGCCAGGTTAATTGATGTTAACCACTTCCCGATCAGCGGAAACAGAGGTATGTCGGCAAAGATAGCACGGACAGGCAAATGGGCGTACAGGTCTGCACCACCGACCTCCGTGAGTCCGATCGTGGGTCCCGTAGACTCGATCGCTATGGGGATACCCACGATCGTCTCATGGGAAGGAATGTAAACAACCATCTCGCCGTTCTGCCTAGTGACAGTGTCACTGATCTCTGCTCCCTGTGATCAGAGCAGAGATATGTGAAGTGTCATACACAGCCACGCCCCCCCCCACAGTTAGAAACACTCCCCAGGGCTCACTTAACCCCTACACTGCCACCTAGTGGTTAACCCCTTCACTGTCAGTGTCATTTACACAGGAATCAGTGCATTTGTATAGAACTGATTGCTGTATAAATGACAATGGTCCCAAAAATGTGTCAAAAATTTCCGATGTGTCCACCATAATGTTGCATTCACAATAAAAATCAATGATCGACGCCATTACTAGTAAAAAAAATATATTCATAAAAATGCCATAAAACTATCCCCTATTTTGTAAACACTATAAATTTTGCGCAAACCAATCAATAAACGTTGAGATTTTTTTTACCAAAAATATGTAGAATATGTATCGGCCTAAACTGAGGAAAAAAATTGTTTTTTTATATATTTTTGGGGGATATTTATTATAGCAAAATGTAAAAAATAATGAGTTTATTTTAAAATTGTCGCTCTTTTTTGTTTATATCGCAAAAAATAAAAAACTGCAGGGGTGATCAAATACCACCAAAAGAAAGCTAAAATGGTCCAGGGCTTAAGTGGTTAAAAGGCATTTTTGACCACCCTTCGGGCACGAGAGATACTGTAATTAAATATTCTCTGCTCTGGGGTGAGGTTCCTCATAGAAAACGGCTTCATAAGATGTTCCCTCTGAGCAAAGGCCTCATCTGCAACAAAAACAAAATTGAGGATACACAATATGGATACACACTGTCCAAATTGCCGCACATTTGGACATTCTGAAATAAACTATCAATATAATAGACAATAGATAGATAGACAATAGATATAATAGACAAAAACTTTCTACGTTACAGTTGAAGGTAATCAGGCAGGCCCTGGCACTACATGGTTTGGTGAATCAAGCCAGAAATATGAACACAAAAGAGGGATAGTGTATATGGGTTTTGCAAAGTCAACAGATAGAGTATTTGCATCTGTTGAATTAGCATTTTTGGGGGGAGGGAGGGTTCAAAATGTATTTGTGACACAAAAAATGGCCTCTTGTACTCTGCCTGAATTTGAGGACAACAAGAACCTTTGGACACATTTTAGGGGTTGTTTAGGGTAAGCCCAAAAATGTATCTGACAAAAACATTGTTAAGTTACTAGGCTAGGTGTGTATGGGCACAGGATAGCATACTGGGGAGGTTAGTGAAGGTAAATATCCATGTAGGCCAAAAAAGAAGCAGCAAAAGCTTACAGCATGCATGAGGACAAAGAGGACATGCATAGCATATTCCAACATTCATAATTATGGAATCAACAAATGAATATAAAACATTAGCAAACATTAATACATAGAATGGAATCTTAACCACTTGACATCCGGCCATAGCCGAATGACGGCTTCGGCGCGGATGTCAATTCCCGGGAGGACGTCATATGACGTCCTCCCCTTTCCTCGCTCCCTGTGCGCACGGGTGCGCAGCAGGGAAATTCTGTGTTGGCCGTGTCCCTTGGACACAGCCAATCGCAGATTGCTGTAAACGGCCAATCACATCGGCCGTTTACAGCGCGATCGGCGTGTCCAATGGGAGATGATCTCATATGTAAACATATGAGATCATCTCTCAGCGCCGCTCTCCCTCCTCACACAGAGACAGCGTGTGAGGAGGGAGAGATGAACGGCTGCAGCGGCCATAAGTGCAAAAACAAAAAAACAAGATGAATGTGCCATCTGTCTCCACTGCCACCACTGCCATCTGTCACCACTGCCATCTCACCACTGCCATCTGTCCCCACTGCCACCACTGCCATCTGTCCCGAGTGCAATCTGCCAGTGCCATCTGTCCCCAGTGCCATCTGCCAGTGCTATCTGTCCCCAGTGCCACCTGTCAGTGCCATCTGTCAGTGCCACCTGTCCCCAGTGCCATGTATAAGTGCCATCTGTCATCAGTGCCACATCAGTGCCACGTGTCATCAGTGCCACATAGTACCATCTGTCATCAGTGCCATATCAGTGTCACGTGTCATCAGTGCCACATATTAGTGCCATCTGTCATCAGTGTCACGTATTAGTGCCATCTGTCATCAGTGCCACCTGTCAGTGTCACGTGCCATCTGTTATCAGTGTCACATGTCATCAATGCCACGTATCAGTGCCATCTGTCATCAGTGTCACGTGTCATCAGTGCCACATATTAGTGCCGTCTGTCATCAGTGCCACATATTAGTGCATCTCTCATCAGTGCCACATATTAGTGCCACGTTATATCAGTGCCACATATAAGTGCCATCTGTCATCAGTGCCACATATTAGTGCCATCTGTCATCAGTGTCACGTGTTATCAGTGCCCCGTATTAGTGCCATCTGTCATCAGTGCCACGTCAGTGTCACGTGTCATCAGTGCCACGTATCAGTGCCATCTGTCATCAGTGCCACGTCAGTGTCATGTGTCATTGTCCTGGTGCTCCAGGGCCTTCAAAAGTGTAATAGGTAGTCAACAAGTTAGATGTGTAATTTATGCTCCTAGAAAATGTGATGGCGCTCCCTGTATGTTGGGCCTCTCTAAGTGGCCAGGCTGTGAAAAAGTCCCGCACATGTGGTATCGTAATACTCAGGAGGAGTAGCAGAATTTATTTTGGGGTGTCATTTGTGGTATACACATTCCATGTGAGAGAAATAACCTATTACAATGACAATTTTGTGGGGGGGGATTCATTTTGCAGAGAATTGTGGGAAAAAATGACAACATCAAAAACCTCACCATGCCTCTTACTAAATACCTTGGAATGTCTACTTTCAAAAAAGGGGTCATTTGGGGGATATTTGTACTTTCCTGGCTTTTTCGGGTCACAAGAAATGAGATAGGCCACCAGTACATCAGGTGTGATCAATTTTGTATAATTTGCACCACAGTTTGTAGACTCTCTAACTTTCACAAAGACCAACTAATATCCACTAATTTGGGTTATTTTTACCAAAGATATATGGCAGTATAAATTGTGGCCAAAATTTATGAAGAAAAATTTATAATTTCCTAAATTTTATCACAGAAACAAAGAAAATTGCGTTTTTTTTCAAAAATTTTCATTTATAGCGCAAAAAAAAAAAAAAACCCAGATGTGATCAAATACCACCAAAAGAAATCTCTATTTGTGGGAAAAAGAGGACAAAAAATTCATTTGGGTACAGTGTTGCATGACTGAGTAATTGTCATTCAAAGTGTGAGAGCACCGAAAGCTGAAAATTGGTCTGGATAGGAGGGGGGTTTAAGTGCCCAGTAAGCAAGTGGTTAAAGGTAAAAACTTGCCTGAATATAGTCTTTCTGCAGGACTTGAATAATGGCTGAGCAGGTGTCTGAAATAATGAGTCCCAGTGCCTGGGGGGAGATCCCAGTGGTAAACTTGAGGCCCTGGAGACTTCTCCCCATCGCCAAGTACCACAGGGTGGCTATGAGCCTTTGCTTGGGAGTAATGGCAAGCCTCATGCACGTTTCCTGCTTCTTAATATAAGGGGTCACCAATGCCAAGAGTCGGTGAAAGCAGGGGAACGTCATCCGGAGATAATTCCGAAAATCGTCTAGATTATTCCCCTGAAGCTCCCGCAGCAAAGGCATATGACATAATTGGCCACAATTAAGCAACCAATTTTTGGTCCAATAACGCCTCCTTCTCCTGTTCCTGGACTGGACTTGGGTCAAAGCAATAACTCCAAGCCCAATAATAGCATGTTCTCTCCTCCGATCCCGCAACATGGCTGGTTGACGAATGGCCTTTCAGAAACGAACTGAAAAGCACAAACTGAAAAGCACGAATCAACACTCACCGAACTTCTACTAACACACAATTAGCAGAAGGAGTCCAAAGGGTGGCGCCTGACAATTGAACTTCCTCTTTATCGTCTCATAGTACGTCTAGTACGTCACTACATTTCTGTTTGTTGGCTGACATTTGTGTACCCTTAGTATGCAAGACAATTTCCTGGCAAACGCCCTTGGGACAAAAGTCTGACACTCTGTTGGCCAACAATCCGATCGTATGTACAAGGCTTTAGGGATCTATTCTTCCCATAGGTCCATGCCAAACACTTCCAACTTTAGGTCACAAAGCAGCAAATTGCCTTTGCACTCTCAAATATTCTACACAGATTTCTATAGTTAGATGTAGGGTTTATGTTCAGGTTCAGCACTACATAGTATTATAGTGAATACTGTATAATAATAATAATATAAAAATCCTACATTTTCAAGATTTGTGGACTCCAATAACTATTGTGAGAATTTGTCAAACCAAATTCTTTGTAATCATAATGCACTTCCGGGCCTTTGAACTTAGGTCAGCTGGCTTAGAAGAGTTAATCAAGTGGCCTTTGGATAAGCCAACCTCCTGTAATGAATATGCCATTTTTGTCTTTGACATATAACCCTCTATCTTGTCTCTTGTATTAATTGTCTTGTTATAAATTATGGACATGAAATGAGTTGCAGTCACACCTTAGAACTTTAATCAGCTAGCCACATCAGATAGAAATTGGTCTGCTTAATCAGAATTCTTAAGGATTCAAATAGAATTAATTACTGTATGAGATAGATATAGAACATAGATAAGATCCTGTTTATGCAAGTCCTTTTATCTGCAATGGAGTGATGATGAAGTAATGGAAATTTGCCACTTATTGTTAAGCAACAATCAATTGTAATAAAGTCCAAAGAGCAATTGAGAAAACACTGACTTGTTGGCAGTGTGTCAGGAACGTGCTGACCATAGTGCAGCAAAAGCTCTGAGGCAAAGTCATATGCGCATGCACATTCCTGCGGATGCCCATCTTGCATCTTGCAGACACATGCACACGAATATGCACATGCATGCAAATATTTGTGCACAGATGCGAACGCCTATGCGCATACATGCGCATTTTAGTCATTAAAGCTGGTGCAGCTGCACTAGTACATTGTTGTCTGATCTGCAGCTTTGCCCATAATTCCTTTCCTATGATTTGTGTTGGATTTCTGTGTTTGACTCGGCTTATCCTGACCACGCTTGCACTCCACCAGTCCTGACCTCGGCTTGTCTCACTATACAATATACCCATCCATCCAATTCCTAAACCAAAGGGAGTATATATATTCACACAAGACCTCAGAGCCATTAACAACTTGATACAGCCTATTGCACCTGTGGTCCAAGATGTTAACTTATTGTCAACCTCTATACCATCAGACACCACTTGGTTCACAGTCATCGATTTGTTGAGTGACTTTTTTAGCATCCCAATCAATGAAGAAACTCAGCCTTGTTGGCCTTCTGCTACGGTGGTTGGCAATTTACATGGGTGAGGCTCCCCCAGTGCTGTATGGACTCCCCTGCAGTGTACTCTCTGGTTGCCCAAGAGACATTGAGGTCCTGGACCCCTATATATGGCTCCACTCTTTTGTAGTATGTGGATGATTTGCTCTTTGCAAATCAGAATGAACAAGGGTGCAAAAAGGACTCTATCTCTCTGATGAAACACCTGGCTGAGGCTGGACACAGAACCTCCAGGCAACAGTACTGTCAAAGAACTATTAAATATGTGGGATTCCTCCTCTCCCACGGGCAGAGACAGCTCTCTCCAGATACAGTGAAATCAATCACCACCCTACCCAAGCCAGCCACCAGCTGAAATAATGACTTTTCTTTGCATGATCACCTATTGTGTGATCATGCTGTTCTATTTTGTGGGCTGCCACCACCCAAGAACAGCCAGACCAAATTCAATGGACTGATGAAATTCATAAGTATTACAAGATATTCAGAGCTGCGGTGGCATGTAATATGGCTGTTGAAAGTGACAGACATTTGAATTGTCACAAGCTACCATCTTGCATACAACACACCAGGTTTTACAGGTACTAAAGAACATCACAACACAGCACATGACAGCACATAAAACTTTTGGGTATGAGGTTATTCTCACATCTAGTGCAACTTTGGAGGTTACTTATTCCCCTCCAAACTCAGGGCCTATGGCCTTTCTGCATATCACGATTACACATTTTGAAGACAACACACCAGAAGAACATGACTGTATAGAGACAGTATAGCAAGACACAGCTCCCATGCCTGATTTGTCAGAAACACCATTACCAGATGCAGAAGACATTTTTGATGATGGCTCTTGTACTAGACCAACTGACATGACTTTCCACACAGGCTATTTAGTTGTACAATTACCTGGCATTATTTTGGAAGCTGACTCTTTACCCTATCCTTCTGCTCAAGTAGCTGAACACATTGCCTATACCAGAGCATGCCACGTATTCAAGAAGAAAAACATGTCAACATTTATACTGACACTAAGTATGCTTTTGAAGTTGTACATGATTTTGGGAAAATATGGAGGAAAAGAGGTTTCGTTACAGCAGTTGGCAGGGGCATATCATACTCAGACCTTATTAACAACCTTTTGGCAGCCATCGTGATTCTAACCCAAATAGCAGTGATCAAGTGTAAAGGGCATAGTGCCAGGCAAGATAGAATTTCCCAGGGCAACAGATTTGCTGATCAGATCAGCCAAGGAAAAAGCTGTAAACAAGTTTCTGATGCACTCATTGGTAGGGATGAGCCAAACACCCCCCTGTTCAGTTTGCACCAGAACCTGCGAACAGACCTAAAGTTCGTGTGAACTTTAGAACCCTATTAAAGTCTATGGGACTCAAAAGTTCAAAATCAAAAGTGCTAATTTTAAAGGCTAATATGCATGTTATTGTCATAAAAAGTGTTTGGGGATCTGGGTCCTGCCAAAAAAAAGTTTTAAAAACTGCAGTTTTTTCAGGAGCAGTGATTTTAATAATGCTTAAAGTGAAACAATAAAAGTGTAATATTCCTTTAAATTTCATACTTGGGGGGTGTGTATAGTATGCATGTAAAGGGGCGCATGTTTCCCGTGCTTAGAACTGTCCCTGCACAAAGTGTAATTTTTGCAGGAAAAAAAGCTATTTAAAATCACTCGCGGCTATAATAAATTGCCGACTCCCGTAATACAGAGAACAGTCATTGAAAATCATTGATAAAAAAAAGCGTGGGGTATGGATATTAAGGGGAACCCCAGGTCAAAAAAAAAGACGTGGGGTTCCCCCTAAATATCCATACCAGACCCTTCAGGTCTGGCATGGATTTTAAGGTGAACTCCACACCAAATAAAAAAAAAAATGGTGTGGGGGTCCCCCTCAAAATCCATACCAGACCCTTATCCGAGCACGCAACCTGGCAGGCCGCAGGAAAAGAGGGGGGATGAGAGAGAACCCCCCCTCCTGAACCGTACCAGGCCACATGCTCTCAACATTGGGAGGATGCTTTGGGGGTCTGTGACCCCTCAAAGCACCATGTCCCCATGTGTATGAGGAGAAGGGTCTCTTCCCCACAACCCTGGCTGGTGGTTGTGGGGGTCTGCGGTCGGGGGGCTTATCAGAATCTGGAAGCCCCCTTTAACAAGGGGACCTCACTGGGTTTCCGTTACATCAGAGGGGGCGGGGTCACCCATACATCACTGGGGAATCCCAGCTTCCCCCTTGCATTGCGTCAGAGGGGGGCGGGGTCAGGTGACGGAGTGGCCCAGTCCTCCTCTGCTAAGACAGATTCCCTCAGTGTCTCCATGGAGACAGGATGCGCTGCGCTGGACGTCGGAAGAGATCAGCCATCGCTGAACCCCGAAAAAGAGACCACCCATCGCTGGATAGCAAGAGTGGATTACCACCGCTGGAATCTTTTTTTTTTTGTTTTTAATAAAGGACTTTTCCCAACGGTGTCAGTGTGTTTTTTAACAATTTTTTTACACTTTCTTTGTGAAATGGTAGGGGTATTTTGTACCCCCTTACCATTTTAAACAGGAGGGGCGGGATCTGGGGGTCCCCTTGTTAAAGGGGGCTTCCAGATTCTGATAAGAACCCCCGCCCGCAGACCCCCACAACCACCGGCCAGGGTTGTGGGGAAGAGACCCTTCTCATCAACATGGGGACATGGTGCTTTGAGGGGTCACAGACCCCCAAAGCATCCTCCCAATGTTGAGGGCATGTGGCCTGGTACGGTTCAGGAGGGGGGGCGCTCTTTTCGAATTTGCCGCGAACACCCCAAATTGTTCGCTGTTCGGTGAACAGGCGAACAGGCAATGTTCGAGTCGAACATGAGTTTGACTCGAACTCGAAGCTCATCCCTACTCATTGGTAGACGATACTGATATTTTCAATCTAGCCTCCCCAGAGAATATGCCATTTTGGTCCCAAAGTGGTTTGTACAGAGGCCAATATGGTCAAGAAGGGAGAATCAGGATCTTTAGAAAAAGATAAGTATAGACTTACTAAAGCTGCTGCCCCACTTTTTATTCCACATTACTATGGTTTTGGGTACATTAGCAAGAAAAATACTTTTGCAACAATTTTACAACATTTTGTAATGCAAAGACCTGTGGAATTTAATAGATGCTCAACTTTCCAAATGTTTGACATGTGCAAGAGACAATGTACAAGGGAAAAGAGCATTTGATTATTTACCAGCACCCCAAGGTCCTATGCAAGAACTGCAGTTTGAATATACTGTTTATACCTACAAGGATAACAGATTGACACAGGGAGAGAGTCCCAACAGTCACATAAGGCATTCCTGAGCACACGTGGGAAATTCCATCAGGTGTTTAACTGCTTCCCGCTATCATTTTTTTATATATGTATTATTATATTTTCTTTATTTTATTGGCGTGACCGGACACTAGGTGTGGTGTGCGAGGTGAGCGAGGTATGAGAGTGTGAGAGCGTCTGTGTGCTCCCCTCCACCCTCCGCTATGTGGACATGCTGAGAAGCCGAGCCCTCACTAAGCCTGAGTGACTGTTCCCTCGTTCGGCGTATAGCTCTCTTCGGAGGTTCCCGAAGTCCCGAAGTCAAGACACCACAGCGCTGCATTGACATTGCACACACACGGAAACAGCCGAAGACCTGCCGAAGGTGACGTCACACGCCGCCTCCTGTCCGCCGCTCGTACTGTGAGGAAGAGAGCGGCGGGAAATACAAACCGCTACGCCGGTTCTGGGTGATCAGCTGTACGGCTGCCAAAGAAAAAAACGGGATACCGAAGGAGGGGGAAACCCCAAAGAGTCCTCTCTGATTGCCCATGAGGGTGTCCATCCCAAGACTACAAAGCTGCAAGGAGAAGGTGAGAGGATTTCAATGGGATGTGCATTTGGATATATGTGCCAGATTACCCCTAACTGCAATTAGTGGACTGTCCTTTGGTTATACGCTTAGCTATTTTTCCCTGCTTTTTTTTTTTTTTTTTTTTTTTGCAATAGTGGGTTACTTTCACGTCAGAAATATACTTGGCTCCTTCTTTTGCTGAAATCTGAGGACTGCTCTATACTAAAGATACAGGCAGTGCAGTGCAGCCTATTTCCTAACTGCAGCTTAAGGACTGTTACCTGTAAAGGGGGAAAAAAAAAAAAAATAAGCTGTGTGCTATGCTATCCAGGTGTGCTGGCTTACTACCTAACTGCTATCAGAGGCGTACTGCTAAGAGCATATAAGTCATACTTTATACCACACATATCACGCCGCGTAATAGTGCTAGGCTCTTTCCTCAGTGCAATTTGAGGATTGCTTTCCATTTTTTTTTTTTTTTTTTTTTTTTTTTTTAAATTCATAAATTGAAGTGCTAAGTGCCTCTCTGTTAGAAACACAAGCTGTGCTGTGCTGTGCATATGTGCATATGTAGCTGGCTCCTTCATGGCTGAAATTTGAGGACTGCTTTCTGCTAAAGATACAAGCTGTGCTGTGCTGTGCATATGTGCTGGCTCTTTCTTAATTGCAACTTGAGGACTGATACCTGCAAAAATATAAGCTGTGTGCTACGCTAGTCAACTGTGCTGGCCTCTTACCCAACTGCAATCAGAGGAGTACTATCTTATCTTTTTCTCTTTGCAAAATATAAGCTCTGTGCTGTGCATATGTGTCTTCCCCTTTCAGCTGCAATTGGAGGCCTGTTCTTTTATATGCTGCGTACTGTACCGTGCATACGAGTCTGTTCTTTTTTTTTTTTTTTTTTTTTTTTTTTTTGCAATTAGAGGACCGTCACTTGCTGAAAATACTACTACTGCTATACCGTACATGTACATCTGGCCAACTTCGGCTGCAAATGGAGGACTGCCTATCTGCAAAAAAATAAGCTGTGTGCTGTGCTTGTCCCCCTCTCCTTTTAAATTAGAGGGTAGCATTTAGTTTGCTATGCTTATGTACTTTCTCATTTCTAATTGCAATTAGAGGCCTGTTTCTTGTTTAAAAATTAAGCTGTGCTGTTCTGCACATAGGTCCCTGGATTTATTTTTTTTTATTTTTTTAAAAGAAAAAAAAAAAAAAAAAAAAAAAAAAACATATAGCGCTGTGCTGCGAACAGGGACCCATCCCCCACCCTTCTCAATTGCAATTTAAATTTATTGCCTGGCTGGATTGACTTCGGTGTGGTAATATGTCAGCAAGGAGAAGAGCTGATGAGCAGGCTAACCAGGAGAATGTTGGGACGCAATCATTAAGATCAGCTAAAGATAAGGACAAGGAAAAGGGGGTTCAGGCTATAATAACAAACGGGGCATCAGCTGCAGCAAAATTGGAAAAGTATGCTCATACCCCAGACCATACCCCATCTAAAGGAGGACAACAACCCCAAGTTAAAATGCCAACCGATAGAAAGAGCCAAGGACAAGTAAACAACCCAGTAACGGCCCCAGGTGGGGTAAAGAACTCGACCAACAAAAATCTGGGGGTCCCCGGGAAATCAGAACTGGCCGTGGCTCAAGCACTGACAGCAGAAGGAGAGCCGACACTAAAGGATGTACTGGAGGCAGTTAATATATGTAAACAGACCCTAGGGGAATTATGTGGTCAAATGAAAAATATTAAAGTTGAACTGTCCCTGATGCGCCAGGAGCTTGAAAAGACAGCTGACAGAATAACAGCAACTGAGGGGAGAATTAGTCAAATCGAGGACGACATGTACCCATTAAGTCAAGAGGTTAAAATCCTAAAAGAGCAATCGGATAAATTTGCAGGAAAATTGGATGAAATGGAAAATAGACTCCGTAGGGATAATGTGAGGCTGGTAGGCCTACCAGAAAAAAGCGAAGGATCCGACCCGATTGCATTCATAGAAAAATGGCTTATCGAAGTATTTGGAAGAGAGACATTCTCACAACAATTCTCGGTTGAAAGGGCGCATAGGGTCCCGTTCAGACCTCCACCTCAAGGAGGGCACCCTAGATCTATGTTAATGAAATTTTTGAATTTTAAAGATAAAGTAACGCTTCTTCGTAAGGCTAGAGAGATGGGGAATATCCCCTTTAATGGAGCTAAAATTTCAGTATATCCTGATTTCTCACCCGATCTGCAGAAGCGCAGAGCAGACTTTATAGGAATTAAACGTAGACTCCAGAAATTTGATGTTACCTACGCATTATTGTACCCAGCCCGGCTACGTGTGGTAGCTCTGGGAGAGACCTTTTTTTTTGACTCCCCTGCAAATGTGGCAACGTGGTTGGAAGATAGAGGAGACCAGTTAATAAATAAAGTGAGGGGATAGCAGAATTAAGGAAAGCGGAGTGAACTTAGATGGACAGGAAGAGATGTGTTCTAGAGATAATGTATACATATGGAGTAGAGGGTGGTGGGAGCTACATAGCACGACAGGGTAGGAATTGTGGGGGTAAGCACCAAAATATGGTTGGGTGTATGGTTTGGTGTATGTATGGTTGGGGAGGGAGGAGGGTGGAGGGTGGGAATGGATTTGTATACAAGTGAGGGGGGGAGGAGGGAGGGGAGGTTGGTAGGTATGGGATGTTTGGTTATGGTCACAAAAAAAGTCCTTAGGGATAACCTAGAATGGTATAGTGGGGGAGG
Source organism: Lithobates sylvaticus (assembly GCA_028564925.1). NCBI lineage: Eukaryota > Metazoa > Chordata > Amphibia > Anura > Ranidae > Lithobates > Lithobates sylvaticus. Next base: position 282,343,898 of record CM053029.1, read on the forward strand.
GGGGAGGCGGGGTCAACAATGTAAAAAGGGGATAAAACACGCAACTTATATGGAAGTAAGTAACAAACCAAAAACACGGATAGACAAACATCTAGAAGAAAGACTCACACTTTTTCACTTAGAAGGAAACACTAAGATACGATGCAAAAATGGGAAAAAACACATAATATATATGAAAATAAATCACAAGTTAAAAGCACTGATAGATAAATATGTAGAAGAAAGACTCACATGTTTTCACTTAGAGGGAGAGATTAAGATAGGCGAAGGGTTCTCTTTTTCACAAGGGCCTTTTCTTCTTGTTAAGAAGTTTCTTCCTCTTTCCTTTCCCTTTAATTTTTTTTTTTTTTTTTTTTTTCCCTTCTCTCTCTCTTCCTCCTTTTTCTCTCTCTCTCTTTTTTTTTTTCCTCCCCTTTCTTTCTCTCCCTTCCCCCGTCTCCTTTCCTTTTCTCCTCCCTCTTGCCTCCGTGGTACTCTGTTCTATGCATTTATGGGGACCTCCTTCTACACCGCTCTCTCTCTCCGATAGTCTATGCAGACTAGGGTACTGAATATTGGCTCCTGGAACGTACGGGGACTGGGTACACCGGCTAAGAGATCAGCTGTGGTAGAGACCCTGGAAAGGAGTGACGTAGGAGTGATCTGCCTACAGGAGACACATCTAACCCAAGACACCAAGCTACTATATCAGAGTAAAAAATATCAACACCAATACCACTCAGTGCACACTTCCTATTCAAGGGGAGTGGCCGTGATGGTAAGAAAAGGGGTGGGGTTCACCTGTCGGCAGATCAGTATAGATAGGTTAGGGCGGTATATCTTTTTGCATTGTGTAATAGAAAATCGAGAATACGTTCTTGCCAATATTTATATCCCCCCTCCGTTTAAACTTGAGGTTATGTATAGCTTAATGGAATTTTTAACAGACAAAGTCGGGATACCAGTCATAGCAGTAGGAGACTTTAATGAGGTTATTAATAAAAAAATAGACAGGTTTCCGATAGGCACACAGAGGCAGAAGGTAGATGAGAGCCGATTATGCCAGTTTTTACAAGAAGTAGGGCTGTTTGATATGTGGAGAGTGAGAAACCCGGGGGTGTTGCAATTCTCGTGTTTCTCAAGCTCCTATTCCACACTCTCACGGATCGACTTAGCTCTGGGAAATGGAGAAGCATGTCAAACAGTAAGGGATATAGAATACCAGCCTAGGGGGGTATCGGATCACGCTTTGCTGATTGTTTCAATAAATTTAGAAGGGAAAAGACCTCCTAGAACATGGAAAATGAATCCAGTTTGGTTCGAAATAATTGGGGACCCAAAGGAGGTGCTATTAAAACTGGAAGAATTTATAGAGTTTAACAAAGAGACAGTGACAAAAGGAGTAATGTGGGATGCATTGAAGGCCTATTTGCGAGGTATCCTTATCCAACTAGTTTCAAAAATTAAAAAGTCCTCAAGAGAAGGGGAGAATAATAGTAAGATGGAGCTGATGAAAGCAGAAAGAGAATATGTTAAAGACCCTACCCCAGAAAAACAAAGTAGATGGCTAACTAAACAACAGGAATATAAAGAAGTAGTTATTAGGAAATCAGAGAACAAGAGATTGTTTCAGAAACAAGTTGCCTATGGGGAGGGGGAAAGGGTTGGAAAGATGCTGGCACAGTTAGTGAGAGCTAGTTCCCCCCCCTCCACCGTCCCTGCGATTAGGACGGAGAAAGGAGAAATTTCATCAAAGACTTCAGTAATTACAGACACCTTTAGATTATACTATGAGAAATTATATAGATCTCGGGGGACGATGGAGGAAGGGGAAGGGGACACATTTTTTAGAAATGCCGAAATCACGGTTCTCACTGAAGAAGAAAGGGAGGTAATGGAGGCACCGTTAACGCTGGAGGAAATCCAGCTGGCGGTGAAAGAAATGGCCAATCAGAAGTCACCAGGACCAGATGGTCTCCCTGCGGAAACCTACAAGCAATATGGGAAAATCCTATTGCCAGAACTTCTTAAGGTATTAAACTGGGCAAAGGAGGAGGGGAAATTGACGAAGTCTATGACAGAGGCAACGATAATAGTCCTGCATAAAGAGGGGAAGGACCCGCTAGAGACCAAATCCTATAGACCCATCTCCCTACTCTGCTCGGATGCTAAAATATTAGCCAAAGCAATGGCAATTAGATTAAATAAAATCATCTCTAGACTAATACACCCTGACCAAACAGGATTCATACCCTGCAGATCCACCAGTATGAATATCAGAAGGCTGTACCTTAACCTACAGATACCAATAGAGAACACGGGCACAAGGGCAGTCATGGCTCTAGATGTGGTTAAAGCTTTCGATAGCTTAGAGTGGGGATATTTATGGCGAGTCTTAAAGGAATTTGGATTTGGCCCATCGTTTATTAAATGGATTAAAACCCTATACAAGGACCCTAGTGCTAAAATTAGGGTTAATGGCGAGTATTCCGAGGGGATTCAATTGGAGAGAGGGACAAGGCAGGGCTGTCCACTGTCCCCCCTGCTCTTTGCGCTTGCAATGGAGCCCTTAGCAAGTGTAATTAGATCAAACACAAATATGCAAGGGTTCCGAAGAGCAGGGGGTGAAGAGAGAATTGCATTGTATGCGGATGACGTCCTCCTCTTCCTGGGGGATACTGGGCAATCCCTCAGGCAGGTGATGAACATCCTCATAGACTTCGGCAAAATCTCAGGGCTGACCATAAATTGGGAAAAATCCGCATTAATGCCTATAGATCCTCTAGGGAATCAGAGTGTACAGGATATTTCACAGCTAGAGGTAGTTGAACAAATGAAATATTTAGGTATATATATAACAAGGAACCCAAACAACTACATAAATGATAATATAGTACCGCTCCTAGCCAGACTTAAAAGTAAAATTACAATCTGGAGACGTCTCCCATTATCGGTTGCAGGGAGATGCAACCTGATCAAAATGTTATGGCAGCCACAGCTTTTGTACCTGCTGCATAACTGTCCAATATGGATAGATAAAAAATGGTTCAGAAAGATAGATACGTTGTTTAGAGAACTTATATGGAAGGGTGGTCAGCCTAGGATCGGGTTACAAACACTACAACTAGCAACAAGAAAGGGAGGAATGGCAGTACCGCACCCACGGAGTTACTTCTTAGCAGCCCAACTGCAACATCTAGGAGCCATGACAGAAGGAAGCAACAAGGAATTAATGATTGCAGGAACTCCGCATAAATCAATAGTAGAAGTCCTAGAGGCAAGCTCCTTTCCTTACAGAACCCCCACGGTGAGACTTGCTTTAAAAGTGTGGAAGGCAGTAAAAGTAGTAAAGGGGTTAGAGGGTATGACAAAATACACCCCCCTCTGGAACAATAAAAACTTGCAGGAAGTAGTAAAGATGGGGAAAATTAGAGAGTGGGAAATAAAAGGGATAGATAAGTTGGCACAGATGTACGAGGGTAGGGTATTGAAGACATTTACAGCACTGCGAGTGGAATATGATATACCCAAACATTCCTTTTATAAATATCTACAAATTAGACATGCGTTAAATACTCAATTCAAGAATCAAGATCCAATATGGAATAACTCCCCAGTGTACCAAAGAATAGGTTCCCAAAATAAGAGTAGAGGATTTATAGCAGAAATTTATTCACACATATGCGAAGGTAGCATAGAAAATCCAGAACAGCTTAAATGTAGGGGGAAATGGGAGAAAGAATTTGGAACGTTCTCAGACGAACAGTGGATGAGGATATTGGAGAAAGGACACGTGGTATCGGTCTCGCCTGCTCAGAAGGTCTCATACCTGATGCTGTTACACAGGACATATTACACACCTAAGAGACTATATGAGTTTGGATTGAGAGCAGATGCCAGGTGCCCTAGGTGTCAGGATACTGGGGATTTAGCACATATGGTATGGAAGTGTCCAAAACTGCACCGCTATTGGACTGAAATCCTTAACATCCTGAACACCGTATTAGAAGTTAGACTGGAAATGAACCCCAGACTGTGTATACTGGGATTGGATGAGGAGATAAATGGCAGTCCCTTTGTAATCAATGCTGTAATGAGAGGCTTGTTCCAGGCGAGAAAGTTAATAGCGCAGAGGTGGCAGGCCGAGAAACCCCCAACGGTAGGAGAATGGATAAGGTTAACAACAGAAACAGTATGGAAAGAAAGAACAGTGTATATAAGGAGAGGAAACTTGAGAGAGTTTGAAATTATGTGGAGACCATGGTTGGATAAATTGGAAAACCCACTATGAGGTGGGGGGAGAGAGAGAGAGGGAACAAGTTGGGTGTCAAGAGGGAAGGTCGGGAGGGATAGAAAGGACTAAAGGTTGAAAGGTACCCCATGTAAAGTGTGAGTAGTGGAATTTTTCTTTTTAAACGTATGTACTATGTAAGTAAAGAATGTGTTTTGTATAATTATGAAAAAAACAAATAAAGATTATATAACTTACATTACTATGGTTTTGGGTACATTAGCAAGAAAAATACTTTTGCAACAATTTTACAACATTTTGTAATGCAAAGACCTGTGGAATTTAATAGATGCTCAACTTTCCAAATGTTTGACATGTGCAAGAGACAATGTACAAGGGAAAAGAGCATTTGATTATTTACCAGCACCCCAAGGTCCTATGCAAGAACTGCAGTTTGAATATACTGTTTATACCTACAAGGATAACAGATTGACACAGGGAGAGAGTCCCAACAGTCACATAAGGCATTCCTGAGCACACGTGGGAAATTCCATCAGGTGTTTAACTGCTTCCCGCTATCATTTTTTTATATATGTATTATTATATTTTCTTTATTTTATTATTATTATTTTTTTCTATTATTTTAAATATCATGTCTATTTTCTGTAATTCCTGATCTGACCATTTTTCTCTCATAATGAAATTAAATTTGTAGTACTACGCAGTATTAGGATTTATACATTCTTCCTAACCATATTATACAGGACCCTTAAAGTGGATGTAAACCCGAAAAAAAATTCTTTTGATGTCATAATGTAGAGTATAAGATTTCCTATCATTTGAGCCCAGTCTTGTCACAAAGAGTTAATCCAGCTCTGAGCAATCCTCTTTTATTGTTCAGTGAGATAAATCTTGACAAACAGAGAAAAACATTGTCAAATCCTCCCCCTTGCTGTGAGTTACAGGTGATTTACATATCTGATGCACTAGCCTAAGAGACATGCATTATTTTTTAATTCCCTCCCACTCTTTTCTTCTGCTGCTCTGCCAGGATTGGATGTTCCACACCTCAGCATAATTGGGCCTGCTGAAGTCATGTGGTTACTTTCTGGTCTTTTCACTGGATGTTAGAGATCATAACAGAAGTTCAGTGTAAGAAATACACAGAAGAAAATGCATACTGACAAGGGGAGTGTAGAGGTGGGCGGGAAGTCTGTTGACATCATGACTCCACCCACCGAGCGCCAGACAACAGACCCACCCACAGAATCTGCAGTTTTTCGGGTCTCATAACAGACAGAGGGTAGACATTTGACAGGTAAAGATACATGCCAGAGGCATATAAATCCTTCTAGATAACCCCTTATTGCAGTAGTTTAGAAAGGATGATATTGGGTTTACATCCATGTTAAGGTCTGAATAATTCAATCAATAGTCTCTTTACAACCAGTAATTACCTTAGTATATTGTAGATAATATCAGCTAGTTTACATGGATGTTTTAGTCTAGCAATATATGTGTTAGTTAATATTATTATTATATTGGATTTATATAGTGCCAATAGTTTGTGCAACACTTTACAATATAAAGGGAGACAATACAGCAATAAAACAATTCAATACAAGAGGGTTAGGAGGGCCCTGCGCCTGCGAGCTTGCAATCTAATAGGGAGGGGCTGGTGAAACAAAAGGTAGCAACAGTGAGGGATGAACTGATGAGGCAAGTAGAACACTTGGTTTTTAGTTAAAGGCAGGATAGGCCTCCTTGAAGAGATGAGTTTTCAAGGATTGCCTAAAAGTGGAGATAATTGGACAGATTGGGGTAGTGAGTTCCAGAGGATGGGAGAGGCTCTGGAGAAGTCCTGGAGACAAGCATGGGAGCAGGAAGTCTTGGGAGGAGCAGAGAGGACGGTTTGGGTGATATTTGGAGATAAGATTGGTGATGTAGCCCGAAGCACAGTTGTAAATGGCTTTGTATGTTATTAAATAATATTAAATAGTTACATAGTAGGTGAGGTTGAAAAAAGGCACAAGTCCATCAAGTCCAACCTATTTGTGTGATTATATGTCGGTATTACATTGTATATCCCTGTATGTTGCGGTCGTTCAGGTGCTTATCTAATAGTTTTTTTAAACTATCGATGCCCCCACCCCCCAGCTGAAACCGCCGCCTATGGAAGGGAATTCCACATCCTTGCCCGCTCTTACAATAAAGAACCCTCTACGCAGTTTAAAGTTAAACCTCTTTTCTTATAATTTTAGTGAGTGGCCATGTGTCTTATTAAACTCCCTTCTTTGAAAATGTTTTATCCCTATTGTGGGGTCACCAGTATGGTATTTGTAAATTTAAATCATATCCCCTCTCAAGCGTCTCTTCTCCAGAGAGAATAAGTTCAGTGCTTGCAAACTTTCTTCATAACTCAACTCCTCCAGACCCTTTATTAGCTTTGTTGCCCTTCTTTGTACTCGCTCCTTTTCCAGTACATCCTTCCTGAGGACTGGTGCCCAGAACTGGACAGCATAGTTCAGATGAGGTCAGACCAAAGTCTTGTAGCGTGGGAGAATTATTGCTTTATCCCTGGAGTTAATCCCCTTTTTAGTGCATGCCAATATTCAGTTTGCTTTGTTAGCAGCAGCTTGGCATTGCATGCCATTGCTGAGCCTAACATCTATTAGGATCCCCAGGTCCTTTTCCATCCTAGATTCTAACATTGTTAAGCCCCATACACACGCGCGGATTATCCGAGGACCAGGTCCGTCGGACCATGTCCGTCATACTTTGTCTGATGTTGGTTTTGCGTACACACGGTCAGACAAAGTTGTCGGAAAATCCGATCATTCTGAACGTGGTGACGTTTGTTGCCTACGACGGGACTACGTAGAGGCTAGTAGCCAATAGCTTTGGTCTTGTAATGTGATCTGAGCATGCGTAGCACTTTGTCCGGTCGGACAACCGTACACACGATCGGATTTGGTGTGATCGGACCGTGTTGTCGGCAAATCTATCCAGCGGGAGATAGGACTTTGTCCGTCGGACAATCCGACGTACACTGTCCGATGGTGCATACACACGGTCTGATTTTTCAACAACATTGTCCGATCGGACAGAATCCATGAAAAAATCCGACCGTGTGTATGGGGCTTTAGTGTTTTAAAATGTATTTGTTGGGCAATAGGAAGCCAGTGGAGGGATTGGCAGAGAGGGGTGGCGGACACTGAAGGGTTGGTATGGTGGATGAGTTTGGCAGCAGCATTCATGATAGACTGAAGAGGGGGTAGCTTGCGGAGAGGTAAGCCAACGAGGAGGGAGTTACATTATTCAAGGCGAGAGATAACAAGAGAGTGAATACGTTTCTTAGTAGTTATCTCTGCCCATATGTGTTACGCTTTATTAGCATTGTGTGTCAGCGCTGTATTAATTACATGCAAGCTAGAGGTCCACTTTATTGTTCGGTATCTGAGGGTGGGAGCTCCTGACCCCAGCACATATATACCACACTTAAGAGGGCCTCCTCTATGGCTTGATGAAGGAACACACATGCTCCAAATACGTGCCGCCTCCCCCTTCACTCCTGAAGCCAATCGCACCCTGTTCTGCAGTGTCTTTAGCATCCACTAGCACTATTAGTAGTGCGGGAATCCACCAGCACAACCAGAAGTCATTGTTCAGAGACAGAGAGACACCCTGCAGGACTTCCTGGGAACTGCAAGACAGATTCACAGGTTTTTCAGCACAATTTAATTTATCTCTGTGAGTTTATTACTTTTTAGTGTTTTAACCACTTGCCAACTGCCCGCCATCATTTGACGGCGGGAGAATGGCACAACTGTGCAAATCACCGTAGCTTTAAGGCGGGCGCTTTAAGGAGTATAGGGGGCACGCCACCGGAGGTGTGCGCACATGCCCAGCACATCCCTAAGGGGCAGATGCACGTTCCCGGCAGCCGTGATCTCCGGCGGGCACCTGCGTTCGCTCCTGACAGAGCGAGAATGGGGATTTGTGTGTATAAATAGATAGAGGAATTTCCATTTTTTACAATATCCTCTAAAACAAACATACTTTTCAAAAAAACACAACAATGACCAAATGGTAAAAAGACAATTTCACAATCTTTAAATTGTTATTGTTAAACTCTGCACTACATACTCATACTTCTGGGCTTCCCTATAGGCAGCCCAGTGTGTACCAATAAGTGAAGATTGTACAAATACCCAACAGTGGCACTAATACCTTACAATCTGTACTAATTTCTAATAATTTGTTCCACTGATAAGCTTGTACCATTACATTTTAGTCTACATCAGTGTTTCTCAACTCCAGTCCTCAAGGCGCCCCAACAGGTCATGTTTTTAGGATTGCCCTCAGATGAAACAGCTGTGGTAGGTAATTACTAAGGCAGTAAAACTGATCCAATCACCAGTGCAAAATAATGGAAAGCCTGAAAACATGACCTGTTGGGGTGCCTTGAAGACTGGAGTTGAGAAACACTGCACATGTACCTGTACATCTACATGTGCAGTCCGCGGGACTTTTGAAATGAACGGACTTGCCTCGCACACGGAGGAAAGTCTGTTCATTTAGAACGTGATTGCAGGAAGACGGGACTAGCGAAGGCAGTGAATGCTGCCGCGCTAGCCCCATCACCTGGTATGGATTTAAAGGGGAATCCTACGCCAAAAAAACGGTGTAGCGGTCCCCCCCAAATCCATCTCAGACCCTTATCCGAGCACGCAGCCTGGCCGGTCAGGAAAGGGGGTTGGGCCGAGCGAGTGCCCCCCCTCCTGAGCCGTACCAGGCCACGTGCCCTCAACATGGGGGGTGCCCTGGGGAAAGCACCTTGTCCCCATGTTGATAAGGACAAGGGCCTCTTCCTGACAACCCTAGCCATTGGTTGTCGGGGTCTGCGGGTGGGGGGCTTATCGGAATCCGGGAGCCACCTTTAAAAAGAGGGCCCCCAGATCCCGCCCCCCCACCCTATGTGAATGAGTATGGGGTACGATGTACCCCCACCCATTCACCTAAGGTGTAAAAGTGTAAATAAATAAAAAAACACACCATTTTTTAAAATATTTTATTGCACAGCTCCGGGGGTCTTCTTCCGTCTTGGGGAGTCTTCTCGCCGGACTCCTACGCTCTCTTCTGCTCTTTTACCTAGCTCTTTCACGAGCGGAGGAGCCCGGCTTTCTTCTTCATTGCTGCCGTCGTCGTCTGGGGGTCTCGTTCCGCCTTCGGAGGTCCTTGCCGCTGTCGCCGCCTTCTGTGCCTTCTGCGCCGTCGTCTTCTTCTTCCGATGTTGAATCGTCGCTCTCTCTGGCCGGAATGGCAGAGACACGCGTCTTCTCGTCCGGCATCGGCGTCTCTTCTTCTGTGTCGGGCCGCTCCGCTCAATGGAAGGCTCCCGCTGTGTGAGGCTTTGCTCCGTCTGTCAGTTCTTTTATAATGGAGGGCGGGGCCACCTGGTGACCCCACCCCCCTCTGACGCACGGGGACGCCATGGGAACTTCCTGTATGGCTTTCCCCATGATCTCAGAGGGGCGGGGACGGTCCCCGCCCTCCTCTGGCATCATGCAGAAACCACTCGCAGAACAGAGCAAGAAGAAGCGGATCGGAGGAGGAAGAAGATGGAAAAAGATGGAAGAACAAGATGGAAGAAGATGGAAGAAGATGAAGAAACCGAAGGATGAAGAAAGGAAAAAGACCAAAAGAAAGAAGATGAAAGAAGAATTTAATAAAGGAATTGTCAAAGACCGTCTCCTGTCATTTTTTAAAATTTTTGTCACTTTTTTGGTGAAATGGTAGGGGTACTTTTGTACCCCCTCACCATTTCACACAGGGGGGGAGTCGGGGATCTGGGTGTCCCCTTGTTAAAGGGGGCTTCCAAATTCCGGTAAGCAGACCCCCACAACCAATACCCAGCCGGCAGACCCCCACAACCAATGGCCAGGGTTGTGGGGACGAGGCCCTTGTTCCCATCAACATGGGGACATGGTGCTTTGAGGGGTCACAGACCCCAAAAGCACCCTCCCAATGTTGAGGGCACATGGCCTGGTACGGTTTAGAAGGGAGGGGGGGCTGCTCTCTCCCCCCCTCTTTTCCTGCGGACTGCCAGGTTGCATGCTCGGATAAGGGTCTGGTATGGATTTTGAGGGGAACCCCACGCCATTTTTTTTTTTTTGGTGTGGGGTTCCCCTTAAAATCCGTCCCAGACCTGAAGGGTCTGGTATGGATATTTAGGGGGTACCCCACGTAATTTTTTTTTTATTTGACGCAGGGTTCCCCTTAATATTCCATAGCAGACCTGAAGGGCCTGGTAATTGAATTTGTGGGAACCCCCACACTTTTTTTTTTTTTTTTAACCAATGACTTTCAATGAATGACTGTTCTCTGTATTACAGGAGCCGGCAATTCATTATAGCTGCGAGTGATTTTAAATAGCTTTTTTCCCTGCAAAAATGATACTTTGTGCAGGGACAGTTGTAAGCATGGGAAACATGTGCCCCTTTACATGCATACTATAGACACCCCCCAGGTACGAAATTTAAAGGAATATTACACTTTTATTGTTTCACTTTAAGCATTATTAAAATCACTGCTCCTGAAAAAGCGGTCATTTTTAAAACTTTTTTTTGCATTGATACATGTCCCCTGGGGCAGGACCCAGGTCCCCAAACACTTTTTATGACAATAACATGCATATTAGCCTTTAAAATTAGCACTTTTGATTTTGAACGTTCGAGTCCCATAGATTTTAATAGGGTTCTAAAGTTCACACGAGCTTTAGGTCTGTTCCCAGGTTATGGTGCGAACCGAACAGGGGGGTGTTCGGCTCATCCCTACTGGTCTTACATGATTGATGGATGGTGCCAATAAGCATGACTTCAGTCTTGTCACAGTTTAATTGAAAGCAATTATGGGGCATCCAAGTTTAATATTAGTCTATATTTGCTGTATACATCAGTTGTTATGAATGTGTATCTGCCTAGATCGGTCAAAAACTCAGTTACTGGCAGGATCTTCATGACAGACCCTCCCAGGGGGTCCTAAACTTCTGAGTTTGTGGCGCCTCATCCAAGATGAATCTCCAGCGCAAGACAATTCTTCCACCTCTCAAAGGGAAGATGAATGGTCCTTTCAAGATGCCTGATGGAACTTACAGCCCTTCGGCACCTGCTCTGACATTTTGCTGGGTATTAGCAGCCTAATCTGCAAAAGCCTTAGCTCCACTCTAGTGGTCCCGTATCTAACGTACACTATTGCAGAACAGCTCCCCCTGTAACCGTTAGTGTTTGCTAGTTCCCCTTTTTATTCACCTATAACCCTGCTATTACACCAGCTTCCTATCCCTTGTTCTTCCTCCTAGTTGCACTGTATCCTTCTCAACTACTGGCCTATAATAGGCCCACTTGTACTTACATTGCTCCACATAGACCAACTTGTTGAACTTTTTAATATTGTGCAACTGTTGTTTAGTTTGAAGTGCCTATTCTCACTACTACAACCAACCTCAGTATGACCCTACAAAATTGTTTCTCTGAACGTTGGGGATTAAATAGCCCCCAGAAGAGAGTGGCCCAGCAAAAAGAGGCAAAAACAACATGCTGACATTATTTTTGCACAGGAAATGCACTTTTCCTTGACCAAAACCCCTGCGTTTAAACTCAAAGTTTATGATCAAACCTTCCTCACTTCAGGCCCTAAGAATAAATATGGAGCCCTGATGGCGGTCAGAAACACTCTCCAGTTTCAACTCCATCAAACCTATGCAGACCCACAAGGTTGTTACTTAATTCTTGTCTGCAACATTGGCCAAGTTACCTACACTTTGGTCAATATATATGCCCCAAACACTAAACAGCTCTGCTTTTGCAAGCAACTATACAAGAAGCTCAATGGTCTCAAAAGGGGCAGCATTATTCTAGGTGGTGACCACTTTATAGACACTTCTACAAACTATTAACGTTCTTGCCCTGCCTTTAACCCTTTTCTTCAAGCATCTGGCCTTATTGATGTCAGCACAGATCGGAGCAAGACTTTACCTACTTCTCCTCTTCTCAGATATCTTATTCACACATTGACCTCTTTGTCATTGACAAATGGACCCTTCAAAAGTCAGAAATAGGACCCATCTCATGGCCTGACCATGCCCCCATCTTGATAACCCTAGGCGAAGAACAAACAGGAGCGCCTTTGGAGACTCAACTCTTACCTGCTTGCGGATACTGATGTCCACCAAAAAATTATGACTGAACATTACACTTTCTTTGAACTAAATGACCTACCTGGCAATAACCAGTTTATTCTTTTGTAAACCTATAAGGCCTACATACGTGGGATCTATATGAAACTAAACAATAGGGCTAAAAAAAAAAACAGAAGACCAAGCAGACTGATGAAGTTATTCTTCAAATTGTACAACTAGAGAAGCACAACAAACAATTCCCTTTCCATAAATTAACCAGTGAGTTGTTAGAGTTGAGACAAAAACTCCATACCCTGCTGCTATGCAAATTTGAGAACGATCTTAAATACTCTAAAGCTAATTGTTACGCTTTAGGCAATAAAGCAGGAGCCCGTAAGCATCTCCACCAGACCTGTGTCTCCTGTCCTCCAAACGCACCCGCAGCCTGCAGCCTCGCCATAACCAGCCCTTAACCCCTCAATCACAAGAAAAGCCACACAGGTGTTGAGGGTTAAACATCTAGAGCATAAACTCTTTATTAAGTACCAAACATACACTTTAAACAGAGTTAGGGACACTCCTCCTAGCCTTGTCATAGAGGAGGTAGGGGACAAGGAAGAACCAATGGAAACTCAACACTTGTACATTGAAACAACTACAGTTGAAACTCATAAAGGGATTATGACAAGCAGGCAGCCCCTCCTTACACATCCCCTGCTGGGATGTGTCTCCAGTCCAGACCTTTTGTCTACATGCCATGACCCAACACAATTAAACATAGCAACAAGAGGGGGGGGGGGAGGGATGTAGCATTACATTACATTATATTATCTTAATGACATTTTGTCCCCAAATCTCCAGTCTATTCTGGGCCATAGTCTGTGGGTAGGAGGCCAGCCCACAGCCCCCTCCAAAACACACGGTAACAGTGGGTTCTGTCACAGTAGTGTTTTTGTTCAGGGTCTTAATTTCACCAAGGAGTTGGTCTAATTTCTGTGTCCTCTGCCTCTTCTCCTGTGAACAAAGTTGTCGGATAAACCCTCTAAAAAAAGCCTTATGCGCACACCACAACGTGGCAGGATCAGTCACAGAGTGGGTGTTCAGTGAAAAAAATTAATTTAGGTTTTTGACAATGGTGGCAGCATGCGAAGACATTTGAAATATACGGGAGTTAGCACGCCATACATAGGCAGGACTTGGAGTGTGCCCCTTCACCACTGTTATAGAGACACATAATGTTGTGTATGGTGGAGGAGGACACTGCCTGTACCAACATCTTATCGACATCTTATCGACTATGATTAAATCAGTTCTTTAGTATGAACTGTGTCTGGATGAGTGGAAGGTGTAGTCTCGTTCGTTTGAATGTTGGCATCTCCAGGCATCATAGACATCTTCTGTATGTAGCATAGGTTGTAGCATGTGTAGTGGCCATTTGGATTTAGAGGTATTGTCTATCGTGTAATCTGCTGTTAGATTGTAGTCTCCACACATTACCAGGGAGCCTTTTTGGATTGTAGCAATTCTGCAGAAAATTTTCTTCAGAAAGCGGATTTGATGGGAGTTGGGCACATAAAGGTTCACAGTAGTGTAGTGTTTGTTGTTAACTTCTCCTACTAGGATTAGATATTGTCCTTCTGTACCAACCTGGGTTTCTTGTAGGGTAAAGGCCACAGAGTCCTTAATAGCAATGAGAACGCCTTTTTGATTCATAGGTGCGGAGGCCAAAAAGGTGTGGGGAATTTTTGGTGTTGAAAGTAGGGAGTATTGCAGACTAAGAAATGGGTCTCCTGTATGCAGAGAACATCGGCCTGGAGTTTAAGTGCTTCTCTCCAAACAGAGGCCCTTTTAGCTGTCTTTTTTTAAAACCATATGTATAGGGTAGGTAAGGATGCTGATAGTACCTTGTGAAGGCTTCAATAGGTCCTCTTGTGGTAAGCTCCAGGTGATGGATAGTAGAGGGGAGATTTTTCAGGTTGAATTTGGCGGTGGTGAGGTTCATCCCATGCAGGTCAGACTGGTGGATGGGGAGACAAAACAGGATAAAAAGGGAAAATAAAGTCAAACAACGTAAAAGTAAATAGTTCAGTAAAAAGGTGAATTTGAACAGGTATCTGGAGGCAGAACAGCTACCCATAACTCAGGAGGGGAAAATTTGCACACTGTGTGCTCCTTAGTGCTTCAGGAATCTGGTAGAATGTAGTTTATTTTATATATGGGGTATTTAAGTGTTATTTTTTTTGTTGTTCTTCTTACAGGACACCATTTGCCAGTCATTCTGGGTGTTCAGCTTTGTTGAGGGAGAAGCGCTTTCGGCTCACTGTGGTGTTTTCCTCACAAGTGATTGTTAGTTTGATCAGGTATCCCCATCGGTATGGAATGTTATGATTGCGTAAGGCTTGGGTCACAGGCAGTAGTGATTTGCGTTTTTCCATCGTTTATTGTGAAAGGTCTGCATATAGCTGGATGTTTGAGAATCTTTCTGGAGGTTGCTGGTTTTTACGGAAGGCTATCATGAGCTGCTCCTTAGTGTGGTAAAAATGTACCGGCTTCAGAACATCTCTAGGTATGTTGTCAGGGAGGTGGGATGGCTTGGGTAGTCGGTGGATTCGATCAATGATCAAATCTGACTAAGGTGTTGAAGGCAGGAACACTTTTATGAGGTCTCGGGCGTATTGCTGTAGCTGTGAGGGTTGCATAGCCTCTGGGAACCCACAAATCTTAACGTTGTTCCTTCTTGACCTGTCCTTGAGGTCAGCCACCTTAGCTTTGAGCCAGGTTATGTCATCAGAGTGATCATTGTGGGCATTGATCAGTGTATTGTGTGAAGATGCAAGGTCGCCCATTTTCTTTTCTATATGATCCACCCGTCCTCCCAGCTCTCCCACTTCAGCTTTGAAATTGCTTATACATTGCAACATGTCTGTATGTATGGAGTTGCGGAGGGAGACAAGCATGTCTTTCAGGAATTGTGTCTGATATGGGCTTATTAGTAGTGGGGAATTCATTGATGAGGTCCACGAGCTCCCTCGTGTCCTCAATGGAGTCCTGACACGTGCTCACCTGCTGGATGTCTTCAGCCATGCGTGGTTTAGACTTTGCTGGGCTGTGGGAGAGCAGAGTGGAGGCACCAGGAGAACATCAGGGGGACCTGCCTCGTGAGCTCTGTGTGGCTGAGAGAGAGCCGCTGGAGAGTGAAGGAGATCCGTCTCCGGTGCCCGCGCCATTTTGACTTGGATTGCGGGCTGCCAGCGTAAAGAAATCTTGTAATTTCTTTGGTTAAACTGCTTCTTTCCACTTGCAGGTCATCTTGGGAGGGAGGCAGCTCTCTCAGGCCGGCGATGGTGTGTGTGTGGGCAGTCGGTGTTAGCCCAAACTCTGTGCATTCCCATCGCTGGAGCGGAGCAGTGGATTCAGACATCCATGCAGCGGAGTGGTAGCCACGCCCCCCACACATCTTTGCTTTATTGATAGAGCCCTTTGCCACCAAGATCAGAAAAGACATGCATATCTTGGGCATTAAGTGTAATGACATAGATCACAAAGTTAGCCTTTGCTCTGATGATGTGATACTTATGATCACAAACCCATCCCAATCCTTGCAGGCAATAAAGGAAATTATCCACCAATTTCGCACAGTTTGCCTTTACAAGCGTAATGCTTCTAAATCCTTGCTATTACCCTTAAATCTCTCTAAGCAGATGGAAACCTAAATTAGGGTCAATCTACTATTCACCTGGATGAGTACCTCTATTCCCTATTTGGGAATCTAATTTGCCTCCACTATAAGCCAACTGTTTGACTAAAACTGCCAAACCTTCCATCAGTGACTTCCCCAAATTCTGCACTCATTACACGTCACAGACCTCTCTAAGTTAGGAAGGATTGCTTCTCTTAAAATGATTGTATTACCCAAGCTCCTTTATCTATTCCACACTCAAATAATTTTTTCCCTCAATTCAAAGACAAATCTCAAAATTTGTTTAAAATTCAAGACCACCTAGATGCATTAATTATATACTAACAAGTAGGGATGAGCCGAACACCCCCGGGTTCGGTTCGCACCAGAACCTTCGAACTGACCGAAAGTTCACGTGAATTTTCGAACCCTATTCGTTACAATGAACGCGAACGTTCGAAATCAAAATTGCTAATTATAATGGCCAATATACATGTTAATGTCATAAAACAGGTTTGGGGACCCGGTCCTGCCCCAGGGGACATATATCAATGCAAAAAGAACTTTTAAGAACTAACGTTTTTTCGGGAGCAGTCATTTTAATGATGCATAAAGTGAAAAAAAAAGTGAAATATTCCTTTAAATATGGTACCTGGGGGTATCTAAACTATGCCTGTGAAGTGGCATGTGTTTCCCGTGTTTAGAACTGTCCCTGCACAAAATGACATTTGTAAAGGAAAAAAAGAAGCCATTTAAAACCATTTGCGGCTTTAATGTCATGTCCTGTCCTGGCCATATAGCTGAAAATCCTTGAGAAAAATGGCATGGCTGCCAAATGGCATTTGTAATTGCATGCACCTGTTGAACAGGGCAGAAAAAATGGGCCTTTGGTGGTGGTGGTGGACGGTGTTGCCACAAGACTGTAAGCCCTCACAGTTACTCTTGGTGGGCGCAGGAATGGGCCCTGCTGTGAACTATTAGATCGAGATTTGTAATTACACGCCCCTGTTAAACAGGGGCTGAAAAATTGTGCCTTAGGCAACGGTGCTGGTGCCACAACACTGCAACCCCTCACAGATACTGTACTTGGAGCACAGCAGTCAGACCTGTTGCGAAGCATTGCTTAAAAAATTGTAATTACACGCCCCTGTTAAACAGGGGCTGAAAAATTGTGCCTTAGGCACTGGTGCTGGTGCCACAACACTGCAACCCCCCACAGATACTGTACTTGGAGCACGGCAGTCAGACCTGTTGCGAAGCATTGCTTAAAAAATTGTAATTACACGCCCCTGTTAAACAGGGGCTGAAAAATTGTGCCTTAGGCACTGGTGCTGGTGCCACAACACTGCAACCCCTCACAGATACTGTACTTGGAGCACAGCAGTCAGACCTGTTGCGAAGCATTGCTTAAAAAATTGTAATTACACGCCCCTGTTAAACAGGGGCTGAAAAATTGTGCCTTAGGCACTGGTGCTGGTGCCACAACACTGCAACCCCTCACAGATACTGTACTTGGAGCACAGCAGTCAGACCTGTTGCAAAGCATTGCTTCAAAAATTGTAATTACACGCCCCTGTTAAACAGGGGCTGAAAAATTGTGCCTTAGGCAACGGTGCTGGTGCCACAACACTGCAACCCCTCACAGATACTGTACTTGGAGCAAAGCAGTCAGACCTGTTGCGAAGCATTGCTTAAAAAATTGTAATTACACGCCCCTGTTATACAGGGGCTGAAAAATTGTGCCTTAGGCACTGGTGTGGTGGCACCCAGAAACAAAAATGTTCTTCCAAGCTATCAAGGAATGGATCATTGAGAAGGAGGAAGAGGATAGTCAGTGAACATAACAGGGCAGTCACTCAGCATCAGCATAGGCAGTCTTGAAGGGATGTGACATTATAAATTATTCAGTTATATCCGCTTCAGGTGCCTGGTAGCTGGTGGTGATCCAAGACTGATTCATCTTTATGAAGGTCAGTCGATCAACCGAGTCGGTGGACAGGCGCACCCTGTGATCGGTGACAAATCCTCCAGCAGCACTGAATGTGCGTTCGGAAAGAACGCTGGATGCAGGACAGGCCAGTAGCTCAATTGCATACTGTGCAAGCTCTGGCCAGTGATCCATCCTCAAGACCCAGTAAGCCAGAGGATTTTCGGTGGGAAAGGTGTCCAAGTCTGACCTTGCCCCTAGGTATTCCTGCACCATGTATATCAGACGCTGGCGATGGTTGCTGGAACCGATCATACCTTGGGGCTGCGGACTAAAAAATTGTCTGAACGCATCGGTCAGATATCCACCTTCCCCACCGCTCCTTCTGCTACTGACCGAAGCCTCAGCAACTCGTCGTCCAGGACCAGGAGTTTGTAACCTCCCAGTTTCTGGGAACGCGTTGCACAGACCTTTCTGCAAGGCCTCCCTGAGATGTCTCATCCTCTGCTCCCTCTGCGACGGAAAGATAAGGTCCGCAACCTTACCCTTGTACCATGGATCAAGGACAGTGGCCAGCCTGTAATGGTCCCTCTCCTTGATCCGAAGAATACGAGGATCCTTCCGCAGGCTTTGCAGGATCAGGGAGGCCATGCAACGTAGGTTAGTTGAGGCATTTGGTCCGGAGTCTTCTGGGTCACTGAGGACGACATGATCGCCAGCCACCTCCTCCCAGCCACGTACAAGTCCACTGGTTTGTTGGGACTGTACATCATCCCTAAAAGACTGCTGCTGCTGATGCTGAGTGCCAGGCTCCACCTCCATGCTCACACAATCCTCCTCCTCCTCCTCCTCATCCTCTTCCTGTGTGATGGGTGGGACAGAAGGAACACTGTCTGGATAAAGGGGGCCTTGACAGGCAAGGAAGTCCTCCTCTTTCTGCCTCTGTTCTGCCTCAAGTGCCCTGTCCATTATCCCACGCAGCGTATGCTCCAACAGGTGGACAAGAGGTACAGTGTCACTGATGCATGCACTGTCACTGCTCACCATCCTCGTGGCCTCCTCAAATGGTGACAGGACAGTGCATGCATCCCTGATCATGCTCCACTGGCGTGGGGAAAAAAAGCCAACCTCCCCTGACCCTATCCTGGTGCCGTAGTCGCAAAGGTACTCATTGATGGCCCTCTGCTGTATGTGCAGTCGCTGCAGCATGGCCAACGTTGAGTTCCACCTGGTGGGCATGTCACATATTAGGCGGTTCTTGGGCAAGTTCAACTCCTTTTGCAGCTCAGCCAGTAGAGCACTGGCATTATATGATCGGCGGAAATGCACACAGAGTTTCCTGGCCTGCCTCAGGACATCCTGTAAGCCTGGGTACCTGCCCAAGAACCGCTGCACCACCAGGTTGAGGACGTGAACCATACAGGGCACATGAGAGAGCTGCCCCTGTCGCAGGGCGGAGAGGAGGTTGGTGCCATTGTCAGAAACCACCATTCCTGGCTTAAGCTGGCGTGGTGTCAACCACCTCTCGGCCTGCCCCTGCAGAGCTGCCAGAACCTCTGCCCCAGTGTGGCTCCTGTCCCCCAAACACACCAGCGCAAGCACGGCATGGCATCTTTTTGCCTGCGTACTCGCGTAGCCCCTTGTACGCCTACGGAGCACCGCTGGTTCCAAGGACAGAGCACTCGAAGAGGCCATGGAGGAAGAAGAAGAGGAGGGGGTGGAGGAGAGAGGTGTGTCACAACCAGTAGTAGCATTTTGGAGGCGTGGTGGCGGAACAACCTCCAACACTACTGCACCTTGTCCTGCATTCCTCCCAGCTGCCAATAGAGTGACCCAATGGGCCGTGAAAGACAGATAACGTCCCTGTCCATGCCTGCTGGACCAT
Organism: Lithobates sylvaticus; assembly: GCA_028564925.1. NCBI lineage: Eukaryota > Metazoa > Chordata > Amphibia > Anura > Ranidae > Lithobates > Lithobates sylvaticus. The sequence goes on from CM053029.1 coordinate 282,363,778, forward strand.
GAGTCAGCGGTAATATGCACCTTACCGCTGACCGCCCTGTCCAGCGAGGCATGGACATTGCCTTCCACATGCCGGTAGAGAGCCTTCCGTGAGAAAAAGTGGCGTTTGGGGGGGGGGGGCGTGGCCGACCGGAGAGGAAGATGGACGCTTAGTCCTGTAGCTCGTCAGGCAGGGGAAAGCTACAACAGACACAGGCCTCACTCGCAACACCATCCGCGGCCATCCCTGCTCCAGACACTCCGCTGGACACCATGAACTCGTCCAGGAAGCGGTTCACCGACCGGACGCCTTTGAAACTTACTGAATTTGCCTACAAACCGGCAGAACGGGCCTCGGGCCTTCAAGATGGCGCCGTCCAGGCCGCGCCGTCCGCGCCATACACGGACCTCCCGGGCGAAGAACCGGACCCCCAGCTGAACACAGGTACCTCCACAGGACCCCCCAATCCCCAGGAGGATGATCCCCTCCTTGGGAGCCCTGCCAAAGCCAAAATGAGGCTAGATACACCCCCGCAGCGGCCGCTGCACTCCAAAATTGAGGCCCAGGCTTCACATCCCCTTCTATCTCTCCAGGCCCTACAGCCTTCCATGGCATCCTTCCCCACCTCAGGCCAACCAGTCATGGACACTACATTAAAGGACATGCTGCTGTCCCTCCAGACCTCCCTAATGACAAACCTCCCCTCAATGTTTGCTAATCTCACCTCTGACATCCGCACACTAGATGACAGAATTACCAACACTTAAAAAGGCCTGTCAGACTGCACTTATACTGTGAATGATATTATTGACACATTTGATGACATAAAAGAGGAACAAATCTGGATGCGCACCAAGCTGGCCGATTTAGAGGACCGATCCAGAAGGAACAATATTAAACTGAGGGGGGTCCCTGGAAATATACCCCCTGCAGACCTGTCACGCTATGCGAAAGATCTGATGCATGTAATCGTCCCTGAAGCGTCTCCAAGAGACGTCATCATAGACAGGATCCACAGAATCGCTAAACCACCCCACCTAGCTGCCTCAGTCCCCAGAGATGTCCTCATGAGGGTACACTTTTACCACTTCAAAGAAAAAATGCTGATGGGATTGAAGGCCAAAACTCCGCTCCCAGCTCCGTACACTGGAATACAACTGTTCCCTGACCTCTCCAAATACACCCTCCAACTGAGACGGCAAATGAACCCGATAACAAAAGGCCTTCAAAACCACAAAATTCCATATAAGTGGAGGTACCCTGTGACCCTTCTCATCACCAGAAATGGCCAAACCCACACTGTCGCTGACCTCGAGAAAGGCCTGCGCCTACTCCACTCATGGGGTATCCTGCTGGAACCCCCCAACCCTCCACTCCACAAGGGAGGTCCACCCGCACCCCGCAGAAGCCCGGTCCAACAACGCACCTGACAGCCGCAAAGCTTGACAACCAACATGGCCGTAATTTGCTATTGAGTCCCCCACAGCCTGACACTCTGTCACCCCTGCATATACTCTCCGGTGCTATTGACTTTCTGTGCCCTCCCCTGAGAGGCTATTGTGGTGCTTGCACCCCCTCTGTGACCACTTGATCTGACTTTCTTTTTTTATTTAGCTCCTTCCTTTTTTTTTTTTCCCCGCCTTACCCGCATACCTAACTTGGCTTTGTAGTGTTGCTCTATCCGCAGCTCTCCACTCTGCTCTACCAGCAGCCCTCTGAACCACCGAACGACAACCTATCGCTACAAGCAGTACCCGGACTCATCTAGGACTACTAACTGTAAGTGTTAATCTGCACTCCCACAAACACCCCACATACAAGATGCCACTCACTGTTCTCTCGCTTAATGTTAATGGGTTGAATCACCCAGCCAAACGTCACTCACTGTGGAAAACTGTCAAGGCTCTCCACAGTGACATCATTTGCCTCCAGGAAACCCACCTTTTACCTGAAGACACCCACCTCTGAAAAAAACACCAGTTCCCACACACCTTCTTTGCTTCCCACTCCACTAAGTCCAAGGGTGTAATGTTAGCAATCAAAGACTCAGTGGACTTCCAAATGCTACACACCATATCAGACCCTGACGGTCGCTTTATAATCCTCGTCTGCAACCTGAACCGAGTAACGTACACCATCATCAACGTCTATGCCCCCAATTCCCACCAGCTGAACTTTCTACGTAAAGTGCTCCGCACTGCGAACCCCATACAGAGGGGCCACTTGATCGTCTGCGGAGACCTCAATCTAGTCCCGGATGTTGACCTAGACTCCACTTCCTCTGCCAAAAGGCAAAGTTCACCTCTGAAAGACTTTATTTCCTCTCAAGCCTTGTATGATGTCTGGAGGTGCCACCACGGTTCCGAACGAGACTATACCTTTTTTTCCTCCAGACATCGTTCCTACTCGAGGATAGATTTATTCTTGTCTGATAAATGGCTCCAAAAAACTTCCAGCACTGAGATCCACACCACGACATGGTCAGACATGGTCAGACCACGCCCCACTTACAATCACAATTGATGATTCCAATCTCCAACGTAATACCTATCTCTGGCGGGTGAACAACTATATAATTCAACACAGCAACTACATACCAGAGATATCTAACCATATCACTGATTTTTTTTTCCCTGAACAAGGGCACAGTGTCTGATCCTGGCATGGTGTGGAGTGCTCACAAAGCCTTCATGAGAGGGATGCTGATCAAAATTAGTTCTCTCCACAAAAGGAAGAGGACGCAGCGTTTAGACGAACTGACGACCCAAATAGCCATAGAATCAAACCACAAACGTAATCCCAAAGACTCACTAGCTGACCAACTACTGACTCTAAGACAGGAACTCAGAACCCTACTACTCCATTCATATGAATTCCTACATAAAAAACTAAAAGCGACCACATACTCTACCTCCAACAAAGCGGGGAAACACCTTGCACAACGACTCAAAGGCAGACGAGCAAAGACCAAAATCTCCCATCTCCTCCACCCACATACAAAAATGCCCCTGCACAATCCACAAGACATAGCTGACGCATTTAGCACTTATTACGGTGACCTCTACAATCTAAACCGAGACCCACACACTCCTCAACCCTCCCAACACGAGATTGACAATTTTTTAAAACCCCTACACCTGCCCACTTTGACTGCAGAACAACTACAGGCCCTTAACGCCCCGTTCACTGAACAAGAAATTCGGATGACCATCAACTGTCTACCGGCAGGCAAGGCACCGGGCCCCGATGGTCTATCAGGAGAATATTACAAACAATACTCCCCTCAACTACTACAACACCTGACTGATACCCTCAACAATGCTGCCTCCCCTTCTGGTTTCTCTAAGGAATATTTAAATGCTCTTGTAATAACAATACCAAAGCCAGGGAAGGAGTCGAACGTGCCCCAAAACTTCCGCCCAATCTCCCTACTTAACCTTGACCTCCAAATTTATGCAAAAACTTTAGCTACGAGACTACTCCAGATCATGCCCACCCTTATACATTGCGACCAGATGGGCTTTACGAAAGGCAGACAAGCCTCAGATGCCACCAGACGGATGCTCAATCTCATCCAACATGCTGACTCCACAGGAACGCCTTCTCTGCTTCTATCTTTGGACGCAGAGAAGGCGTTCGATAGAGTTCATTGGACTTACCTACACACTACCCTCCGAAAATTCGGATTCGAAGGCCATATACTAAACGCCATTATGGCATTGTACTCTAATCCTGAAGCCCAAGTCTTCACTGAAGGCATGCTCTCTCGCCCATTCCCCATCACCAATGGCACGCGTCAGGGATGCCCCTTATCCCCCCTCATATTCAACCTACTCATGGAACCCTTGGCTGAACATGTCCACTCTAATCCCAATATCTCGGGGCTCCAAATTGGCCCAATCTCCCACAAAATTAGCCTATTCGCTGACGACGTCATACTAATCCTCACCGATCCGACTTCTTCCCTGGCTGAAGTACAAAAATTGTTGACCTGGTTTAGCTCAATTTCATATTACAAGGTAAACACGACCAAATCTTTCATACTCGACATCCACATTGACGCTACTATCAGAAACTTACTGCAACTACAACATCAGTTTACATGGGCAGACAACAACATTTCCTACCTAGGAATCACACTACCACGAACACTCAGACATCTATACTCATGCAACTTCCTGCCACTCCTACGAACTATTCAATCATCTTCCCGAGCAATTGCGCAACACAAACTCTCTTGGTCTGGCAGTCTAGCAGCCTTTAAAATGATCTGTCTCCCCCAAATACTATATTTCTTCAGAATTCTTCCCGTCCCACTCCCCTCCTCCTTTTTTAGAACCCTTCGAACCATCTTCAACAAATTTTTATGGAACAATAAGAAGCCACGATGCGCACACCAAAAGTTAATCAAACACAAACTTGCGGGTGGAGTGGGATCCATCGATTTTGAGGACTACTACTTGTCCGCGATCCTAGCCCAACTGCCCAAATGGTTCCAACCAGGTCCGAGCTCATCTTGGACACAATTAGAAAGCTTTGCTCTCATCCGACCCAATCTAAAAGACTGGTTTAAGAGCGCCCCCTTAGGCACTCCAATCCCGACCTCCATACTTCCAACTATGAGAGCCTCCGCCTACACTTGTAAGAGATTTACGGCTCTCCAACACCCAACCCCACCCGCCCTCCAATTTAATATCCCGCTAGGTACTCTGTCATTCCTTTCACCAGACCTACCAATCGCAAGCTGGACCCTCAAAGGGATCCGCTCCCTACAGGACCTCATCCAAGCCGACCACCCCAAACCCTTCCCACAACTGCAGACTGAATACGACCTCCATATCTCGGAACACTTTAATTACTTGCGTATACACCACTGCCTGAACACTCTATCACTACCCTTATACACTGTTGATACCAAAACCTGGGAATACCTTACCAACCCCACCTCTAGAATTAGAGGCATATCCCACTTCTACAACCAATTACAGAGTAAAACTGACTTTACTAAACTTGACCCTCATCACAGGTGGGAAGCAGACCTCGCGCACACCTTCTCTGACTCTCAATGGCAAAGTGCACTTAAGTATATCTACAAGTCCACCAAGTCCACTAAGGTGGTATCTTACACCATCCAAAATATCCTCCTTTGACTCACGTAAATCCTCCACCTGCTGGAGGTGCAACTCAAATGCTGGCGATATGTTCCACATTTTTTGGGCTTGCCCCAAACTACAAACCTACTGGAATACCATATTCCAGCTCATCACAAATATTTCTAGACGCTCAACCCCCCCGTCACCAGCACTTGCAATCCTCAACCTAACTATTGAAGACCTTCCCTACCCCTCAAGGTACACGACAACCCACATCCTTCTTGCTGCCAGACTAAACATTACCAGACACTGGAAATCTGATACCACCCTGACATTACACCAAGTCATTGACTTGGTTTCCCTACATCATAGTTACGAAACAGTGACGTCTTCCAACAACACTCTATCCACCAAAACAGCCCTCCACTGGAAACCCTGGACTAACTGGACATCAGCTGCTACAAGTACTTAAAAACTCCAGCACATAGACTGATGATTCTCTCTTGACCGAGCAACACTATTGGACCCTCCCTACCCCTACTTTCACCCAGACCGCCAAGTTACTCACACCCAACTACAACTGAATTTTTGTATCCATACTCGAACCTGTCCACTCCTGTGGCACTAAAGAGCCCATATGGGGTGCCACCCGAGTGGTCAGGTTGTACTACCGGTAACTATTTCTCACTGGTCGACCTTTCTATAGGATAAATGTTACTTCTGTATACTGGTTACTATAAGTTAATAAACACATGTTTGATTGTTCAACCCAGTTTTCTTTATTTTTTTCCATAACAACAGCTACGTCGTTGCGCGACGTACAACGTTTAATTGTACACTGTATTAACCTGCAAATTCAATAAAATATTAAAAAAAAAAAAAAAAGTGGCGTTTGGGAACCTGCCACTGAGGAACCGCACATTGAACAAACTCTAAGGGGGCCAAGTCTACCAACTGAAAAGGCAGCAGATGAAGTGCTAGCAATTTAGCCAAGCTAGCATTCAAACGCTGGGCATGTGGATGGCTGGGAGTAAACTTCTTTCGACGGTCCAGCAGCTGGGGCAGGGAAATTTGCCTGGTAGAATCGGACGTCGGTGTACTGCAAGTACTTGGTTGTGACACACCTAATTCTACACCTTCAGTCCTCTCAGAGCAGCTTTCAGAGAGGACTAAAGATATAGTGGGGTTGGAGATCCCAGCTGATGAGGAGCAAGGAGAGGTCCGCTTTGTTCTTTGGTGTGGGTCTTTAATGTGCGCTTGCCAACGAGCTGCATGGCAGGTCGACATATGTCTGGTCATGCTTGTGGTGCCCAAGCGGCTGATGTTTTGGCCACGCGAGATACGCTTGAGACAAATATTGCAAATAGCAGTGGTGTGATCTGATGTACTCGTCTCAAAAAAGGTCCACACCAAAGAACTTTTGTGATAACGTGCAGGGGCAGCGCCCTGCACAGGTGGAGCTCTGCGGTGTGATTCAGTTGGTGTGCTGGCCTCTAGCTAGGCTCCGGAAGGGCATCCTGCCTCGTTGGACATGTGCCGCCGCCTCCTCCTCCTCCTCCTCTCTCCCTTCAGGCACCCACGTGGAGTCAGTGACCTCATCATCCCCTCCCTCTTCACCACTAGAGCAAACCTGGCAGTAAGCTGCAGCTGGTGGAACATGACTGCCAGATTGCTGTCCTTCAGCATCCCCTCTCTCTGCGCGCACACTACTGCCTTCCTCAAGCTGGGTATCATCATCCGAGCCTTCAAATCGTTGGGCATTCTCCTGGAGCATGTACCCAACACTGTGCTCAAACAGTTCGAGGGACTCCTCAGGAGGACATGGTGGGTCTAGGGAAGGGGTGCCTGATGATGCCATTGAGTACGCGTTGGCAGCTGCTCTGCCAGTACCCTGAGCCTGGGTGAGAGAGGATGAGGAGGATGAGGAGGGCTTGGTCATCCATTCTACCAAGCCTTCGGCATGATGCCGCTCAACATGTCCAGCTGCCGAAAACAAGGACAAGCGTGTCCCATGGCCACGTGCTGATGACGATGCGCGACCACGTCCACGACCAGCACTGTTGTATCTAGAAACAGAGCCTGCTTGCCCTGTGTTCTTGCCTCGGGACTGTCGGCCTCTCCTTGGCGGTCTTCCAGGCATTGTAGTGGGTAGTGTATATTGTGCTGGAGTCACACAGCACACACACTAAATCCTGCAGATGGATGCCTTAGATGACAGCAACAGGGCCCTATGGCAGATAGAGGCTGCCTTAGATGACAAGAACTGGGCTGACACACACACACACTAGCTCCTATGTGTGCTGACACACACACACTAGCTCCTATGTGTGCTGACACAAACACACTATAGCTCCTATGTGTGCTGACAACACACTATAGCTCCTATGTGTGCTGATAACACACTATAGCTCCTATGTGTGCTGACAACACACTATAGCTCTTATGTGTGCTGACAACACACTATAGCTCCTATGTGTGCTGACAAAAAAATATAGCTCCTATGTGTGCTGACAACACACTATAGCTCCTATGTGTGCTGACACAAACACACTATAGCTCCTATGTGTGCTGACAACACACTATAGCTCCTATGTGTGCTGACAACACACTATAGCTCCTATGTGTGCTGACAACACAATAGCTCCTATGTGTGCTGACAAAAAAATATAGCTCCTATGTGTGCTGACAACACACTATAGCTCCTATGTGTGCTGACAACACACTATAGCTCCTATGTGTGCTGACAACACACTATAGCTCCTATGTGTGCTGACAACACACTATAGCTCCTATGTGTGCTGACAAAAAAATATAGCTCCTATGTGTGCTGACAACACACTATAGCTCCTATGTGTGCTGACACAAACACACTATAGCTCGTATGTGTGCTGACAACACACTATAGCTCCTATGTGTGCTGACAACACACTATAGCTCCTATGTGTGCTGACAAAAAAATATAGCTCCTTTGTGTGCTTACAACACACTATAGCTCCTATGCGTGCTGACACAAACACACTATAGCTCCTATGCGTGCTGACACAAACACACTATAGCTCCTATGTGTGCTGACAACACAGTATAGCTCCTATGTGTGCTGACAACACACTATAGCTCCTATGTGTGCTGACAAAAAAATTTAGCTCCTATGTGTGCTGACAAAAAAATTTAGCTCCTATGTGTGCTGACACAAAAATATAGCTCCTTTGTGTGCTGACAACACACTATAGCTCCTATGCGTGCTGACACAAACACACTATAGCTCCTATGCGTGCTGACACAAACACACTATAGCTCCTATGCGTGCTGACATAAACACACTATAGCTCCTATGTGTGCTGACAACACACTATAGCTCCTATGTGTGCTGACAACACACTATAGCTCCTATGTGTGCTGACAAAATTTTTTAGCTCCTATGTGTGCTGACACAAACACACTATAGCTCCTATGTGTGCTGACAACACACTATAGCTCCTATGTGTGCTGACAACACACTATAGCTCCTATGTGTGCTGACAAAAAAATATAGCTCCTATGTGTGCTGACAACACACTATAGCTCCTATGTGTGCTGACAAAAAAATTTAGCTCCTATGTGTGCTGACACAAAAATATAGCTCCTTTGTGTGCTGACAACACACTATAGCTCCTATGCGTGCTGACACAAACACACTATAGCTCCTATGCGTGCTGACACAAACACACTATAGCTCCTATGTGTGCTGACATAAACACACTATAGCTCCTATGTGTGCTGACAACACACTATAGCTCCTATGTGTGCTGACAACACACTATAGCTCCTATGTGTGCTGACAACACACTATAGCTCCTATGTGTGCTGACAAAAAAATATAGCTCCTATGTGTGCTGACAACACACTATAGCTCCTATGTGTGCTGACACAAAAAAACTATAGCTCCTATGTGTGCGGACACAAACACACTATAGCTCCTATGTGTGCTGACACAAACACACTATAGCTCCTATGTGTGCTGACAACACACTATAGCTCCTATGTATGCTGACAACACACTATAGCTCCTATGTGTGCTGACAAAAAAATATAGCTCCTATGTGTGCTGACAACACACTATAGCTCCTATGTGTGCTGACAACACACTATAGCTCCTATGTGTGCTGACAACACACTATAGCTCCTATGTGTGCTGACAAAAAAATATAGCTCCTATGTGTGCTGACAACACACTAAAGCTCCTATGTGTGCTGACACAAACACACTATAGCTCCTATGTGTGCTGACACAAACACACTATAGCTCCTATGTGTGCTGACAACACACTATAGCTCCTATGTGTGCTGACAACACACTATAGCTCCTATGTGTGCTGACAAAAAAATATAGCTCCTATGTGTGCTGACAACACACACACTAGCTCCTATGTGTGCTGACACAAACACAATATAGCTCCTATAAATCCCTGCCTGCCTGCCTGGGATGGGACAGAAGGTATGGACAGAAGGTTTAGACAGAAAGTTAGGGTGCAATGCTGTTCTAACAGCACTGCAATGGGTGCTACTGCAATGCTGTACTAACAGCACGCACTCATCAGACTAATCCCCAGCAGCAGATAATGGCACACTTAGCAGTGCAATCAGCAGAAATGATCAGTATTCAATGAATCAGCAATGGTTTAGCAATGAATGAATCAATCAGCAGCCTGCCTATTCACTCTATCAAAGCCGGAACACATATGCACTGGGCCAACGGCGCAGCGGCCTTTTATACAGTGGGGCGTGTACTAAAGCCCCTGAGCTTTAATTGGCTACAGGCGTCCTGCCTATAGCCAATTATTGCTCTCCTCGCTGCCGGCGCTGTGATTGGCCAAGCATGCGGGGTCACAGTGCATGCTTGGCCAATCATCAGCCAGCAATGCACTGCGCCGGCCGCAATGTATTGCGGGCCGCTCGCATCACACGAATGTGATGCGAACGGCCCAAATGGTTCTGGGCTCGCCGAGTGGGCGAATGCCCAGTGCTCGATTCGAACGTGGGTTCGAATCAAACACCGGACCCATCCCTACTAACAAGACCTCACAATCAGAGGGGAGTTGGGTTGCCTCATATCTGTAACTATTACTATGCCTCAAACTATAGTTAAATAAATAAGTGGTGTCAGCACAGGAATGTACTGTAGACGACCAGAAAGTTTTGAAAACCTGAAAAGAGACTTTAACCTCTCGAGCCTGGAGGCTTAAACAGATATGAGGATTACCCACTTCCTTAAGTCGAAAATATATCCAGGAAGCTCCACTAGTTGTTGGAGAGAATGTGGTAGCACGGGCTCTGTTGCCCACATCTTATGGTTCTGCAAATCCCTCAGTTCATTTTGGAGACAAATATTTGCTCTGATCTCCTTCATCTCTGGGATGCTCACTACCCCTAGCCTTGCTCCATGTTGGAATAGAGAAATTTCCCCCAAGTTCAAGGTTTATCATAAAACATGTAACTTTCTCAGCTAAACTAAACATCACCAGATTATGGAGAACATCAGAAACCCCCTCCAACTTTGGTACAGTTGCTGATGTTAACCGCTTCCCGACCGGCCACTGCATATATACGTCAGCAGAATGGCACGGGCAGGCAGAATCACGTACCTGTACGTGATCGTGCATGTGCCTGCCCGTGGGTCGCGCGCGCGCCGCTAGCGGCGCGCTCGCGACCCGGTCGGGAGCTCCGTGACCCCGGCTGCGGGACCAGCGGACCCGATCGCCGCTGGTATCCCGCGATCGGGTTACGGAGCGGAAGAACGGGGAGAGGTCTATGTAAACAAACCTCTCCCCGCGCTTCCTACACTGACTGTCAGTGATCGGCGGTTCCCTGTCATCGGGAACGCCGATCAATGACATCAGACGTACAGCCACGCCCCCCTACTGTAAAAAAAAACACAACACGTCACACTGACTCCTCCCCGCCCCCTAGTGGTTAACCCCCTAACTACAACTGTCATTTACATAGGAATCAGTGCTATTTAAATAACAAATATATGTATAAATGACAAATGTCCCAAAAATGTGTCAAAAATGTCCGATGTGTCCGCCAAAATGTCGCAGTCACAATAAAAATCGCTGATCGCCGCCATTACTAATAAAAAAAAAAAATATTAATAAAAATGCTATAAAACTATCCCCTATTTTGTAAACGCTATAACTTTTGCGCAAACTAATCAATAATCGCTAATTGCGATTTTTTTTACCAAAAATATGTAGAAGAATCCATATCGGCCTAAACTGAGGAAAAAAAAATGTTTTTTTTATATATTTTTTGGGGATATTTATTATAGCAAAAAGTAAAAAATATTGCATTTTTTTCAAAATTGTCGCTCTATTTTTGTTTATAGCGCAAAAAATAAAAACCGCAGGGGCGATCAAATACCACCAAAAGAAAGCTCTATTTGTGGGAAAAAAAGGACGCCAATTTTGTTTTGGAGCCACGTCGCATGACCGCGCAATTGTTAGTTAAAGCGACGCAGTGCCGAATTGCAAAAAGGGGCCTGGTCCTTTGGCTGCCAATTGGTCCGGGGCTGAAGTGGTTAACCTCCAATGTGAAATGGGGAAGCTGGCAGCTGGTAAGGTTTGTTAGTACGTGGTCAAATTAGTTAACTCATCCAAAGTGATGAGTACAAATGTGAAAAAACTGTTGTGATAATTAACCTTCCTCATGTTTTTTGAATAATGATTGTGCTGGTGCCCCTTTCTTTCCCTTATTCCTTCCCCTCTAATCCTCTCCCCCTCCCGCTCCCCCCTTGTCTTTTCCCCTCTCCCTTGTCTTGTTCCCCCTCCCCTTCTCTGCAGGGCAGAGGATAAGAAGTGCCTGTCTCGTGTGGTGAAAACAGCACAGCGGATCATAGGAACAGAGCTACCGAATTTAGAGACAGAATATGCCAGCCGATTAAAAAAGCAGGCAAAAGCTATTAGTATTGATCCAACCCACCCAGGTTACAGTGTGTTTGTCCCATTGCCATCTGGGAAAAGATATAGTAAACTTAAAACGCACACTAATCGATTAAAGCATCGTTTTTTTTCCCTAGGGCTGTATTGTCCATAATCCCATCAGGTAAGGTGTTTTAGGAATTTTATGTGGAATTCTAAAAAAACATTTTAATTAATTTATTATTTTATTTTATTTTTAAATAACATTTTATATTTTGATATATTTAAATAGATATGTGGGCATGTGCTATGAGTATGTATGTGTGGTTTTGTTGAGAAGTGTTTTTATTGCTGCTGTAAAGAGTACTTAGAAAAATGTTGTTGTATGTATACAATGACAATAAAGTATATCTATCTACCCATCTATCTATCTTCCTTCATTCTTTCTTATTCTCCCTCCCCCATCTGAAACTGGCGTATAGGAAAATTTGTCCTGTGCATTTATTTTCTAGCTCACTGAACTCTAACTATCATCATAGACCTTCTTGGTCCAATGTTGAATTTTACTTCAGACGTACAGTGGTGTGAAAAAGTGTTTGCCCCCTTCCTCATTTCCTGTTCTTTGCATGTTTGTCACACTTAAGTGTTTCGGAACATCAAACCAATTTAAACAATAGTCAAGGACAACACAAGTAAACACAAAATGCAATTTGTAAATGAAGGTGTTTATTATTAAAGGTGAAAAAAAATCCAAACCATCATGGCCCTGTGTGAAAAAGTGATTGCCCCCTAAACCTAATAACTGGTTGGGCCACCCTTAGCAGCAACAACTGCAACCAAGCGTTTGCGATAACGTGCAATGAGGCTTTTACAGCGTCCTGGAGGAATTTTGGCCCAATCATCTTTGCAGAATTGTCCTAATTCAGTTACATTAGAGGGTTTTCGAGCATGAACGGCCTTTTTAAGGTCATACCACAACATCTCAATAGGATTCAGGTCAGGACTTTGGCTAGGCCACTCCAAAGTCTTCATTTTGTTTTTCTTCAGCCATTCGGTGGTGGACTTGCTGGTGTGTTTAGGATCATTGTCCTGCTGCAGAACCCAAGTTCGTTTCAGCTTGAGTACACGAACAGATGGTCGGACATTCTCCTTCAGGATCTCTTGGTAGACAGCAGAATTCATAGTTCCTTTTATCACGGCAAGTCTTCCAGGTCCTGAAGCAGCAAAACAGCCCCAGACCATCACACTACCACCACCATATTTTACTGTTGGTATAATGTTCTTTTTCTGAAATGCAGTGTTCCTTCTACGCCAGATATACTTGGACACACACCTTCCAAAAAGTTCCACTTTTGTCTCATCGGTCCACAGAATGTTGTCCCAAAAGTCTTGGGGATCATCAAGATGTGTTCTGGAGAAATTGAGACGAGCTTTGATGTTCTTTTTGTTCAGCAGTGGTTTTCTCCTTGGAACTCTGCCATGCAGGCCATTTTTGCCCAGTCTTTTCCTGATGGTGGAGGCATGAACGCTGACCTTAACTGAGGCAAGTGAGGCCTGCAGTTCCTTGGACGTTGTTGTGGGGTCTTTTGTGACCTCTTGGATGAGTCGTCGCTGCGCTCTTGGGGTAATTTTGGGCGGCCGGCCACTCCTGGGAAGGTTCACCACTGTTCCATGTCTTCGCCATTTGTGGATAATGGCTCTCACTGTGGTTCGCTGGATTCCCAAAGCTTTGGAAATGGCTTTATAACCCTTTCCAGACTGATAGATCTCAATTACTTTCTTTCTCAATTGTTCCTGAATTTCTTTGGGTCTCGGCATGATGTGTAGCTTTTAAGGATCTTCTGGTGGACCTTACTGTGTCAAGCAGCTCCTATTTAAGTGATGCCTTGATTGTGAACAGGTGTGTGCAATAATCAGGCCTGGGTGTGGCTAGAGAAATTGAACTCAGGTGTGGACAACCACAGTTATAGTATGTTTTAACAAGGGGGGCAATCACTTTTTCACACAGGGCCATGATGGTTTGGATTTTTTTTCACCTTTAATAATAAACACCTTCATTTACAAATTGCATTTTGTGTTTACTTGTGTTGTCCTTGACTATTGTTTAAATTGGTTTGATGTTCCGAAACACTTAAGTGTGACAAACATGCAAAAGAAAAGGAAATGAGGAAGGGGGCAAACACTTTTTCACACCACTGTAACATCTGTTTAGTTGTCGACAATATTGTCTTACTTATTTGTATATGTAAAACCTTATTAAAAATCCATTCAAACTAAAGATTTTTGAAAGCAGCTCTTAGCCAGGAAAATGTGCAATTAAACATTAGGTAAACATTTAAAAATACAGGTAAACAGGGCTATGATGGTATCTAACAGCAGAAAGCCGAAACCTAGTGCATCCATCAGTTATTAAGAGACTTATCAGGTAGAGCCTGACCTCTTCTCCTTTAAGTACTGTTGCCATTCAGAGGCTTTAAGAAGGTCAGGTGTGGCAGGTTTAAGGGACAAATCAGGTAGGAAGATTTGAGGTAATTCAAACATGGTGAGAAATGCAGATAAGTCCCCCCAAGTTGTGGAAGATGACATATTTGCCCTCATGAAAATCTCTGAAGTGGAAGAAGAAGCCCCACCTGCATTTGATCCTCTTGGCCTGAAGGGCCTTCATGAGAGGAGTCAGAAAATTTTTCATCTCCAGAGTTTGGCTGGATAAATCAGGTAATAAAATGGCATCGAAGAGTAGTGTCCTGCGTTCTGGTGACTTGCGTGTTTCTTCCTTGACTCTATAGAAATGGATTGGGATTTTTTGGTCCTAAATGCCTATGGATGCAATCTATCTCTATTGGATAATCTTTTGGCTTTTGCTGTGGCAGTCAAAGCTAAATCTTTAGTGTCAACGGTCTTAGGTAGAACATGGATTCTGATGTTATTACAGTGATTTCTATATTCAAAGTCATCCTTTTAGTAGATAAGCTGCTAGATTTGGGCCATATGGTTCCGAAGGATCGCATCATGATCACTGAGTTCACAGAAATACATTTGTCAGGCTGTTCAAGGTCCTCTAGTCCAGTGCCCGGGTCTTTTTTCAGATCAAATATATCCTGCCTTTAAGTGTATTCTAATCGCTGGACATATGTTTCATAGTCCTGTAGCAATGGCCTTAATGTATGTTTCTAAATCCCAGGCTTCCCTGGAGCATTGGGAGGCTTGGAAAGGGCTTCTGGAGCATATGGACATTCTACTTGAGCTATGTGGTGATGGGAAGTGATGATGTGAGCTCACCCGGGAAGAAGCATGGAGCTTGTGCTGTGCCAAGGGAAGATGAACTGTCACCATCTTGGCACACTGCTGTCCCCTGCTGCTGAAAGAGAATCAGGTGAAGAAAAGGCCAATCTCTCCTGATGTCTGCCCTCTGCTGGGCTGCTTATTCTCCCTTCCCTGTTGTTTGCCCTTTCTAGCCTTGATTTGGGTGCTGGCAAATCCTGAGAGCTGCAATTTAGCCTGATCAAAGTGAGAGCCGTGGGAAGGAATGTCTCACCATTCCATGTGCTTGGCCATGATCCCATTTTACTGTGTTTCATTGTCTGTCTATTGTAAAATATGAGGCCTTTGAGGATTTATTTAACCAGTACAACATATTAAACCAAATAAATCTGTTGCATATTTCTAATCATTGCTGTTAAATAACTACTTTTATCTTATATTTTATCTTTTTTTATAAGAATATCACTTAAAAAAGCAAAAACGCAAAAGACCTAATAACTAATACAGTATTTTAAGCTCTTATTGAACTATTGAGGCTGATTTATAGCCAAGGGTTCAAAAATTTTGTAGAGGTTGTATCCCAGGTACAGCTCCGGCAGTCTTACTGTTAATAGCGCAGCATATGATACATTCAACCTCAGAAAGGAATCAAAGGGGCCAACATAGTGTTACACCCCCACACACATTTATATGGCAATAGCGTAATATAAATATGCTTACAAAATCCAGAGAACAGAGTTGCACAAACTAAAGCCACTTCAAGATCCACATACAGTGGGAAAAATGATGTCACAAGCTAGGCCTCGTCCAACATGTTTCGCTACCAATGAGCACCCCTTTCCCCTGAGAATGCTCATTGGTAGCAAAACATGTTGGCAGGGGCCTTGCCGGTGACTGCATTGGCACACATGTGTTGCTTTAAAGGCAGACAAATTTTGAGCATTTTTTGATTTCTGATGACAAAATAGATCCACATGTTCTAGTAAGAAGCTGTGTATGTTCAAGGTGGAGGGGTTATGAGGAGGAACTCTTGCCTCATATACTGCTTGGATATATTCACATGGATTGATACTTGAATTACTTTTGCATGTTATATTTGATGGGCACATGGTTATCACAGGAATGTTTGCATACTCTTAATTGCAGTTTTTTTAAAGGCATGTATTACATATGCACACATTATTTGGAAATGTGCACTTATACAAGGTTTATGCATTCTATCACTGATATAAGATTTATGCATTTCTAGCATTTTTCTACTTTTTTATGTTTGTTGATTTATTTCTAGAATTTTGGTATTTGCGTTTATATGTGTATTAACCTATTTAGAGTTTGATATCTTTTGAAAGCACACCTGCACATTTAAAATGTTACTTGTACGTTTGTATTCCAATTTTCAGTATGTTGCATCCGAATTTACACCGAATTTACATCCAAATTTACACCGAGCTTAAAACATTTTTGCACTTTATCTTAACTTACCACTAAAT
Source organism: Lithobates sylvaticus (assembly GCA_028564925.1). Lineage (NCBI taxonomy): Eukaryota > Metazoa > Chordata > Amphibia > Anura > Ranidae > Lithobates > Lithobates sylvaticus. The sequence goes on from CM053029.1 coordinate 282,380,496, forward strand.
AACAACTGAAAATAAATTATCCTGCTCCTGACAATAGCAGTGATGTATGTTATTTGTTGTTTGTACTCGTAGTAGGGCCCAGAAACAATAGTACACTGATACAAACTGACACTGATGCTAAGTTTTTTTTTTTTTTAATCCTACCTAAAATACACTTACCCTGACCTTTGACTTTGACCATTACCTATAACCCTAACTTTGACCCTAACCCTGTCCCTTACCTAGATCAAACTCTTATTTGGCAATTGTTTTATTTTTAAATTTTTTTTCTACACACACTTCTTGTTCACACTTTTCTCCTCTAGCAATGTAACACATCTTTTTCTCCACTTAAGAAGAGAAAAAAAAAACACAGGGTAGGTTATACCGCGATTGAATCACTGTGTTAGCTAATCATAGACTCTCACAGCGATCAGGTGATTGGTAAACAGGCCTCCCAGGCCCCAATCATTAGTATGAGACCTGAGGCTCTTAAAGGGAGCTTGGCTTCTTTGCTGGGAGTGCACTGTACTGTGTGACCTCAGCACAAACACAGGTATGCTTATATGTGGTCCTATGGATAAAGACCCACTTCTATGAGGCTGTATATATGTATAAGGTTGTCAGGAAGGGATTAAGTAGCACACAGTTGATGCCAGCTATGTGAAGGACATTGAAGAAGAAAACTAAATACAGCAATTCCCTGTATGAGTAATGGATACTTATATTGATCTGCTATACATCAGGTATACAAGCAACTTTTAATCCAGCACCACCTCCAACCTGACTGGCAATGTGATTAATGCAGAGGGTCATTTAAGAACCATTTACAGCTATTTCAGAGCCATGAACCATGATCTTGCTAGTTCTTCATGTATGTACTTCATTCATTAATACTTACTACTAATACATTAATTTTAACTGTTATAAATTGGCTTTGTATATACTGTAAATGTGTAAATGTGGTGGCAATGCTTATAGATTAATATAAATTACCACATTCTAGAGTGTTCTGTAATGCATATATAGCAATTGGTGAATCATATATAATCTACTGCACTAGCTATTTTTCTATACACAACATTTTACTTATAGCTGAGATAACCAGGAGACAGAGGTTGTAAGAAAATGAGTGTTTCCAGCTGGATGGATCAAATCCCGTATATGGCTTGATTACTTTATTCTTTTAATGCTGCTGTATATTGTTCTGTTTTATTTTATTTTGTTTTGTACCCAAATAGGAAAATGTTTTTCAATCACATATATATTTACAGTGATATGCATCCTCAGCATTCAATGGGAAAAATATTCAGCTTCTGTTATAAATGATTATACAACAGATTCAACAGACCAGCAAAGAAAGCGACAGAAATGAACTTTACACAAATGTTTTTCTCTGATTGGTGTTCTGCTTGAATATTATAGACAATGTTACAAAATATGGCACTCTATATCCAAGAAAATTGAGATACAAGATTGCATTTGCTTTTATCTTACCAAAAGTAAAATTATCTGCTAAAATCTTAAAAAAAAATCACTAGGCTATCATGTGTATTTGTTTAAAGGCATAGACAAATCTGCTGTAGAATAATACATTCTAGATATGTTTACAGAAGTGACATACAGTAAGTTCAAGGGTCTTTTTTTTTACATGGGTGATATAACCCGCTTTTTCTCAAAACTCACATATCATCGCAGTTTTGCTAAAAAGCTAAATAAATTTCCTAACCAAAACTGAGAAGTTCTTGCTATTTCAAATGACTGTAAATTGTACGGCTAAGTGCATATAGCCACAGGGCTGTCACAATCACTTTTCTTGACAATTCATCATACCAAACTAATTCTATAATATCATTACTGTGTCTCTTCTCACTGTAGTCTTCCAGCAAGTTAATTTAATCAACTAATAATAGATTCAGAAAGGATGTGAGAGGCTCAAACCTTTAAATTCATACAATAAGAGTAGCACAGCTTTGAGAGCTATCTACTATTAATTTACTATAAAGTTTAAACCGATAACTCAGGTACTTTTGATTTGAGTAAGGCACACACAATTATATCAAAATTATAATCTCAGATGTGCTGTTGTACAACGTGGAGCATCAATTAATTTGCTTTCATGATTAATTGATGTGACATCTGAAAGCCTGAGATGGTGTCTTGGAATGTACTGTGTTTTAATTTTTCCTTCTACTGCTTCTTATAAACACCAAATGGAATATTTTTGTGTGAAATATGCATTTGAGCATTTTTGTGTGAAATATGCATTTGAGCATTTTTACTTCAGTAAACTGCATGCACTAGGGAGGACTGGTCTGGGTGAAAGGAGCATTACTAATAGGCCAATACCAATATGATAGGTTGGACAGGTGATCCTGAATATAGATGTTTTACCATCCAAACATCTGTCAGAGTGAGATTTTGATGGGCATTACATAGCTACCTAAATGTCAAAAATAAGTTACTGCACTGTCTGTAAACCACTCAGTGATGATTACAAATGTGATATTAGTAAAATGATAAACTGCTGCAACTTCATGTGAGACACACACAATCAATAGACTATAGTAAAAATAAGTTGCACTGAGTTAAATAAAGTTTGATAATGTGACATGTGAACCATTGAAACATGCATATGAATCAAAAAACAAGGCTATAAACCCCCCTGAGTGTCCAATTTGCTCTTATGTGTCTCTGAAGAAAGAATGTTCTTTTTTTTTTTTTCTTGTTTACAAACTTTTTTATTGAGTACAAATGGTGGTACAAAACCAACATGGCATAAGTAAAGTAAAAGATACAGAGAGTCAGATATACACATGGACAATATAACATACATACACATGTAACAGTAATAAATGATGTTATATAGGAAAAATGAAGACAGGTATTGTAATCTTTGTAACAGTGATTTATACATGTCCTTAGTCTATATGTTATAGAGGGGTATGTTATTCTGGATTAAAGAACTCATTGCAATGTTCGAACCAGGAATCCAATTTCTTCTTATATATATGGCTCGTGTTCTGAACGCTGTGATACATTTTTTCCATTAAGTTAATGTTACTAATTCTCGTTTTGAGATGTACTAATGGGACAGTTGGTGTTTTCCAATGAAATGCAATTAGCCAGTGGATTGCTACACATATAGTGTGTATTAGTCTCATATCATGGGTGGAGAGTCCTATAATGAGAGAGAAGAGAAGGCAGTTGTGTAAAGTTAAAGTAATATTTTTATCTATGATTTTGGAGGCACATTTCTCCAACTGTTTCCAGATAAAAGTGATCTTATCACAATTCCAAAAGTTGTGTGAGAATGATCCAGTGGAGTTGCATTCTCTAAAGCATGATGGGGAGAAGGTAGGGAAAATGGTGTGGATTTTGATTGGGGTATAGTACCATCTTGTAAATAGTTTCAAAGCAGTCTCTTTGATGGAAATGGATTAAGTGCATTTGTGTTAATTGTTTATACAGTTATCCCAGTTAACAGAAGAGTATGTGAAGTTTGTCTCCTGTTCCCATTTAGCCATGTATGGAAGTTTGTTTGTGTCTGTGTTTTTGATTAAATTGGAGTATACTTCGGAGATAAAACCATGTTTTCTAGGTGACTTAAGACAAAGGTTCTCAAAAAAGGATGGGGGTCGTATATTAGTGGTTTGAAAATATGTATTGAAAAATTGTTTAATCTGGAGAAATTTGTTGTGTTCTGTATTAGGGATTTGATGTTTAGAGTTAAGGGAGGAGAAATAAATGAAATTTGTGCCTTCTATGAAGTTGAAAAGGGATGTAAGATTGTTATTGATCCACCAAGTGAGGTCAGAGGGGACCTGTGCAGTTCGGTGGAATTTTGGGTCGCCAATAAAGGATGCATGTGGAGGAGTTTTATATGTAAGATTACATTTTTGGTTATACATTTTCCATAATTGATATGACTGTGAGACTATTTGATTTAAAGAGTCTATAACATGGTTTGGAATTTTGTTTCCCCACAGTAAACCTGAGATGGAGAATGGCAAGATGGAGTTCTTTTCAAATTCAACCCAGGGAACTTTTGGGTTGGGGATGTGCCACTGTGCCATTTGACTTATAATTGCCGTAGATAAAAATAGAGTGTCAAAAAATGGTTCAATTTTTTTTTTTTGACTCGCTATTTTTATCTACGGCAATTGTAAGTGCAATCTTGTCTTTTAACTAATAAACATTTTAAGTATTTACACTATGGAAGCATTTTTATACTTACATGGGGACTAACTGGCCGTTGGCATACACTGGGGAGATCCAGCAAGGAGGAATCTGGGATACTTGCTGCTAAGAGCAGAGACCCGGGGCTGGGGAACAAGCCACAGGTGGTTTTGATCTCTCTAACAGGAGATCCAATCAGCTGGAAAGCGGCAGTGATTTTAAAGGTGGAGGACCTTTCCTATCTTACCCTCTCACTTTTTCTTGGGTATCTCGGTCATATGTCACCATGGATGAATCTGTTGAAGAATCACATATAGATTGTTGCTCTGATATTTTGTGCTAAAGAACATTATTTCTTCAGAGACACGTAAGAGCAAATTGGACACTCAGGGGGGTTTATAGCTTTGTTTTTTGATTCATATGCTTGTTTCAATGGTTCACATGTCCCATTATCAAACTTTATTTAACCACTTACCCACTGGGCACTTAAACCCCCTTCCTAACCAGACCAATTTTCAGCTTTCGGTGCTCTCACACTTTAAATGACAATTACTCAGTCATGCAACACTGAACCCAAATGAATTTTGTGTCTTTTTTTTCACACAAATAGAGCTTTCTTTTGGTGGTATTTAATCACTGCTGGGTTTTTTAATTTTTGCGCTATAAATCAAAATATACTGAAAATTCGGTAAAAAAAAATAAATAAAAATTCTTTGTTTCTATTAAAATTTATTGCAGAGTATTGGCAGAGTATTGGCAAGTATTGGCAGAGTATTGGCGAGTATTGGCAGAGTATTGGCGAGTATTGGCAGAGTATTGGCGAGTATTGGCAGAGTATTGGCGAGTATTGGCGAGTATTGGCAGAGTATTGGCAGAGTATTGCAGTGTTGCAGTGTTGCACAGTGGTGGCAGAGCATTGCACAGTGGTTGCAGAGCATTGCAGTGGTGGCAGAGCATTGCACACTGGTTGCAGAGCATTGCACAGTGGTTGCAGAGCATTGCACAGTGGGGGCACAGTGGGGGCAGAGCGTTGCACAGTGGGGGCAGAGCGTTGCACAGTGGTTGCAGAGCGTTGCACAGTGGTTGCAGAGCATTGCACAGTGGGGGCAGAGTATTGCACAGTGGTGGCAGAGCATTGCACAGTGGTTGGTGGCAGAGCATTGCACAGTGGTTGGTGGCAGAGCATTGCACAGTGGTTGGTGGCAGAGCATTGCACAGTGGTGGCAGAGCATTGCACAGTGGTGGCAGAGTATTGCACAGTGGTGGCAGTGTATTGACCAGCGCTGTGGGCACTACACATCCAGCCCACAGCACTGGTCCCGTCTCTCCCCCTCTACGCTTCTCTCCTCTCTGTACCGATCGGTACAGAGAGGAGAGGGAGGAACCGGCGTCATGACGTGACGCCGGTTTGTGTACATGTGATCGCTCCGTCATTTGACGGAGCGATCACGTAGTAAACGGCCGCTATCAGCGGCCGTTTACCGTGATCCATAATGCCCTCCCAGGATAAGCCGACCGCGCTGTAGCCGTCTTTTGACTATAGCGCGGTCGGCATGTGGTTAACTCAGCGCAGCTTATTTGTACTATATTACATAGCGACCTGCTCCCTGTTCAGAGCCAAGATCACAGCATCTGGCAGAAGACAGCTTTTCAACTTCAAACTTCTTACGACTTTGAAATGTCACATGACCAATTGGCAGGAAGCTGATACTGGATCATGTGAAGGTGTATTACAATAAACCTTAAGAGGTGTTAGGAATGCTCACCGTTCACCATGTCATCTGGTAATCTCAAACCATGCAGAGCTTATTACCAATATTCATATAAAAGAGCATCTGGATAGCAGTGACCATAACATGATTTCATTTAATGTTAGCTGTAAGCAACAAACACATACGGGTAAGATAAAAAACACTTAACTTTAAGAGAGCAAATTTTCCAAGGATGAGGGCTGCTCTCCAGAACTTATGCCCCATACACACAGTCGGAATTTCTGACGGAAAATGTCCTATCAGACCATGTTGTCGGAAAATCCGACCGTGTGTGGGCACCATCACACTTTTTCCGTCGGGAATTTCCGACGGAAAAAATTTGAGATCCTGCTTTCAAATTTTCCGACAACAAAGTCCGATCGGACTTTTTCCGATCGTGTGTAGGGAATTCCGACCGTGTGTATGCAACACCAGTGTCAAACAAAATCCGTCGGAAAAAAATACGGATTTTGTGGTCGGAATTTCCGAACGTGTGAACGGGGCATTAGACTGAGAGGGAATATTGGCATCAATGGACACAGAACAGAAATGGGAATTCTTCAAACTGACTGTATGTAAACTCACTACAAAGTATCTTCCATTGGGCAATAAGTTTAAAAGGCTAAAAATAAAACCTATGTGGCTCACGGCCAAAGTTAAAATGGCTATAATTAATAAAAAAAGAGCTTTTAAAAAATATAAAAATGAAGGAATGCTATGATTGTTTAAATGTTACAAAGAATATAACAGAATATGTAAAAAGGAAATCAAGGATGCAAAAATTTAAAAGGAACAACAGATTGCAAAATATAGTAGGACAAATCCCCAAAAATTCGTCAAATATATCAGTAAAAAGGTCAGGTCTGATAATAATATAGAGTGAGTGACTGGGGACAAAGAGAAGGCAAATGTATTACTTTCTTCAGCTCTGTGTATACAATGGAGCATGGGAGTGCTAGTGACACAGCCCCAAATGATTCACAATGGCTCAACTGGGATATGGTCCAGAAATATTTAGACAGAATAAAGGTGGATAAAGCACCTGGACCATATTAAAAAGGGATCAAAATCTTTACCAAGTAACTATAGACCTGTTAGTTTAAGTTCTATAGTCGGGAAGATACTGGAGAGTTTAATAAACGACCACATAAGTTCTTGTTGGACAAAAAAATATTTCAAGCAACAAACAGCATGGATTCATGAAAGACAGAAGTTGTCAAAAAAACCTGATTTCTTTTTTGGAGGAGCTAAGTAAAACCTTGGATAGAGGGGTGGCTGTGGACGTGGTATACTTGGACTTTGCAAAAGCGTTTGACACCTCACACATGGCTCATGTGTAAGATAATGGCTACAGGCTTGGAAAGATCAATTTGTAAATAGAAAGAAAATTGGCTAAAATACATAATTCAGAGAGTAGTGGTTAATGACTCTACACGCGGTCGGAAAATCCGACCACAAAATCCATCAGATTTTTTCCGACGGATTTCATCCGACACTGGTGTTGCATACACACGGTCGGACAAAGTTGTCGGAAAATCCGATCATTCTGAACGTGGTGACGTTTGTTGCCTACGACGGGACTACGTAGAGGCTAGTAGCCAATAGCTTTGGTCTTGTAATGTGATCTGAGCATGCGTGGCACTTTGTCCGTCGGAATTCGCTACACACGATCGGAAAAAGTCCGATAGGACTTTGTTGTCGGAAAATTTGAGAGCAGGAGATAAAACTTTGTCCATCGGAAAATCCGACGGAAAAAGTCCGATGGAGCCTACACACGGTCGGAATTTCCGACAACATTGTCCGATAGGACATTTTCCGTCAGAAAATCCGACCGCGTGTATGGGGCATTACTCTGAATGTTTTAAGGTTATCAGTGGTGTACCATAAGGTTCAGTGCCGGGACCCCTACTTTTTAATATCTTTATAAAGGATATAGGGTCTGGGATTAAAAGTAACATTTATGTCTTCTGACACCAAGCTATTCAGGTGAATAACGTCCTTACAGGATGTCGCCAAATTGTAAGCTGACCTCAATGCACTGTCTAATTGGGCAACTAAGTGGCAAATGAGGTTTAATGTTGATAAATGTGAAGTTTTGCACTTGGGGGCAAAGAATATGCATGACTCATACATACTAGGGGAATCAATGGTGTAGAAGGACCTGGGGGTTTTGGTAGATCATAAGCTCAAGAATGGCATGCAATGCCAAGCTGCGGTTTCCAAAGCAAGCTGTCATTTCTTGTATTAAGAGAGGTATGAACTGCAGAGAGAGAGAGAGAGAGAGATAATTTTGCCCCTCTACAAATCATTAGTAAGACCTCATCTGGAATACGCAGTTCAGTTTTGGGCACATGTTCTTAAAAAGGATATCGGGAACTGGAGAAAGTGCAGAGAAGGGCAACAAAACTGATAAGAGGCATGGAGGAGCTCAGCTATGAGGAAAGATTAGAGGAACTGAATCTGTTCCCTCTAGAGAAGAGAAGATTAAGGGGGATATGATCAACATGTACAAATACATAAGTGGTCCATATAGTGAACTTGGTGTTGATTTATTTACCTTAAGGTCATCACAGAGCACAAGGGGACACTCTACATCTAGAGGAAAAAAATATTTCATCTCCAAATACAGAAAGGTTTCTTCACAGTAAGAGCTGTGAACATGTGGAATAGACTCCCTCCAGATGTGGTTCTGGCAAGCTAAGTAGATTGCTTTAAAAAAGGCCTGGATTCTTTCTTAAATGTACACAATATAACTGGGTACTAACATTTATAGGTAAAGTTGATCCAGGGAAGATCCAATTGCCTCTCTGGGGATCAGGAAGTATTTTTTCCCCTGCTGTAGCAAATTGGAGCATGCTTTGCTGGGGTTTTTCACCTTCCTCTGGATCAACTATGGGTACTTTGTGTATATGGGATTGCATTTTTTTTCTTGGTTGAACTTGATGTACTTGTGTCTTTTTTCAACCTGACTAACTAGGTAACTATCTCCATCAGTGTGGCACCATAGCACATTTTGTATGGTAACGTTCTTTAGCTTATCTTTTGGTGTTTTTCAAAAATAGTTCACAATAGTTTACATTGCTGACATAACATACTGTACATTATGAAGTCAAGACTACTTTGCAAGTATTAAGTTAATAATCTGTACATCACTACTCTCCAAGATAAAGTAACACAATTGATTGGTCTTTTCAGAAGCTTTTTTCTTTTTTACTGCATGGAGAGTTAAGGGGCCTAATCAGCTACATTAATTGCTTTTCATTTTTCTATACTGTACATTTACATTTTAGTGTGAATTGTACATACATTTGAGAAAATTGGAACAAAATATATTGTGAATGTTGAAGTCAACTTAAAATCAGTAAAAAATGTAATTCAATTGTTTAATTGTGTAGAAAAAAAAACGAATCCCAGACAGGCATCAAACTATTTTAATTTAGCATGCCAACCTTCTGGCTTTAAGAAACACTTAAAAAAAGAAAAAAAGAAAGAAAAATGTAGTCAATTGCAACTGTTTTTGCAGATCAAGCAGAGGAGAAAAAATATGGAATCATTATAGGCTGAGGAAAATATTATGGAATCATGAAAAAAACACTACAGTACACCACTAGTACTTTGTTGCACCACCTCTGGCTTTTATAACAGCTTGAATTCTCTGAGGCATGAATTTAATTATCAACACACAGCATTCTTCATCAATCCAGCTCCATGTTTCTCTTATGGCAGTTGCCAGATCAGATTTGCAGGTTGGAGCCTTGTCGTGGACCATTTTCTCTAATTTCCACCATACATTTTCAATTATATTGAGGTCTGGCCTATTTGCATGTCATAGACATTATATGTTTTTCTTGAAGGAAAGGTTTCATGGCTTTTGCCCTATGGCAAGATGCATTATCACCCTGAAAAAGATGTCATCATCACCAAACATCCTTTCAATTAATGGAACAAGAAAAGTGTCCAAAATATCAATATAAACTTGTGAATTTATTGAAGATTTAATGACTGTCACCCCCCCCCCCATACCTTTACCTGACATGTAACCCCATATCATCAATGATTGTGGAAATGTGCATGTTTTCTTCAGCCAGTCATCTTCATACATTTCATTGGAACGGCACCAAACAAAGGTTCCAGCACCATCACACTTCTCAATGCAGATTTGTGATTCATCACTGAATATCACTTTCATCCAGTCATCTACAGTCCATGATTGCTTTTCTTTAGCCCACTGTAATCTTGTTTTTTTCTGTTTAGGTGTTAAACACTTCAGCCCCGGAGGATTTGGCTGCTCAATGACCGAAGCACTTTTTACAATTTGGCACTGTGCTGCTTTAACTGGTAATTGCCCGTCATGCAAAAAAAAAAATGGTGTCCTTTTTTCCTACAATTAGAGCTTTCTTTTAAGGTATTTGATTGCCTCTGCGATTTTTATTTTTTGCCATATAAATGGAAAAAGACCGTCAATTTTGAAAAAAAAAAGATATTTTCTAATTTTTGCTATAAAAAAAATCCAATAAACTAAATTTTAGTCATACATTTAGGCCAAAATGTATTCAGCCACATGTCTTTGGGAAAAAATGTCAATAACTGTATATTTATTGGTTTGCGCAAAAGTTATAGCGTCTACAAACTAGGGTACATTTTCTGGAATTTACGCAGCTTTTAGTTTATGACTATCTCATTTCTTGAGGTGCTAAAATGACAGGGCAGTACAACCCCCCCCCGAATTACCCCATTTTGGAAAGTAGACACCCCAAGGAAATTGCTGAGAGGCATGTTGAGCCCATTGAATATTTAATCTTTTTGTCAAGTGATTGAAAAATGACAAAAAAGGGGGTGCATGCGCGGAGCAGACATCGACAGACATGTCCCGCTGAGGCTCTGTGCTTCCCGGGACTTTGCGGCCACCACAGACGCCCGAATGGCAGGGTAACTAAACACAAAGCATACTAATATCCACCTTAATACCCTGTGAACCAAATAGAATGGTTTTGGGAGCTACCCGAGGCAAAACAAAAGTGAAAAGCCACAAGGAAAAACCTCTCAGAGGCTGTAAAATGGCTCAGTCAAATTCTCCTCACACAGCTAAGGCACGTGCTGACAAGAAACAGCTGCATTTACCTCAGGAACTGTATGACACAGACAGTGAATACAGCGCCAGCTCCCAGCCACAACAAGCAGATACATTATTCCCAAATATATTAAAGCAAATAGAGAAAATGCTACAGAAAGCTTTAAAGCAGACCTCTGACCAAATTACAGAGAAACTAACAAAAGAAATACGTGATTTAGGCCAACGCACAGCTGAATTGGAAAACAGAATGGATGACATTGAAACTAATGTACTATCATATGACAATGGATTGGAGTCTCTTAACCACTTCAGCACCGGGCCATTTTTTACCCTTCCTTACCAGAGCACTTTTTGCGATTCGGCACTGCGTCGCTTTAACTAACAATTGCGCGGTCGTGCGACGTTACACCCAAACAAAATTGACGTCCTTTTTTTCCCACAAATAGAGCTTTCTTTTGGTGGTATTTGGTCACCTCTGCGGTTTTTATTTTTTGTGCTATAAACAAAAGAAGAGCGACAATTTTAAAAAAAAAACACAATATTTTTTACTTTTTGCTATAATAAATATCCCATTTTTAAAAAAAAAAAAAGATTTTTTTCCTCAGTTTAGGCCGATACGTATTCTTCTACATATTTTGGTAAAAAAAAAAAAACAATAAGCGTATATTGATCAGTTTGCGCAAAAGTTATAGCGTCTACAAAATAGGGGATAGATTTATTGAATTTGTTTTTTTTACTAGTAATGGCGGCGATCTGAGATTTTTTTTTTCGTGACTGCGACATTGCGGCGGACACTTCGGACACTTTTGACACATTTTTGGATCCATTCACATTTACATAGCGATCGTTGCTATAAAATTGCATTGATTACTGTGTAAATGTGACTGGCAGGGAAGGGGTTAACACTAGGGGGCGCTGTGGGGGTAATGTGTGTCCCTATAGGAGTGATTCTAACTGTGGGGGAAGGGGACTCAAGGGGAGAAGACCGATCATGTGTTCCTCCGTACTGGGATCACATGATCGGTCTCCTCTCCGCTGACAGGACGTGGAGCTGTGTGTTTACACACACAGCTCCACGGTCCCGCACGGCCCCGTTGTTTTAACGGGCAATCGCGGATGCCCGGCGGACATCGCGGCCGCCGGGCACTCGCACGGGGTCCCGAACGATGCCGCGGGCGCGCGCCGCCGGCGGCGCACGTGCGCCCCCCAGTCGGCCGGGAATCCGGGGACGTCATATGACGCCCACCCAGGATGGGAGATCCACCTTGTGGGCATCATATGACTATGCGCGGTATTGAAGTGGTTAAAGATGAAAATGTAATGCTGCAAGCACGTTTAGAAGATTTTGAGAACAAGGCACGCCGTTCAAACCTCCGCATACGAGGTATACCTGAGTCAATCATTGACCTTCAATCGACTATGACTGCTCTTTTTCAGGAATTAACACCGTCAATCCCAATTGAAAGATTGGAAATGGACAGAATCCACAGAGCTTTGGCGCCATGCAAAGCTGAAGGTCCCCCTCGTGACATAATTGTAAAGTTCCACTTTTTTCGCACAAACGAGCAACTTATGACAGCTGCCAGGAACAAAGAATCTCTTACTTTTCAAGGTCATTCATAACAGATTTTTGCTGACCTATCCCCAATAACAGTTACTAAATGGCGCGTGATGAAACCTTTGCTCCAAAATCAGCAACACCACCATATCCCTTATCAATGGGGATTCCGATTTTCTATTCGTTTTACATTTCAAGGCACCAAATATTCAAGCAGATCCTCTGAAAAATTACAGAACACTTTGCAAAAACATAATATATACAATGGGCCCTCTACTAGCCCTCGTCGACGTACAACATCTATTTCTCCACAAAGGGCATCTAAGCCTGAAACTGACAGAAGCAGACAAAGTGCATCAAAAAGGGGTCAGTTCAATTCTCCAGATTTAGACCCATACACAATGAACTGAGTGCATTTTGCATTTCTCTCTGAAGCTCATTCAACTTAACGGTTCACCTACCTTATCTTTAATTTTAAATATTTCAGATTCTTAATATGTTATAAGTTAAAGTATATAACTTTACACTCAAATATTCATATATAATTACTTAAGGATTTGTTAAAAGGAATGCTATTCAATCTGACTCTTATGTCTGCTTATTTTTTAAGGAATATAGCCAAAATCGGTCTAAATTGATTTTTATTTTTTTTCATAAATTTGGCCACGGGGGAGCCGAGAATTGGTCACTGCTGCCCCCATTTTTCTGTCCTATGACTCTCCTCCACTTGGGTTACAGTGTGAGGGGCCTCCTCGGATAGACTTTGTGCCTCTGAGCTAGCAGATTTGCATGCTCAGTACACCATTGTTTTATTTATATATATATATTAGTAATTGTAACTTATTTTAAATATATGACTCTTATTCTTTCTTTCTTCTCTCATATTCTACTTCTCCTTTTTTCTTTTATCCGATCTTTCCCTGGGGTTTCTTTGATTCTGCACCTGATAACAGAAATATATTGATATATCTTATGTAAAAATTATATATGGCTCTTTTAAATGTCCTAACCTTAAATGTCCAAGGTCTAAACATTCCTCATAAGCGAACTAAAGTATTCAGATCTTTATCCTCCTCAAAAGCCCATATAGTGTGCCTCCAAGAGACGCATTTTACTGAAACTTCAACCCCTAAATATTTTGGGACATGCTAGCCCCAAGTTTATACTGCTTCAGCTAAATCAAAACTCAGAGGAGTACTAATAGCATTTCACCGAACTACACCTTTTTCCCTCATAACAGAGACAAAGATCCAGAAGGCCGCTATCTCTTAATTTTGGGAGACCTATGTGATATCCCACTCACAATTGTTTCCTATTATGCACCTAATAAAATACCTACATCATTCCTCTCTCTACAAGTAATAGATTTGCATAAAATGGGTACACTTTTAATATCTGTTGATTCAAATCAAGTTCTATATCCCTATCTAGATAAATCCCCTACTCCAACCGTATCCAGCTCTCAATCTCGTATGTTTCAAAGACTCCTTCAACAACATTCACTGCTAGATTCCTGGCATGAAATAAATTCTTCAAAACGTCAATTCTCTTTTTACTCCCACCCACATAAATATTTTTCCCGTATTGACCATATCCTAATATCTATAAGTATGTCACCAGAATTGCTCAACTCATATATTAAACCTTATACTTGGACAGATCATTGTGCGATAATTTCAACCTTTACTTCTTTAATCCCAAAAGCTCAAGACCCCACATGGCACATAAACGATTACATTCTCACACACCCATCACATTCATCTGACTTAGAATCAGCAATAAAAGAATATCTGGGAAACAATGATACTCCTGATATATCCCCACTGACATTGTGGGAAGCCAATAGACCTGTTCTTAGAGGGGTCTGTTTACGACAAGCATACTTTAAAAAAGAAAAACAACAACTACAACAAAAAAGTAGAAAAAGAATTCCACACAAATTTCCAATCAAACCCTACTCCAGTGTCAAAAGCACAACTTGATGAGGCAAGTTTGAATCTTGACCTATTCCTATCAGAATCGGTGGACAAAACAATACATGAATCTAAACATAAATTCTACTTTAAAGCTAATAAACCTGGCACCCTTCTTGCATTTGCGCTTAAAAAATGTAAATAACCCCTTTAAACCAATTTGCCTAAAAATACCCCATGATAAATATACTAGTTACCCAGTAAAGATATTACACATCTTTCATAAACATCTTACTTCTTTATACAAAAAAGAAGGATCCTTTGACCAATCCTCAGCAGAATAATTTTTTTCACAAGTTAAACTTCCGACCATTTCTCAAGTTCAATACGATAGCCTTGAAAGTCCTATTGAACCTATTGAAATCTAAATAGCAATTAAATCCCTTAAGTTAAATAAACGACCAGGCCCTGATGGATTCTCAGCCCTCTACTATAAAATATTTCCATATTCTTACTCCCATGCTGACAAAAGCATTTAACTCCCTGGCGGGGACGGCATTGAAGCGGCTGATGGCCGAGTATAAACAGCTGACATTAAACCCACCGGAAGGGATTGTGGCAGATAATTAGTTGGATGTTTCTGGGTGGAGCGGACGGTGCAGAGATCCTTCTTTCCCTTTTGAATGAATTGTTCCTGGGTTGATCGGTCCTACCAGTCATCGTTTACCCTGGAAGCTGCAGGCTTTACATACAGTGCTCTGTATATACAGCCATCTGGTAAGCGTTCAATCTAACAGGTGGTTGGGATCGAACAAAACTTCTGCATGTCACAGTGTGATAATATAGACCTGTCACGGTGGTGTTTATTCTCTGAATATTACAAGTTTGTCGGCTACATGAAACCAGACCTTGCATTTTAAAGAAGACATTCAAATAGGACTATTGCAGTCACTACTGGACTTTATTATCCATTTTATTTTGTGTGCTCCTCCATGGTCATGCTTTATATGAACACTATTCTTTTTGTTTAGTAATTGTTTGGCTATTTGTGTTCCTTTTTTCATTTATATTTAAGTATCCAATATTGGCGCAGCTTTACCCATTCATATGATCCTATGTGTGAGTATCCCACTTCTAGCAGCAGCCTTTTAGGTTAGGCTTCCTTCCTCCCCCCATTTTTTTGTAATTTTCTTCCATGTGTAGCGCGGTTTATTTATTTTCATTTAACTCCCTACTTAAACAATCCTTCCGACAGGAAACTTTAACAGCAATAATTTCGATGATCCCTAAACCTCAGTCTGATGACTCATCTTGTACTAACTTTAGACCTATATCCTTATTAAACCTAGATATAAAACTACTAGCGAATGTAATGGCATCTCGTCTTAATAATATAATTGGTTCATTAATAAGCAAAGATCAAGTAGGTTTCATCCCTTTACGACAAGCAGCAGATAATGTCCGTAGAGCATCAAGCAGCTAAAACAAGGCAAATACCTCTGTGTCTCCTGTCATTAGATATCAAAAAAGCATTTGATACAGTGACATGGGCCTACTTAAATTTTGCTCTACAAAAATGGGGCTTTGGCCCTCATTTTCTGAGCTGGGTCACTTCACTTTATAATAATTCCAAGGCATATGTTAAATATGCAGGATACAAATCAGACATGTTTGACATAAATAGAGGAACATGTCAGGGTTGTCCTCTTTCCCCACTCTTATTTGCCTTACTCATTGAACCTCTTGCCCAGGCTATCCGTACAGACCCCTCAATCAAGGGCATAGATTTAGCAGGCCATCAACATAAATTATGTCTATCTGCTGATGATATATTCATTTTTATGTCTTCCCCTCATATTTCTGCTCCCATTCTTATAAGTAAACTAGATCACGTTGCCCACATTTCTGGACTAATTATAAACTCACAAAAATCAACAGCTTTAAACGTCTCTTTACCCCAGCAAGCACTACAACAAGCTCAAACATCTCTCCCTTTTACATGGTCAATGTCTCACCTCACTTATCTAGGTATTACTCTTACCCCTAATATAGCTGATATCTTCTCTGCTAACTATCCTCCACTACTACGAAAAATTTAAAATTTTCTTATAATGGTCCTCTTTGCCAATATCATGGATTGGTAAAATAAATGTAATAAAAATGACTGTATTGCCTAAAATGTTATATCTCTTCCGTGTATTACCCATTCCTATCCCGGCATACTTCCTTAAGAATCTACAACGTAAAACTCAAGCATTAATATGGAGCTCCTCAAAATCTCACTTACCTAACCACACTCTTTATCTTTCTAAACTTAAAGGAGGATTAGGTTTCCCTAACTTTACTGATTATTTCCATGCAGCACAAATAGCACATATTCCTAAATATCACACGAAACATGAAGTCCCCCTCTGGGTAGCGATTGAATCAATCCACTGTGATCCGATCTCCATACCAAATCTAATATGGTCTACCTCTTCTGACCATAAAATAATAAAAAATAGGATTACTAAACATACAATTGCTATATGGGATAGATTCAAAGTAATTAAAAGACTACAATCTCCGCATATACCTCTTGTATCATTTATTAGAAATCCACTTTTCTACCCGACTCATCCATCTCCTAAAACTTTAAAAAAAATGATTTCTGCTGACTTAACACAACTCTATGACCAGATAATGACCAATTCACAATGACCAAAACATTTCCTGAAATATGTGAAACCCACCAAATTCCAGATTCAGAACTCTTTCGTTCTACAGATCAAAAAAAAATGATGCCATTTATACAAGGTAGAGATAATCTATGTGACATAACGCATTTTGAACGTATTTGTAAAAATGACCCCCATTCAAAGGGGCTCGTGTCAATGTTGTATAGTCACCTGAATGCTTTGCCTGATACAAAAACACCCTCCTATGTGGAAAAATGGGAAAATGTTCTTGGTTTTAACATGGACTCATCCAAATGGGATAAAGTCTGGGCCAATACCAAAATATCTTCTCAAAATGTAGTAGCCTTAGAGGCGAACTACAAAGTACTTATGCGTTGGTATCTGGTCCCTGTTAGGATTGCAAAATATGTTCCACGATACTCTCCACTTTGCTTTAACGGCTGTGGTGATCCAGGAACGCATTTTCATATCTTTTGGGATTGCCATATAGCAAAAAATGATTGGAAAGAAATATTCCTAATGCTCTCTAAATTATTCAAGAAAACTATCATCCCAGATCCGACAATTGCATTTCTAAATTTCTAAATTTCTAAATTTAAAGCCTACCCAAATCTCCTATACACAATTTAAACTCCTTCTACAAATTACCACAGCCGCAAAGCAGACCATCGCCAAAGCATGGAAGTCCTCATCATTAATGCTTTCTGAAACTACGAATAGAGCAAATCAAGCCATGATCCTCTCGAAAACAGATGCCATATCCAACGATACCATACCTAAATTTGAGAAAATATGGAGTCCTTGGGTAACCCACTTTCTTTCTCCTAATTTTGACACTTCTTTACTAAGACCTTGGTAACTATATAATTTTGTTTTGAATAATTGATAAATAGATACTTTGTATATATTGTTACTAAGAAATCCCCGAAAACCTCTACTAATCAAGACTTTTTTTTTTCTTTCCTCTTCTTATCTTTACTTTCCTTTTAGTCTTTTCTTCTTTCTTTCTCTCCTTATTCTATCCTGTCTTCTCCTATTTTTACTGGTAGCGAAACATTCACTTTTAAAATGTTCAATTATAACACAATAATAGTTAGTAATCTCTAATGTCCTATTATAAGTAACTGAATCTCATAGTAATTAATATTATTTCTTTATTACATATTACTCTAAAAGTTAAAAGTTTAACAACTTTTCAATTTTTTTTGATTGTAACACCTTAGTCTTTCGAAAAACATATAACCTACTTAAATCTTTAAATGCTTGTAACTACAAGAAATACTAAGATCTAACATCTGTAAATTCAACTAATGCTACCATTTAATGTAATCAATATTTTGTTAACTGTAACAATGTTTATATTTTCAAAATCAATAAACAAATTTGACAAGAAAAAAAAAAAAAACATTACACAAAGTTGTCACTAAATGATATATTGCTCACACGTGCCATGTGTGGAATTACACCCCAAAATACATTCTGCTGCTTCTCCTGAGTATGGGGACACCACATGTGTGGGACCTTTAGGCAGTCTAACCGCGTACAGGACCCCGAAAACCATTCACCGCCTTCAGGCTTTCTAAGGGCGTAATTTTTGATTTCACTCCTCACTGCCTATCCCAGTTTCGGAGGCCATGAAATGCCAAGATAGCACAACCCCCCCCCCCCAAATGACCCCATTTTGGACAGTAGACACCCCAAGCTATTTGCTGAGAGGCATGTTGAGTATTTTGCAGATCTTGCTTTTTGTCGCAAAGTTTTAAAAATTGAAAAAAGGAAAAGAAAATGTATTTTCTTTCTTCATTTTCAAAAATAAATGAGAGCTGCAAAATATTCAACATACCTCTTAGCAAATACATTGGGGTGTCTACTTTCCAAAATCGGGTCATTTAGGGGGGGGGGGGGGGGGGTTGTGCTATCTGGACAATTCAGGGCCTCCATAGCTGTTATAGGTAGTGAGGAGTAAAATCACAATTTTTCACCTTTAGAAAGCCTGAAGGAGGTAATTGTTTTTTGGGGTCCTGTACGCAGCTAGGCTCCCAAAAAGTCTCACACATGTGGTATCCCTGTACTCAATAGAAGCAGCAGAATGTATTTTGGGGTGTAATTCCACATATAACCATGCCATGTTTGAACAATATATAATTTAGTGACAACTTTGTGTAAAAAAAAAAAAAAAAAAATAATTGTAATTTTTCTGAAATTTGTGACAAAATATAAAATATTCCATGGACTCAAAATGCCTCTTAGCAAAAAGCTTGAAGTGTCTTCTTTCCAAAACGACTTCATTTGGGGGGGTTGTGCTATCTTGAGATTTCAGGGCCTCCGAAACTGTGATAGGTAGCCTGAAGGCGGTGATTGGTTTTCGGGGTCCTGTACATGGCTAGGCTCCCAAAAAGTCTCACAAATGTGGTATCCCCATACTCAGGAGAAGCAGCAGAATGTATTTTGGGTGTAATTTCCCATATGCTCATGGCATGTTTGAGCAATAGATCATTTAGTGACAACTAAAGTGACAAAAAGTTGTTTAGTGAAACTTGTGGCAAAATATTAAATATTCCATGGACTTAACATGCCTATCAGCAAATAGCTTAGGGTGTCTACTTTCCAAAAAGGGGAAATTTTTGTTTATAAATATTTTTTTTCGCTAGAAAATTACTTTGAACCCCCAAACATTATATATTTTTTTAAAAGCAAAGGCCCTACATATAAAAATGGTGGGTGTTGCAACTTTTTTTTTTTGTCACAGTATTTGCGCAGCGATTTTTCAAACCCATTTTTTGGGGAGGAAAAACTTTTTTTTATTTTAATGCTCTAAAACACACTATATTGCCCAAATGTTTGATGAAATAAAAAAGATGATCTTATGCTAAAATTGCGCACAAACATGCAGCGGCGACAGACTACAAGCCTTTAAAATCCTTTAAAAACCTGTACAGGTTACCACTTTAGATTTACAGAGGTCTACTGATAAAATTACAGCACTCGATCTGACCTTTGCAGATGATACCTCACATGCATGGTGCAATTGCTGTTTACACCAGACCGATGCTTGCATTCGCCTTTGCGCATGAGCACGGGGGGACAGGGGTGCTTTTTTATGATTTATTTAGCTTTTTTTTTTTTTTAACCACTTGACCACTGGGCACTTAACCATTTCAATACAGGGCATTTATTCACCCTTCCTTCCCAGACCAATTTTTTAGCTTTCAGCGCTCTCACACTTTAGAGCTTTATTTTGGTGGTATTTAATCACCACTGGGTTTTTAATTTTTTGAGACATAAGTGAAAAAATTGCGAATTTAAAAAACAACAAAAAAAAATTTTTGCAAATAAGTAATTTTTGTTCATAAGTTTGGGCCAGAATTTATACTGCTACATCTCTTTGGTAAAAATAATCCAAATTAGTGGATATTATTTAGTCTCTTTGAAAGTTATAGAGTCTACAAGCTATGGTGCAAATCATTGAAAATTGATCACATCTGAAATGTCAGGACAGTACAAATACCCCCCAAATGACCCCTTTTTGAAAATTAGACAGTCCAAGGTATTTAGTAAGAGGCATGGGGAGTTTTTTGAAGTTGTAATTTTTTCCCACAATTATTGGGAAAATGAAAAAATAATTATTTTTCCACAAAATTGTCATAATAACAAGTTATTTCTCACACACAGCATATGCATACTTCCAATTACACCCCAAAATACATTCTGCTACTCCTCCCGAGTATGGCGATACCACATGTGTGGAACTTTTACACAGCCTGGCCACACAGAGAGGTCCAACATGCAGGAAGCACCGTCAGGGGTTCTAGTTCTAATTTCCTAACGACCTATTACATTTGTGAAGGCCCTGGAGCACCAGGACAGTGGAAATACCCACAAAATGACCCCGTTTTGGAAAGCAAACACCCCAATGTCTTTTCTTTGAGGCATAATGAGTCTTTTGAACATTTTATTTTTTTCCACAAGTCTTCGGAAAACATGGAAAGAAAACAAAATTTTTTTTTTTTTTTACACAATGTTCAGTTTATAAGATATTTCTAACTCAAAGCATGTACATAGCAAAAATGACACCCCAAAATACATTCTGCTACTCTTCCCGAGTATGGCGATACCACATATGTGAGACTTTTACACAGCCTGGCCATATACAGAGGCCCAACATTGAAGTAGTACCTTCAGGTGTTCTAGGAGCATAAATTACACATCTCATTTCATTCCTACCTAGCACACTTTTGTAGGTCCTGGAGCACCAGGACAATGGAATTACTCACAAAATGACCCCATTTTGGAAAGCAAACACCCCAACGTGTATTCTATGAGGCATTGGCTGAAAATAGGTACTCGGGTACTCTGATGGGCTGGAGACAGGTACTCGGTTACTCCGATGGGCTGGTGACAGGTACTCGGGTACTCCGATGGGCTGGTGACAGGTACTCGGGTAATCCAATGGGCTGGTGACAGGTACTCGGGTACTCTGATGGCCTGGTGACAGGTACTCGTGTACTCAGATGGCCTAGTGACAGGTATTCAGGTACTCAGATGGGCTGTGACAGGTACTCAGGTACTCAGGTAGGCTGTGACAGGTACTCGGGTATTCAGATGAACTGTGACAGGTACTCAGGTACTCAGATGAACTGTGACAGGTACTCAGGTACTCGGGTACTCAGATGAACTTTTGACAGGTACTCAGGTATTCCGGTACTCAGATGGGCTGTGACAGGTACTTGGGTACTCAGATGGACTGTGACAGGTACTCGGGTACTCAGATGGACTGTGACAGGTACTCGGGTACTCAGATGGGCTGTGACAGGTACTCAAGTACTCAGATGGGCTGTGACAGGTACTCGGGTACTCGGGTACTCAGATGGGCTTGGACAGGTACTCGGGTACTCAGATGAACTGTGACAGGTACTCAGGTACTCAGATGGACTGTGAAAGGTACTCAGGTACACGGGTACTCAGATGACTGTACAGGTACTCAGGTATTCAGGTACTCAGATGGGCTGTGACAGGTACTTGGGTACTCAGATGGACTGCGACAGGTACTCGGGTACTTGGGTACTCAGATGGGCTGTGACAGGTACTCAGGTACTCGGATACTCAGATGGGCTGTGACATGTACTCGGGTACTTTGGTACTCAGATGGGCTGTGACAGGTACTCGGGTACGTGGGTTCTCAGATGGGCTGTGACAGGTACTTGGGTACTCAGATGGACTGTGACAGGTACTTAGGTATCCGGTACTCAGATGGGCTGTGACAGGTACATGGGTACTCAGATGGACTGTGACAGGTACTCAGATGGGCTGTGACAGGTACTCAGGTACTTGGATACTCGGATGGGCTGTGACATGTACTTGGGTACTTTGGTACTCAGATGGGCTGTGACAGGTACTCAGGTACTTAGGTACTCAGATGGGCTGTGACAGGTATTCAGGTACTCGGATACTCAAATGGACTGTGACAGGTACTCGGTTACTTGGCTACTAAGATGGTCTGTGAGAGGTACTCAGGTACTCGGATACTCAGATGGGCTGTGACAGGTACTCGGGTACACGGATGGGCTGTGACAGGTACTCGGGTACTCAGATGGGATGTAACAGGTAATCGGGTACTTGGGTACTCAGATGGGCTGTGACAGGTACTCAGGTACTTGGATACTCAGATGGGCTGTGACAGGTACTCAGGTACTCGGGTACTCAGATGGGCTGTGACAGGTACTCGGGTACTTGGGTACTCAGATGGGCTGTGACAGGTACTCAGGTACTTGGATACTCAAATGGGCTGTGACAGGTACTCAGGTACTCAGATATACTGTGATAGGTACTCAGGTACTCGGGTACTCAGATGGGCTGACAGGTACTTGGGTACTCAGATGGGCTGTGACAGGTACTCAGGTACTCGGGTACTCAGATGGCTGTGACGGGGATGACAGGTACTTTAAAGTGTGATGACAGGTACTTTGATGGCTGGTGACATGTACTTTCATGGCTGGTGACAGGTCCTCTTTATTAGGGGGATAATCAGTGTGTGTTGGTGCACACTAAGCAGTAACGAGATGTTAACGCAGTCTCCTTCTCACACATGATCGATTTGTGAGGAAGAGAACCTGGTAACATCTCGTTACCGCGGTTTGTTGACATTATGTGACCGGCTGTGATTGGACACAGCTGGTCACATGGTAAAGAGCCAATTTCATTGGCTCTTTACTGAGTTTGGGGTTGGGCTGTGTCAGGGTGAAAAGTCTCATCCCCGATCGCTGCTCTGCACATGCCCTAGGGGCATGCACGGCACTCGTACATGTGACTGGCTGTGATTGGACACAGCCGGTCACGTGGATCGGGGGTGGAGCAGGGAGGCGGATCACACGAATCGGGGATGGGCTGTGTCCGAGTGACACATCTCATCCACGATCGCCATGCTGCGGGCCCCCGGGGGGCGGCAGGAGTGGCGGGATACCAAGGACATCATATGATGCCCACCCAGGATGGGAGATCCCATCTGTAAACATCAAATGACTATGGCCCGGTATTGAAGTGGTTAAACCCCCTTTCTAACCAGACCAATTTTCAGCTTTCGGTGCTCTCACATTTTGAATGACAATTACTCAGTTATGCAACACTTTAACTATATGAAATTTTTTGTCCTTTTTTTCACACAAATAGAACTTTATTTTGGTGGTGTGACGGACCTCATACCCAAGATGTCCGCCGTAAATGCTTCCTCTGTCTGGTACCATACAATCCAAGACCCCTTAGCTCACCCAGTCATCAGACAACACCAGTGTAGAGTACATCAGGAATTAAACTTTATTTGACATGTCACACACATATATACAGCCAGATGACTCACACCTAACCTAATTAGCATGAGCTAATTATCTTAATCAACACTGGACTCCTTCATTCAATTGCAGGGTTAACCACTTCCCGACCGCCCCCTGTATATTTACGTCGGCAGAATGGCACGTACAGGCAGAATCACGTACCTGTACGTGACATTCTTCTGGCGGTTGGGGGGTCCGATCGGACCCCCCTCCGCCGGCGGGGACGGTCGGGATCGCTTCAGAAGCGATGCGGGACGAGGTAACGGCCAGTCGTTTCTGGCCACCCCCTCCCGATCGCTCTGGCCAATAGGATTC
This sequence comes from Lithobates sylvaticus, assembly GCA_028564925.1. Lineage (NCBI taxonomy): Eukaryota > Metazoa > Chordata > Amphibia > Anura > Ranidae > Lithobates > Lithobates sylvaticus. The sequence continues at coordinate 282,404,770 of CM053029.1, forward strand.
GTCCGCTTCCTTCCCCTTCCTGTGTAATTGTAAACACAGGCAAGGGGAAGTGATGTCACGCTCCTCGTGTCGGTCTTTCTGACCGGGACGCCGAGCGGAGAAGACATCAAGTAAGTGCACAAACACTACACTGACACCAGGTACACATAGGCACACATTTCACCCCCCTGTCACCCCCTGATCACCCCCCAGATCACCCCCTGCCCCCCCTGTCACAGTGTCACTGATTGCAGTGATCATTTATTTTACTGATCACTGCATTTAGTGTCAGTGTGACTGCAATAACTGTCAGGGCAGTTAGTTTTAGGCCCCTTTAGGTCCAAGGTAGCCCCCTACCCCCCCCCAATAAAGGTTTAACCCCTTGATTGCCCCCTAGGTAACCCTTTCACCCCCTTTTGCCAGTGTCACTAAGCGATCGTTTATTTTGATCGCTCTATTAGTGTCACTGCTGTCGCTAGGTAGCCAGTTTTTTTTTTTTAGGTAACCGCCAGGTTTATATAGGATTATAAATAGGTTTATAGGTCAGGTACCCCCATATTACAACCTAAATAAAGGTTTTAACCCCTTGATTGCCCCTAGAGTTAACTCTTTCACCAGTGATCACAGTATAAGTGTCACTGGTGACGCTGGTTAGCCAGTTAGTTATTTAGTTATTTAGGTTCCCCGTCAGGTTTTTATATATCGTCAGGTACCCCCATATATTACCTAATAAAGGTTTTAACCCCCTGATTGCCCCTAGTTAACCCTTTCACCAGTGATCACCGTATAACTGTTACGGGTGACGCTGGTTAGTTAGCTTGTTTTTTTATACTGTCAGGGCACCCGCCATTTATTACCCAACTATCGGTTTAACCCCCTGATCGCCCGGCGGGTGATATCAATTAGGTGTTAGGGTCAAATAAGGTCTGCGTCGCCCCAGGTTAGTGCCAGTACCGCAAACACCCACGCGCAAAGCATACACCTCCCTTAGTGGTATAGTATCTGAACAGATCAATATCTGATCTGATCAGATCTATACTAGCGTCCCAGCAGTTTAGGGTTCCAAAAACGCATTGTTAGCGGGATCAGCCCAGATACCTGCTAGCACCTGCGTTTTCCCCCTCCGCCCAGCCCAGCCCAGCCCACCCAAGTGCAGTATCGATCGATCACTGTCACTTCCAAAACACTAAGCACACATAACTGCAGCGTTCGCAGAGTCAGGCCTGATCCCTGCGATCGCTAACAGTTTTTTTGGTAGCGTTTTGATTCATTCGCCAGCAGCCTAGGAGCTTTTTTTCCTGTGAATCTCACTAGTGTACTACTAAATTTAGAGCCCAAAATGGCAAATCGCAAGTACACTAGTGAACAGGCCTACTTGTTTCTGAGTATGTCAGATAGTGAAGAGGAGGTCACTCATCTGTCAGAATCAGGCTCAGAATACGATCCAGTAGACGACAGCGGCTCCATGACAGATAGCTCTGGCGACGAAGGTGTGGTCCCTGCTAAGGTCAGGCGTACCCGATCCCGATCTTCTGATGTTGTTGAGGTGCAGGAACCGCAGGTCTCTCGTATGGAGCAGAGAAGTACTAGCGCCGCTATTCCTTCTGGTGAACTGGCAAGCACCAGCGGCCTAGTACACCCTGGACGTAGTCAAACCAGCACTGCAGTAACACTTGGTGACGTGGCGAGTCCCATAAGTGCAGTTCAAGCTGGCGAGGTGGCAAGCACAAGTAGTGTCCCGCTGCCACCAAGAAGAAGACAAAGGCAGGCCCGTCGATCACATAGTGTCCTTCCTGCAGAATTCGCCAATCCTGATTGGGTGCCCACCACTTCTGCAGAACCCGTACTTCCCCCATTCACTGGCCAACCCGGTATTCAGGTGGAAACAGCTGATTTTAAGCCATCCGATTTTTATTCGCTGTTTTTCACGGAAGATCTCTATAGATCTATTGTGGACCAAAGTAATATATACGCTGGTCAACACATCGCCGCTAATCCCCAAGTGCCTTCCCTTGCCAGAGATTGGAAACCAATTACGGTTTCCGAATTTAAGACCTTTCTGGGCCTTTCCCTCAACATGGGCATACACAAATTCCCGACGCTGAGGTCTTATTGGTCCACCTCACCGCACCACCATATGCCCGTGTTCTCTGCCTCCATGTCCAGGGCACGATACGAACAGATCTTGCGGTTCATGCACTTCAGTGACAATGAACTTTGTCGTCCTCGTGGAGACCCTGAATTTGATCGGCTCTACAAAATTCGGCCCCTCATAAACCACTTCAACCAATGTTTTGCAGCCTTGTTTACGCCCAATCAAGTTGTCTGCGTTGACGAGTCCCTGATTAAGTTTTCTGGCCGCTTGTCTTTCAAACAGTTCCTTCCCAGCAAGCGTGCCAGATACGGGGTCAAGCTCTACAAGCTCTGTGACAGGGCAACAGGCTATACGTGGAGCTTTTCGGTTTATGAGGGAAAAGATAGTCACGTAGAGCCGGAGAACTGTCCAGATTACATAGGGAGCGCTGGCAAGATAGTGTGGAACTTGGTGTCACCCTTATTCGGAAAGGGGTACCACTTGTACGTGGACAATTATTACACGAGCGTGCCACTGTTTAGTCACTTGTTTGATCATCAGATTGGAGCATGTGGCACCGTGCGACCTAATCGCCGGGGCTTTCCCCAGCGGCTTGTAGATTCCCGTCTTAGGCTGGGGGAGAGAGCCTGCTTGAAGTGTAATAACTTGCTCGCTGTGAAGTGGAGGGATAATAGGAATGTTTTCGTTCTTACCTCCCTTCATGCAGACACGACAGTCCAAATTCGTACGGCGGCTGGTGTTGTGACGAAACCCCTCTGTATCCACGAATACAACCTTAATATGGGGGGGTGGACCTCAACGACCAGTTGTTGGCGCCGTACCTAGTTGTCCGTAAGGCTAGACGCTGGTACAAAAAAGTGTCTATTTATTTATTCCAATTGGCTTTGCTGAATGCTCATGTGCTATACGGAGCTTCAGGCGGGACGTTACCCTTCCTTGAATTCCAGGGAGCGGTTGTCATGGAACTCCTGTATCCAGGCGATTCCACACCTCACCATCCCCTACCAAATGCAGTAAGCCGGCTGCATGAGAGGCATTATCCTCATGCCCTCCAGAGTACCCCTACCCAACGAGCCCCCCAAAGAAGATGTCGTGTCTGTAGCAAGCGCGGATTTAGGCGTGACACCCGTTATTATTGTCCACGCTGTCCTGACAATCCTGGTCTCTGCGTTGGTGAATGCTTTGAACGCTACCACGAACTAGTGAGGTATTAGCGTAGGGTACAGCATTTCACAGGCTAGGATACACTTTCACAGGGTCTCAAGAATGCCATCGCATTTTGAGACCCGACCGTTGCAGTTCAAATTATAGTTACAGGGTCTCAAGAATGCCATCGCATTTTGAGACCCGACCGTTACAGTTAAAATTATAGTTATAGTTTTAAAAAAAAAGTGTAAAAAATAAAAAAAAAATAAAAAAGTACAAAAAAAAAAAAAAAACCCCAAAAAAAATATAAAATAAAAAACCAAAAATAGTTGTCGTTTTATTGTTCTCTCTCTATTGTTGCTCTTTTTTACTCTATTCTATTCTGCAATGTTTTATTATGTTTTATCATGCTTGCTTTTCAGGTATGTTTTATTGTTAACCATTTTTTTGTTTTCAGGTGCGCCATTCAGTTGCAGCGCGGATTTATTTATCTTGACAGCAACAGCGTTTGCTCCCACGATACATAAAGCCGCGACTCCAACACTGTAGGAGGTGATTTCACCACCACAGTTAAAAAAAAGAGCATATATGCCGAAGCATGGGGGCAGCAGAGGGCGGAGGAGCGATTTTGCTCCTAATGCCACGTACATACGGTCGAAAAAAGTCCGACCATGTGTACGTGGCATAACTTTTTTGCGGGAGGATGCCCCCATGCTTCGGCATATATATATTTTAGGCACCGGTTGCGTTAACAAAATGTTTTATTTTTTACTATGTTTTTTTTTTTGGTATTTGCTTTGCAGGTATGGTATGGTAAGGTCTTACTGTTATACTCTAATGTTACTTTGTTTTAATGTTAACCATTATTTGCTTAGCAGGTACGCCATTCAGTTGCAGCGTGGATTTATTTATCTTGACAGCAACAGCGTTTGCTCCCACGATACATAAAGCCGCGACTCCAACGCTGTAGGAGGTGATTTCACCACCACAGTTAAAAAAAAGAGCATATATGCCGAAGCATGGGGGCAGCAGAGGGCGGAGGAGCGATTTTGCTCCTAATGCCACGTACATACGGTCGAAAAAAGTCCGACCATGTGTACGTGGCATAACTTTTTTGCGGGAGGATGCCCCCATGCTTCGGCATATATATATTTTAGGCACCGGTTGCGTTAACAAAATGTTTTATTTTTTACTATGTTTTTTTTTTGGTATTTGCTTTGCAGGTATGGTATGGTAAGGTCTTACTGTTATACTGTAATGTTACTTTGTTTTAATGTTAACCATTATTTGCTTAGCAGGTACGCCATTCAGTTGCAGCGTGGATTTATTTATCTTGACAGCAACAGCGTTTGCTCCCACGATACATAAAGCCGCGACTCCAATGCTGTAGGAGGTGATTTCACCACCACAGTTAAAAAAAAGAGCATATATGCCGAAGCATGGGGGCAGCAGAGGGCGGAGGAGCGATTTTGCTCCTAATGCCACGTACATACGGTCGAAAAAAGTTCGACCATGTATACGTGGCATAACTTTTTTTGCGGGAGGATGCCCCCATGCTTCGGCATATATAAATGGTGCATGTATGCCCATCATTAGAAGTGGGTGGATGAAGGGAGGTATTCTAATGGTGGGCATACCCACCGCGCCATTGGGAAATTGGGAAAGCATTTTATCACACCGATCTTGGTGTGGTCAGATGCTTTGAGGGCACAGGAAAGATCTAGGGTCTAATAGACCCCAATTTTTTCAAAAAAAGAGTACCTGTCACTGCCTATTGCTATCATAGGGGATATTTACATTCCCTGCGATAACAATAAAAATGACAACTAAGAAAAAAAAATGGAAGGAACAGTTTAAAAATAAAATAAAAAAGCTAAATAAAAAGAAAAACTAAAAAAAAAAAAAAAAAAGCACCCCTGCCCCCCCTTCTTTTGCGCAAAGGCGAACACAAGCGTTGGTCTGGCGTCATATGTAAACAGCAATTGCACCATGCATGTGAGGTATCACCGCGAAGGTCAGATCGAGGGCAGTAATTTTAGCAGTAGACCTCCTCCGTGAATCTAATGTGGTAACCTGTAAAGGCTTTTAAAGGCTTTTAAAAATGTATGTAGTTTGTCGCCACTGCGTGTTTGTGCGCAATTTTAAAGCATGTCGTGTTTGGTATCCATGTACTCGGCCTAAGATCATATTTTTTATTTCATCAAAAATTTGAGCAATATAGTGTGTTTTAGTGCATTAAAATAAAAAAAAGTGTATTTTTTCCACAAAAAATGCGTTTGAAAAATCGCTGCGCAAATACTGTGTGGAAAAAAAAAATGCAACACCCACCATTTTAATCTGTAGGGCCTTTGCTTTAACAATATATATAGTGTTTGGGGGTTCAACGTAATTTTCTTGCAAAAAAAAAATATGTTTTCATGTAAACAAAAAGTGTCAGAAAGGGCTTTATCTTCAAGTGGTTAGAAGAGTGGGTGACGTGTGACATAGGCTTTTAAATGTTGTGCATAAAATGCCAGGACAGTTCAAACCCCCCCCAAATGACCCCATTTTGGAAAGTAGACACCCCAAGCTATTTGCTGAGAGCAATGTTGAGCCCATTAAATATTTTTTTTTTTGGTCCCAAGAGATTGAATAATGAAAAAAAAAAAAATAATATTTTTTTTTACAAAAACTTGTCACTAAATGATATATTGCTCAAACATGCCATGGGCATATGTGGAGATACACCCCAAAATACATTCTGTTGCTTCTCCTGAGTACGGGGATACCACATGTGTGGGACTTTTTGGGAGCCTAGCCGCGTACGGGACCCCAAAATCCAAGCACCGCTTTCAGGCTTTCTAAGGGTGTAATTTTTTTATTTCACTCCTCACTGCCAATCACAGTTTCGGAGGCCATGGAATGCCCAGATGGCACAAACCACCCCCAAATGACCCCATTTTGGAAAGTAGACACCCCAAGCTATTTGCTGAGAGGTATGGTGAGTATTTTGCAGATCTCGCTTTTTGTCACAATGTTTTGAAAATTGAAAAAAGAAAAAAAAAATTTTTTTTTCTTTACTTTCTTCATTTTCAAAAACACATGAGAGCTGTAAAATACTCACCATGCCTCTCAACAAATAGCTTGGGGTGTCTACTTTCCAAAATGGGGTCATTTGGGGGGGTTTTGTGCTATTTTGGCATTTTATGGCCTTCGAAACTGTGATAGGTAGTGAGGAGTGAAATCAAAAATTTGCACCCTTAGAAATCCTGAAGGCGGTGCTTGGGTTTCGGGGCCCCGTACGCGGCTAGGCTCCCAAAAAGTCCCACACATGTGGTATCCCCATACTCAGGAGAAGCAGCAAAATGTATTTTGGGGTGCAATTCCACATATAACCATGGCATGTGTGAGCAATATATCATTTAGTGACAACTTTTTGAATAAATTTTTTTTATTTTTTTTTTTTGTCTTTATTCAATCACTTGGGACTAAAAAAAAAAATATTCAACGGGCTCAACATGCCTCTCAGCAAATAGCTTGGGGTGTCTACTTTCCAAAATGGGGTCATTTGGGGGGGTTTTGTGCCATCTTGGCATTTTATGGCCTTCAAAACTGTGATAGGTAGTGATAGGTAGTGAGGAGTGAAATCAAAAATTTATGCCCTTAGAAATCCTGAAGGCGGTGCTTGGTTTTCGGGGTCCCGTATGCGGATAGGCTCCCAAAAAGTCCCACACATGTGGTATCCCCGTACTCAGGAGAAGCAGCAGAATGTATTTTGGGGTGTAATTCCACATATGCCCATGGCATGTGTGGGCAATATATCATTTAGTGACAACTTTGGGCAAAAAAAAAAAGTTTGTAATATTCCCGCAACTTGTGGCAAAATATAAAATATTCCATGTACTCAACATGCCTCTCAGCAAATAGCTTGGGGTGTCTACTTTCCAAAATGGGGTCATTTGGGGGGGTTTTGTGCAATTTTGGCATTTTATGGCCTTCGAAACTGTGATAGGTAGTGAGGAGTGAAATCAAAAATTTACACCCTTAGAAATGCTGAAGGTGGTGCTTGGGTTTCGGGGCCCCGTACGCGGCTAGGCTCCCAAAAAGTCCCACACATGTGGTATCCCCGTACTCAGGAGAAGTGGCAAAATGTATTTTGGGGTGCAATTCCACATATAACCATGGCATGTGTGAGCAATATATCATTTAGTGACAACTTTTTGAATACATTTTTTTTTTTTTTTTTTTTTTTGTCTTTATTCAATCACTTGGGACTAAAAAAAAAAATATTCAATGGGCTCAACATGCCTCTCAGCAAATAGCTTGGGGTGTCTACTTTCCAAAATGGGGTCATTTGGGGGGGTTTTGTGCCATCTTGGCATTTTATGGCCTTCAAAACTGTGATAGGTAGTGATAGGTAGTGAGGAGTGAAATCAAAAATTTATGCCCTTAGAAATCCTGAAGGCGGTGCTTGGTTTTCGGGGTCCCGTATGCGGATAGGCTCCCAAAAAGTCCCACACATGTGGTATCCTCGTACTCAGGAGAAGCAGCAGAATGTATTTTGGGGTGTAATTCCACATATGCCCATGGCATGTGTGGGCAATATATCATTTAGTGACAACTTTGGGCAAAAAAAAAAAAGTTTGTAATATTCCCGCAACTTGTGGCAAAATATAAAATATTCCATGTACTCAACATGCCTCTCAGCAAATAGCTTGGGGTGTCTACTTTCCAAAATGGGGTCATTTGGGGGGGTTTTGTGCTATTTTGGCATTTTATGGCCTTCAAAACTGTGATAGGTAGTGAGGAGTGAAATCAAAAATTTGCACCCTTAGAAACCCTGAAGGCGTTGATTGGGTTTCGGGGCCCCGTGCGCGGCTAGGCTCCCAAAAAGTCCCACACATGTGGTATCCCCATACTCGGGAGAAGCAGCAAAATGTATTTTGGGGTGCATCTCCACATATAACCATGGCATGTGTGAGCAATATATCATTTAGTGACAACTTTATGAAAAAAATTTTTTTTTTTTTTTTTTTGTCTTTATTCAATCCCTTGGGACTAAAAAAAAAAATATTCAATGGGCTCAACATGCCTCTCAGCAAATAGCTTGGGGTGTCTACTTTCCAAAATGGGGTCATTTGGGGGGGTTTTGTACTTCCCTGCCATTTTAGCACCTCAAGAAATGAGATAGGTAGTCATAAATTAAAAGCCGTGTAAATTCCAGAAAATGTACTCTAGTTTGTAGACGCTATAACTTTTGCGCAAACCAATAAATATACGCTTATTGGCATTTTTTTTTACTAAAGACATGTGGCTGAATACATTTTGGCCCAAATGTTTGACTAAAATTGAGTTTATTAGATTTTTTTTATAACAAAAAGTAGAAAATCTCTTTTTTTTTCAAAATTTTCGCTCCTTTTCCGTTTATATCGCAAAAAATAAAAATCACAGAGGCAATCAAATACCATCAAAAGAAAGCTCTATTTGTGGGAAGAAAAGGACGCAAATTTCGTTTGGTTACAAAATTGCATGACCGCGCAATTACCAGTTAAAGTAGTGCAGTGCGAAATTGAAAAAAGACCTCTGGTCCTTAAGCTGACAATTGGTCCGGGGCTAAAGTGGTTAATTAGCACACACAACAATAGGTGAAACACTCCTACAAGCCAGACTATATTCATTTACACAACAGACAGGCTAGCTGGAGTTCATGACATTAGCATCTCTTGCTAATATGCCAAATACACATACAGAGTCTGTGTCCTGGGGGCCAGCATGGACCTGAATCCAAGTAACACCAGCTCTGGGGTCCCCAGGCATGCAGCCCAAAGAGCACCGTTCCCCCAAATGCCAGGGCCCATAATCGCAAGGCAATAGGCTCGCATTCAGTCCCCTCCAACAGCCCCTGTCCCGGCCAGGTCTGTCACAGGTGGTATTTAATCACCACTGGGTTTTTTATTTTTTGCGCTATAAAAGAAAAAAGACCGAAAATTCTGTAAAAAAATGAATTTTTCTTCATTTCTGTTATAAAATTTAGCAAATTAGTAATTTTCCTTCATATATTTTGGCCAAAATTTATACCGCTACATATCTTTGGTAAAAATAACCCAAATCGATGTATATTATTTGGTCTTTGTGAAAGTTATAGAGTCCACAAGCTATGGTGCCAATCTCTGAAAATTGATCACACCTGAAGTACTGACGGCCTATCTCGTTTCTTGAGACCCTTTTTGGAAAGTAGACATTACAATGTATTTTGTAAGAGGCATGGTGAGTTTTTTGAAGTTGTAATTTTTTCCCACAATTCTTTGCAAAATCAAGATTTTCTTTTCTTTTTTTTTCACAAAATTGTTATATTACACACAGTATATGCATAGCACAAATTACACCCCAAAAACACATTCTGTTACTCCTCCTGAGTATGGCAATACCATATGTGTGAGACTTTTACACAGCGTAGCCACATACAGAGGCCCAACATGCAGGGAGCGCCATCAGGTGTTCTTGGAGCATAAATTACAATTATAATTTCTTGACTACCTCTTCCTAGGTCTGTGTAGTGCTGTACCCTATGCTAATACTCAACTAGTGTGTGGTAGCGTTCGAAACAGTCACCAATGCAAAGACCAGGTTGGTCAGGACAGGAGGGACAATAAAAGCGGGTGTCATGCCTATATCAGCGCTTTCTACAGACACCTTCTTTGGGGGTTTCTTTGGGTAGGGGTACCAGAGAGGACATCACTTCCCTTGCTGTGTTTACACTTACACATGCAGGGGAAGGATCTAATTCACCAGGAGCGATCGCCAGGTCCAGGCCAGATTTCATTGGCCTGGGCCTGGGGATTGATTGGTTCTGGATCGAATCCGATCATTGCAGCCGCCGAGGTGGCGCGTGCATGCGCCATGTCGGCGGCTACGCGCCTGACACAACATATCGGCGATTAGCCTGCCCGTACCATTCTGCCACAGTACAACTTCAGCGGCTGGTTGGGAAGCGATTAATGATGGGTTCTTTTTGGCTTTTCTGTATGTAAATCTCATTTCCTTTAGGCGATGTCTTACGGTTTGGTCACAGGCATTAATTCCAGTTTCTGACTATTTGTTCCTCATTTGGTTTGTTGTGCATTTTCTGTTTTCAAGGCATCTTGCTTTAAGTTTTCTATCTTGGCGCTTTGATGACTTCCTTGGTTTACCAGTACGCTTTCCTTTAGCAACCTTCCCATTTGATTTGTACTTTTTTACTTGATTTTAGACACGGTTGACTGGGAACAACCAACATCTTTTGCAACATTCCGTGATGATTTACATTCTTAAAGACGTTTTTTATAATCCTCTTTGTTTCAACTGACATCTCTCGTGTTGGAACCATGATTTGTGTCAATCAGGTTAGTGCAGCAGCTCACCAATGTGTGCAAGGACTCTTTTTTAACTGCAGACTAATTAGCAGATGTAATCCGATGCAGATGTTTGTTTTAGAACTGCAAAGTACATGGTAATTCCAAATTTGTATTGGACAAATTAAATATACTGTGTTGTGATATGCTATTTATAAGCAAAATTTTATTTTTTTTACCTTTTTTGTAGTTTCATAGTTATATAGTTAGTAAGGTTGAATAAAGACATCAGTGCTTCCAGTTCAACCTGAGTGAGTGTCTACAATTTTCCCTATCCCTGTACATTGCACACTCACATCGGTCCCTACCCTCAAGGAGCCCACAATCCAAGGTCCCCATTCATATACTAGGGCCAATTTTTGGACAGAAGCCAATTAACCTACCTGCATGTCTTTGGATTGTGGAAGGAAACCGGAGTACCTGGAGGAAACCCACGCAGGCACAGGGAGAACATGCAAACTCCAGGCAGGTAGTGTCATGGTTGGGATTTGAACCAGCGACCAATTCTTACTGTTAGGTGAGAGTGCTAACCACTACACCACTGTGTCGCCTGTAGTTTTCTTTTTTAAACTGAATGTGGGGACTTTTATTTGTTATATGTGGCTTTCTTCTGACAATATGTAAAAAAAAAATTTACTTTCCTCTCAAAAAAAGAATTATGACCTATAGTGTTTTTTTTTTTTTAACCTGTGGTATGAGTTTTCCCAGTGTGCATTTATACGATTCTAGAACTCCCATAACAATTTTACACACATTTACTGCAATGTGCATGCCAAAATTTCTCAGCTAACATATCTTTATGAAAGATACACATCAAAATATGATAAAATACGTCAAAAGCAGAGCATATCCTGCTATCCAAATTACATTTTTGTGTCCTGTTAAACTAAAATAGCTTAGAAGGGTCATTAACCTTTTGCACTAACATATTGCTTTTACTGATGAGCAGATCAAACTTCTGGATTCAGATTCTTGTTCAGATTAGGCTGATTTCCAGACAGCAGATGCCTCCAATATCATTTTCCACATATGCATACTGATAGATTTGATCTCCTGAATCAGAGTTTCAGGAAGTGGACTCTGTCAAACTGCTGGTGTGTCATTTTTATAAAAACGTACACCTCTAATTGCTGCACAATAATTGGAATCTTATCATTCAAAATACATCAAATTGTAATGCTCAGCTTTATAGATTGCTGGTGAAAGAACTGCCCTCTTTCAGCACTGACAGTCTATCACAGTATGACAATTCCAGGCAAACATACAATGAAGTAGCACTCAAAACCCATCTGCTAATAAAACTCCAGATGCTGCTTACAAGTTGTAAATCTAAACAGTCTCATCAAACACCATGATATAACACACAAATAATTTTATTTTCATCAATAAACAACAGCTTTGTTCATTATTGAGAGCCGTTAGGTGGCAAAGTATTGAATGCTGTGCATTTTATGCCTAAATCAATGTACTGTCTTGAAGTTATGCCACCTAATGTGTTTTTAAGCCATCCACTACGAAGATCAATGTGATTCTTATTTCATATTCAGTGTTAAGTTCAGCCTCATAAATTTAGAATTGCACTCTCTTATTTTGATGGTTATATATTAGGCAAGTAATGAAAGTTTTATCATTTTAAACGGCTGCAAATCATGTCATTTTGTACTGTGCATAACACATGCTTTTCAATTTTATTTTCACTGCCCTTTGAGATATGAAACAGTTGGTTCTTAAGTTTCGAGGAACAACAAATTTTATATTTAAATGGAATAAAGGTGCAGAAGTAAAGCAGTATATAAAATAAAATAAACTTTTAAAAGTTCTTGAGAAAATAGTGAACATATAATGTAGGCATATTTTAGCATAGTATACATTTGGTTTCTTAAATACATATTTATTTACCTAAATACTATAAGAATTTATCACTGAAACATTTTGCAATGGTTTAGTCATATGCATCTGTGACATTCAAGAGGATTATGAATTTTATTTTTAGTAACAGGTTTTGTCTTGTATAGGTAAATCAACTTTCTATACTCTTAGCGAAATTGCCAAATAATCAAAATGGTGCGGTCAGGCAAACAACTAAGTGCTGAGTAACTGGCAACTGCAACATTGCACTAAGATAAAATGAAGTAACAAGAAATATTCCTATTTTTTCTGCTGATTTAGAGGATTTGAACTGTGCTTTAAAACAAAAGAGTGTTGTATTTACAATGAAAGTCTGACATTAAACAGTATGTGACTCTACAGGACTTTGAAATAGAATATACACTGAAACCTAATTATTACTTTTAATTACTTTTACTTTTAATTTATATATTTTATATATTAATTTTGTCTTTTGCTTTGATGATACAGCCACAGTGCAACCTACATAGTTCACTAAATGTTAGAGTATGTACTAGTGATTAGACAAATGTACCTGGTTTTGGTTTATGGGACACCCACTGAACTGTTACAATGTTTGAATGTTAATCTAAACCCATGAAGTTAATAGGAGCTGAATCTTTAAACTTCATTCTGTCAATATTTAAGAGGAATAGGCAAAGACGCTGGGCTCTGCCAGGAAGGGGGTGGGGGGTTGGGGAACATGTACCAATGCAAAAATAAAAATAAATAAATACCATTTAATGGGAAGAGGGTGCTTACATAGAATCTAAAAAACAGCACTGAAATTGCACAAATCCTTTACATACATTCTTGGGGATGTCAACAAAGATTGCATAAAAACACCTCAAAACTACAAATCCAGATTCCAAAGATGAGGCAAGTGTTATGTCAAAATAAGATTTATAGTACCCTGTTGCAGACACAATAGACAGATCTATAGCACTGTGGCTGGGGATTATATAGGAAACTTGAGACAGAGAGAGGGTGAATTACTCCAAATGGTAGTAAACTGCCATGCTTTTTTTAACCTACAAGGTAAAGTTATAATGTGCTAGTATGCATTGTATACTAGCACATTATTTGAAAATTACCTTAAAACAAAGCCTTCCAGCAATGCACTGTGACCGCTGACAGGGCTTCCATCTTGACCCGGTCTTCCTTCCAGGTTTGTGTCCTCTGGCCGTCTGATTGGCCACACCCTGATGATGTCACTCATGTGCATGCGCATGTGAGCCGCTATTCATGGGACAGGACCCTGAAGGAACGGCACAGGCATGCCATTCCTTTAAAGCGCATGCACCAGTGACATCACTTGCCCATTCACATGTACAGTATCTCACAAAAGTGAGTACATCCCTCACATTTTTATTAATATTTTATTATATCTTTTCATGAGACAACACTGATTTGCTACAATGTAAAGTAGTAAGTGTACAACTTGTATAACGGTATAGCTTTGCTGACCCCTCAAAATAACTCAACACACAGCCATTAATGTCTAAACCGCTGGCAACAAAAGAGAGTACACCCCTAAGTGAAAATGTGTTACAAGGTCTCAGGTGTGAATGGGGAGCACGTGTGTTATATTTGGTGTTATCGGGCAGAGCTTGGCCGTGCACTGTAATGGATGCATAGAGCTCCCTCTCTGCCAGCACGGGGAAGAATTTCACCTACTACACCCACCACGGCCACAAATCATGGACACAAAACTGCAGCCCAGCTCCTGCAGACAGTGCAAGACATGACATGGAGAAAAATGTATGCACCGGGACCTCGCAAGCTAACTGATTTCTGCAGTGGCTCCTGGTCCGCAGACAGGCAAAATGGCGCCGGCTCACCTCACAGAGCGCCTGCCCCCCAGTCTCACAGTGTGTCTCTCCTAGAGCAACAACGGAGGACATGGACTGCTCTGAAGGGAAACACACCCAGAGACAGCACCAAGTGGGCAGCATCTTCTCCACACTCCTCACCATCTAACCAGCCCGGTAAGCAAGAAACACATCACTTATCATCAGGCCTAAGACGATAATGATGATGATGACCCTGATAATGACCAAGAGCAGACAGCCACCTTTGCTGCCTTGCCAGCCACTGACAACCCTGTATCCAAAAATATGCTAAAATATATGCTCCTCTCCCTACAAAAAGATCTCAGAAAAGATCAATAAATCAATCTCTCACATACAATCTGAAATTGATGGACTAGGGGAATGCACAGATACCCTGGAACAGGGTAAATATGCCACTCCTTACAACTAATTGGTTGATGTTCACCAACATCAAGCGTAAGAGCTATAACGCATCACCGCAAAAATGGCAGATTTAGAGGACTGCTCTTGCAGGAATAACCTCAAAATTAGAAGTATCCCTTCGCACCTGCAGAGCTGACACCTTATCTGCAACAATTTTATAAAATGCTGGTCCCCTCACTGACCACCCTGGTTCTAACGATCGACAGGGCACACAGCACATATCCCAGCAGATAAACCTTGTGATGTACTGTCGAGACTCCACTTCTTCTAATCTAAGTAGTGCACTCTCCTATCCAACAAAAATATGTCAGCATTCCCAGAGCCATATGCAGCTTTATCACTCTACAGAGACATATCTGCTGCCACAGCCCAAAAATGCTAAGAACTTGAGCCTATCACATCTACCTTGAGAGAGCAACACATCATATACAAATGGAGATTCCCAACTAAGCTTATTGTTACCTAACAAGGTAAAGCTGTTACCATTTACTATCTCAACAGCTTCAGAATTGGGGCCTATCCCCACCCTCACTCACTACCCCATCTAATGCCGCATCCTCACAATATATATCACATGCATGGCAACAAGCAGACAACACCTAATCCTGCTACTCTGAATGATCATCATTACGGGTCTCACAGTTAACAAAGTTGTTTCCCTGTGCTGGGCTCCTAACGTTTCCAACCAACTGATGTTTGATATTTGTTCTTACTTTCTGGTTTTATAGTTGCTGTCCTCCACCCCAGAGTATTGTTTTGCTATGCACAGTTTTGCATTTCTAACTTTATATCCTTCTATCTCACCCACCTTATCCCCTTCCTTTGAGCTGGTACTGTTATTTTGCTGTAACAAGTTCATTGCAAGGTAACATATGGTATAATAATCTCTATGTACCTACTAGGTATCATAGAGGGTCATGTCTTACTTGTTGCTAATATTAACATCTGATACACTGATAATCCCTCATATATACTTGTGGTATTAAAAGTACCATCTTTGAATGCAAAAGGGCTTAATAGCCCCTTTAAAAGGTCACTTTAAAAGAAGCACTCTCATCTAAATGTGAGTGTAGTCTGCATCCAGGAGACACACTTCATGGCTTCTAAACCACCTAGATGCTCCCACCCAAAATTCCCCCATTTTTTTTGCCAATGCTGACTCCAAAACGAAAATAAGTTATGATAGCTGTTCATGACTCAGTATCTTTTACCCTCCACTCCTTATATGTTGACCCTAAGGGTCGATTTCTCATTCTCACAGCTACAATTAACAACTTTTAAATTATCTTAGTGAACCTATATGCACGCAACACTCACCAAAAATCTTATTTAAATCTGCTTTTACTAAACTCCAACCCTTTAAGTCCACTCCCATAGTCATATGTGGTGATTTCAATGAAGTTCTTGATCCTTCCATCGACTCAACCAACCCTGAACTTAGACCAACCTCTTCCCTACACTCTCTAATATCCCAGGAGGATCTTTTCGATCTGTGGCAATGTATGCATGGCAACGAGAAAGATTTAACTTTCTACTCCTCCGCTCATAAAGTATATTCCGGGCTCAATCCATTTTTGGTACACAAATTTACGAGTATCTTCAACCTCCATCAGATTAATCACTTGGTCAGACCATGCCCCTATAACCTTAGAACTTTCTATTTCAACAAATAGCAATAGCCCTTCTCCATGGAGACTTAACTCCTCTCTTCTCACCAACCCTAAGTATCAAAAACAGATTGACTCTGCTCTTGAAAACCTATTTACAATCAACTTCGGCTCAGTTCCTGATCCCACGACCCTATGGAATAGCAATAAAGCCTATATGAGAGGTATATTTCTCATCCCACGAGAAACGCCAATGCTTTTAGGTTCATTACCCAACTAATTTCCCAAATACGTAGATGAGTGGAAAAACTTTGCGCAAACTGATTACAAATAAATATTTGTAGCAGATAAAGTGGTGACTAGGTGCCTCAGGGGGCGCTAGTGAAGGATAAGGAAGGAATCTAAGACCATGAAAAGAGGGTGATGGTCTTATGGAGGGGGTGTATAGTAAGTGAATAAATAATTAATAAATAATTAATAAATAACTAGTACATATATGTGACTGGATAACACTGTATCTCAAATCATAAGGTATTAGTAATAAATACGGTCCTTACTAAGGTAAACGCACTATTTCCTGTGGTAAGGTAGCAAATATAATAAATAAATCCTGTGATAAAGAAAAGGGCAAATCCTATAAAAATAATGATAATGATAATAATAATAATAGTGATCAATGGTGATAGCGATAAAAATATGAATATAAATATAAAATGGTGACAGCAAATCCTGTGATAGCAAATAGTCCTCATCAAAAGGATTGATTTTGCCATACCTGGCTAACATAGCCTAAAGTTGTAAAGACTTACCACTATATCAAAAAATGGAAATTATAGGTGGAGCGCCATGTCTAAGTAATCATGTGGAGATCTTGAAAGAAATCAGCTCTGATAAAAATAATGAATAAAGATGGAATAAGTGGATTGGGCATTGCATTAGAAACAAAGGAAAAAATGAAAGGAGCTCACCTAAGGCATAGGTTTTGATTGATTGAGGCTGCACAAAGGGGGTCTCAAGCCAAACTGGTTAGCAGCGCTATTCAAGTTAGTCAAAGAAGAGAGACCAGTGGCTGCAAATAAAGAATATGCAGTATACCTAAGTAGAATCTCAAACAGACTATTAGGGCATAAGCTGGAGGAAAAAGAGGACAAACCTGCATTAGTGATGATCACAGCACAAATGGCGCTCCAAAGTCCAACACCTAAAGTGATGAAAAGAAAGGCAGGCTATATAGGTCCTCCACACCTGATCATGGTGAGCATGATGAGGCGGCGGGCAAAATGGGCCGTTCGCGCATGCGCAGAAGCGTCAGCGCGTGTGCCTACATTTCCCATAATGCCGAGCGGTCGGAGAATACGTGCGCCGAGAATAGTTTTGAAACTAGGATTGACTTTTTGTCCATCCTCAGACTTTGACAAATTTGAATTCATCAAAGATATTCATCTCTTTGCCCGTAAGTTGGTATATAAAGTTATTTATGACAAACCTACCACCAACCCTACTGACTCTGTTACCACTGTTTCCAATCAAGCGCCCACATTTGAAGAAATGCAGGCAATTGATGAACTCATGGCCCTTTGGGAGGAGGGAGCCATCGACGTTGACGAAACCGATAATTCGGCTTCCGTCGCCCTCAGTGCCTCTTTCCCCCCCCGCCTCTTTTAAACCGAAATCCAAGAATTTTCCAGCCTTGTCCACTAGTCCCAACATTTCGGCCTTTGTTCAGCAAATCTGTCTTGCAATCAAAAATCTTCAATATACACCTTCAGGTCATTCGAATCTATCTCAGGAGAGCTTGCGGGCTCTAAAATCCCTTCAGGCTCACCCTGATATCATAATTAAACCAGCCGACAAGGGCGGCAATGTTGTGGTTATGGACACTAAGGCTTATGAATCTATGTGTTACAATATACTTAATAACCGTGAATGGTATTGCCCTATTGCCCTGTCTCTTATAAAAAACTTTTCTCATCAATATGATCAATTGTTTTTTCATGCTTATCAGGCTGCTGTCATTGACCAGAGCACTGGGAACTTTTTAAAGATCAATGAACCCACTATACCTACCTTTTATGCCTTACCAAAAATTCACAAGTCAACCACCAATCCCCCTGGACGCCCCATTGTGTCCGGTTGTCACTGTTTAACAGAAAACGCAAGTGCCCTTGTGGATAAATATCTCTCACCTCATGTCTTACGTCTGCCCTCCTATGTCAAGGACACACTCCATCTTCTTAAACTATTACACAATATGACCTTACCACCCAATACCTGGCTTGTCACTCTGGACGTTGAATGTCTATACAACTGCATCCCGCATGACAGGGGTTTAGACGTCATCCGAGACCTTCTCTCTGAACGAGGACCCCGATTTGACAATTATGCTAACTTTGTATTGGACCTCCTCAAATTTATTCTGACTAAAAATCATTTCATGTTTGGTAGTTCCCACTTCCTCCAGGTGCAAGGTGTGGCTATGGGGACCAAATGTGCGCCCTCATATGCCAACCTATACCTGGGGGGGTGGGAACGCCATCTTTTTTCGCAACTAACCTCTACCCACAAAACCTGCATATTGCATTGGTTTAGATATATTGACGACATTTTATTATTTTGGTCCGGTTCACACATGGATCTTAAAGATTTCTTTGGATCCTTGGGGACCAATAATTTCAACCTTAAATTTACTCTTGAATCCAGTCAGTCATCTGTCAATTTTCTTGACCTAACAATTAATATTGACAAGTTAGGTCGGATTAGTACGTCCTTATTTAGAAAGCCGACTGCTGGCAACACAATTCTACATGCCGAGAGTGCTCACCCCCAATCTTTACTCAATAGTATCCCATATAGCCAGTACCTTCGAATTAGACGCAACTGTACTTCAGATGCAGACTTTTACAAAGCATCCAACAAACTATTTTTTAGACTCACTAACAGAGGTTATAGTCGGGCACTCCTTAAACGTTCGTTCAACAAGGTCAAGAAACTTGACAGATTTCAACTGATCCTTAATTCCAAAAATCTCACAGATACTCAACCTGTTAGATTGATCACTCGTTTTTCATCAATGCATACTCAAATCCGCGAGGTTGTTAACAGCTTTTGGCCTCTTTTACTTGCTGACCCTATAGTCAGCAAGTTCATTGGCCCACGTCCTGACATAACTTATAAGCGATGCCCTTCATTACGTGACCGTCTTATTAGAAGTCATCACGCCCCAGTAACAACCCAAAGTCGACCTGACAATGGCACTTATCAATGTGGGTCATGCGACATTTGCCAATTTGTCTCAAATTCCAAAGTTATTCCGCTCCCTGATGGCTCTTTTCACGAAATTTCTCACTATGTAAACTGTAGAACAATAGGCGTTGTATATTTAGCCACATGTACCTGCGGATGTTTTTATATTGGCAAAACCAAACGGCCCTTTCAGGTCCGGATACGCGATCACATTAAACCTACTTTTAAACGCATCACCACCACAGCTATCAATAGACATCTTGGTCTTGTACACAACTATGATCCCCAACACATGCGTTTTTCGGCATTAGATCATGTCGAGACGCATGTGCGAGGAGGCGGCATTGATGAGAAACTTTTGCAAATCGAAACTAAATGGATACACAATCTCAACGCTGTCAAATACCCAGGTTTGAACGAATATATAAGTTTCAAACCTTTCTTATGAATACCTACCAGTTATTATATCTGAAAATGTATATTTATCTTAGACTATTCATTTATAGTTGCTCATTGCCATTCACATGTCTACGATACTTTAGTCTTACCATGTATCTTTCCCTGCCTTCCCCGGCTGTGCGTTATTGCGTGGGCTAGGCTACCCTTTGGGCGCTCGGGCACCTTGACAGCTGTTTTCTTTCCTTTTTATTATCATTTGTTCATAAACATGTCTATTATGCGTGTATGTCCTTATTTATAAATTGTCTATACTATTGCATGCATATTCAATCCCAATGTATTATTACTTAATGCCGTTATGCCAATTTGTGCAGATCTGTTATAAATTTCAAGTATTGGTATTTCTTCCATATTCTTCTTGGTCTTATTTAATACATCTGTTTCATTTAAACTTCTTATTTTGTATGCCTCTGTTTATTCAAATAAATTCTCATTCTATTCAGGTATAGCAGATGTACCCCCATGTCGCCCCATGTTTGGACCCCTTTGTTAGTGGGAAAATTGGGTCTTGGCTCACCCTCTCAGCCCCACTGCCCGTTGCTTTTTATTTCCCCTTATCCATCTGGAGCACTAAACATGGCCCGGTCCATTTCTGGTTCTTCCACCTTCGCCTTTCCATTCCTGGCCATTTATACTCCCTCACTGCATCGGTAACTGTTTGGGCACCCCAGGGCTGCGATCCTATGGCCGCAGCCCGCTCTGGCTTTGTTGCCTGCACACTTCCCTGATGCTCCACTGCCACCTGGTAAAACACGAGCTCTGTTCCCATCTCATGCCTTGGACCCAATGGTCTCCCATTTCTTCCATAGGCCTTAGCACATTTGCTTTGTCAAATGTGGCCCATTACCCCTTCCATCCACTGGAGGGCTTTTTCGGTCTGGATTTGTTTATATGCGTGCGTGATGAGCGGCGCACGTATTCTCCGACCGCTCGGCATTATGGGAAATGTAGGCACACGCGCTGACGCTTCTGCGCATGCGCGAACGGCCCATTTTGCCCGCCGCCTCATCATGCTCACCATGATCAGGTGTGGAGGACCTATATAGCCTGCCTTTCTTTTCATCACTTTAGGTGTTGGACTTTGGAGCGCCATTTGTGCTGTGATCATCACTAATGCAGGTTTGTCCTCTTTTTCCTCCAGCTTATGCCCTAATAGTCTGTTTGAGATTCTACTTAGGTATACTGCATATTCTTTATTTGCAGCCACTGGTCTCTCTTCTTTGACTAACTTGAATAGCGCTGCTAACCAGTTTGGCTTGAGACCCCCTTTGTGCAGCCTCAATCAATCAAAACCTATGCCTTAGGTGAGCTCCTTTCATTTTTTCCTTTGTTTCTAATGCAATGCCCAATCCACTTATTCCATCTTTATTCATTATTTTTATCAGAGCTGATTTCTTTCAAGATCTCCACATGATTACTTAGACATGGCGCTCCACCTATAATTTAAATTTTTTGATATAGTGGTAAGTCTTTACAACTTTAGGCTATGTTAGCCAGGTATGGCAAAATCAATCCTTTTGCCATTATACATATAATTTTACTCTTATCCTATACTATCTTACCAGGCTCCCTGCAGGTCCTCGACAGTTCCCTGCTTTTTGGGATTCAAGTATATCTGACCACACCTGCGAATTCAGTGGATGTTCCGGTAATCCAGGGGTATGTTTCTTTGCCCTAAGTGGGAGCCCATTGGGACTAGCACGGTGCAGTGTTGCATATGGGATGGGTGCATGGCCTTGCGGCAACATGGGGTTGTATGTTCTGCTTTGATAAACTAGATATACTCAGTGTGCCATATAACCAATTTTGTCTTGTTTTTTCATATTTTCTCAGACTCCTCCCCTTTATGGTACAAAACTTTTCAATTGACCCAGAAGAAGCCATTGCATGGCGAAACATGTTGGTCAGCTCTCTCCAATCAGCCCCTTTGTACCCAGGATCTATTAAATCCCTGTAGATCCCTTTTAATCCACCTCTTTTTTACTTTGTATTCCTATGGTCCCCCTGTCATCTCCAGACCCCATGCATTCCCACTAATTGCAGGGATATGGACATGACTGCTGGACCCATTGCACGATACCCTTTCTGTATTGTATGTCCAATGTATGTTATATTGATTCCATTTGTCTAATTATTTATAAATAAACTATCTTGCTGAAAAAAATTCTTTCATTTAAAAAGTTGCAAGTATCATTATTTTTTGGTTACCGCTACAGTCCCCTATCCCTATCCTTGTTCTACCATCCACCATTTAATCCGGGATGAGGTACAACTGAACCCGAGCTATCCAAGCCTCCATATCCATTATTGTATCTTGGCTCGTTCTGATATTGGGGGGTTTCTGGATGTCTGTCTCTTTCTTCCCATCTAGGTGGGTTGTAGACATGTGACGTTGTGGGGTCCTGGATTCTGAGTAATCCCCCGGGAAAGGGCTTCTCCCAGGGGGTTATCTGATGTGGGGAGGAGCCACAAGAGCCACGGGG
Organism: Lithobates sylvaticus; assembly: GCA_028564925.1. Lineage (NCBI taxonomy): Eukaryota > Metazoa > Chordata > Amphibia > Anura > Ranidae > Lithobates > Lithobates sylvaticus. The sequence continues at coordinate 282,427,294 of CM053029.1, forward strand.
GACCCCAGAAGAGCAGGTTTGGGGCTACTCTGTGCAAAATCAGCTGCACAGTGGAGGTAAGTATGATATGTTTGTTATTTAAAACAAAAAAAAAGAACCCTTACAATCACTTTAAGAAGGGTATCTTATATGCTCTTATTCTGCATTTATGCTGTTTTGCTAAGAATGCGACGGATTTGTTGTGTAATGCATAAAAGGAAAGACAGAGTTGTTATATGTAGTATTCAAAGGACTGTTGAAAGAGTGCGGAGAGTTGAGATCTTAAGTCTTTCAGTTTGTCAGTAGCAGTGGAGTTAGTGTTTTGCTTATTTTGGGATTCTAGGAGACGTATTTGGGAAATTGAAGGTGAGTCTCTCGCGCTAACTGAAGAGTAAATAGGTGGGTCAGAATTAAACAATAATAATATAATAAGTGGATAGTGTTTGCAGCAAAGTGAATAGTGTTCACAAAAAGCACTTAAAGTAGGTAGATGAGTGGAAAAACTTTGCGCAAACTGATTACAAATAAATATTTGTAGCAGATAAAGTGGTGACTAGGTGCCTCAGGGGGCGCTAGTGAATGATAAGGAAGGAATCTAAGACCATGAAAAGTGGGTGATGGTCTTATGGAGGGGGTGTATAGTAAGTGAATAAATAATTAATAAATAACTAGTACATATATGTGACTGGATAACACTGTATCTCAAATCATAAGGTATTAGTAATAAATACGGTCCTTACTAAGGTAAACACACTATTTCCTGTGGTAAGGTAGCAAATATAATAAATAAATCCTGTGATAAAGAAAAGGGCAAATCCTATAAAAAATAATGATAATGATAATGATAATAATAATAATAGTGATCAATGGTGATAGCGATAAAAATATGAATATAAATATAAAATGGTGACAGCAAATCCTGTGATAGCAAATAGTCCTGTGATAAAAAAATCACCGTAATGAAAAAACAATATTAACAGTGAGAACCTACGATAATAAAATAAATCCAGTACAATAGATCAAGTGGCGTATAAAATCAAGTAACATATCAGTATAATAAATAGATAAATAAGGAGTGATGCATAACCAGCATCCAAAATGAATAGTAGCAGTGTCCAGATCAATAAATAAAGGGAACCTAAAACATGGGAAACAAAGTACTGATAATTATAGATAATTTCAAATCGGCCAATCCGTTATGTGTAGAAGAACGGGGACAAATGTCTCTTTGTGGAGAAAATGAAAGTATCCGTAGGCGTTCCTATGTATAGGTAGTGGTATCTGCTATACTCACGCTTCTATTCATCTATTTTGGGGGGGGGGGGGGTTAATCCTTAAGCGGTCTCCCAGAACTCTCACCTTAAAGGAGATAAAGATGAGCCTTTCAGGGGTATCCAGATAGGCCCCTTAAGAATGGTGATCAGAGTGTCCTACTGCGGGGTCCAGCCTGGTCCTTCTCCTTTTTACACCCTCAGAAATCCAGACCTAAAGTGCTAACAAGTCTTCATAGCAGCATGCCAGAATGGGGAAGAAGAGAAAAGAAGGGGGCCTCCACTAGTGTAGTATGTTTGTAAAAACGAATGGCAGTTTATTAAGCATATGTATTAAACTCGTACATTTAAAAAATAGAAAGTAAGCAATGGGTTAAAAAGGTTTGTATCACCCAGGCGTCCTCGGTGCCTACTCGCGTCCTCCTCTGTGTGTATCTGCCTACGGCCACTCCCTACGCGTTACGACACGGTCACGTGTCTTCATCTGGGGAACCGGATTGGTCAGGCAGTGTTGGTTTAAATGACGGAGAAACCGGAAGTTCTCGAGCGGCCATCTTGGTTGTGGTCTAATGTAATATTGACCGCGGCCATGTTATAGGTGGTTTAAGTGCTGACGGATGTCGGCCATTTTATTGGTATGGTGGTGTATTTAATGGTCTAATGCAGGGCGCCGCCATTTTGTCGGTTATAAACGGAGCTAGTCTGCAGTGACGGCTATTAATCTATACACATTTAAGATACTGAAGTTAGTAATTGGCGGAGGTAATAGTCCAAGGCTACTGGTACATGTATACTGCGGTGAGACAAAGAGACACCATAGATACAGGGGGAATAATATGTCAATCGATCATACTGTACATATTTAAAAAAAGTATGTATAAGTTTAAAAAACATAGATAAAAGAGTAAAATTGGAGAATGTAAATATACCTTTCAAAGTAAAATATATAGGGAATATATGTATTTAAAGTGAAAGTGCAGAGTAAAAGGGGGCCATATAGAAGTAGGGCCCTACATGTACCAGTAGCCTTGGACTATTACCTCCGCCAATTACTAACTTCAGTATCTTAAATCTCCTTTAACCACTTCAGCCCCGGACCAATGGGCAGCCAAAGGACCAGGCCCCTTTTTGCGATTCGGCACTGCGTTGCTTTAGCTGACAATTGCGCGGTCGTGCGACGTGGCTCCCAAACAAAATTGGCGTCCTTTTTTTCCCACAAATAGAGCTTTCTTTTGGTGGTATTTGATCGCCCCTGCGGTTTTTATTTTTTGCGCTATAAACAAAAATAGAGCGACAATTTTGAAAAAAATGCAATATTTTTTACTTTTTGCTATAATAAATATCCCCAAAAAAATATATAAAAAAACATTATTTTTCCTCAGTTTAGGCCGATACGTATTCTTCTACATATTTTTGGTAAAAAAAATCGCAATTAGCGATTATTGATTAGTTTGCACAAAAGTTATAGCGTTTACAAAATAGGGGATAGTTTTATAGCATTTTTATTAATATTTTTTTTTTTACTAGTAATGGCGGCGATCAGCGATTTTTATTGTGACACATCGGACATTTTTGACACATTTTTGGGACATTTGTCATTTATACAGAAATCAGTGCTATTTAAATAGCACTGATTCCTATGTAAATGACAGTTGTAGTGAAGGAGTTAACCACTAGGGGGCGGGGAGGAGTCAGTGTGACGTGTTGTGTTTTTTTTTACAGTAGGGGGCATGGCTGTACGTCTGACGTCATTGATCGGCTTTCCCGATGACAGGGAACACCCGATCAATGACAGGCAGAGTAGGAAGCGCGGGGAGAGGTTTGTGTTCAGCTCCGTAACCCGATCGCGGGATACCAGCGGCGATCAGGTCCGCTGGTCCCGCGGCCGTGGTCACGGAGCTCCCGACCGGGTCGCGAGCGCGCCGCCGGCGGCGCACGCGCGACCCACAGGCAGGCAAATTAAAGGGGACGTACCCGTACGTGCTTTTGCCTGCCCGTGCCATTCTGTAGACGTATATCTACATGAGGCGGTCGGGAAGCGGTTAAGGTGAGAGTTCTGGGAGACCGCTTAAGGATTAACCCCCCCCAAAATAGATGAATAGAAGCGTGAATATAGAAGATACCACTACCTATACATAGGAACGCCTACGGATACTTTCATTTTCTCCACAAAGAGACATTTGTCCCCGTTCTTCTACACATAACGGATTGGCCGATTTGAAATTATCTATAATTATCAGGACTTTGTTTCCCATGTTTTAGGTTCCCTTTATTTATTGATCTGGACACTGCTACTATTCATTTTGGATGCTGGTTATGAATCACTCCTTATTTATCTATTTATTATACTGATCTGTTACTTTATTTTATACGCCACTTGATCTATTGTACTGGATTTATTTTATTATCGTAGGTTCTCACTGTTAATATTGATTTTACATTACGGTGATTTTTTTATCACAGGACTATTTGCTATCACAGGATTTGCTGTCACCATTTTATATTTATATTCATATTTTTATCGCTATCACCATTGATCACTATTATTATTATTATCATTATCATTATTTTTATAGGATTTGCCCTTTTCTTTATCACAGGATTTATTTATTATATTTGCTACCTTACCACAGGAAATAGTGCGTTTACCTTAGTAAGGACCGTATTTATTACTAATACCTTATGATTTGAGATACAGTGTTATCCAGTCACATATATGTACTAGTTATTTATTAATTATTTATTAATTATTTATTCACTTACTATACACCCCCTCCATAAGACCATCACCCTCTTTTCATGGTCTTAGATTCCTTCCTTATCCTTCACTAGCGCCCCCTGAGGCACCTAGTCACCACTTTATCTGCTACAAATATTTATTTGTAATCAGTTTGCGCGAAGTTTTTCCACTCATCTACCTACTTTAAGTGCTTTTTGTGAACACTATTCACTTTGCTGCAAACACTATCCACTTATTATATTATTATTGTTTTATTCTGACCCACCTATTTACTCTTCAGTTAGCGCGAGAGACTCACCTTCACTTTCTCTCATCACTTATTCACTACTTACTCTGGCAGCTACAATGGATGTCTTCACATTCATGGAGAATAGACAGGTCAATCTAGATGAGGTTTTTAACCCACTTACTAAAACCCGCAATATGGAATTGGAAGGCATAGTACGAAAGTTAGGACACCATATGGAAAAGAAAGTCAACCTATGGTGGGATACCAATACTTTCGAAAGATACATAAGGGAAAACATTGTCCCAAGAAGACTCCGATGGGAATTACCACCCAATGACGGACTAGTAGATAAAGAATCAATGGAAGAATGGTTTGAGTTCTTCAACAACAAAAGTGTAGATGGTCTTAAATTTCTACTACAAAGAAAATTAAAAAAGACCAGACTTTTAGAGACACAAATTGAAGACGTCAAACAAAAACTGGAACCCTATAAAGAATCCGCCGATTTTAAAAAACTAGCTACACAATTGAACAAGGACCTCATTACAAAAGATCTAGAAGCACAACAAAGGAAAATGAAAAAATATCAAAGAGATGTAACAGACTACAAAACAGATCAAGTGTTTAAATGGCAAAGTAAAATAGAACAACTACAACCCGCATCCACATACTCAACACCGGAGATGGAAGTCAGAATCCAGGACCCCACAACGTCACACGTCTACAACCCACCTAGATGGGAAGAAAGAGACAGACATCCAGAAACCCCCCGATATCAGAACGAATCAAGATACAATAATGGATATGGCCAACAAACCCCCAAAAAAACAGGAAAGAAACCTTTTAAAAAACCTTTTAAAAAACCATATCACAACAATTGGTACCAAAATGAGAGGAATCCACAAGACAATAGAGGACCTCCACCACAGCAAGACTACTATGGGGGGTACCCTCGAGACAATAGAGGACCTCCACCACCACAAGATTACTATGGTGGATATGGCAGAACACCAGTACCCACATACAATAGATTTGACCCCATAAGGCGCTATTATGACCAATATGACAATCAACATCAACATGCTCACCAACAAGAACATAACACACAAAGGTCTTTTTTAGACAGAGAGAGGAGAGATCACTCTCCACGGAGACAGATGCAGGAAGCCAACCATTCCCCCAGGAGACGCCCACAAGAAGACCGAAGAAGCACTCCAGAAAGAAGAGAGGACATCGAGCGGGAAAGAGACTCCAAGCGAAAAAGAGAATAGTGGGAGAAAATGTGGTAAACCTTAGTAACATCCCAATTACGACTGAAGAATTGGCAGTCCTAGATAAAGGTCTAAAACATGCACCAGTCAAAAACCTGAACAAGTTCAATACCTATATTGGAATACAGAAATATATTAGGAAAATCAACATCAAAAAATGTATTCTTAATACCCCATGGAGACCACAGAATGAAATTAGACAAACGACATCAACAATTGTACATAGCACACTTCGGAACAATTCGGTGTACAACCCGCAAGTATCCAATAACCAACATATAGAAGTTTTCAAAAATCTAGTACTACAAGACCTCGAATCCCTGAAAATTAAGAAAATCTCTGACCCAATACATATTAAGAAGGGCATTAAACTACTTATGGAAAGAAACAACTTAGTTATTCGCCCAGCAGATAAGGGAGGGGCCATAGTACTCCAATCCAAGGAACAATATCAGAAAGAATTAGATAGACAACTCAATGACGAGGTCACGTACATCAAAGTTCTGGGCAACCCTACGTCCAAATATAAAAAAGAATTGGAACTACTGGTCAACTTAGGTATAAAGAAAGAAATACTAAATGCAAAAGAATCTAAATTCCTGATAACGGAAACATGCAGAATCCCTATCATTTACACGGTCCCAAAAATTCATAAGTGCAAAGAAAATCCCCCCGGAAGACCAATAGTGAATGGGATTGACTCCCTAACATCCCGAATGGGGCAATATATAGACTATTATATCCAACCGGCGGTACAACAAACCCAAGCATACCTCAAAGACACAAAACACATCCTGCAACTATTGGAAATCACACCGGTACTAGAGGGAAGAACCCTACTAGCAACGGCTGATGTCACATCACTCTATACTATAGTCCAACACCATGATGCCTGTTCAGCAACTAAATGGCTCCTAAGAAATTACAGTACCTACGTATGCAGACAAAGGAAATACTTGATCAAATGCCTAGATTTCTGCCTCAAATATAACTATTTTTGGCACAATCAGATGTACTATAAACAGGCCATAGGTATTGCTATGGGTGCAAAATTTGCCCCAGGGGTGGCTAATGCCTTTATGGCCCAATGGGAAGACAATGCAGTTTATACCGACTATCCACCACAGCTAGCACTTTACAAAAGGTATATAGATGATGTGATAATCGTCTGGAATGGAGATAGAAACTCCTTGGAAACCTTCCTTAATAAACTTAATGACAACAAAAACAACATACAACTAATATGGAAGATAGATGCGAAGGAGGTAGACTTCCTAGACCTTAACATTAGCTTGGAAGGTGATAAAGTGATAATTAAAACCTTTTTCAAAAATGTGGATACTAATAGCTATTTAGCTACAAACAGCTGCCACCACAAGCCATGGCTATTTAACATCCCAAAGGGACAACTAATCAGAATAAAACGCAATTGCACAAATGAAGAGGACTACCCAAAACAAGCTAAATAGATAGGAGAAAGATTCAAAGTAAAAGGATATGATGACCATTGAAGACCAAATAGAGACAGTCAACAGAATGGACAGAAGTGTCATGCTCAAAAGTTACCCAAAGAAACCCTATCAGAATGAGGCACCTTGCCTTATACTCGACTATAATGTCCAACATAAAGAAGTAGCAAAACTCATTGAGAAACACTGGCACATCTTAAAGAAAGACAAAGACCTTAACACACTGCTCCCGGAGAAACCGAACATTATATACAAAAGGGCCCCTACAATTAGGGACCTTATTGTCAAATCAGTAGTCGAACCACCTTCAAAACCATCCTACACTTTTTTCACAGGAAAAGGTTTCTACCCCTGTCGAAACTGCTATGCGTGCAGACATTCCAGAAAATTCCAGGGCAACAGAACAGAATTTACTGCAACCAACACAGGCCAAACCTTCAAACTACGGGATTTTATAGGATGCCACACAGAAGGAGTAGTTTACGTACTCCAATGTAGCTGTAACCTACAATATGTAGGAAGAACAAAAAGGGCTCTAAAAACCAGTTTAGAAGAACATGTACGAAATATTAAAAAAAGGTTTTCTGAAACATAACGTTTCCAGACATTTTGCGCAAATCCATAACCAAGACCCCTCTTCACTCCAATTTTGGGGTATAGAGAAATATAATAAATCCTGGATGGGGTAGCCACAAAATAAGGACTATAAGTCAAAAAGAATCGAAATGGATACACACCATGCGGACGCTCACGCCAGGTGGCCTAAACGTGGAATTTGACTTGAATTGTTTTTTAAGTAATTATTGACCAAAGGTCACATACCCCTCCTCTATCATCACTTCTCTGTCACCATTTCTCTCTATATTATTACTATTTGGCTTAGCACTTTATTGCATTTCTAGCCTATATTTTTATTATATATTGCCACTGTAATGTACCAATTTTTTGGAATCCTCGGGCTTACTCGCGGCTTACTCTGAGTATGGAATGTAATTACATCCCCCCATTAACAATACACATTACTACCAGTACTTACTACTAGTTCCACCTAGTATAGTATTAGATCCTCTTGGACCTGAGGCATAGGACCCTACTTCTATATGGCCCCCTTTTACTCTGCACTTTCACTTTAAATACATATATTCCCTATATATTTTACTTTGAAAGGTATATTTACATTCTCCAATTTTACTCTTTTATCTATGTTTTTTAAACTTATACATACTTTTTTAAAATATGTACAGTATGATCGATTGACATATTATTCCCCCTGTATCTATGGTGTCTCTTTGTCTCACCGCAGTATACATGTACCAGTAGCCTTGGACTATTACCTCCGCCAATTACTAACTTCAGTATCTTAAATGTGTATAGATTAATAGCCGTCACTGCAGACTAGCTCCGTTTATAACCGACAAAATGGCGGCGCCCTGCATTAGACCATTAAATACACCACCATACCAATAAAATGGCCGACACCCGTCAGCACTTAAACCACCTATAACATGGCCGCGGTCAATATTACATTAGACCACAACCAAGATGGCCGCTCGAGAACTTCCGGTTTCTCCGTCATTTAAACCAACACTGCCTGACCAATCCGGTTCCCCAGATGAAGACACGTGACCGTGACGTAACGCGTAGTGAGTGGCCGTAGGCAGATACACACAGAGGAGGACACGAGTAGGCGCCGAGGACGCCTGTGTGATACAAACCTTTTTAACCCATTGCTTACTTTCTATTTTTTAAATGTACGAGTTTAATACATATGCTTAATAAACTGCCATTCGTTTTTACAAACATACTACACTAGTGGAGGCCCCCTTCTTTTCTCTTCTTCCCCATCCTGGCATGCTGCTATGGAGACTTGTTAGCACTTTAGGTCTGGATTTCTGAGGATGTAAAAAGGCTGGACCCCGCAGTAGGACACTCTGATCACCATTCTTAAGGGGCCTATCTGGATACCCCTGAAAGGCTCATCTTTATCTCCTTTAAGGTGAGAGTTCCAGTGCCACCTATCAGTGCCCATCAGTGCCACCCATCAGTGCCATCTATCAGTGCCCATCAGTGTCATCCATCAGTGTCATTCATCAGTGCCCATCGGTGCCACCCATCCATGCCACCCATCCGTGCCACCCATCCGTGCCCATCAGTGCCATCTTTGCTGTCCCCATCAGTACCGACTTATCTGTCCCCACCAGTGCAGTCTATCAGTGCCCACCAGTGCAGCCTATCAGTGCCAACCAGTGCAGCCTATCAGTGCCCACCTGTGCTGCCTCATCAGCGCATATCAATGAAGCAGAAAAATTACCTGTTTGCAAAAATTTATAACAAACTATTAAACATGATTTTTTTTTTTTTTTAATGTTCCATCTTTTTTTGTTTGTTTAGCAACAAATAAAAACCCCACCTGTGATTAAATACCACCAAAAGAAAGCTCTATTTGTGGGAAAAAAATGATAAAAATGTCATTTGGGTACAGTGTTGTATGACCGCGCAATTGTCATTCAAAATACATCAGCGCCAAAAGCTGAAAATTGGTCTGGTCACGAGGGGGGTTTAAGTGCAAAGTAATCAGGTGGTTAATAATGCTTAAAGTGAAACAATAAAAGTGTAATATTCCTTTAAATTTCATACCTGGGTGTGTGTGTATAGTAAGCCTGTAAAGGGGCGCATGTTTCCCGTGCTTAGAACTGTCCCTGCACAAAGTGTCATTTCTGCAAAGTCATTTAAAAGCACTCACAGCTATAATGAATTGTCGGCTCCCCGTAATACAGAGAACAGTCATTGAAAGTCATTGATAAAAAAAAAACGTGGGGGTCCCCCCAAATTCAATTACCAGGCCCTGCAAGTCTGATATGGCTATTAAGGGGAACCCCACGTCAAATGACATGGGGTTCCCCCCAAATATCCATACCAGACCCTGCAGGTCTGGTCAGGATTTTAAGGGGAACTCCACGGCAAAAAAGAAAAATGGCGTGGAGTTCCCCCAAAAATCCATACCAGACCCTTTATCCAAGCACGCAACCTGGCAGGCCTCAGGAAAAGAGGGGGGGACTAGAGAATGCCCCCCCTCTTGAACCGTACCAGGCCACATGCCCTCAACATTGGGAGGGTGCTTTGGGGTCCCCCCAAAGCACCTTGTCCCCATGTTGATGAGGACAAGGGCCTCAACCCCACAACCCTGGCCGTTGGTTGTGGGGGTTTGCAGGTGGGGGTCTTTTCGGAATCTGGAAGTCCCCTTTAACAAGATTCCGCCCGCAGACCACCACAACCACCGCCCCAGGGTTGTGGGGGTGAGGCCCTTGTCCTCATCAACATGAGGACAAGGTGTTTTGTGGGGGACAAGGTGCATGTGGCCTGGTACGGTTCAGGAGGGGGGGCGCTCTCTCGTCCTCCCTATTTTCCTGCGGCCTTCCAGGTTGCGTGCTCGGATAAAGGGTCTGGTATGGATTTTTAGGGGAACGCCACGCCATTTTTTTTAATTTGGTGTGGAGTTCCCCTTAAAATCCCTACCAGACCTGAAGGGTCTGGTAATTGAATTTAGGGGGAACCCCACGCTTTTTTTTTATCAATGACTTTCAATGACTGTTCTCTCACTCAGAGGAAGTACGAAATACAAAATTTTGTTTATGAATTTCGGATCCAAATACCACTTCAGCCCCAGAGGATTTTACCCACTTCCTTACCAGAGCACTTTTTGCAATTCGGCACTGCGTCGCCTTAACTGACAATTGCGCGGTCGTGCGACGTTGCACCCAAAAAAAATTGACGTCCTTTTTTTCCCACAAATAGAGCTTTGCAGGGGTTAATGTATGTTCCCTGGGAGTGATTCTAACTGTAGGGGGAGGGGACTCACAAGGGGAGGAGACCGATCGGTGTTTCTCTGTACTGAGAACACACCAAGATCCATGGCCCTGCTGTGTTCCCGGGCAATCGCGGGTGCCCTGCGGGCATGGCGGCTGCCAGGCACGCGCACCGGATCCTGAGCGACGCTGCGGGCGCGCGCGCCCCCTAGACGGCCGGGAATGGGAGGACGTCATATGACGCCCACCCAGGATGGGAGATCCACCTTGTGGGGGTCATATGACTATGGGCAGGTATTGAAGTGGTTAACAGAAACGTTTAAAAACCCAGGAAGTCAGCACAGAACAGGGATGGTGGGAACCCCTCATAATGATAAATTCATCATAACAAACTTTCATTAGTTTAATCTAATGAAAATACAATTTTTTTTATACGAAGCGGAATGAAACGAAACAAATTTTTTGACGGCGCCCAAGTTGAGGGACTGGCCAAGCCTGTCTCCAGACCTAAACCTTATTGAGCATCTGTGGGGCATCCTCAAATGAAAGGTGGAGGTGCGCAAGGTCTCTAACATCCAACAGCTCTGTGATGTCATCATGGAGGAGTGGAAGAGGACTCCAGTTGCAACCTGTGAAGCTCTGGTGAACTCTATGCCCAAGAGGGTTAAGGCAGTGCTGGAAAATAATGGTGGCCAGACAAAATATTGACATTTTGGGCCCAATTTAGACATTTTCACTTTCACTATTTTGAGGGGACAAAAAATTTACACTGTTATACAAGCTGTACACTCACTACTTTACATTGTAGCAAAGTGTAATTTCTTCAGTTTTGTCACATGAAAATATTTATAAAAATGTAAGGGGTGTACTCACTTTTGTGAGATATTGTGAGATATTGTAAATATCTCCTAAAAGGTGCACGTGTATTTGATATTTACTGTAGCTATAGGTAAGCCGTATTATAGGCTTATCTATAGGTAAATATCAACCATGGGAGTTTACTCCCACTTTTAGACACAATAACCTGAAGTACTGTTCATATTTAATGCAGATGTAAGCAGCCTTTGTGGCTGCAATTTAACCACTTGCTGACCGCCGCACGAACATTTACGTCGGCGGAATGGAACGGACAGGCAAATGGGTGTACAGGTACGTCCCTTTAAATTTGCCACTGTGTGGTCACGCGCGCGACCCTGCCACGAGCTCCTTGAGTGTGATCGTGGGTCTCATGGACTCGATGTCTACGGGGATAACCGCGATCATCTCACAGAGAGGAAGAATGGGGAAATTATGATGTAAACAAGCATTTCCCCGTTCTGCCTAGTGACAGAGCTTGATAAAGGAGCGTGGCCGTCACATGACACACGGCCCAGCCAGCTCAGGAAACGCGTCGCATGCTGTGACGTCATTGCTGCTCGTCTGGATCGCACGCTTGAGTCCCAAGCCTCGTTTTGGCACCCCATCCACCATGGACGGCCAGGAAGACATCAGCCTAAACTTGTGGACGAGAAGCCCCTGCAGAGATCCACCCCCAGCACTTGACTTCAACCATACAGGACACTCTTTTGCTCAACACTCACCTATCAAATGGGAGTGTTTTTTATCTTTGTCTTTTGCACAAAACATTAAAACTGTCATACAGTCTGCACCCAGAGGTGCCTCTCTTTCTTGTTTTTTTTTTGCCTAGTGACACTGACACTGATCACAGCTCTCTGTGATTGGGAGCGGTGATCAGTGTAAAGTCCTTCCTTGTATTAAGAGAGGTATGGACTCCAGAGAGAGAGATATAATTTTGCCCCTGTTCAAATCATTAGTAAGACCTGGAATATGCAGTTTGGTTTTGGGCACCAGTTCTCAAAAAGGATATCGGGGAACTAGAGAAAGTGCAGAGAAGGGCAACCAAACTGATAAAAGGCATGGAGGAGCTCAGCTATGAGGAAAGATTAAAGGAACTTAATTTATTCACTCTTGAAAAGAGGAGAATAAGGGGGGATATGATCAACATGTTCAAATATATAAGGGGTCCATATAGTAAACTTGGTGTTGAGTTATTTACTTTACGGTCAACACAGAGGACAAGGGGACACTCTTTACGTCTGGAGGAAAAGAGATTTCATCTCCAAATATGGAAAGGTTTCTTCACAGTAAGAGCTGTGAAAATGTGGAATATACTCCCTCCAGAGGTGGTTCTGGCTAACTCAGTAGATTGCTTTAAGAAAGGTCTGGATACTTTCCTAAATGTACATAATATAATTAGGTACTGACATTTATAGGTAGAGTTGATCCAGGGAAAATCCTATTGCCTTTTGGGGTATCAGGAAGGGATTTCTTTCCCCTGCTGTAGCAGATTGGAGCATGCTCTGCTGTTTTTTTTTTTTTTTTTTTTGCCTTCCTCTGAATCAATTGTGGGTATAGAATTGGATATATTGGATTGTACGATATTTTTTATTTTTATTATTTCTTTTTTTATGGTTAAACTGGATGGACTTGTATCTTTTTTCAGCCTAGCTAACTATGTAACTATGTAACAGAAGACAAGACGATTGTAACAATTTGTTTAACAGTATGTTTTCATTTTTGCTAGGAGGCAATTTTAGTGAGAAAGAGTAGGCAGATGTTATTTTGAAAAAAAAAAAAATGCTTACATATTTAATCCTTTCAGTTAGGATGCAAGTTCAGCGAGAGAGAGAGAGAGAGAGAGAGAGAGAGAGAGAGAGAGAGAGAGAGAGAGAGAGAGAGAGAGAGAGAGAGAGAGAGAGAGAGGGTAGGCAAATTTCATCTGAAAAAAAGATTTTGCAATTTTCTCGAGACAGAAGACTGAAAAACTATAACCATTCCATGTACAGTATGTACTCTTTTTTTAATAGGATGCAATTTTAGAGAGCAAGGGTGAGAGCAGGCAGATTTTATCTGGTAATAAAATAATTTATTAATCAAATATTTTTTTCTGAGAGAAAAGACAGAAAATTGTACAATTTTGATTACTGGTATGTACTGTAGTCCTGTTTTTGCTGTGATACAATAGCAGATGGCAAAAGTATCAGAGATCAGGCAGAAAATTTTCTGGAAACAAAAATAAAATGCTGTGGGACAGAAGAATTAAACAAAAAATATTGTGTAATTTTTCTGAAGGAGTAGTATGTAGTAGTAGTATGTTTCTGGAAATAAAAACTACTGTTTTCTTCTGAGACAGAAGACAGAAAGATTTTACATTATTACTCTGTTTTTGCTAGGATGCCATTTCAAATAGAGAGCAGGCAGATTTCATTTGGTAAATAAAATATACTGTCTTTTTTGTGATGACAGAAGACATACAAATCGTACACATTTGCCCCATGGTATTTTTTTTTTCAATTTCAGAGGGAGAAAGCAAGAAGATTTTATCAATAAATATTTTTTTTTCTCTGAGGCACAAGACAAAAAATTGTACAGAGTTTCTGCACAGAATGTACTTCTTTTTGTTGCTAAGATACAATTTCAGAGGAAGAGGGGAGGCATATTTCAACTTGTAAATAAAAAATATAGTGTATTTTAACTGAGAAGGAATACAGAAAGTTGTACAGATTGTATTGGAAAAAAAATACAGAACAGGAAATGGTGATCAGAAGAGATCTCATCTCACTGCATCCCATGAGATTTGGATAAAACACAAAAAGGATACTCAAACAAGGAGCATGGATTTTTAAGGTGCCAATAACTTAAATCACATCAGCTAAAATTCATACATTTTATTCAGGCATATTCATATTTTAAAAGAAGAAATCAAAAAGAAACATTTAAATCCATTAAAAAAAAAAAACATTGGATCATTGCATTTTGGATATCTATAGACATGATCTATATTAGATGGTAATCATGGAGTGACAATCCCAACATGTTTTGCCAATTATTTGGCATCTTCAGTGGATATATGTTACTACACCTAGCCAAGTAGATCAAAATACATCAATAAATAAATACATAGTAGCAAAAACTGAAAATTGTATACTCACCTTTCCGTAATTTTCCTTTGCTGACGCACCCCATGGCAGCACACACATTGGGTTGTGACTCTGCCTCAACAACCTGATAGGACTGGTTAGCTATAAGATTCGAAGAGGAGTCCACCGTTGCATTCTCAGTAACTATTACCTTAGAGGGGTGGGTTCTGTGTGCTGCCATGGGGTGCGTCAGGAAAGGAAAATTACGGAAAGTAGTATACAATTTTCAGTTTTCCTGACGCACCATGGCAGCACACACATTGGGAAATAACTCGCTACATGGGTGGGTGCTTGCAAAAAAGATTTATTAACTTAAGTACAAGGTATTGATGAGTTCATTTGGATGATTGATTTTCCGAACTCGGCTGTGGTTAACTGAGCCGGTAGTGAGCCATGAAGGTGTCCTTTGAGGTCCAGGTTGCTGCCCTGCAAATAGTCTCTGGGGATACTTTACAATATGCTGCCAAGGAGGTCGCTACTGCTCTTGTCGAGTGGCCTCTCAATCCTTCTGGTATCGGAAGAAGTTGAACGGAGTATGCTTTTCTTATGACTTTCACCAGCCATAATGCTATCGTTCTTGAGGATGCTGCCTGGCCTTTTTTTGACCAAAAGGCGTTCCGTTTTTCAAAATGTGCGAGTAACCTCCAGGTAGGTGGAGATGACTGACTTGACGTCTAAGGGATGAGGGTTCCCCTCGCTGCTAAGAAATACTGGAAGATTGATTTCCGATCTAAAGTGGAAGGTAGTTGCCACCTTGGGCACAAACTGATCTGAGGGTCTGAGGATGACTCTGTCTGGATAAAAAAACAGGTGCGGTTCTTTAATTAGCAGGGCCTGCAATTCCGAGACCCTCTTGGCCGATAATTTTAGAGTTAAGTCCCACAGCGATACTGAGTCCAGAGGAAAGAATGGTTCTTTTGAAAGGGCTTCCAATACGATTGGTAGATCCCAGGTCGGGAAGATTGGTTTTCTGGGAGGCTTAATCTTCAGACATGCTCTCTGGAATTGGATTACTAGAGAATTTGAGGCCCATTTGACTCCTGTCATTGCGGACAGAGCAGAAACTTGGACCTTTAAGGTGCTAGAGCTTAGCCCCTTCTCCAGGCCTAGTTGCAGGAATTCTAGAACCTGAGAAACTGATGGGGATATTGGGTCCCAAGACTGCTGATGAGAAAAAGTGGAGAATCTTTCCCAGATTTTACTGTATACGTTGTTGGTTGATCTTTTCCTGGCTTGCTGTAATGTGGATACTACTCTGAGCGAGCACTCCTGATCCAACAACCTCTCCCTCTCAACCTCCAAGCCGTTAGATGAAGATGTTCTGGGGATGGATGTAGGAACTGTCCCTGCGAGAGTAGGTCCGGGTACAGTGGAAGCAAAAGTGGCTCTTCGGTGTTGAGTTGCAGGATGGTCGCAAACCAAGGCCTCCTCGGCCAGAATTGCAATACCGCCACTACCGTGGACGACGAGCTCCTCAATCTGGCCAGAAATCTGGCTATTAGGGGAACCGGAGGGACTATGTACCCTAGCTGGAATTCCCAAGGATGGTGCAGACAGTCGATCCCTGTTGCTGTTGGGTAGGCTGTTCTCGCTAGAAAGTGGGGACATTTGCTGTCCTCTGGCGTTGCTGCTAAGTCTATGTCTGGCGTTCCCCATCTGCGTGTAAGCAGAGCAAAGGCCTGGTGACTGAGGGACCATTCGTTGTTTGACACAAACACTTGACTCAGGTCGTCCGCGAGTTGGTTGTGTGCCGCTGGGACGTATATTGCCTTTAGATCCGCCAGATGGACCTGTGCCCATTCAAGTATGGGTCGAACCTCCTGCATGAGCGTGTTGCTTCGGGTACCTCCCTGTCTGTGAACGTAGTTCACTGCTACTGTATTGTCCATTCGCAGAAGGACGCTTTTCCCTGTGAGGAGATGTGCAAAGGTTCGAAGGGCTTACCAGGCGGCCCTGAGCTCTAGGACGTTCGAAACTGTGCCCTGCGGTCGGAAGGCCCAATGGCCTTGCGCCCCCTGGTGTTGGTAATGTGCTCCCCACCCATGAAGGCTGGCATCCGTTGTTATTATTTCTGGTAGTGGGGGTACAATGGGACGGCAACGTGTCAGGTTGGTGATTTGGGTCCACCACCGTGCAGAATTCTTCACTGCTTGAGTGATCACTATACGCTGATTCATCGAATGTCCGTTCCATTGTTTTAGGAACGAGTTCTGGAAAGTCCTTGAATTCCACTGGGACCACTGGATCATTAGGAAGGTGGAGGACATCGATCCCAGAATGCTTAGACACGATCTTGCGGATAAGTGATTCGTCGCCAGAAGCCTTCCTACTTTGTTGATGAGCGGGTGTAGTTTCTCTTGGGGAAGACACACTGTGTTGGAACTGGTATCTAGTTCTGCTCCTAGAAAAATCATCTTTTGTGTTGGTACTAGGCTGCTCTTTTTCCAGTTTATTAACCAACCGAACTGCTGGAGTGTGGAGATTAGCACGGCTCGATTGTCATGAACTAGGTACTCACCGA
The DNA here is from genome assembly GCA_028564925.1 of Lithobates sylvaticus. NCBI lineage: Eukaryota > Metazoa > Chordata > Amphibia > Anura > Ranidae > Lithobates > Lithobates sylvaticus. Next base: position 282,444,560 of record CM053029.1, read on the forward strand.
GGCCAAGATGCCGAGAGCGGTTGCCCTTGCGACTCGGCGCCCACTGCCCTGAAGGTGACACAGGGACGGTTGGCACCAAGAGGCACAAGCCACCGGTGGGATGGTGACCAGGCGTGGGCTCCTGATGTTGTAGAGAAGGGTAGACTGGAGCAGGTTAGTACGTCCACGAATTTCTAGTTGAGAACACAGCAAACAGACTGGGGATCAAACACAGGCAGGTTAGGTAAATGCAGGCCGAGGGTCAAACACTGGTAGATTAGGTACAAGGTATCCTTGAGCAGGAGAGTCCAAGGCAGGCTAGGGATCAAACACTGGCAGGTTTAGAAGAGAGTCCAGGGTACAGGCCAAAGGTCCAGGGCAGGAGAAGGTAACAAATCCAAGTAGGCAAGCCAAAGGTCAAGGTCAGGAGAAGGCAGAGTAGTCAGGACGATCCAGGTTTGGCAACAGGTAAGACAATCTTCAAGGGTCAAGTACAGGATACAAACAGGAAGCAGCTGTCAGACGAACCAGCGTCTGTCTGGGCACAGAGGCCCTCCTTTTATAGGGCCGTTGAGGTCACATGAGGTGATGCCGCGCTACTGCGCATGTGCGCGCGCCGCTTGGCGGGAACACGAGTGCGCACGCGCCGCCGCATCTTCTCCCTGTCACTGGCTATGAGCCGGGAAGCTGAACCCGTGCGCCTGCGCACTAGCGTGCGCAGCGGACGGAAGCCCTGACATCGATGTTGCAAGAGTGTTTCCTGACTGTCGGCTAGGAGGATGGTGCCGTCTAAATAGTGTAGGGATCTCAGCTCCTTCTCTCTCAGGTGTGCTATAACGGGAAGTAATACCTTTGTGAAGGTTCTGGGTGCCGTTAAAAATCCCAAACGGGAGACTTTGGAATTGGAAATGTTGTTGGCCAATAGCGAAGCGCAGGTATGTGTAAATAAGCGTCGGACAAATCGACTGAGAGCATCCAGTCTCCTGCCCCCATTGCCAGTAGTATGGATTGAAGACTCTCCATCTTGAAGGATTCGACCTGTATTGATCGATTGAGGCGCTTTAGGACTAACACTGGCCTCAAGTCGCCCGTCTTTTTTGTGACTAGGAAAAGAGGAGAGTAGAAACCTACACCCCTCTGCTCCCATGGAACTTCTATGATTGCTTGCTTCTGTAGCAGCTCCGTGATATACTTGACTAGAAGTTTGCGTTTCAGGATTGAGGATGGTAGCCTGGTGAATCTGTAGTAATTTCGGGGAGGGGTGTGTTTGAACCTCCACCTGTGGCCCTCTTGAATGGTAGTATCTGTCCAATGGTCTTGAATACGGTCCATCCATACTTGAGCGAATAGCCTCAGCCTCGCTCCTACTATTGCGGGCTGGGCGAGCGTGGCATAAAAAGACTTTGGTTGGTCCCCGGGAGTCGTGCCCTTAGCCTTCTGTACCCTCACAAAAGATGGCTGTGTACTCCGCCAATTCCGCTTAAACTCCTTGCCTGGTTTATAGGATCTTGCGTCCCGGTACCTTTCAGACAGATGGCATTTAAAAGAGGGATTTTTCTGCTTGGGCCTCCTATACTACGATGGGATAAGGCCCGATTTCCCTCCCGTGACCTTAGATATTGCGGAGTCCAGTTTGGGGCCAAATAGGTTGACGCCATCGTAGGGAATCCTACACCAGCTGGATTTAGAGGTCGTGTCCGCCACCCAAGGCTTTAGCCCCAGTGCTCTTTGAGCGGTCACGGAGGCCAACATTGCTCTCGCTGAGGACCTAATTACGTCCACCGCTGCTTCTGCTACAAAGTCCCCCGCCAAGTTGAGTTCTTGCAGAGTGGATAATATTTTCTCCTGATCTGCCGCTTCCAGCAGTAGTTTCTCTGTATTGGTAGTCCAGCAGGAGATGGCTCTACCTACTGCTGCCAAAGTGATCGCTGGCCTGCAAGCTCCCCCTCCCGCTGAAAAGGCCTTTTTAAGGTCGAGATCTAGCTTGCGGTCCATCACGTCCTTAAATGTCACAGCATCCTCTATTGGCAGGGTTACGTGGCGTGCTAACTGCATGAGTGAGCCACCGGAGCCAGAATGAGGGGGTTAACCATCGGTTCTTTCAGTGGGTAAAGCTTGCTTAGCCTATTGTTTAGCCCTGATTTCTTGTCCGGTTTTTGCCACTCATCTTTTATGAGTTCATCGAGTTTCTCGATAAACGGGAATGTTTCAGGGTCCTTCTTTAGGTTGGGAAAATATTTTCTTAGTTTAGGAGGGGATTCCCTCTGCTCCTCCCATCCAATCGCCTCCTTCACTGATTTTGCGAATGGTTCTATCAATGCAAAATCGAAAGCCGTGGGTGGTAACACTTCGTCTTCCTCTGGGGAATCCTCTTGGTCTTGCTGGGAGTAGGAGGTAGAGGCTGAATTAGAAGGTCCAACCGGATCGTAGGCTGCCACCTGCATAATCGACTCCTTCACTGATTCTCTTATTATATTAGATGCCTCTCTTGCATCCGACTCTTTGTCACGGGTTGCTTCTTTCAAGCAGACTTGGCACGCCAATTTGCCTGGTAGGGCTTAGGGTGGTGGGAGGATCTTGAACGGCTCATGTGGGAATGCCTTGGGGAGCGCTCTTTTCTTTTAGAATGCGATGACCCCGATGACCTGCCAGAACTGCCAGAAAGGAAATGGCGTTAGTGACAATGCTCTCTTTTCTCCTCTTCTTACTTACCGAATCAGGTGCCCCCTTACCTTGTAGTTTGCGGGTGGTCCTCTGAAGCAGCGGCCTCCATAGGAGAAAGTAAAGTGTACCTGAGAGGGAAAGGTTTTTTATTAGGAAACCATTGCAGAGTGCGAGCAGCAGGTGCTGGTATGGGGAGAGACAGAAAAGGAGAGTCACAGCTTACCAGAGACTTAGGGCAGACAGGTTCAGCAGGGCAGTGCTTTTGGCAGAGAAAAACCAGGATAGAGAGTGTTGTTTTACAAGCCTGTCATCTGAAACAGGCACAGATCGCCTTTTAAACTTGCCGCCGTCGTGGGGGTGATGACATCACTGCCGCGCATGCGCCGTAGCATTTTGGAACCTGGCAAGTATGGTAATAGTGCCTGTGTCACTTCCTGAGCGCCGGGAGAGTACTGTGCGGCCGCCATGATGGAGGAGGCAATTCGGCCGAGGCACTACAGGGCCCAGCGTGGCCAAAAAAGGGGAAAAAAGAGGCGCAGAGATGCGGAGGTAACAATAGATATTGATCTGTGTAAAAATAGAGGGAAAAGAAAGGATAAAACAGGATGACCGCTGCATACCTTATAAAACCTATTTAAGGCTTGTCAGGCATTTACCGGATTCTTTTTTAGCCCCTGAGACCATCAGAGTGGGGCTTCCCTTCGTTTTAGCTCATTTAGAGACTGTACAGATAGGGCTTCCAGCTAGGAGAGGCTGAACCTAGTGGGGCGAAGCTGTAAGGGGGATTCCATAATTCTAACCGATCCTTCTGATCAAAGCGATCGTCCATACAGGTGAGGAAAAAAAGTAGAATGCAACGGTGGACTCCTCTTCGAATCTTATAGCTAACCAGTCCTATCAGGTTGTGGAGGCGGAGTCACAACCCAATGTGTGTGCTGCCATGGTGCTTCAGGAAAACATTATTCAAAGGTACATATACTGAGTGGGTATGTGATATTACAATCAGAAAGAGTTTCACACATAATATGATATATATACTGATAGTATTGGTGGGGGGCATCTTAACAGTGGTCTATAGCTGGATTTATAAGACGTCCAAAACAATGCATATTGCATCAAGGTCCATAAATGCAAGTTTAAGTTCAGTTCTCAAAAGGATGCTCTTTGTTTAAGCATCTTTTTTGTGTTTTATTTTTAACAAAAACAGTTTCTTTTTTCAGAGTCAAAGGATATAGAAATTGTACAGATTTAGTGCACAGTATGTTTTCTTTTTTTGCTAGAATGACTTTAATAGTTAAATGACTTTAACTTTAAAATTTATTTAATAATAAAATCAAACATTACAGTGTCTTTTTTTTCCCCCTAAGACAAAAAATATACTGATTTGTTTCACAGTATGTTTTTGTGCTAGGATACAGTTTTAGAGGGGTGGGCAGGCAGATTGAATTTGTAAATGAGACAGAAGACACAAAAATGTATAGATTTGATGCGCAGTAAGTTCTCCTTTTTGCTGAGATACAGGAAAAGGTTAATATGAAATTAAAAAATGACAGTGTTTTTTATAAGACAGAATAAAGCAGAATAAACTTAAAGAGGTGAATATCTATCTACCTGAACAACATTGGAGAAGTCAAAGATCATCGGACACAGTGTCGTTTTCTCACATCTGATTTAAACCTCTAATTGCCGTACTAGGGTGACGCAATCGTGTGTATTGCACGGCGAACATTTGTTTAAATCAGGTGGGGAGGAGGCAACGTATCACCTCCTCACCACCTGTCAAAACACGCTCAGATCATTTTTCAGAGGAGAAGCAGTGCCTGCTGCACTTGTAAATGAGCCCTTAGTTGCATCCCTTGGACTCGTTCACATGTAAAGTTTGGGGGAGGGGGTGGTAAAACCCAGTGGTTGGGTCTTGGTTTTACTGCCCACAATCCCTACCCCCTTTAGCTGCTAAGGCAACAGCCAAATGTGTACCCATCCCGCAGAAGGAATTAGACCCCCTGTTGCTTTTGATTAGGCCACCTGACAATCAAGACCCATTTGAATAAATGGGGCCAGTCTGCAAGCAATTTCATGCTTCTGTGGGGTCCAAAGGGTTAAAGCAGGTGGCGCTTTAACCCCTTGCTTGCTGTACTGCACAAGGTTGCAGGGCACTTGCAGAGTGGCCTCATTCATTTGAATAGGTAATGCTTGGCAGGTGCTACACTCACCAACCATGACAGGGCCTATAACTCCTGCTGCGGTTGCAACATGTGTACACCCCTGGCGACTGCAGTTAAGGGGGTACAGTTGGGGCAGGGTGATAAAAACACAACTATGGGGTTATACCACCCCCAAACTGCAAATTAACCCTTATGCCCCGTACACGCGGTCAGAAATTCCGACCACAAAATCCGTCATATTTTTTCCGACGGATTTTGTCCGACACTGGTGTTGCATACACACGGTCGGACAAAGTTGTCGGAAAATCCGATCACCCTGAACGTGGTGACGTTCGTTGCGTACGACGGGACTACATAGAGGCTAGTAGCCAATAGCTTTGGTCTTGTAATGTGATCTGAGCATGCGTGGCACTTTGTTCGTCGGTATTCGCTACACACGATCGGAAAATTGTCGGAAAATTTGAGAGCAGGTGATAAAACTTTGTCCGTCGGAAAATCCGACGGAAAAAGTCCGATGGAGCCTACACACGGTCGGAATTTCCGACAACATTGTCCGATAGGACATTTTCCGTCATAAAATCCGTCCGTGTGTATGGGGCATTACTGTTCTGATGGCCCCTTTAAGGTGTTTTTGTGCAGGGTGCGTAAACTTCAGCACATCAGTGTGAAAGCAGCCCTATACTATTATGCCCAGTGTATTGCTTCACACTGACCTCAAGATCTCTTCTTTCCTGCTGCTAGCACCTGTCTGGAGACCGCTAGTTGGGATAAGAGGTGGAGTGCAGTTGGTATCGCTCTGCATGGACCAGGATTCAGCACTACAGAGGAGGCATCAACTTATGTAGCTCTTGCTCCCTATTACAGCTCCTACAAGTAGTCCCTCTGCATTACACTCTGATGCTCTGGGATGGTGGGTCAGCAAGCCCAGACCGCGATCTACTAGTTACCTGGCCGCGATCTACTGGTAGATCTACAGGTTGCTGACACCCGGAATAGAGAAATACTGTATAGACTTTTCTCACAGGATGTACTCCTTTTTTCTAGGATGCAAATTCAAAGGGAGAGAGCAAGACAATTTCATCTTGTAAATTAAAGAAATTATAGTGTCTTTTTTATGAAAAGGAAGACATAAAATTGTACAGATTTGATGCACAGTATGTTATCCTTTTAAAATGATACAATTACAGAGATAGAGAAAAGGCATTTTTCATGTAGAAAAATATAAAAAAATTCTGAGTCAGAAGTAAAAAAAAAAATGTAGAGATTTTATTTCCTTTTTTTTTGCTAGGATGGATTATGAAATAAAAAAAGATTGCATCAGAAAAAACTGTACTGTATGTGGTTTACAATGGGGGTTATTTACGAAAAGGCAAATCCACTTTGCACTGCAAGTGCACTTGAAAGTGCGCTGAAAGTGCACGTGGAAGTGCAGTCGCTCTAAATCTAAGGGGTAGATCTGCAATGAGTGGAAGCTCTGCTGGTTTTATCATCCAATCATGTGCAAGCAAAAATGCTGTTTTTTTATTTCCCTTGCATGTCCCCCTCAGATCTACAGCGACTTCACTTCCAAGTGCACTTTCAAGTGCAAAGTGGATTTTCCTTTAGTAGATAACCCTCAATATGTACTCCTATGTCAGGATGACATTTCAGATAAGAAAGCAGGTAGATTTCACCTGGAAATAAAAAATAGTGTATTTTTCTGAATGAAAAGTAGAAAAACAACATGATGTAGCCTGCATCAAACCAAAAAAAGTTTCCTATTGAGGAACAGCAAGTGGAAACATTAGGTATTGTAGTTTATTGTTCTAAACACACATAATGCTAACAAACAATACAAGACCGACCATGAAGAGGCAATTGAATAACTTTTTAACTGAGAAACAGGTGCATTCAGTGTTGAGTATTTTTAACAAGGAAGCACTGTAATCCAACACAAATATTGAACAGCTGCTGAATCACCCTGAAAGTGCCATAGCACTGGATAACAACTGTAGAGGCAGACCAAGTAATGTTGGCAGGTCTACAGTGGCGGCAGCAGACAGTTATAATGTTAAAGCCAGCAGTGGAAGGAAAAGCTGTTAGTGACAGCATGTGGTTAAGGTTGTCAATAAGTGGTATTTGTTACAGATTGGCAATGGTGGAGGGAAATGCTTACTCTGTACGGTATTATAATGTTGTTGGGGCTAGATTTAAATAAAAAATGTTTTCGATTTTCTTTCACATTCCCTTGCACAAAAATGCTTGTTGTGAAAACACAATAATTCATTCTGGACAAGCTCTATTTAATAACAACTACTCGTTATTTAATCGTGAAGGGGGTAATTCCTTCTGAGGGTATCAATATCAGTCCCTAATCTTATATAATTTAATATCATGTGATTCAGGTGCTGCCTATACCCACTGTCAGTAGACAGCCTGGGCACTGAGTACTAAAGAAACATTTGAAAACTTTGCTTAGGCAGCCACCACCAGCAGGATCCAACTTACACTGGTCATGAAAGTTTCTCTGCAGCACATTCTCAAAATGTTTATTATTTTGGTCCCTTGGTAATGGCAGGATTAGCTCCTCCAGTTTACCCTTAAAACATAGATCAAAAAGTTTACAACCAGTAATGGCCCTCTCCTCGATTACCTAAATCATGGGGTCCTTTCGCAGACGGGGGGGGGGGGGCAGAGATGTCCACAGGGTTAGTGAGAACAATGTTGCTTTCAACTATCTCCTTCCACCCATGTACAACTTCTGGAGTTTTTGAGGGGTTAAACATACCCCTGGGAAGCCTGCCCTGTTTCCTACTCCACAAGACTAGCATGGAAAAGATTGTCCTCCTCTTGTGACTGGTGCAGTTCCTCCTTTGCCAGGTCTATTACACCACACAGTGTGCGATCCAACAAGAATATTATAGAGGTTGCGTCATTTATCCCTGTCTCATCACAGCTCACCATTTTGTTTGCCTATTCAAGTGGTGAGAAAAGGGTACATGCATCCTACAGTACATGGGAAACCACTGATGTGGTGAAAAAAAAACTGATCGCCTGAGTCTGTCCGATTGCAATACTCATTGATGGCCTGCTGATGCAAGTATACTTAATGCATCATGGCCAAAGTAGAGTTCCAGCAAGTGGATGTATCACATATCAGATGGTTTGCAGGCAGGTTGAGTTGCTGCTGTTATACTCAGCCAAACAATGGCTGGGTATAACCTTCTGAAGTGGTTACACACACTTCTGGCCTGCCCTAGAAGACCATGTAAGGCAGGGTACCTAAATAGCAACAGCTTCACTACCAGGTTAAGGACATGGGACAGACAAGGCACATGTGTGTACTTTCTCTGTCAAAGAGCAGACAGCAGGTTTGTGCTATTTTCACACAGGTCCTTTCAGCACAAGATGGTGTGGTATTAGCCAGCCACCTTTGGGCCTGCTCTTGAAAAGCTGACAGAATCTCTGTGCCAGTGTGGCCCCTGTTCTCCAGGCATACCTGCTGCACAACAGTATGGCAGCATTTTTCCTGAGCTGTTGTATAACCACTTGTTCATTTGAGGGAGCCTGATGGTTCTCACAGGACAATTTTCTCTCTTGTAAAACTTATCCTAGTGTCCCTCCTCCCACCGCCCAACGGCACCTCTCTGGGCAATCAGGGAGCCGAAGATTTAATCCAGTGATGGTTGGTTACCATAGAGCTGGCCCTGATCTATAAGATCCTAGGAGATCGGAAGCAACAACATGACGTCAATAGCAGATGTAAACACTGTAATTTCTTTCCTCTGGATGGCAGAGGTCAGTGTTTTTCTTTTTTAGCTCATGCTTTCCAGGGTAGAGGAAATCTCTGGGGTCTTATTGACTGCAGATGTCATCATAAAGAGGACCTGTCATACCTTATTCCTATTACAAGGGATAGTTTACATTACTTGTAATAATTAAAGTGATCCCCAAAAAAATGTAAAGGGACAGTAAAAAAAATGTAATAAAAAAACAAAATAAATAATATATATATATTTTTTTTAAAGCGTCCCGTCCCCTTTGTGCTTGCACGCAGAACTTAGCACATAAGTAGGTAACGTCCGCATATGTAAATGGAATTCACACCATTAATGTGAGTTATTACTGCAAATATTGTAGTGAGAGCAATAATTCTAGCACTAGTCCTCCTTTGTAACTGGTAACCTGTAAACATTTTTTAAAGTGTTGCCAATATAGGTTTTTTAGTACCGTAGTTTGGCGCCATTCCACGAGTGTGAACAATTTTAAAGCATTACACATTAGGTATCTATTTACTCGGCATAACATCATCTTTTATACTTTACCAAAAAAATGGGTTATTTATTTTTTTTTGCATTGAAATTCATTAAAGTGTATTTTTTCCCCAAAAAATTGCATTTGAAAAATTGCTGCACAAAAACCGTGTGACATAAAAATGTATGCCATTTTATTCTCTAGGGTCTCTGCTAAAAAAATATGTTTAATGTTTGGCAGTTCTGAGTAATTTTCTAGCAAATAATTTATGATATTTACATGTAGGAGAGAAATGCCAGAATTGACCTGGTAGGGAAGTGGTTAAAAGAAGATAAATGTGAACTCAAACAAAACAAATACAACACATACTGCCTCATAAAACAATAGATCTTATAGCTGAAACACAGAAATAAGCAATCATAAAACACAATAAAATTCACCATAATGTAGCAGTACCAATATAAAGGAGAAACAAAAAAGAAGGGGCAGTTCCGGTGTGCATTGCATAGACATCTGGTAGCAAAATAACACAGTACAGTACCGCTAACTGTCTCTCCTTGCAATTCCTGCAATCATTGGGCTGAGGATAAAAAAAAAAAACCTGTAAACATTTTTTTATTCCATAAAAGTCCCTGACTTCCTTTTTTGCAAATAATATAGGCATATAACTGCCACTTGGACATGTGCCAATGACAAAAATGAGGGAAAAAAAATATATATAGTAGGAAAAGAGCCTTTTTTATTGTCAAAAATGTTTGTTTATTAGTCCCACAAAAGAAATCTATTGAATATCAAGAATTGCCTTAAAGAGGCTGTGGATAAGGTACATCCATAACTAATATGCTGTTCCATGACATTACATGGCTAAAATGCATCCCCCAAACCTGTCATTTAAAGAATTTGTATGTATTCAATGTGATCCTCAATGCTTCATAAAAAGGTCCTGTCCTCTTGTACATTATGTTTTTATTTTTTAATGTTGGCATTGGTATATGTTCTCTATGGCAGTGTCCAAATTTATATGCCTCTTTTATGGTAATTAAAAAGAGCTATAGAATTTCCATACAGCATATGTGACAATGCCAAAGCCAAAAAAATAAAGGTACAGCCTTTTTATTGAAAATAATGTTTGTTATGTTTTGTTAAGAGTTTGTCAGTGAGGAGGCGCATGCGCAGCGCTCTGTGACTTGGACGCTTAATCACAGAGCTCCGTCCGGTTCCGAGCTGTCGGCACCCTCAGCAGCGGGTACACTCTCCCCTCATATCCTCAATTGGGACCGGAACACCCAGGCAACCTATGGGCACAATTACACGTGGATTGGGCCAACGAAACAGACCCCCACAGCCTCTTTCATGGCATTGCTAGAAGCCGCTGTGACACCTAAGATGTCGGCGGAACGGCTGTCCCACGATACTCCTTACACAGGCACAACAGCTTCTTCTCCCCGGTGGGCTGCTCTTCATGAGGAGGTATGTGGAGGGACCCCAATGTTTTCATCGATAATGGGTCCAGCATCACCAGCTTCCACAATATCCCTTATCAATCAGACCCTGGATGACATGAACATGTCACTCACAGTTTCAGCCTCACAGAGGTCTGGAATGCAGCAACAGGATATGATCCAGATTACCTCACATCCCCATGATACCACTATGCTCTTTACAAGATTTGCAGAAATGCTTGACAAAGGTCTTGCTCAAACTGCTGCTAAAATCACCTCAGATATTACCTCAGATATTAAATCAGACCTTCACCTCCTGGGCCCTCGCATTGAGCATATTGAAAATAAAATGGATGCTACAAGTGATCGAGTCAATCAAAAAACTGATCGATTCCAAGAACTGCATGAACAGTTGGAGGAGGCCATGGCCAAAATTGATGACCTTGAAAACAGGTCCAGAAGGCTGAGGCCTTCCAGAGGCCTTCCAGAGACTTTCACTGACATTCCGAAAGCAGTACACTCTCTAATCAAAAACCTTATACCTGACATCAGAGCCCATAAATTGGAACGTGACCGGGTCCTCCTCAGGGCCGGTGCTACCACTAGGCGGATTAGGCAGCCGCCTAGGGCGCACTGCCACCTAGGGCGCAACTGTGGCGCCTATGTATACACAGCTCTGGTGTGGAGATGACACAGCCTTGTGTGTGTAGAGCCAGGTGTCAGTATAACAATACAGACAAGCACGAGGAGGGGGGAGGAGTGCGGAGACAGCGCGGCTCAGTCACTGGGGAAAGCAGAAGATATTTGGTGGAGCCGCTCTGCAGTACAAGTGTATGGGAGAGATCTGCGCTCCCCTCCTATGAACAACACACAGAGCAGCCTGGAAGTGTCTTCCGCCCAGCTCCTGACACTCACACATAAGTCCTGGGGGGAGCCGTAGATCCCATGTATAATGAGACAGTGGAGGAAAATACAGAGACTGGTGCTTGTAAATGTGCCGCCCTATACACACCACTGACCCCAGAACCTTTACATTGCAGCACATCCACCCCACTGACTGCTCTGTACACACTCAGCCTGCCCATTACATGGCACAGTAAACAGTTCCTTCAGGTTTCTGCAACTTTCAGGACAGGATGATACCAGCATTCAGTGCAGGCATGCAGCTCTTCCTCCTAAAAACCTCAAGCTCCCTGGAACGTCCCTAGGGTTGCCACCTGTACGGGAATGACCCGGACAGTCCGGGTTTTGACAGTTGTGCCGGGGTTTCTGTCCTCCTGAAACCCGGACACAGCAGCATGCCTCTAGTCCCAGCCAGTGTGGGCACTCAGTAGGGGCTTCATACCTCCAGTACACGCCCCCCCCCATATCTTTTAAATGTAGTGCTGCTAATTAATCCCTGGCAGGGGCTTCAGTGCTCTCTCCCTCCCCCGTATCCTTCAATGCAGGCTGATGAATAGTGCTGGCGGGCAAGGACACAGACAGGTACAGTGGAGATGTGTGGCTGCTATAGCCAGGGTGGGAGGATAGAGCGGAGCAGGGCATTGCAGGAGACAAACACATGGTCTGTGTTGCGGGTGCTCAGTACTGGTGGGAGCGGTGGGGTGAGGAGAGTGTAAGGGCAGGGAATTCAGGTACCTCATGGGGCTCCAGCAACAGTTTCTGCCTCTGTCCCGTGGTTGGTTCCAGACAGGATGAGTGGAGTGGGTTGTTTTCAGCTTCCTCCTCCATCTGTCACCTGGGCTTACCCTTGGTTCTAGCAGTGGGTAAGTGGGTGTTCCCAGTGGCTCCCTGGAGGGTATGTGTGGCTTGCTCCTTCTCACTACATAAGAAGCTTCATGTGTCTGTCAGCTCTAGCTCCCCTCCAACTCTCTGGCTGTGTGACCTAAATATCCAGCACTTTTTCACTCAGTTTCAGACAACTGGCAGTTTGTTCTCTGGAAGGATACATTGTGATTGTTTGTTTTTCTAAGGATACAATGTTTTACAATAAACCAATCTACTCCATCAGTCACTGACATCCTGCAAGCTGAGGTAGAGCCATTACACAGGTTAGATCCATCCCATGGATGGATTGGCTGCAGATCATGCCTGACAGATGTCTTCTGATGGGCTGTGTGGGACTCAAAAACTGATTTAGTTGCTCACTGTGGACACTAGCATTACTGACTTTATTATTTATACCAGGACTTTGGTGGGCTTCTAGGGTATGTTCTTTTGGCACAGTTTTTTTGGAATTCTGGGACTTGTAGTCCATTCTAGCTGGGTGTGGGTGTAGTAGGAGTCTGCTCCCATTCCTCCATGTCTCTTAGTGCCTGGTAGAGGAGGTGGATGGCCTGGGTGCATGGCAGGAGAATGTGTGCTGAGGAACATAGTACCCATTATAGATTTTCTGTATGTACAGTTATATATGTGCTGGGATAGATACTTGCCACAGGACATTACTGGCCACATCATACCTCACCACACCCACTGTTCGCTATGGCATGCTGGGCGTGCCGCATTTCTACTTCCCAGGGGCACACAGAGGTGTCCCAGGTATTTTACAGTCCCACAGTACATACGACAAAAAAAATGTAATGCACCACAGAAGTGTTCGGGTTTGGCTCAACGAAAAGGTGGCAACCCTAAACGTCCCTCCCTCCCCCAGTGACACCACATAGGTCACAGCACGGCAGGTTGGAAGCAGAGGATGTGGGTGAGTGATTAGTGTCCAGCTACACAATGCTATTACTGATATCAGTGCTGTGCAGGGCGGTCAGTGTGTCTGCTCTCTTTATGTTTCTTCTGCTGGTGACCACCCTGGAAAACTCTCCCTTCCACCAGCAGTCAGCAGCTGCAGGAAGAAAATACAGACAATCAGTTCTAGAAAATGCTGCCTCCCCCCCTGTTCCCACCATCCCTGTGCTGAGCTCCCGGGTCTTTATACACGCTGTGCCCATTATGAGGGGTTCCCACCATCCCTGTGCTGAGTTCCCGGGTCTGTATACCCGCTGTGCCCATTATGAGGGGTTCCCACCATCCCTGTGCTGAGTTCCTGGGTCTGTATACCCGCTGTGCCCATTATGAGGGGTTCCCACCATCCCTGTGCTGAGTTCCCAGTTCTGTATACCCGCTGTGCCCATTATGAGGGGCTCCACTTCCCACAATGTCTGTGCTGAGTTCCCAGGTCTATACACCTGCTGTGCTGAGTATGAGGGGTTCCCATCATCCCTGTGCTGAGGTCCTGGGTCTGTACACCTGCTGTGCCCAGTATGAGGGGTTCTCACCATCCCTGTGATGAGTTCCCGGGTCTGTACACCTGCTGTGCCCATTATGAGGGATTCCCACCATCCCTGTGATGAGTTCCTGGGTCTGTACACCTGCTGTGCCCATTATGAGGGATTTCCACCATCCCTGTGCTGAATTCCCGGGTCTGTACACCTGATGTGCCCATTATGAGGGGTTCCCATTGATAGGTTGCACTGATGGGGGTGGCACTCAGTGCCCATGGGCACTGATAGGTGCCTTGATTATCTGTGTACATATCCCTATGTACATGGCCGGCCTAGAGCACACATCAGTCAGGGGCGCCGTACCAATGCCCCCCCACCACCTCCAGGCTCAATGACTGACTCTGCAACCCCCAAAATGGTAGCAATCTATAAAAAGGTGGGGTATACATGGGCAGGGCAAAGGGGGTGGAGTCAAAGGGGGCGGCAAAATTAGGTTTTGCCTAGGGTGTCAAAAATCCTTGCACCAGCCCTGGTCCCTCTCGCTCGGATGGTCTACCTTGTGACATTGTAGTAAAGCCTCACTACTACAATGTTAAAGAAGTCATGAAGAGAGCTCGCACAACCCACAAATTCAGCTTCTGAGACATACAGTACAAGTTTATGCTGATATTTCACCCTTCACTATCCAAAGAAGGCGAGCACTCAAACCCCTTCTGACTGTTCTGCAAGAGAAAAATATTAAATACTGGTTGCTTTTCTCCCTGAGCCTGAAATTTGAATTTAACAGCAAGCCCTTCAGATTCTCTACGCTCACGGAAGGGGAAATTTTGCTGAAGAAACTAGGCCTCCTGCCCACTGACCCAACCTCACCAATGCAATCATCTCGGTCCAGCCTGACCAAACGGCCTCCTCCATCTAGTCCTCTCACCTCTACATGGCAAAAACCCAAGCACAAGAAAACCAAGGAAGGCATTGTTACATGAACTAAAGACCCACTTCATTTTTTCCTTTCTCATCCCTTTTTGGGATATGGGCAAGCCTGGCCCCCATTTCATCAATTCACTGCTCCACTGAAACTCCCATCTGCCCTGTGGTTCAAACCTACCTTGCTGGATTCAGTGCACTACTACAGTTACTCTCAGCAGTGGAACTGTCTCTTATATGACCTGATCTGGGACATTTCCGGAACTGCCCGAACTTCAATACCCCATGTTCAGGATCTCTACATGGGACAAGACGCACTCTTCCTATAATGATAGGACTCCAGAGCACAGAGAATATTTGTCTCTTTCTAATTCAAACCTCCCTAGGTCATGTAGGTGGATCTTTTTTCTGACAGACGTCATTGTATCTTGTCTCCCACAATCAGTTAATGAGCAATGTATTAGCCACTGCTCCACAAAAATGTTTAACTCTAGAATCCCCTCAGAATGCCACCTCACCCACCCCACAGGTTCTTTGATCCGCACCTCCTTCTTGGGAGGGCTCATCAATGGTCTTATGCCGCGTACACACGATCTGACTTTCCGGCAGACTTAGTCCGGTGGACCAGAGTCTGTCGGACAATTCGATCGTGTGTGGGCTCTCACAGGACCCTTTTTTTGGTCCGCACCAGAATCGCATGGTTGTTCACACCTATGGGATCCGATTCATGTCCTGTCAGTTCGCAGTGCGATATGCAAGCTGAAATGGGGGTGTCGTTAACATTGTATGACACTCCCCAGCAGTTCGCATATAGCAGTGTGAACTGCCGTGCGAGTCTGATGCGATGTGGGAACCCGCAGTGAATTTGCAGGGTTCCCGTATCGCAGCCTTGGTGGGAGCAGTCAGGTGTCATTTGGCTGTATGCTTTGAGGCTCGGTTCACACTGGTGCGATACGGGAACCCTGTGAATCCACTGCGGGTTCCCACACTAAGCCCACCCAGTTGTATGAGGATAGCAAATGAATATTCGCTATTTTCACACTAAATTTCCTCCCCATCATTCAGGAAGCAGGTCTGAGACTCGTTTCCCGATTGGACAAAATGTCAGGCGATCATATTAGACACCTAGGAGAAGGAGGAGGAGAGAGGACACGCACGGCGGAAGCCTTGAAGGAATGGACACCTGTCAGCCGCCAGCCACCCGCCATGCAGAGGACACCGGAGCCACTGCTTCCAGCCACAGACTGCGCTGAGGACACCAGAGCTGCTGCTGCTGCCAGCCACCAGCCATGCTGAGGACACTGGAGCCGCTGCTCCCAGTCCGCCATCAGCAACCCACCGCGCTGAGGACACTGGAGCCGCTGCCCGCAATTACCACCCGCCAACTAAATGGGGTAAGTGTCGGACCGACCGGCAGATGGGGGGGTTGTTTGCCGCCCCCTCAAAGAAAACCCCACCAGCCGCCACTGAAATCAACTGCCATCACTTCAATCTTTAATAACACAATGGCATTGATCTGTATTCCTACTGGGGCAATGCAGGAGGCAGGATAAGAAAATATATGATTAGGAAATATAAGACTGGGTATTTCTTTATGATTTTTACATGCCATTTCCAGTTGAAAATGTGTAAAAGTAGTGCTTAAAGCAGAACTCTGGGATCGACAAAAAATCCCCTATTAGTATACCCCTCTACACAAAACACTAAACAGTTATTACATTTGTGAAATTCCTTACCATTGAAGAGAAAAGTCTAAATGAATTTTCAGGAAGTTACATAGTTACATAGTTAGTTAGGTTGAAAAAAGACACAAGTCCATCCAGTTCAACCACAAATCAGAACCACCTCTGCAGGGAGTCTATTCCACATTTTCACAGCTCTTACTGTGAAGAAACCTTTCCTTATTTGGAGATGAAATCTCTTCTCCTCTAGACGTAAAGAGTGCCCCCTTGTCCTCTTTGTTGACCGTAAAGTGAATAACTCAACACCAAGTTCACTATATGGACCCCTTATATATTTATACATGTTGATCATATCCCCCCTTAATCTCCTCTTATCAAGGGTGAATAAATTCAGTTCCTCTAATCTTTCCTCATAGCTGAGCTCCTCCATGCCTCTTATCAGTTTGGTTGCCCTTCTCTGCACTTTCTCCAGTTCCCCAATATCCTTTTTGAGAACTGGTGCCCAAAACTGAACTGCATATTCCA
The DNA here is from genome assembly GCA_028564925.1 of Lithobates sylvaticus. Lineage (NCBI taxonomy): Eukaryota > Metazoa > Chordata > Amphibia > Anura > Ranidae > Lithobates > Lithobates sylvaticus. The sequence goes on from CM053029.1 coordinate 282,461,389, forward strand.
GATGAGGTCTTACTAATGATTTGAACAGGGGCAAAATGATATCTCTCTCTCTGGAGTCCATACCTCTCTTAATACAAGAAAGGACTTTGCTCGCTTTGGAAACCGCAGCTTGGCATTGCATGCTATTATTGAGTTTATGATCTACCAAAACCCCCAGATCCTTCTCCACTATGGATTCCCCCAGTTGTACTCCCCCTAGCATGTATGATGCATGCATATTCTTAGCCCCCAAGTGCATAACTTTACATTTATCAACATTAAACCTCATCTGCCACATAGTCGCCCAATTTGACAGAGCATTGAGGTCAGCTTGTAAATTGGAGACCTCCTGTAAGGACGTTATTCCACTGCATAGCTTGGTGTCATCTGCAAAGACAGAAATGTTACTTTTGATCCCAGACCCAATATCATTTATAAAGATATTAAAAAGTAAGGGTCCCAGCACTGAACCTTGGGGTACACCACTGATAACCTTAACCCATTCAGAGTAAGAATCATTAACCACGACTCTCTGAATTCTGTCTTTTAGCCAGTTTTCTATCCATTTACAAACCGATATTTCCAAACCTGTAGACCTTACCTTACACATGAGCCGTGTGTGGGGAACTGTATCGAACGCTTTTGCAAAATCCAAGTATACCACGTCCACAGCCACGCCTCTGTCCAAGGTTTTACTTACCACCTCATAAAAAGAAATGAGGTTTGTCTGACAACTTCTGTCTTTCATGAACCCATGCTGTCTGTTGCTTAAAATATTTTTTTCCTGCAAGAACTCGTCTATGTGGTCTTTTAATAATCTCTCCAGTATCTTCCCAACTATAGAAGTTAAACTAACAGGTCTATAGTTACTTGGTAAAGACTTTGTTCCCTTTTTAAATATAGGCACCACGTTCGCCCTGCGCCAATCCAGTGGTACTATTCCTGTCATTAATGATTCCCTAAAAATTAGATACAATGGCTTTGAAATTACAGAGCTCAATTCTTTTAGGATCCGTGGGTGGATGCCATCAGGTCCAGTTGCTTTATCCACCTTTATTCTGTCTAAATATTTCTGGACCATATCACTTTTGAGCCATTGTGGATTTAGTGCTCTCTTTAGTTCAGAAAATGTATTGTGTATTCTCCCAAGGAGGAGCTGTTAGCATAGTGATTACTTCATACCCTCCCCTCTCTCTCCAACTACATTTACCATGAATCCTTGGGATTGGAGTGAATGGAGGGTCATAGCACTATGCTGGGACCCACATGGGATGGCCAGAGGGGGCTGCAGTTTCTCTCCTTTTTTAATTTCAGGTTGCCATTGGTTGCCGCTGTGTTCCTGGGTAGCAACAGCTTGGGGATTGGTAGCCAAGGGCCAGCGTTGGATTGGTCAGAATTTGCAGGCGCTAAAAGCCTGCCTGAGGGAGCTGATAAAAGGAGTGGGGCTCACTGACCGGCTGGAGCCGGACAAGCGAGGCTGCACTACCACAGCATGAAGCGCCGTTCGCCAGGCAGTCGTGAGGTGCTTCTGTGCCGGTTATTGGAGAAGGCAGAAGGAAGAGGCGGAGAAGAATGGCTTCTCCGTTGTTTAGAGGAGGAGCAAGGCTCGGCTCCACCTGCAGGGACGGCCCTACCTACAACGAAAATGGTTGAAAAGTCTGCCTCAGTCGGAGGCGGGACTCGGCAGCAGCCAGGAAGAAAGAAGAAGAAACAGCGCTTAGGGGCTTCCCTTCAGCTTAAGAGCGAAGAGAGAGCTGATATACTTTTACCTCAGGGTGCACCTCATGTGAAGGCGAGCAGTGCCGCTCAGCTTCCCCTTCAAGCAGCAAGCAGTGGGCATCCTGTCAATGAAAGTGGTGAGCATTATGTTAATTCTCCTACGTCTGAAGTGTGTTTGCTAATTGACTCATTGTCTAATGTATTGCAACAGTTTAAAGGGGCACGGCTGCTGGTGCTAAATTCAAAGAGCAGGGAGCACAGGTCACTGGTGCTAAGGAATTTTTTATACCACACAAAAATCAGTTTTCAGGAGCACACATAGCTGGTGCTGGGAGCAGTAGTCAGGCTGACATTGAATTTCAGAGGGCACAGGTGTCTGGTGCTTGTACTGCTAATTTTGATATATCTGAAAAACCGAATACAGAGGCACATTCTTATGGTGCTGTTGCAAATACTGATATGTATAATGAACATCTGCACGACATTGGGTCTGTATGGCAGAATTTAAGTGAGTTTCGGAACGAGGACAAGGTTATTAACCCTTTATCGTTTAACCCCTCCCTTCCTATTAGGCCCTCGGCTGCTACAGTTGGGGAGGCCTCTTTTAAGGAACCATTGCCATGCGAATTGTCACCGTTAGGTTTCCATCTAGCTAAATCTGTTAAAGAAAAGATTTGGAGGGGGGAATTCCTTGATATCTTATCACTATTACCGGCATCAAAGGAATTTTTGTTCAAATCTGACAAGCAATCGGATAGATCTGAGGAGGACAGACGCCGGGCTATTCCGAAAACCTTTCAGAACTGGCTGCATGCTTTCTGTATTTATGCAGCAGTAATGGGCGAACGTTTTCCTGCAAAGTGTTCGGGTTTGTTCCAACACTTATGATATTATTGCAGAGGCATTTCGTCATTTTGGTGGCTTTGCATGGTACGCGTATGACGAGAATTTTCATCAAAAAAATAGCAGTTCACCCTTCCTTGCACTGGGGGTCCAAAGACGTGGGTTTGTGGCTGAATTTAATGTTACCCCCAAAGCCACAGTTCATGCAAAGGTCAATGCCTAACACGCAGAATCCTTTTCGTAAAGGATTTTGTTTTTCATTTAACGAAGGGCAGTGCAAGTTTATCGCTAATTGCAGATACAAGCATGAATGCTCCCACTGTAGCGGGAGCCTTTCAGCAATTAAATGCTTTCGAAAATCTGCTACAACTTAATTTCAATCCCTTCCCGGGCACACCCCAGGGAAGGTGCTTGACTCCGGTGAGCTTACCAAGAATGCTACCGTGGTTAGAGCGTTATCCCGAGCGCAAAATGGCGGTGCGGCTTTAAGGATGGGTTTATGGTTCCTTCATTTAAAGGTAAGGGCTGTACTTTAGTACAGAATTTGAAATCAGTCCATACTCATGCATCTGTGGTGCAGGATAAGATTTGCAAAGAAGTGGAGGAAGGTAGAGTTGCAGGTCCATTTGCGGCTCCGCCATTCCCAAATTTTAGGATTTCCCCGATAGGTGTTGTGCCCAAGAAAGAACAAGGTTCTTTTCGCATGGTTCACCATCTTTCATACCCCTTGGAATCTTCGCTAAATGATGAGGTCTCTGGCGTTGAAGCCCCTGTTTGCTATGCATCTTTTGATGAGGCATTAGTTATGTTGCGGTTACATGGGCAGGGCGCTATGCTGGCTGAAGCAAATATCAAGTCGGCTTTTCATTTACTCCCAGTTCACCCCCAAGGTTTCAATTCCCTTGGTTTTCAATTTATGGGCCAATTTTACTTTGACAAATGTATGCCAATGGGGTTCTCCCTCTCTTGTTTTTATTTTAAAGCCTTCTCAACCTTTTTGCATTGGATTTTGTCAGATATTTTCCCACGTGGGGGATTTCTTCATTATTTCGATGATTTCTTATTTACTGGCCTGTGTGACTCATCTTCCTGTTTAGAATCCTTACAGTTGTTTTTTTAATATTTGTGATTACTTTGGGGTTCCACTAGCATCAGAGAAAACTGTCTTTCCATCCACTTCCATTGAATTTCTGGGGATTACTATTGACTCTAAGTCAATGGAGTTTCGGTTACCTTTACAAAAATTACAAAAGATGAGATTGATGATAGCTAAGAAAGTAATGCTTAAGGAGGCCCAATCGCTTTTGGGCCTTTTTGCCTTTGCGGCTAGGATTATTCCTATGGCTAGGGTCTTTTCGCGTAGGTTTGCTTTGTCGATCAGAGGTATTAAAAATCCTTACCATCATGTCCGTATCTCCAAGTGCATTAGGGAGGATCTTAACATTTGGGACGCCTTTCTAGATAATTTTAATGGTGCTACGAAATGGCAACAGGAATTCATTACTAACCATCAGCTGATTTTTTTCACCGATGCGGCTGGGTCTTCAGGTTTTGGAGCATTCTTAACCGCTTCCCGACCGCCTCATACCCGATATACGTCGGCAGAATGGCACAGCTAGGCAAAGCCACGTATAGGTACGTGGTCCTTTAATAGGCCAGCCATGGGTCGCGCGCGCTCCCAACCTGGTCGGGAGCTCCGTGACCACAGCCGCGGGACCATCGGGTCCGCTGGTGTCCCACGATCGGGTCACAGAGCTGAAGAACGGGGAGAGGTCTGTGTAAACAAACCTCTCCCCGCGCTTCCTACACTGCCTGTCATTGATCAGCTGTTCCCTGTCATCGGGAAAGCCGATCAATGACGTCAGACGTCAGCCCCGCCCCTAATGTAAAAAAAAAAAACACACGTCACACACCATAAACCCTCCCCGCCCCCTAGTGGTTAACTCTTTCACTGCCAGTGTAATTTATACAGGAATCAATGCATTTAAATGGCATTGATTGCTGTATAAATGACAATGGTCCCAAAAATGTGTCAAAAATTTCTTATGTGTCCGCCATAATGTCGCAGTCACAATAAAAATCGCTGATCGCCGCCATTACTAGTAAAAAAAAAATATTAATAAAAATGCTATAAAACTATCCCCTATTTTGTAAACGCTATAACTTTTGCGCAAATCAATAATCACTAATTGCAATTTTTTTTACCAAAAATATGTAGAAGAATACATATCGGCCTAAACTAAGGAAAAGAAACGTTTTTTTATATATTTTTTGGGGAGATTTATTATAGCAAAAAATAAAAAATATAGCATTTTTTTCAAAATTGTCGCTCTATTTTTGTTTATAGCGCAAAAAATAAAAACCGCAGGGGCGATCAAATACCACCAAAAAGAAAGCTCTATTTGTGGGAAAAAAAGGACCCCAATTTTGTTTGGAAGCCACGTTGCATGACCGCGCAATTGTCAGTTAAAGCGACGCAGTGCCGAATTGCAAAAAGGGGCCTGGTCCTTTGGCTGCCAATTGGTCCGGGGCTAAAGTGGTTAAAGGGACATTGGTGTGCTAGCAAATGGCATCGTGAGTGGTTGCAGAAGGACATTCTTCAGAACCTTGTCCTTCTGGAACTATTCCCTGTCATTGTTTCTTTGGTAATATGGAAAGATAATTTTACAAACAGTAGAGTTCTGGTTCACACGTATAATAAAGGTGTCCTTTATGCAGTAATTTCGTTATCCTCTAAATCTAAACCTGTAATTAATCTGATACATTTTCTTGTCTTGCAATGCATGCGTTTGAACATTTGGTTAAAAGCAGCACACATTGCTGGGGTTCAGAATAACATTGCGGACCCTTTGTCTAGTTTACAGCTTGCAAGGTTTTCGGGAATTGGCGCCATCGGCAGATCAACACTTTCCCAGATTTCCTCTGGGGCTTAATCTGGAACTAATGCTCAGACACCTCAAGAATTCTGTGTCAAAGAAAACGTGGTTAGATTATCGGCTATCTTGGAACAGGTGGTGTTCTTTTTGCCAAACTTTCGAGTTAGATACACTAGCAGTATCCTCTTATGTTTCCTTGTCCTTCATGTCCTCTCTGATGCAGTCTAATCTCAGCCCGGCATCGGTTAGTAAAATCTTAGCGGGTGTTTCATTTTTTCTTAAATTTGCGGGTCTTCCATCTCTGACCTCTTTCTATCAAGTTAATCAGATACTCAAGGGCTTTAGGAGATCAAAGCCTTGCCATACATATCTGTTGATTATGGGTTGCAGGGTTTGGAAATATGAGTTGGGGATTGGAATGGGTAGGGTTCTAAATAGATAGAGTAACTGGGGTAATATTTGTATTTTGAAAGCTGCTATCCTGCCTAACCATGATAATTCGAATTTTGCTAAAGCCTGTAGTTTTATACAGAAGGACAGAGAGGGTCCACTCTCTCTGTCCTTCTGTATATTACTTTCCGTCCTAGGTGTTTCAATACACCAATTCTCGACAGATGGTCCCTAAATAATTCCATCTTATTTAAATTACTTAAATTTGGGGAACACACACAGTTCATCGCTCTTCTTACAAAATACCTATCTTAGGTGAAAAAACGTAGAAATATATTCTAATGAATTGCTAATTAATTGTTTGTTTTTTTGATATTGAACACTTGTTTACCATTGAGAGCTTCAAAACGCTTTGGCGCATGATGGTTGACCTCACCGGGGAGGCATGGAAGGGACTGATGACCAAAATACAACAGTCTCAAAATACCACTGATATCTCTGATGCTGATCTTGACCGTGATTTTATGCGACTCCAACGTCTTTTGGAAAAGAAGGTACGAATATACTGGCATAAAACGTACTTTGAAAAATATGTTGAACATAAAATTGTCCCATGGGGACTACGAATCCAAATCTTCCCTAACGTGAAAAAAGTCAATGATGTTCTCAAATCTTCTTGGGAGTTTAATCTTCAAACTTGCTCATTTGGCATGATATCCATATTATGTAAACAATATGATTGTGAACTTGATCAACTCGATACCTCGGTCTCTGATTGGTATGATAATCATATGTTATGTCTATCGTCCCCCCGTTTTGCCCAAAAGGACAAAAACTTACGGGCACACATTGAGGAATATACTTTAAACATTATCAGTAATAAAGAAAATAAATTTTTAAGAGACAGATCTGCCCACCTTAATGGCTATGCCTACAAATGGGATAATCCCACTTTTCCCAGAGCACCAACAAAATCATCCAATTTCCAACCACCCAAAAACAACACTGACCCACCTAGTACTTCATCTAATTCCTTTAGCTCTAGTACCACCTACCATGAACTCTCTCAGGACCCCATTAATAAAAAACGAAAGAATGATCAACATATTTCATCCACAGAGCTAATTAAACGAGCTCTAAATACGAGTACATTAACCAGACCCCCTAGCATTCGCCCTAAAACTTTGAATATTTCGACTCCCTATCCCAAAAACCAATCCTCTTCTACAAACATACCTCCTCCAACTACACATATGTGCACGTTGGACTCCTCCAATTTCTCAACCCCTGCACTGGCATCACCCATTAGGAGAGCTAGCGAACCATGTTTACCTACTATGTTCCCTATACCCTCCCAGGAATTGAAACTGGCACCTATTTTTTTAGGCCAGAATCAAGACCCACCCTCAACACCGACTTAATCCCCCAAACTACCAAAGAATTGATTGCAGTAACGAATTTTGATGTCGTAAATCTCTCCTCTATTCCCCTCACACCACCCCAGACCCAAGTTTTACAACTGGGCCTTACCTTCTGCCCCTCTATGGACTTTGATTGTTTTCAACTAGTAAAAGATCTTCATCTTTTTGCGAGAAAATTACTGTACAAAACAATCTATCATTCAAAAACCACCTCGACTCAGATGGCTAATACAGATAATACGGTTCCAACCTTAGCAGAAATTCAAGCCCTCGAGGACTTAATGACCCTCCTGGATGAAGCTGATCCAACTGATGATGACCTATTGGATAATATACAAAATGAAACCATTGGCCCAATCCCTACTTTTTCCTGCCCCACCACCTTCAAACCAAAATCCAGAAATTTCCCCTCATTAACCACGAATCCCGCCATTTGGGCTTTTGTGGAACAAACCACTAAGGAATTGAAAAAACTTAATTTGGATGAATCAGGCATGTCAAACCTTACCAAGGTACAACAGAAAGCCCTTAAATCTCTTCAGTCCAATCGAAATATAGTTATTAAACCCTCCGACAAAGGAGGAAACGTGGTTGTCATGGATGTCCTGGCTTACATGAATATGTGCCATGACATCCTTGACAACCACGAATGGTATAGATCCATTTGTCCCACTAGAATCAAGTCCTACATCTTAGACTACCAAAATTTAATTTTTCATGCAACCAAAAAGGGTATCATAGACACCAATACTTGGAAATTTCTACATGTAACCCACCCCAAAACCCCAACCTTTTATTCCCTTCCCAAACTTCATAAATCAATAAAAAAAACCCCAGGCAGACCCATTGTTTCTGGCTGTGAAGGGCTCACAGAAAGAGCTAGTGAACTTGTAGATAAGCATCTTGCTCCATTGGTATCTGCACTTCCTTCACACATTAAGGACACTATTCATCTATTACGTGTCCTCGAAAACCAGCAATTACCTATAAATTCATACCTTGTTGCATTGGATGTTGAATGTCTCTATAACGCCATACCTCATGATAGAGGAGTGGAGGTTATAGCCAAACAACTAGAATGCCTAGGCCCTACTGCACAACCGTATAACAATTTTGTCTTATCCCTGCTTAAGTTCATTTTAACCAGAAACTACTTCACGTTCGGATCCTCCCACTACCTCCAGATACAGGGCGTAGCAATGGGCACCAAATGTGCCCCTTCCTACGCCAATCTGTATCTGGGGGGGTGGGAAAAGGATATTTTCTTGGATCCAGAGATGAGGTGCTATACTCAGCACATCATCTCTTGGATGAGATATATCGACGATATCTTAATTTTCTGGACTGGCACCTATCCAGATCTACAACGCTTTTTTGAAAAAATCTCCATTAATACATATAATCTTAAATTCTCTCTGGGGTATAGTCAGGACAAGATTACCTTTCTTGATCTTACCATAACTATTGACAATGAAGGAAAATTATATTCTTCGCTATACAGAAAAGCGTCGGCTGGCAATACCATATTGCATGCATCAAGCTCTCACCCTAAAAATCTCATAAAAAGCATACCGTACAGCCAATATCTCCGAATAAGAAGAAATTGTACCAATGATAAAGACTTTTACCAAGCATCTTTTGAACTATATCGAAGATTGAAATCCAGAGGCTACAGCCATAATTTACTTAAGCAATCATTTAATAGAGTTAAACGCTTGCAACGAAAGGAACTAATCTTTAGGGACAAAAATCTTCAACTAAACCAACCTGTACGTCTTATTACTCAATACTCCAACCAGTCTGCTCAAATTAGGAACACTATAAATACATTCTGGCCCCTACTATCGTCAGATCCTATAATAGGACAGTATGTAAAAACATACCCAGAAATTACCTACCGTCGACCACTATCACTTAGCGACAAACTTACCTCTAGTCACTTTTATGCCCCAGATGATCCAAAAAAAATGGATGAATTTGGTACCTTTTCGTGTGGACACTGTGATTCATGCTCGTTTCTGTCCAATTCCACTAACACTTTATTACCCAATGGGATTTTACACAAACCCAAACATCGGGTTATGTGTAATACTATAGGGGTAATTTACTTAGCTACTTGCCGATGTGGATGCTTTTATGTCGGTAAAACAAAAAGAGCCTTTTCGATTCGTATACAGGACCACATAAAACCCCTATTCAAAAAGAAAATTTCGACTGCGATTAATCGCCATGTAGCCTTGAAACATAATTTTGATCCCACCACAATGCTATTCTCGGCCCTGGAACACTTACCCCTCAATGTACGCGGGGGGGACATTGACAACCGACTCCTTCAACTTGAAACTAGGTGGATCTATACCTTAGATGCCACCAGACACCCAGGTATGAATGAGTACATCAGTTTCAAATCTTTTCTCTAATAACCACTTTTTCTTCATTTTTGATTACAAATTATCCCCTATGGCCATATTTGGCTTCTCCCCTTTCTGGAGTCCTGCCCGGTGATCGCTCCGCCATCATGCGCCAAAGCCTGCTCCGTTTTGTTTGTCTTGCATGTATTTATATAATTTGGTCTTCCTATTGTATCTAATTAATATATTGTGTTTCACATTTTCTATAGAAACCACTTTGAAACCCTTTGAAATATACTGTATGGGTATTTAACCCTCACTTCAAAATATCTCTTCTTATTAAACTGCCCTTGATTTCTGGAATGGACGCTTGACCAATTTTATTTTGGCTTGACATGTCTGACTTTACTATATATTTTTGCATAAATTTGTTATTTTTCATTGCTATAACCAGCTGAGGTGCTCACTTAGCTACGATTCAGGTATGCCCAGATTCCATTGCACTTGGTATTGATAATTCTGGACTTATTACCAGTGATAATGCCCCCATGTTCCTCAGCCAACAGGAATGTCGCTAGTATGTCGCCATTACTGGCCTATTTCCATCCTATTCCCTTCTTTCTCTCCCTCTCTCCTCCCCTCACAGGTGCCCCTTTGCCATCATTCCAGGTGTGGAAGCTCGGCCGCCACCTAGGGGGCGGATCCGTCACGTTTTGGGTCAGCCTGGCTGCCTAGTATGGACACCCGAGGGCGGGATCCACAAGCCCGCCCACCTCCAGCCTTTGCCATTCATTTGCCGTTATACGGCGATGACGTCATCACGCCCGCCGCGCGCCTCTCGCCGGGAACTATGGGCCTTGTAGGCTCCCGGCCAGGACGCGCGGTGCGCATGCGCTTAGGCCTCCATGTCCGCTGACCGAGGGGCGGTTCCACGCCTCCTCGGTCTGGAAGACGATATTTAAACCAGCTTGCAACCTCAGTCCACCACAGGACTCTGGAGGCACCTGACGCAATACATCCGTTCGCACTCAAGTAAGCAATGAAATCTTTCTGTTCTGATCTTCCGCTCAATCTAATTGATACTTATCAGCATTACTTCAATACCATCTCTTTTCTCTCAGCCTTTTTGCAGACCCTGCACTGACTGGACCTTCTGTCCCTTTCCCCTTGATTCAAGGGTGCTTAAAATTATATACTTTAAGCAGTACGGGGATCTGTACCTCATACTTTAAAAGCAGGTATTTGACCTTCATTTTTATTAACTTTTCCTAATCTTATACCCTCCTCCCCTACCCTTAACCAACTCTCTGTTCAATAAAGTAATTTTCTGCCTATTCATTATCTCTTCAGGTGCCTCCTGTCTCAATACCGGTCATTTCCTTAGAACCATTTGGTTCTTTACCACCCCTTTATTTATATTATTTCTTACAACTCTTCCAAATTAACTAAAGTAAGTAATCTTTTGAGACATTGTCCATTATATAGTGTATGGCGTTACGTCCATGAACTAATCTTTCATGGACTCACAACACTATTTAAATTACTTTTATTACCCGTTGTCATTTCTCCCGGTCATTCCTTTTTCAATTAGATCAACACACCTCCTAACCTGGGGATTACCGCCTTCTACTAGGCAGCCGTGGCACCCTATATGACTGCCCTACCCCATGGTCGCGGCTGAGTCTGATCCACGCCTTGATTAGGGTAAGTTTGGGTTGGCTTTTAAGGGGGACTCTTCCCTTCCCTTTTTTCCACCTTGGGACGGAGGGGTATCAGCACTTCCTCTACGTTGGTAATTTGGTGACATTTCACTCTTTAAATAAACTAGTCCTTTCCATTTTTATTTATCTAAATGGTTTTAATTTCCTCCCTTACCGAGTATTGAACGGAACTCATTATGATACTTTCTTTACTAGATACATCAATTACGCAAAGTAGACATACCCTGAGGAAGCCATTGTTATGGCGAAACATGTCGGAACAGTCTACTATGACTAATCTAGTCTATTCCAGGTTATCTTCCTTCACCAAATGTGAACTGTATCTTTAACCTTATATGCACAATTTGATTCTATTATTGACTATGTACTGTCTTTTATACTCATGACTGTAAATTGATGTAACTGACATTTTAATCATTGCCATGATCTACTGAATCGAGTCCTATCTTCCGAAAAATATATATTGTCAATATTTTTTCAAATATATATTTTTTCCTTTTGTATGTTTTTGATATAATTGTTTATATTTAATAAAAATTGTTCTATTAACTAACGAGTATTACGAGCCTTGAACTGTGAGTCTACCCCGACCCTCTTTCATTATCTTTGCACCGTTATAATCCCTTTTCTACCAATCCCCCCCTTTGTTTGAAAGCCTGTAGTTTGTTTTGAAGAGATTTTATCCAGGGGGTGTAGTTAGCTGAAATAAGGTCGCTAATTTTAGAAGTGAGTGTAATACCCAGATATTTAACCCCATCACTTTTCCACTTATAAGGGAAGAGGGCTTCTAATCTATTTTTGAGTTGGTCTGGGATCCCAAGGTTTAAGATAAATGATTTGGACTCATTAACTTTAAAGTACGAGACTCTATTAAATGCTTGTAGTGCCTGATGTACTTCTGCCAATGACGTACTCACCTTAGTCAGTATCAGTATGATGTCATCTGCAAATAAACTTATAACATGTTTTTTCTGACCTACTTGTAAACCCGATATGTGTGGATGATCTCTCAAGTAAGAGGCCAACGGTTTCATGAGTAAATTGAAAATCAGTGGGGACATTGGACACCCCTGCCTCGTCCCATTAGTGATTTTAAATGGTTTTGACATTGTGCCTGCTACTAGAACCTGTGCTGATGGGTTTTAGTATAAAGCCATTATTTCTGAAAAAATTGTGCCAGTGAAACCAAACCTCTCCAGCACCTTTTGCAGGAAAATCCAATGAATCCTATCAAACGCCTTCTCTGCGTCCCGAGCTAGGAGCAGAGAAGATGTTTGTGTCCTGTTAGCTAAGTCCACTATATTCACCAACCATCTTGTCGCGTCCGAGGTTTGCCTACCCTTCGTAAATCCTGATTGATCCATATCAATAATTTCTGGTAAGATATCTATCAGTCTAGTGGCCAGTAATTTTGCGTATAGTTTTACATCATTGTTTAACAACGAGATGGGCCTAAAATTTTGTGGGCAATCTGGATTCTTTCCCGGTTTGGGCAGTGCGACTATGGTGGCTAAAAGCATTTCCTGAGGGAATGAGGAGGAGGCAACAGCAGAACCGTATACATCTAACAAGTGTGGAATTAGTATGTGATGGAACGCTTTATAATACTCTCCTGAGAAACCATCTGGTCCCGGAGCTTTGTTGAGTGGGAGTGATTTTATTGCTTGGAGGATTTCTGTTTCTGTAATGGGGGCATTTAGCAATTCAATGTGTTCTTGTGTGATCTGAGGAAAGTTGACTTTGCTAAGGAAGTGGTTGATTTCTTCAGGTAATGGTTGGTGTGTGGCGTTGTCGTCCTTAAGGTTGTATAGTGAGCTGTAATAGCAGCTAAATGCGTCCGCTATGTCCTGTGGGTGTTGTAGTTTTTTCTTTGTTTTAGGGTGAAATACATGTGGAATGTGCGTTTTATACCTGAGGCCTCTCAGTTGGGAAGCTAGTAATTTACCAGCTCTGTTACCGCTGGTGTAATATGCTAGTTTCATTTTCCTGGAGGACTTTTCAAAGTCCCCCAGCAAAATTACTCTCAGCTCCAGACGTAACTGTGTTAGTTGGTCTGTCAGTACTCGTGTAGTTTTAGACATGTTTTGTTTTTCTAGCTCATGTATTTGGTTTATCATTTTCGTGGTTTGCTGTTGCCTCATCTTCTTGATTCTCGCCCCTTGTTGCATCAATACACCCCTAGCAAATGCCTTATAGGCATTCCACAGTACAAATGAGTCTGGTACAGAGTTTCGATTATTTGCAAAAAATTCAATCAATTGACCCTCCACATACTTCTTGGTCGGACCATGCCGGAAGAGCTGGGGGTTTGCTCTCCACACAAATGCGGTTCTGTTGTTGGTAGGAGTGCCCACTTGGAGCTCCACCGGTGCATGATCCGACCAAGTGATGTCATGGATCTTAGCAGCTTTACATTGAAATAATATTTGTTTGTCTACTAGGAATAAGTCAATCCTGCTATAAGTATTATGCCTATGGGAGAAAAATGAAAAGTCTCTATCATTCGCATTAAGGCATCTCCATGCGTCATAGAGTAGGTGTTTCTGCAACAGCGGCTGGAGGTCTGGTGGACGTTTTTTAGGGTGCGATGTCGTGTCCATCACAGAGTCTGGGGTCATGTTGTAGTCCCCGCATATAACCACTGGTCCTCTCTTTTTTGGCTCAATACATTTCAGAGTCCTGTGGAGGAACCTGGACTGTCCCGAGTTGGGTGCATAAAGATTCGTAATTGTGTAAGTTGTGGAGTTCAGATCGCACACCAAAATAATGTAACGACCCTGCGGGTCTATCACTACTTCATGTAATTTAAATGCAACAGTGTCTCTGATGGCTATCATTACGCCTTTTGTCTTTTTTTCAGCGTGAGCGAAAAAAACATGAGGTAAAGTTGGGTGAGAGCATTTCGGTGGGGCAGTGCTTTGGAAATGTGTCTCTTGGACGCATAAAACTTCGCCATTGAGCTTCAGTGCTTCTTTCCAAAGGGACCGTCTTTTGGCTGAATGGTTTAGACCCTTGGCATTTAAGGTTATAAATTTAACTGCCATTGAAGTAGTATGGATTGCATTGTTGTGTGTGGGTGTTGGTAGCTTCACTTACAGTTTTTGAGGACTCATACTGAGACGACTTGGGCGGTGCGTTGTCCAAATGGGTAGATGTGAACGGCTGTCGGCCTTTATGTTCCTTGATGCGGCTCTTTGTAGTTCCCCGTGAACCTGACTGGAAATATAGAGGGAAAAAACTGAACAGGTAAACGGTTAACACTGTGGATTTTTGCCAACATGAACAGATTAGTGTCATAGCATGACTCATGGTCACTCAGTTGTAACTTGGGGGAAAAAGTTATCAGAACTTATCGGAGCACATATTGACAAAGCAGGTAAAATGGTGCTTGCCTGCCCATTGTGGATTATACGTGGGTGCAGGCGTTTCTTCAGTCTACTGTGCGCCATTCAGAGTCCTGGGCTCTAGGGGGGCTCCTTCTGTTTGAGTTTGGTGGTGGATCTGGGATGATGCCCCATGTGTGTAACAGAGACATTCCTCTGGGGACTGAGTCCATTATGTAATCTTTTCCGTCTTTCATGACAATGAGCTTTGTGGGGAAACCCCACTTGTAGGTAAGATTGTGGTTTCTTAAAGCCTTGATTATGGTTGTCAGATTTCTACGCTTCTGGAGCGTATACTGGGAGATTGCATAGAATTGTAAATTTGCATATTGTGCTGGGATGTCTTCTTTGCGCCTGCTGATGGCCATTAATCTCTCTTTAGTGTGGTAAAAATGCAGCCGCAGAATTACATCTCGGTGGATGTTTTCAGATAGGAAGCTAGGTTTCGGAAGTCTGTGAATTCTGTCTACCGTCATGTCCAATTCGGACAGGTCTGGCATAATGGCGGCGAATAGTTGGGTTGCAAATGTTTTAAGTTCCTGTTGTGGGATGGATTCGGGGACCCCCCTTATTTTCACATTGTTCCTCCTGGATCTGTCTTCAATGTCGGCCATTTTGGATTTTCATTAACTCCTCATCTCTGGCCTCATCTGCATCCACCAGGTCGTTTATTGTGGTAGCATATCCCCCCATCTTAATTTCTATGTGTGTCACCTTTTCAGATACTGTCCGGAGTTCTGTACTGAATTTGTGCAAACAGGCCACCATGTCAGAGTGAAGTGATCCCCTCAGGGAGACTAACATCTCCTTAAGCATGGTGTCTAATACTGGCTGGCCGTTAGTGGGGAAGGTGTCTATGGAGTCTGGCAGTTCCCTTGTCTCATCCCCTGAGTCTAGAAGCGAGCTCACCTCGTTGCTGTCATCCGTGGCATCTGGCTTCAACCTGGCCTTTTCCGGACTCCCGGAGGATGGGGTAGCTGGTGGAGATGTTGCGCTTTTAGGTGGGTTGCCTCTTTTGTGGGTTTTTGGTTGCGATCCTCCATGCGAAGCGGCCGTAGTCGGCGTGGATGTGAGGCCGGCGCCATCTTGCTTAGGCCCGCTTGTGAAGAACTCCGTCAGGCGTGTCGGCCTGTTGGGCTTGTTCTTCCGCCCCGCCATTTTCGCTGAGTGGTCTCTGGTGTCTGTGGGTCAGATTGCCGTGTTGTGGGCTCCGGAGTAGGTCTGGGAAGGATACCTGGTGCCGTTTTTCGTCCCACTGTGCACGGAGCTCCTGCACTACGCGGCCATCTTGGTCTCCGGTTAGCTCCGCCCCCCGATCAAAGCCGACACACGATAATAGGCGCCCTATTTCAGTTGCCCTGTTGGTAAACTTAATCAAAATTTTAGAAGAAGCCTGCATTTCAGAGTTTGAAATTTCTTTATTTAAATCGTTTTTTTTTTTTTCGATTGCGTTTTTTGGAGCCCTCAGGATTAGTGAATTTACAGCACCAAATAGACGATCGTTAGCTTTCCTTTGTTTTGGTCATGTTGTGTTGAATGATAGTTCCATTAACATTTTTCTTTGCAGGTCAAAATCTTTGCCTGAAGGACAAGGTCATTGGTTTTCTCTAGCAAGTTCGGGCAACCCTCTAATTTGCCCGGTCTTGCTGGTTTCTTTTTTGTTTAATCAGTTTTTATTGAACAGAAGGAAAAACGTACAAAACAAATGGCATTGACGACAACCGTGTACATCACAAATGGCAATATGCCGCATATGACAAGGGTGTACAAAATCAGAGCACTGGGTGTCAGTCTCAGAATGGTCAGTATATGGGGAGTAAGCTTCCCTTCAGGTTTCAAGGAGAAGCACACAGAAAAAGAGACAGGGGGTAGAGAAAAGAAAGGGACGCTGAGGGAGGAGAGGGAGAGGAGGGGAGGTGGAGAGGGGGGGGGAGGTGGGGGTTCTGCCCAAGTCCGTCCAACGGTGACAGCAAGGCAACCACATTTGTCATGCAAATTACACAGGGCAAGACATGATTTCCGCATAGGCGGTGGAATACTTAAAGGCAAACCAGCCGGTCCAGATCTGTCTCGCGAGGTCCGCTTTACCCCGCAGGGAGAGAGTCATGTCCTCCATACGGTATACATAGTCTACCTTTATCAACCATTGACGTAGGGTCGGAATGGTCCTGGACTTCCAAAATCGAGGTATGAGAGATTTAGCAGCATTAAGTAGGTGGGGGGTCGCTGAGCGTTTGTATGGACCGACTGGTTTGTCTGTACAGTGGAATAGCACACACCAAGGGTCATTGGGGATTGCACATCCCTGTATTTCTCTAATCCAGTGTAGGATAGCCAGCCAGAAGGGACGTAGCCTCGGGCAATACCACCAGATGTGGGCGTGGGTTGCCGTCTCGCCACACTCCCGCCAGCAGAGGGGTGAGGTTTGTGGGAACAGTTTGTGCAGCAGTGCGGGGGTGTAGTGCCACCTGGTTAAGAGCTTGTAGTTGACCTCTGCCATCCTGGAGGCTCCGGAGGAAGTGTGGGCTAGTATGAGTACC
This sequence comes from Lithobates sylvaticus, assembly GCA_028564925.1. Classification (NCBI taxonomy): domain Eukaryota; kingdom Metazoa; phylum Chordata; class Amphibia; order Anura; family Ranidae; genus Lithobates; species Lithobates sylvaticus. The sequence continues at coordinate 282,478,612 of CM053029.1, forward strand.
TTACTTTTTTGTTCGGGGGATAGCTCTTTGTGCAGATCAAGTTCCCAGTTGTGAAAGAAGGCGGGGCTACTGCTCGATTGGAGCGAAGTTAGCGTCTGGTAAAAGTATGAGATGGGTTTCCCAATGGCATGTGGGTCGGAGAAAGCAATTTCCAGGGGGGAGAGGTCATCAAACGACCTGAGAGGTTTTGGTAGGGAGTGAACAAAAGCGGTGAGTTGGTGGTGTTTCCATTGGTCCATGAAGGAGCAGGGAGTCGAAGTAAGCAAGGTGCTCAGTGGGAGTATGCCCTTTGGGGTAGTTACTTGGTGCAAAAGAGTCTTTGTCCCGAGGTACCAGGTATGGGTGCTGGTTGGAAGGTTGCCAGGGGGAAAATAGTCATGTCCCAGCAAGGGGAGTAACGGTGAGTTGTGTGGCCAACCGTGCACCCTGCAGAGAGAGTCCCAAACTGCCAGTGATGAGCGGGTCAGCGGGGAGGTGGTGGGGGAAAGGGTCCTGTATTTCTTTGGGATCCACATAAGTGTAGGGAGGGTGGAGCCACACAAGTCTTTCTCCAGGGTTACCCACAGTTTGTTGCCTGCTGAAAATTTCCAGTCTCGGAGTCTAGTCAAGACAATGGCCCTGTAATATAACCTGAAGTCCGGTAGGGCAAGGCCTGCCTCTCTCTTGGATCTGATAAGGAGGGACCTAGGCAGCCTTGGCTTTTTCCTATTCCACACATACCTGGTCACTAAGGAGTTTAAGATAGAGAAGAACCCAACCGGGATATTAAACGGAATCATCTGAAGCATGAACAGTACCCTGGGCAGTAGATTCATTTTAATTACTCCTATTCGGCCTAGCCAGGAGTGCGCGAGCTGAGACCACTTCTGTACGTCTGCTCGGAGGGTGTTCAGCAGGGGGATAAAGTTTGTGCGGAAGAGGGAAGCTGGGTTGGCTGTGAGATATATTCCTAGGTATTTCATGTGTTTTGGTTGCCATGAAAAGGGGAAAGACTGCTTCAGGCTGGATACTAGGTGGGGAGGGACGGTTAGGTTCAGGATCTCGGACTTGGACATGTTAATTTTGAAATTGGAGACCCGGCCGTATTCAGAGAATTCGGACATGAGGTTGGGAAGTGAAATGAGGGGTTGTCGGATATAAAAGAGGATGTCGTCCGCATATGCTGCATATTTGTGTTCGGTCTGTGTAACTGTTATGCCGTGTATGTTGTGATTCTGTCTAATCTTAGATAGAAAGGGTTCAAGGGAAAGCGCGAAAAGGATTGGGGAGAGGGGGCAACCTTGGCGCGTGCCATTATGGAGTACAAATGGGTCACTTAGTGTCCCGTTATTGCTGGTTTCTAAATATATTGTCATCAGACCTTTTTCCGACGGCTCCTTCTTTATCCACAAAGGCGGGTCCTCCTTGACGAGATACCAGTTTTCAGCCGTACTGGCTTCCTGTTTGAAACGCTTGAACCTGTCAGGTTTTTGCTTTTCTTCCCATCCATCATAAATTAAATAAACACAAACAAGCCATTTTGGCAAAAGAATTGGCCGCGGCACCTTTATTGGTTTAAACATGTATTAAACATAACTCTTTTATTAAAATCATAAATTCAACCAACACAGAATTCTATCTGCTCAGTTTTCAGAACTTGAGCAGTACCATCATTTAAAATATAATCAACAGTCCCCACATGCCGGGCTTGAGTAACAAGGACGGCCCACCCCCGCCTTTTTAATCCTTTTCCTCATTTTTTCCATGACCCTCCTCTGATCCGAGGAGAGCCAAGAAAGACGAGGAACTATCTCAGAAAATATTAAAGTTGTACCTGGGAAAGTAACACTAAAGTGAAGGAGGTCCCTCTTAATCATAAATAATAAATCCAACGTTCTAAGGTTCCCTATGTCATTACCCCCTACGTGAATAATCAATATGGATGGCAGGGGCCACATCTGACATAACCTGGTTAACTGAAAATAAAGTTGATACCACTGAAGACCTCTCACACCTTTCCAAAATAACTGAAAAGATTCTGGCTGTAGAGACAGATTCAATGAGTAACTGCGTTGAGCCGCTCTTTTTTGCGCCCAGTATATAAACGAGTGTCCCAGAATCCACACCGTGTGCTGGGTACCTGAAATTAGATAAACAAATTAGGACGAACATATAACCTAAAACATTGGGACCTCCACCTCCCCATTTCCTTAATATCAGACTCCGACACCCCTAAGCGAGCTGCTTCGGAGGCTGCACCTATCCTAAATGAGTGTGATGAAAACTTGAAGCCGCTCAGGCCCAAGTGTGCTAGGCATCTGTGGAACACTACATCAAACTGGTATTTTGTCAAAGGTATCATATCAGCATGAATAAGGAAATTACCCACCACGGGTGGCCTAAATACCAAGAATTGCTTGACGGCTGCTACTGGACAAATGAATAAATCATCATGCTCCCGCAAGTGGACCCACCTACCCCTGCCACATTGATCAGTTTTGGAATGTTGCAACCAGATATGCACTCCACCGCTGTCAATTACCACTTGTTCAAACATAATTCCAGAGCCTCCCCGCTTATTTGCGGGGACCAGCTCTGAAATGCGGAATGCGCCAAAAAAGGCAAGCGCAAATGCCGTTCTGAAGAGTAAAGCCTCATAGGCTGAGAAGCAAGTAACTTCAGTACTTCTACAAAGGTCACCAAGGATGTCAAGTGAGATTGGTCGTTGACCTCTTGTATCCCTTTAGCGCCGGTTTTACCGAAAAATAATAAGAACAATGCTGCAAACCAAATAGTTTAAAGAAAAACGAAATGCCGGCCAGCGTTTTTGCTATATAACTATATGAATACTGCTGCCACGTAAGACCTGCCAAAAATGCCAAAATCAACTCCTCAGACGGCATATTAAAAGGAAAACTTTCATTATTGGCAAACGACAACCAGCTTCTCCAAGCTGCTGAGTAACTGGCCCAAGTCTTGGGGGCCAAAGAGCCCCGAATAGATTCTGACACTATATTGAAATCACTTCCCACAGATGGTCTGGGCATGGGATGCCATCCCGGTCCGCCTCTGGAAGCAACAGCCTGAAACGGTCCATCTGAAAACGAGACAGAGAATCGGCTATATTATTCAAAATCCCAGGGGTATACTTAGCCTTCAGCCAAATATTGAATTTGAGGCATCTAAAAACCACCTGGTGCAGTACTTTTATCACCAACGCAGAACTGGAGGAGAGACAATTTATGGCATACAGCACACCTCTATTATCTGTCTCTACCAGAATACGTTTGTTTGCAAAATCTGAACCCCACAACTCCAAAGCCACCAAAATTGCAAATAACTCCAATAATACGATGTTCTTAGTTGCGCCCAACTGTACCCATGCATCAGGCCAACTTGAGCAACACCAGTGCGTGTGCCAGATAGCCCCAAAGCCTTGGGAGCCAGCTGCATCGGTAAACAGCCTGAGATCAGGGGCAAAAATAAATTCAGATTGAAAAAACTACCGCCCGTTGTAACAATCAAGGAAATTCGCCCACACTAATAAATCTTCCTTAAGAGGAATTGTCATGTGAACGTGGGCCATAGGGGACTTGTAACCCGTAATGGCCAAATAGAGACGACGCAAAAAAAATTCTGCCCACTGGCATAATTCTACAAGCGAAGGCCAAAATACCCAGGAGATATTGCATCTCTTTCAACCGGATTTTTTTCTTTTGAAGAACCCTAGTAATCAGCCATTTCAATTTGCTCAGCTTTACCTCAAATGAAATTCCATACTATAGGTGTCTATTTCAATGCCGAAAAACTCCAAGACCATATAATTGAAATTCCATTAACAAATCAAAGCAACGCGTGGTGTCTGCCGGACCGACAAATAAAAAATCGTCCAAATAGTGAATTACGCTATCCGAACCCGATCGCTCGTCTAACACCCAATGAAGAAATGTAGAGAATGCTTCAAAATAAGCGCACGATAATGAACACCCCATAGGGAGACATTTATCAAAAAAATATTGCTTCTCAAAGAAAAACCCTAGTGAATTAAAAGCCTCCGGAGCAATAGGTAGGAGGCGAAAAGCCGATTGTATATCGGCTTTTGCCAACAAAGCCCCCGGGCCACACAACCTAATCTTTTTTACCGCGTCGTCAAAAGTCGCATACGAAACCGAGCATAAGCTTGCATCAATGTTATCATTTAAAGAATCTCCTTTCGGAAATGACAGATGTTGTATGATAAGGAAAGCATTGGGTTCCCGCTTAGGGACTACCCCCAATGGGGAAATCCGAAAATTAGGGAATGGTGGCTTCTCAAAAGGCCGATCAATTCGCCCTTCTGCAAGCTCCTTGCACAATTTATCCCTTACAACTTGGGGAAACCACTCTACAGACTTTAAATTCCTCCTAACTGTACACCCAGACCCTAAAAAGGCAGGCAAAGGAAAACCTTTGGAAAAACCTTCAGTGAGGAAATATGCCTTCTCCCTGCCTGGGTATCTGTCCAGCCATGGGCACATTTTTTCCAGCCTCACTGGAGTGCAGGCTTTTTGGAAAAATATCCCTCTGCGCAGGACCTTGACTGACATTCGTTTTATTTTTGAAACATTTAGCTGCTGGATGCGCACCCGCACAAATGGAACATTCATGCCTGTATTTACAGGTCGCATTCAAACGGCACTGACTTTCGTTGAATGCAAAACAACACCCTTTTCTCAAAGCAGGATTTGGAGGGTTAGACGTGGAAGGCCTAGGTGCCACTATCCTTTGTGGCAGTATTAAATTGAGCCACAAGCCCACGTCCTTCATTCCCCATCTCAATGATGGGTGTATGGACAACTTTTGGCAAAAAGATTTGTCGTAGTAGAACCATCCCAGGCCTTCAAAGCAGTGGCGTAACTAGAACCCTCAGGGCCCCGATGCAAGAAACCATGGAGGGCCCCCCCCCGACCTCCGGACAAAGCTCTTTACTCCGAGCCCGATGTTGGAACACCAGGGCCCAGTCACAAGTGGGTGGCTGCATATAAAGAAACCGATTTCTTAATTTTTAGATAAAAACACACACACACACTATATATATATAAATGCACATATAAACCAGTGACAGCTGGTGCTCCAAATTTTTTAGGGGGGCGCAAGCAAACAAAAAAAAAATCAGAAATAAAAACATCAATTACAGCCACTGTACCATCAAATGTCGCCACTGTGCCCATCAAATGCTGCCACTGTGCCCATCAAATGCTGCCACTGTGCCCATAAATTGCAGCCACTGTGCCCATCAAATGTCACCACTGTGCCCATCAATTGCAGCCACTGTACCATCAAATGTCGCCACTGTGCCCATCAGTTGCAGCCACTGTACCATCAAACGCCACCACTGTACCATCAAGTGTCGCCACTGTGCCAATCAAATGCTGCCACTGTGCCCATCAAACTCTGCTGCTGTGCCATCAAATGCCACCAGTGTGCCCATCAAATGCTGCCACTGTGCCCATCAAATGCCGCCACTGTGCCATCAAATGCCGCCACTGTGCCCATCAAATGCCACCACTGTGCCATCAAATGCCTCCACTGTGCCATCAAATGCCACCACTGTGCCCATTAAATGCTGCCTGTGTGCCAAATGCTGCCACTGTGAATCCCCACCGCCCGCTCGCACACCCACACACATGCATGCCCCCCCGACACACATGCATGCACACCCACACACATATGCATGCACCCCCCACACACACATGCATGCACCCCCCCCCACACACACACACACACACATGCATGCACCCCCCCCCCCCACACACATGCATGCACCCCCCACACACATGCATGCACCCCCACACACACACCCCCACACATGCATGCACCCCCACACACACATGCATGCACCCCCCAACACACACACGCATGCCCCCCACACACACACATGCATGCACCCCCCCACACACACAAACATGCATGCACCCCCCCACACACATGCATTCACCCCCCCACACACATGCATGCACCCCCACACATGCATGCACCCCCCCACACACACATGCATGCACCCCCCCCACACACACATGCATGCACCCCCCCCACACACATGCATGCATGCACCCCCCCCCCCCACCACACACACACACACACATGCATGCACCCCCACATGCATGCATGCACCCCCCACACACATGCATGCACCCCCCCCACACACACACACACACATGCATGCACCCCCACACACACACACACACACACATGCACCCCCCCACACACATGCATGCACCCCCACACACACACATGCATGCACCCCCCCCCCCCCCACACACACATGCATGCACCCCCCCACACACACATGCATGCACCCCCCCCACCCACACACACACACACACATGCATGAACCCCCCCACACACACATGCATGCACCACCCCCCCCCCCCACACACACATGCATGCACCCACACACACACATACAGATACAGTAGATAGTCTTATAAAAAAAAAATTGTGCCATAAAGTTATTGTTTCCGGAGGTTATTCTGGCATTTTCAGAAATGATTCCTCGCCTCCTATGGTCCCCATCGGGGGGGTTTATTTTATGTAGACAGAATTAGGAAATGCCTCAATAGGACCATCCATAGCTTCCTAGTTTCATCAGGGGGTATATCCTTCAGACATTCTGAGCTAGAAGGTTTTGTCCCAGGTTTGTTTCAGGAAGACATGGTCCATCTGTCTATAATAGGTTTAGATATATTCAACATGGGTTTACAAAATTTAATAGAATCAGCCACAATGTTGGGGGGGGGGGCCTCGGCCAGCAGTTTCCCTGCTGGCATCAGCCAGTGGGGAGTAGTCGCCCAATTTTGTTTGGACACCATTAATTTTCAGTTTAGCCAGGATGGCTTTTTATTTTTTGAAATTTAATTATTTAACCCCCGTGGACAACACCGTGGCCATATAATTGCCAAAGAAATAAAGAAATAAAGAAATTGCCAAAGATAATAAATGAAATTTTGTTTGAAAGAAATTGAAGAGTGCCCATATGTGCGGTCTCATCTGTGCTCATATGTGCGGCCTCATCTGTGCCCATATGTGCCTTCTCATCTGTGCCCATATGTGCGGTGTCATCTGTGCTCATAAGTGCGGTCTCATCTGACCCCATAAATCAAAAAATACAAGATACAAGATCTGTCACAGCCTGAGATCTCCACTCTGTCACCCGGCTGATGTTTAGTAATGATCCCTGCTCTGCAGTGAGAGGTGGCGGCAGGGGGGCGGATTGAGGGTGTTGCTAGCAGGGAGCAGAGGAGGAGGGAGAAGGAGAGAACACCACCTCCATGGGCGATATAGACTGGGGGCTATGAGACCCATATGCCCACTACAGCATGCAGGGATGGAAGTACAAGTCCCTGTTTGCTGTGGAGAACTACAAGTGGGCAGTGACAGTACTGCTGGTTGGGAGTACAGGAGGAATAGCAGCCAGCGGTCTTACAAACTGGATATCACCAGGCAGTAACGTTTTTTCTTCAAAATCAGCAGGATATTGCAGAGGAACTGTGATACAAATTAATATAGGATCTGCCAATGTTTGGAGAGGGAAGGGTAGGGGGGGGTGGGAGGGAAGGGTTGACTGAGGGGGGACTGCTGCAAGCACCGAATGTAGGTCAGACCGTACCTACTGAACAAGGTATAGAAAAGTGGGGGTGATGCTGCGCTGTTCCCCAGGGGAATGTATTAGATCTACCTCATGGTGGCAGTATTGGGGCAAAAGCGTGAACCCCTAATGTATACAATGGTAATGGACAATGGTGTTGTCTCTTCTACCAGTTAGATCCAAACTCTGAGTGTGAGGTGAATAATACCTAGTGGTAAGCACAATGTATTGCGATCAATAAATATACTGATAATAGTGGTGGCCGATAGATAAATATGTAAAAAGTGCGAGAGTGTCAAAATGACTAATGGCACATACATATAATAGCTAGTAAAACATCATAAATATGAGACATAAAAAATATCAATAAAATATATAAAAAATATTAGGTGAACATATGGTGTAGATCAATATAAAATATAAAGTGCATACTGCAAAGAATAAATATATATATACCCGTGCTGGTATATATAATAACACTGGCTATGCGACACAGTGCAGAAAAAGTTTATATCTCAATCTGCGGAATGTGATGATAGTGCAGAAAGTAAGATGCACTGACAAGAATAAAAAATTAAACAGTGAATGAAAGTGCACAATGCATTAAAGGTGCAGATAGTGAAACATAAGTGGAGCTAGTCTGCTTGACTAGAGAGAGTTATACATATATAGATATGCACAAAAAACGGAGTTGCAAAAAACGCAGAATGCTATTTGCAAAAAACTGAGTTGCAAAAAAAACGCAGAATGTGATTTAACAGAGAAAATGCGATTTCAACAGAAAAAAATGCAAAATAGAGTAGCACAAAGTAATTATATGAGAACGTGGCTGGAAATAAATATCCGTAAAGAGGTAAATGTGACCAAAATCAAGTAGCAGACTAAGCTGCATGCACATAGGTCAGTGATTTAGAAAAAAGAAATGTCCTTGCCAGTTTGATAACTGTGATTACAAATCTCGGTGTAAGTGATATGATCCTTATACAGAAGTGGTGTTCGTGCAGTGGGGTGTCATAAAATAGTGGGGGCCGTTCCTCTTCGTGCGGGGCACACTATGATAAGTAATGGACCCTTACCTTGCGGTAAAGGGTTAACCGCATAAAGATGGCCACAGCACTTTATTGGTTTACAATATGCATAACTAAAAAACATATTAATCCAATATTTGGATGAAATAAAACATATAGCAGACTTTTGCCCAGTTGTCAGAACTCAGGCAGCTTAAACTTTATTGAACAAAAAAATACGATGACCCAGCCACACAAAATGCTAGCGACAGGGAGGAAGGGAATTTTTTCCACTGTAGTTCTGGCTGCTGCAACAGGAAGGAGAGACCCCCTGCAGCCCTTTTATCACATCCCAAGGGAAATCCAGAAATGTCCAGGAATTCCCATTGGACCCACCTTTACATTTACATTACAATTTACATATTTAAAGTGACAATACACCCACCATCATTTACATTACAAATCATATAACTGACATGAATATTGCAAACAAACAGGGCTGAGTGGCCGCCATCCTAAGAAAGTGGGCTCAGATGATGTGCCCCCTTTGTACATTCTGTTATCACATAAAAGCTTCAGATGTGTGTAAAATTAAATAGAATAAAACTAATGGGTTTACTTCCTCTTTGTTTCCCTGCAGGTAAAGCATAATGGATTACTATGCATTGCCTAGTAGCCCATTATGTGTCACTTACCTGACACAGGAGCCATCGATGTCACCGTTGTCCCCTCTTCCACAAAGCATCCATCTTCCTTCCGGGTATCGATGTTCCGGCGATGTGAGTGGCCGGAGCAGTGATGACATCACTCCAGTGCATGCGCGTGGGAGCCATAAGTGACGACATGTTTGACTTCACTTGCGGTGCGCCCAGTGCGCCTGCGCCATTGTCTACACGCGCCTGCGCCCTTTTTTTGTAAAATATCTCCTTAACCGTGCAAGTTAAGGAGATATTTCTTGGACCTACAGGTAAGCCTTAATCTAGGCTTACTTGTAGGTCAAAGTGGTCTGTAAGGGTTTACAACCACTTTAAGGGTAAAGACTTACCTTCTCTCTTGATATCTTCAGCAACTAAACTAAATATACTGCTCCCAGAAGTACTGACAATAAGGGCCACAATGGAGGCCTGGTCCTCAGCTTTTAATGTGGTCCCTCCAAATGGAGTTTTACAGTTTCTTGACATCCCGCTACTAGCATATGAATATTTAATTACAGCATTCTCCACAGGTAAATTAGTAAGCCTTGGTTATACCGATGTCTTTGATATTCCTCTCATACAAGATATGACACATACTTATCAATTACTCCAGGTTACGGGTTTACGAGTTTACACTGTAGATTACCAACCACCAAAGTGCAAGTTAACACAGACATATGGGCATACTATTCTATTACACTGGAGGTGAGAAAGATATTACATGGTTTTATAAATATATGAAAAATAGAAGAATTCCCAATCAGTATATGGAATAGAGCATTAAAATGGTTATGCTTTCATCTCACTGTGTTTCACACTGGGAAAACAGAATGAAAATTGTGTATAGGGGGTACCTTACGCCAGAGAAAATATACAGAATGTTTCCTAACGGTTCTGCAGAATGCAGGAGAATGTGTGGCCAATAGGGGGATCTATATAATTTACTCTGGGATGGGAGGAGCATGACAGGATTCTGGAAATCTACCTTTAGGCTAATTTCACAGGTAATATGAAGAATTATAGAATTCTCTCTGTCTCTGGCGCTTTTGGGGCTACATATGAATAGATTCACTATACAACACTCTACTATTTTAACTTATATACTAATTGCAGCATGTCTCACCATAACTAGTGATTGGAAACTATTGCTGGCACCTAAATTGTCAGAAGTAATCCAGAGAGTCCACGTACAGTGCACTTATGAGAAACATCTAGCAGGTTTTAACCATTCGTTTATAAAAAATGGAACGCCTGGCTATTTCTATATAAACTAGAATCTACTTGGTAAAGACTGTGAGATCCTGCGATTTTGCTTAACTAAAGAAAGAAATTTAGAGTTTAAGACCTTCTCATAACATGTAATTTAATGATGGTATTTCAATACAATAACTGCACCAGGTCCCCTTTAAAGGGCAAGTAATATACATAAATGTGGGGGGGGAAATATTTTCCCCTAGATTAGAGGCTATTTAGGATACTTTCCTATTTTAGGCATGTGACCTGAAGATTACCATACATTTCAACATGAAGGTTGAATGTTGTTGTGTTATTGTCTTGTTTTTGTTTATTTAATTTTATTTTCTGTTGAAATGTGTGAATTTTTCACGACTGATATACAACTTAGTCATACTTTAACCTCCCTGGCGGTATGATTCTGTCTGGAATTTTGTGCTGAAAGCGGTACAATTATTTTGCATGAAAATTTTGCGTTTTTATATTGTAGGCATGCAATTATTATGAATAACTCACTTAAATCTGTCCGAACCAGAGTCTAGTAGACATCCCGGGTATGATAAAGTTTGAAACACAAAATCATAAATTATAATATAATAAAAATATATATAAAAATGATTCAATAATGTAATCAAATCAAAAACACTGAAATTTGCTCAGTTGCAGAATAGTCGCTGTCATTAAATTTAGTGTTTGATGATAAATTGTGATTCAAATTTTTTATCGGTGTTTTCTAGCTGGTCTAAAACCACTTTTGACATTAAGGGACACTTTTTGGTTGCTATGGACAATCTCCAGTTTCCAGGCAAAAAAAAAATCGTTTTATTATATAAAATGACATGCAGGGCACTGGGCAGACCACTAGGGACAAAGGGGATGTGTATTTTTATACAGTACTGTATGTGTACTGTGTTTTTAAACTTTTTTGAATTTGGCGCCGATCTCCGCTCCCGTGCGTCGTAACGTCGCAGGGAACGGAGATCAGCGGCACTCGGGCACTGTGTGAATTGAGCGGAGGAGCTCGCTCACACAGCGGAAGACATCGCAGGATCCAGGGGATAAGGTAAGTAACCCCCCCTGTATCCTGCAACGCAAGCCCGAGTCTGGCTCGGGGTTACCGCTTTTGGTATGGAAGTTCCTGCCCCGAGCTAGACTTGGGAATACCGCCAGGGAGGCTACGCAATATACCAATTCATATACCTGTAATCTGTGAAAATGATTGCTAATATATTGTACTGTCAAATCTTTTAATAAAAAATATTGAAACAAAAAGACATATACTATTTGGAACCTCAGATCCCCTATCTTCTATTATTCTTAAAGATTTAAATCTGCTAAACCCCTGATAGGCTACAGGAAAGAGAGTGTGAAAAGTGTTACCTGATAATACCTCCAAAAATCTCCAGGGAAGAAACCTGACCTTTCTGGCAAAGAAAGTAGGAAGGGCCATTAACTAATGAAGATGCAATAAGGTGTACTGCATCCATCTCCCCCCCTCAAAACATGTCAGCCCTTTCTGAGGGTCTTCTTGTGGTTGTAAATCACTCAGTGGACCTGGTCGTCTAGCATACTGTGGATACTGATGTGCTTGAGATTTTATGCGGTTTGTGAATACACACATATTTTATTATGATCCTAAAAGATATCACAAAGGTAATGCACAAGGCTGATGTGCCCTCTGATCTTGTTTTCTAGTGTTTCTTCTGGTCTTTCCCAGCCTTCAGGGGGGCTGCAAAGTTTTTCCAACATTGGAGCAGCTGAAGATCTGTGGTCTATTAAAGCCAGAATATTCCTTTTGAGCACAGGTTTTTCTTTCTGTTTGCACAGCAACGATCTTGGAAGAGTGAGAATAGGTAGGTATAAGACATATAGAGGGGTCTGAGATGGGCATAGAAGCCCAAAACTTGCAACTGCACTAATAATGCACTTACACTTTAAGAAATCAACGTCATGTCTTTTTCTGAAAGCATGACATTAGTATCATTTTTAGATAATGCTGGCTATGTTGTAAACATTTATGTTAATGTTGCCTTTCCTTTACATTTTCATGAAATCAGCAGCTTTCCTCCAAGTAATTATGGCTGTGGAAATCATCTGCACAATCTTCCGTAATTCCCAGTGCATAGGATAGATTGCTTTTGCTGTACTTCTTTTCGCATCCTATTTGCACATCCTCAAACAACATGTTGGTTGAATGTTTCATTCATTAGCAAAAAAATTGATCAAAGCTTCAGGCTTACTACCTGCTTTAACTAATTTTTTTAGCAGTGAGTTCTAGAGTGTTTGAAATACAAAACAGCATGTCACTCCTAAAAAATGAAGATGAGCTAACCAGTTCAATCTGACAAAAGACTTTGATGCAGGAGCTGATATTTCTGCCATACAATTTAGCATTTACTGTGAACAACCACAGAGTTTTTCTTTCCCTTCCTTTTTTTTTTTAATGTTTATTTTTGTTGAAAAAATGGTAGTAAGGAAATCTGGAAGTAATGCACTCCTTTCCTAAAATCAAACAAATACTATATTTCTCTAAAATTACAAATTCCTGGCTCTCCTGCTAAATGAATGGCTTTAGTACTTTGAGTTCCTGACCCACAACAGGTAGACAGATCAGGTATAGCAAAACACTCAACTCTGAGTGGCAGCTTCGAGTTTGCTCTTAGTCTTCTGACATCACATCCAAGATGGTGGCTCCCAGCAAAAGTCTTAGGACTTTTGGATGTCTGCTCAAGGGAGACTTTCAAAGGTATATAATATACATAAAATAAAATAAATACACATATAATCCTATGGGAAATTTTTAGTTGAAATAAATGGTCTTATGACAGGGTCTTTTAGCACAGGTAAGTAAGTTATTATTACAAAAGGAAATCGTTTAACCACTTCAGCCCCGGACCATTTGGCTGGCCAAAGACCAGAGCGTTTTTTGCGATTCGGCACTGCATCACTTTAACTGACAATTGCGCGTTCGCGCGACGTGGTTCCCAAACAAAATTGACGTCCTTTTTTCTCCACAAATAGAGCTTTTTTGGTGGTATTTCATCACCTCTGTGTTTTTTTATTTTTTGCGCTATAAAACAAAAAAAAGAGCGACAATTTAAAAAAAAACACAATATTTTTAACTTTTTGCTATAATAAATATCCCCAAAAAATATATTAAAAAAACGGCTGATACGTATTCTCCTACATGAAAATTGCAATAAGCGTTTATTGATTGATTTGCGCAAACGTTATAGCGTCTACAAAATAGGGGAAAGTTTTATGGCATTTTTATTAATCATTTATTTTTTTACTAGTAATGGTGGCGATATGCAATTTTTATCATGACTGCGACATTATGACGGACAGATTGGACACTTTTGACGCTATTTTGGGACCATTCACATTTATACAGTGATCAGTGTGATTAAAAATGCACTGATTACTGTGTAAATGTGACTGGCAGTGAAGGGGTTAACCAGTAGAGGACGCTGCAGGGGTTAAGTGTGTCCTAGGGATGTGTTCTAACTGTGGGGGGGATGGGCTACGTGTGTCACGAAACTGATAACCGCTCCCGATCACAGGGAGCTGTGATCAGTGTCCTGTCACTAGGAAGAATGGGGAAATGCTTGTTTACATCAGCATTTCCCCTTTCTTTCTCTACGTGAGACGATCGTGGGTATCCTGCGATCACACTCACGAAGCTTGCGGTGGGCGCGCACGCCCACTATGCCGATTCCTTAAGGGCAACGTACAGGTACGTTTATATGCCTGTACATGCCCCTCTGCCGACTAGACATGTGCACAATAGAAAAAAAAAAATATTTTAGTTTCGTTTCTTTCGTTTCCGTTGATTCGTAGCGATTTGTAATTTCGTAAGTCGTCGGTGTTCGTATTCGTAACGATTCGTAAATTCATAAGTCGTCGGTGTTCGTATTCGTAACGATTCGTATTTTCGTAAGAGTTATTTTTTCGTTGATTAGTTTTTCCGTTTTTATTCTTAATTCGGACGCATTCGTATTTTCGTAGATTTAGTTACATTCGTACTTTCGTTAGATTGATTTATTCGTACTTTCGTAACATTGTTTTCGTAGATTCGTAATCGGAGCATAATTCATAATTTTATGTAATGTGTATGCTATTATTACATTTTAAGAGACACGGAAAATTACGAATCGAAAAAAAAAGTTACGAATGTACGAATTTTTTTGTTCAATCCATTTACAGCACGTTAAGCAGCGCCATTGTAAGAGACACGGAAAATTACAAATCGCAAAAAAAAAAAAAAAAAGTTACGAATGTACGAATTTTTTCGTTCAATACATTCGAAGCACATTAAGCAGCGCCATTGTAAGAGACACGGAAAATAACGAATTGAAAAAAAGAAAAAGTTACGAATGTACAAATTTTTTCGTTCAATCCATTCGAAGCAGCGCCATTGTAAGGGACACGGAAAAGTAACAATTCAACAAAAAAAAAAGAGTTACAAATGTACGAATTTTTATGTTCATTTTGATTTTCGTTGTTCCTGTTTTCGTTTTTTTGGATTTTCTTCTTTCGTAGTTTCGTTGTTTCTAATTTGGTTATTTCGTATTTTCGTTGTTTTTCATATTCGTTCGATTCGAACATTCGTTATTCGTAAAATTTTTTAGCGAATCATTCGTTTATTCGTACGATAACGAATGAACGAATATAACTAATTTTAACTAAAAACGAAAAAAAACGAAACGAATTGCACATGTCTACTGCCGACACATATCGGCGTGAGTCGGTCGACAAGGGGTTAATACATATACAGTAAATTAGATTAGATTAGATTATCTTAGGCCACATGCACAATAATTGCTTTTAGATGCCTTCAGACTGTATTGCAGTATGCTGTAACTCAACACATTGCACCTGCAAATCTTAGCTGTATTGACAAAATATTAATCGCATTGGAGAACAGTGTTCTAATGTGCAAAAGATGCCATCATGACTTTGTCAATACTGCCAAGTCTGACAAGTGCTGTCAGGTGTGAACACGAGTTAAGATTTTTGCTTGCAAAGTTCTAATGTGCATTCATGGGGGATTGGCCATTAGGCCAATTTAACGTAAATGCAAGGCCCAATTAAATGGCATTCAGTTTGCTAACATGCTGTGTGTGATAAACAATTGATGTTTAAAAAAAATACTGTTTTCCTGGAACGTTGTTTTAATCAGTGCTACAGAAAACATATATGAGTAGCTAGCGCCTGTGAATGGCTGAGAACTTTAATTAAACAAAACAGATCACACGCCACAATGTACTGTATAGACCAGTCATAGTGGCTATGTATTTTGTGATCACTGCAATGGCCCCTTTTTTTTGCAACAGATAAGGAGTAGGAGAAGGCAGTAATGAATGAATGGCTCATACTGTAGTTAGGGGTTAGAAATAGGCAGCAGAAAATTCAATGTGGGGATTTTATTTAAAGTGTATCTACAGTATGGTCAAAATCTAAAATCATTATATTCCTTTACACATTGTATTTCATTATTTCTAGCCTACCCCTAATAATATTAATGATCTTGAAGTTTGTAAGCTTACTTTGCGAAAATCCCCACACATATACTTCCTTGAATTCTGTAATATAGAAGCAATATTTCTACTGCTTCTATGTATGGCAGCATCCTGATGTCACTGGTTGCTAAGGAAGCAGCAGGTACAGACAGCGGTGACATCACTGCCCAAATATGGCTGTTGATGGGTCATTGTATTTTTATTTTTACTTTTAGCAGGAGTTTTTTGGGGGTTTTGTTTTTTTAATAAAGGACTTGTCAAATATTTGGATGTCTTTATTTCTTAATTTTTAGGTTACACATTTGTGCGTAAAGCTAATATGTACTCCATACTCATTTATATAAGGGAAGCAGTATTTGGGGCCCCACATATTATTTAGGGTCTGTTACCTACCTGTGATTATTATGATGCTTGCTGAAACACTCCTCCTGCTGTTTTTTGCCTGTGAAGAGGACTGGAGTCTGAGGTGTGACTGTGAGCTGAGCTGTAGTAGTAGTGGGTCAGATTCAGGCACCGCGGCCTAGCTCGGCTCTCCTCCTCCTTTGTGAAGTTCCACTCGGGCCGGATGGACAGCGCTAGATGCCTTTTGTGCAATGTGCACTGCAGTGTCTGACTGTGCTAAGTGTGCTTGCTGGCTGCTGCAGTGTTAGGAGGAAAGCTGTGGGGGAACTCGGGTCGGACATGTGCTGTGCTGCTGCAGTCTTGTTGTCTCCTCGTGAGCGACACAGTCAGGCTGGCACAGGCGTATGACGTCAACAAGGGGGCGGGACGCCGCGGGAGGCGGGAGACAACGGCGCGAAAGCTTCGGCTGCGCTTCGGCTGTTTTCGGCTCTACTCGTCTCGCTCGGAGGCAGGCGGCCCGGCGCGAGGATGACGTCACCCGCATTAATCGATGTCTTAAAGCTACAGCATCGATGCCGCATCGTGGATGGTCGAATCGCGATGCATCGGACAAACGATTAATTTCAACACCCCTAGTATCTACAGTATGGTCAAAATCTAAAATCATTATATTCCTTTACACATTGTATTTCATTATTTCTAGCCTACCCCTAATAATATTAATGATCTTGAAGTTTGTAAGCTTACTTTGCTGCTTGTATTTTTATTTTTACTTTTAGCAGGAGTTTTTTGGGGGTTTTGTTTTTTTAATAAAGGACTTTATTTCTTTAATTTTTACATATATTATTTAGGGGGCTTCCAGATTATGATAAGCCCCTTGACTGCGAACTCCCACAGCCATAAGTCAGGGTTGTGTGGAGACCCTTGTCTTCATTTGGCTTTGCCAGGGTTCTGGCAGGAATATCCAGGGGGACCTCACACATTTTTTTTTGTTTTTTTTTAAATGTGTGAGGTATTACGTTAAAATTCATACCAGACTCAAATAATCTTGTATGCATTTTGGGGGCATTATTTTTTTTATCCTTCCTGTAGGATGTGCTAGAGCAACGGTGATGTTTACACAGAAGATGCAATGTATTTTGGGGGACCTTTCTCTTTTTTTAAAAGAGAAGTCATTTGCCAGGAATTTAAAACTATGTTTTCCTTTGCAAATGTAAGTGCTTCAAAAATCACTGTTCTTGACTGAATAATTCTCTTTATTTCTCTTTTTACATTGGTACATAGTCCTTGTGGCAGTGCTAATGCCCCCCCCCCCCCCATGCTATTATGTGATGCCTTCCACTGTTTATTAGCCCATAAATTGCCATATTTGTCTCTCATTGATTTTAAAAGGGGTTTGGCTTCCAAACTTCTTTAAAGTTTGCCGCACCCCACTCGAAACGAGCCCAGGGCAGTTCAGCTCTCTATTACCTGTGCATAGGCACTGGTGTGTCACACATTTCACAGGGCCTGCCTTCTGAACTACAGGGGTGCTGAGAAGAGGAGTTTTAGGAGGCAGAGTCAGGAAGGGAATCACTGCTTGCTGGCAGCAAGACACCATGAGATATGTAGCATAACTCCCAAATGTCCCTGATTTGGAACAAAGTCCCTCTGTTTTTCTTTCCTCCTCATCTGTCCCTCATTTTGGTCTACTCTGTATGGTTCTTTATAGAATGCACTGTTTATCTTTCAAAGGTGTTTCCCAGTGCTAAACCTTTCATCCAATTTCTAAATTGCTGCATTTGTAAATTTCAAATGCCAATATGAAGGAATAGTAGTGGTAAAAAAAAAGCACTTTTGGGTTTAACTAATCATGTTTTTGCTATAGTTCTCCTTTAAGGGGGCATGATTTGTGTCCTATGACTACATACTTTTGCTATTACGTATCTCTCGTTTCCATCTCAAAAAGTTGGGAGATATGATGTAGTACTATGAAAGTAAACAGCAGAAGCTTCAAAGCATACAGGGAATCCAAGTAGTTGTGAAAAAATATTGCCAGCAGACAGACAGACAGAACTCAAAAAATAAAAGGAGAAATACAATAAAAATAAAAAGGAGATTTTTTTTCAAGTAAGCTTATATTGGAATGTCATATATTTGGTATAAAAAAAAGTGCATACTGAAACCATAGATTTCCTTTAATTTGATTGTGGAATCATTTTTAACCATTTCCACCCCCCCCCCCCCCCCACACACATACACACCTCATGTACACCTCATCTCTAGTCTGTCACTGTATATATATATATGTACTGGATGGACTTGTGTCTTTTTTCAACCTCATCTCTAGTCTGTCACTGTAGTGACCTGTATAGCACAAGGAGTGAGTCTCTGGCAGGGAAAAAAAAGCATGAAACCTAGACATATGAGACACCTGTCATATGTTCCCATACCTGAAATATTGTTCTGGGATGGATTGTGATAAAAATAAAATAACCTCTGGGGTGTCTTTTTCCCAAAAAGTTTTTTTTTGGGGGTGTTTGTGCTGTCTTGGCATTTTTTTGTCATATGTTTCATAAAAAATAAAAGGACACTTTTTTTTTTTAATTATATTTTTATTTAAAAATTTCAAGCTGACACAGAAAGAAAGAAAATATGCTTCAAGCAGAGGAAGCTGCATATACATGTACAGAGCTTGGGGCACTGACCCTGCAATCCTATGGGAGGCATTGTTCCAAATAAATTTAAGGCACTTCCTTTGAAGGTTTTTCAATTGAGGCATTGGAATCAGTATTGGAAGTGTCCCAAATAAATAAAGCAATTTTGGAAGTATCAACATTTTAAGAACATTGATTCTCCCAAGGAAAGAAATAGGGAGGGCAGTCCAATTATTAAGTAAACTGGTGATTTCTGCAAATAGCGGGGAAGTTAGTCTGATATAAAGTGGAATAGGAGGGAGTGAGATGGACACCTAAGTATTTAAGGGTGTGGGAGCACCAACAATAATTATAGTTCTTTTGAAGAAAGGTAAGTTGGGTCAATGGGATGTTGATAGGGAGAGCTTCTGTTTTATATGGATTTATTTTAAATCCCCATATGGCGCTAAAAGATATTAAGATGTCATGTAGAGAAGAAAGAGATATGCGAGGGTGAGTGAGTGTCAGTAGAATATTGTCAGCAAAGAGAGATCATTTGTATTCCTATTGACACAATGGTACTCCACGAATGTCTGGGTGGGATCTAATGGCAGCTGCAAGCGGCTCCATGCTGAGAACAAAGAGTAGAGATGACAAAGGGCAACCCTGCCTAGTACCATTGCTCAAGGGGAATGATTGTGATAAATGTAAGGAAAGTTGTACTTGAGAAGTAGGTGTCGACTATAGTGCATGTAGAGCTTTAATAAAGGAACCCAAAAATCCGAAATGGGCAAGCGCACATTAATGACCAACTAAGGCAGTCAAAGGCTTTTTGGGCATCCAAACTTAAAACCAAAGCAGGGCCATTAGTTTTAGTCAGAAGATCTATAAGATCAATTGTGCATCTTGTGTTATCCCCTGCATGCCTAGTGGGGACAAAGCCTACTTGATCTCTTTGGATCAATGACGGTAACAAACATGACAATCTATTTGCTAAAATTTTTGTAAATATTTTATAATCTGAATTTAACAGTGCTATGGGTCTGTCATTTTCGGAGATTGATGGATCCTTGCCCGGCTTGGGGGTAACTGTAATAAACACATGTAGGATGTGAAAGTTAGGTGTGACACCTTTCATCAGAGAAGTAAGAGGTTTAGCATGTGCAGGGATAAAATCTGGAGAAAGGTCTTGTAATAAAAGTAAGGAATGGTAAATGTTTTATAACTTCTGCTATTTCTTCCGTGGTAATGGTGGTATTGAGGGTAGCGCGTTGGGCGGAAGAGATCTTAGGTAATTGTAAAGAGGCAATAAAGGCATCAGATTTCATTTGTGTGAATTGGGAATGAGGATCTGAACTCAAGCAGTTATATAATTTATGATAAAAATCACCAAATCCCTTTGACATAGCTTGAGGAAAATAAGGCTGCATATGAAAGCCTGGGATGGAAAGAAAGGGTTGTGGCTTAAGCCTACGGACTAGCATTTTATGTGGCTTGTTGGCATACTCATAAAACTCCTGTCCAGCCAATAGTAACGACTTCGAAATCTTGCTCATGTCTAATGACTTAAGGCGGTTACGTATAGAGACTACAGCACATAAAAATTCCACGATGGGGGAAAAGAGTAGACGCGTCTCCGCTGCCCATAGCTGAGAAAGGAGTTCAACTCTTTGAAGAGTGGACTCACGCTTCAGACGAGTTCCATGATATTAAACATAATAACATTATTTAAAATGTCCATTGTGCTGACAAATTTAAGCAATAACAGATGAAAAGTAACCAATGTGATATGACACATATAAAAAAAGTGCATGAATATCAACCATATTAAATAATAAAATAAAAAATGTCCATTGTGCTGGCAAAGCAAAATCCTGTGATGGTGCTCCAAAATTGACAAGGTGACAACAAACTTGTGCTCCCCCCGTGTGAATCTGCTCACCTGAGGGCTTTGACCGCACACCTAAGTTTGGTCAAAAAACACCTGTGAACCACCCCTGTGAATGAAGCTCTTTGGGATCCTGAGATGTCCAGCAAAAGGTTCCTCCGTCCATATATAAAAATAAAGTCTAAATGGTGTTTTATCGTTTAAAAACGTATTTTATTTATAAAAAATCAATCTGAGTACTCACATCTTCCAGGTGCTGAAGCACACCACTGTATAGCAGATAAAAGAAAAAACGATAAGATAGCTTGTCCATTCTCAGCATTTAAACCTGCTGCCTACTTCACCGTTCTGTCCCCTCCCCTACGTGTGTTCGACACAGGGATCAGTCACATGTCTTCCTCAGGAGGATTGTCTGACATTATATTTGCAAACACAATGGACATTTTATATATTATATGTTATTATGTTTAATATAATGCACAGTTTGCACTTAGATATTTGTGTATTTTAT
Source organism: Lithobates sylvaticus (assembly GCA_028564925.1). Classification (NCBI taxonomy): domain Eukaryota; kingdom Metazoa; phylum Chordata; class Amphibia; order Anura; family Ranidae; genus Lithobates; species Lithobates sylvaticus. The sequence continues at coordinate 282,500,031 of CM053029.1, forward strand.
GTGTCATATCACATTGCTGTTGCTGTCAAGATAAATAAATCCACGCTGCAACTGAATGGCGTACCTGCTAAGCAAATAATGGTTAACATTAAAACAAAGTAACATTAGAGTATAACAGTAAGACCTTACCATACCATACCTGCAAAGCAAATACCAAAAAAAAAACATAGTAAAAAATAAAACATTTTGTTAACGCAACCGGTGCCTAAAATATATATATGCCGAAGCATGGGGGCATCCTCCCGCAAAAAAGTTATGCCACGTACACATGGTCGGACTTTTTTCGACCGTATGTACGTGGCATTAGGAGCAAAATCGCTCCTCTGCCCTCTGCTGCCCCCATGCTTCGGCATATACGCTCTTTTTATTTAACTGTGGTGGTGAAATCACCTCCTACAGTGTTGGAGTCGCGGCTTTATGTATCGTGGGAGCAAACGCTGTTGCTGTCAAGATAAATAAATCCGCGCTGCAACTGAATGGCGCACCTGAAAACAAAAAAATGGTTAACAATAAAACATACCTGAAAAGCAAGCATGATAAAACATAATAAAACATTGCAGAATAGAATAGAGTAAAAAAGAGCAACAATAGAGAGAGAACAATAAAACGACAACTATTTTTGGTTTTTTATTTTTATATTTTTTTTGGGGTTTTTTTTTTTTTGTACTTTTTTTTTTATTTTTATTTTTACACTTTTTTTTAAACTATAACTATAATTTTAACTGTAACGGTCGGGTCTCAAAATGCGATGGCATTCTTGAGACCCTGTAACTATAATTTTAACTGCAACGGTCGGGTCTCAAAATGCGATGGCATTCTTGAGACCCTGTGAAAGTGTATCCTAGCCTGTGAAATGCTGTACCCTACGCTAATACCTCACTAGTTCGTGGTAGCGTTCAAAGCATTCACCAACGCAGAGACCAGGATTGTCAGGACAGCGTGGACAATAATAACGGGTGTCACGCCTAAATCCGCGCTTGCTACAGACACGACATCTTCTTTGGGGGGCTCGTTGGGTAGGGGTACTCTGGAGGACATGAGGATAATGCCTCTCATGCAGCCAGCTTACTGCATTTGGTAGGGGATGGTGAGGTGTGGAATCGCCTGGATACAGGAGTTCCATGACAACCGCTCCCTGGAATTCAAGGAAGGGTAACGTCCCGCCTGAAGCTCCGTATAGCACATGAGCATTCAGCAAAGCCAATTGGAATAAATAAATAGACACTTTTTGTACCAGCGTCTAGCCTTACGGACAACTAGGTACGGCGCCAACAACTGGTCGTTGAGGTCCACCCCCCCCCCATATTAAGGTTGTATTCGTGGATACAGAGGGGTTTCGTCACAACACCAGACGCCGTACGAATTTGGACTGTCGTGTCTGCATGAAGGGAGGTAAGAACGAAAACATTCCTATTATCCCTCCACTTCACAGCGAGCAAGTTATTACACTTCAAGCAGGCTCTCTCCCCCAGCCTAAGACGGGAATCTACAAGCCGCTGGGGAAAGCCCCCGGCGATTAGGTCGCACGGTGCCACATGCTCCAATCTGATGATCAAACAAGTGACTAAACAGTGGCACGCTCGTGTAATAATTGTCCACGTACAAGTGGTACCCCTTTCCGAATAAGGGTGACACCAAGTTCCCACACTATCTTGCCAGCGCTCCCTATGTAATCTGGACAGTTCTCCGGCTCTACGTGACTATCTTTTCCCTCATAAACTGAAAAGCTCCACGTATAGCCTGTTGCCCTGTCACAGAGCTTGTAGAGCTTGACCCCGTATCTGGCACGCTTGCTGGGAAGGAACTGTTTGAAAGACAAGCGGCCAGAAAAACTTAATCAGGGACTCGTCAACGCAGACAACTTGATTGGGCGTAAACAAGGCTGCAAAACATTGGTTGAAGTGGTTTATGAGGGGCCGAATTTTGTAGAGCCGATCAAATTCAGGGTCTCCACGAGGACGACAAAGTTCATTGTCACTGAAGTGCATGAACCGCAAGATCTGTTCGTATCGTGCCCTGGACATGGAGGCAGAGAACACGGGCATATGGTGGTGCGGTGAGGTGGACCAATAAGACCTCAGAGTCGGGAATTGTGTATGCCCATGTTGAGGGAAAGGCCCAGAAAGGTCTTAAATTCGGAAACCGTAATTGGTTTCCAATCTCTGGCAAGGGAAGGCACTTGGGGATTAGCGGCGATGTGTTGACAGCGTATATATTACTTTGGTCCACAATAGATCTATAGAGATCTTCCGTGAAAAACAGCGAATAAAAATCGGATGGCTTAAAATCAGCTGTTTCCACCTGAATACCGGGTTGGCCAGTGAATGGGGGAAGTACGGGTTCTGCAGAAGTGGTGGGCACCCAATCAGGATTGGCGAATTCTGCAGGAAGGACACTATGTGATCGACGGACCTGCCTTTGTCTTCTTCTTGGTGGCAGCGGGACACTACTTGTGCTTGCCACCTCGCCAGCTTGAACTGCACTTATGGACTCGCCACGTCACCAAGTGTTACTGCAGTGCTGGTTTGACTACGTGAATTTTATTTGTTTTTATAAGGAATATAGACTAGTTAAAGTGAAACTGTAGTCAAATGTATATATATTTGTGTATTTTTATATATATATATATATATATATATATATATATATATATATATATATATATATATTACACATACAGTACCTTGAAGAAGTATTCATACCCCTTAACATTTTCCAAATGTTGTCATGTTACAACCAAAACCGTAAATGTATTTTCTTGTGATTTTATGTGATAGACCAACACAAAGCGGCACATAATTGTGAAGTGGAAGGAACATTATAAATGGTTTTCAATTTTTTTTACAAATCAATACATGAAAAATGTGGAGTACCTTTATATTCAGCCCCCTTTACTCTGATACCCCTAACTAAAATCTAGTGAAACCAATTGCCTTTAGAAATCACCTAATTAGTAAATAGAGTCTACCTGTGTGTAATGTAATCTCAGTATAAATACAGCTGTAATGTGAAGCCCTCAAAGGTTTGTTAGAGAACCTAAGTGAACAAACAGCATCATGAAGGTCAAAGAACACACCAGACAGGTCAGGGATAAAGTTGTGGAGAAGTTTAAGGCAGGGTTAAAGCGGAGTTACAACCATTTAAAAGTCAGCAGCTACAAAAAGTGTAGCTGCTGAGTTTTAATAATCGGACACTCACCTGTCCCACAGTCCAGCTCTGTGGGAAAACTGGGATTGTAACTGTGGGGGCCTGGCTGTGGCTTCCCAGCCGGGCACGCACTGCGCATGTGCGAACCCAATGTAAATGGCCAGGCAGTCTTCTGGGACTTGTGACATGTCCCAGAAGATTGCAGGGAGGGATGGTGGAGAGGTGAACTACCTTCCGGCGCCACAGAGCCCCGGGAGGAAGTGGGAGCTGGATGTCCCTAAAAATAGGGTATTTGCCCTCCCAAAAAAATGACATGCCAAATGTGGCATGTCAGGGGCATCACTTAAAGCGGAAGTTTCATTTTTGGGTGGAACTCCGCTTTAAGTTATAAAAAAATATCCCAAGCTTTGAACATCTCACAAAGCACTGTTCAATCCATCATTGGAAAATGGAAAGAGTATGGCATAACTGCAAACCTACCAAGACATGGCCATCCACCTAAGCTGACAGGCCGGGCAAGAAGAGCATTAATCAGAGAAGCAGCCAAAAGGCCCATGGTAACTCTGGAGGAGCTGCAGAGATCTACAGCTCAGATGGGAGAATTTGTCCACCGGACAACTATTAGTTGTCACTCCAAAAATCTGTCCTTTATGGAAGAGGGGCAAGAAGAAAGCCATTGTTAAAACAAAGCCATAAGAAGTCCTGTTTGCAGTTTGTGAGAAGCCATGTGGGGGACACAGAAAACATGTGGAAGAAGGTGCTCTGGTCAGATGAGACCAAAATTGTACTTTTTGGCCATAAAAGCAAAATGCTGTGTGTGGCGGAAAACGAACACTGCACATCACCCTGAACACATCATCCCCACCATGAAGCATGGTGGTTGCAGCATCATGTTGCGGGGATGCTTTTCTGCAGCAGGGACAGGGAAGCTGGTCAGAGTTGATGGGAAGATGAATGGAGCCAAATACAGGGCAATATTAGAAGAGAACTTGTTGGAGTCTGCAAAAGACTTGAGACTGGGAAGAAGGTTCACCTTCCAGCAGGACAACACCCTAAACATACAGCCACAGCTACAATGCAATGACTTAGATCAAAGCATATGTGTTAGAATGGCCCAGTCAAAGTCCATACCTAAATCCAATTTAGAATCTGTGGCAAGATTTGACAATTGCTGTTCACAGATGATCTCCGTCCAATCTTACAGAGCTTGAGCTATTTTACAAAGAAGAATGTGCAAAGCTGGTAGAGACATACGCAAAAAGACTTGCAGCTGTAAGTATTGACTTAGGGGGGCTGAATAGAAATGAATGCCACAATTTTCACATATTTTTGAAAAACATTTATCATTTTCCTTCTACTTCACAATTATGTGTCACTTTTTGTTGGTCTATCACAAAAAAAATCCCAATAAAATACATTTACATTTTTGGTTGTAACATGACAAAATGTGGAAAATGTGAAGGGATATAAATACTTTTTCAATGCACTGTATATAGCAATCTGAGGTAGCTCAGGAATGACAGCTAGCCGTTGGTAAAAGCAACCAGTTCATTTATTTGAGAAACAGATAAACAAAAATGTCTTTCTTCAGCAAAAGCAAGTTAATAGTCTAAAGTCCTGGTACAACAAACTAAACAGCAGGCTCACCGCCAATTCTTTGGACCCACACTGAGGTTCGGACTTCTCCATGAAGCTAGAGTGCCAAACAGGCCACAAGGGGGGTCAGCAACCAGGGTCCCAGCTTGTCTGAGAGCTCACGCTTTACTCACAGCTTGTGAGCCTCTCTCCAGTCTACTTCCCTGACATGGGTGATGATTTCCCTCTGCTGTTTTCAAGCCTGTCCTGCTAGGGGCTTAACCCCTTTGGGACCAGAGTCCTGGTAGTCAAGGTTTGAAGGTACTTCCCACCCAAATCTCTTCAAACCTCAAACCAGGAATGGTCCTTAACACAGAGTGAAAATCAGTCCTCTCTCTATCCAATCTCCTCTGGGACACCTCATGCTGCATGGGTAAGAACCCCTGAGTACAGCAATGTCTCCACAACTGCCCCCCTTAAAGGTGCCTCAACCCAAAAATCAGGGAAATGTACAGGACACATCTCATGCAGTCAGTCACAGGCATTAAAACAGAAGTTTTTTGTACCCCCATAGGTTTACAATCTGTTGATCCTGTCAGTAAATCTCTTAATATTTCACTTCACTTCAAATCAAGCTATCCAGGAGGATTCTCAAAAGACTGGAGGCATTCTAGAGGCCTCTCTGTCAAGCTGGGTTCACACATGTGTGGTGCGAATTGCAGCTCCCGTTTCCCTGTGAAGATAAGAATTATTCATTCAGCAGTTCCTCTCCGTTGTAGCTGTCATGTGTCATCAGTGTCACGTATTAGTGCCATCTGTCATCAGTGCCACATATTAGTGCCATCTGTCCTCAGTGCCACATCAGTGTCACGTGTCATCAGTGCCACGTATTAGTGCCATCTATCTTCAGTGTCACATCAGTGTCATCACTGCCACATATTAGTGCCATCTCTCATCAGTGCCACATGCCATCAGTGTCACGTATTAGTGCCATCTGTCATCAGTGCCACATCAATGTCACATGTCATCAGTGCCACGTATCAGTGCCATCTGTCATCAGTGCCACATCAGTGTCACGTGTCATTGTCCTGGTGCTTCAGGGCCTTCAAAAGTTTAATAGGTAGTCAACAAGTTAGATGTAATTTTTGCTCCTAGAACACCTGATGGTGCTCCCTGCATGTTGGGCCACTCTATGTGGCTAGGCTGTGAAAAAGTCCCACATATGTGGTATCGCCATTCTCGGAAGGAGTAGCAGAATGGGGTGTCATTTGTGGTATACACATGTTATGTGAGAGAAATAACCTATTACAATGAAAATTTTGTGGGAAAAAAAATCTTCATTTTG